>CM074493.1:17925151-18528677 GCA_037389245.1 Oryzias sinensis
GTCGGGAGCGGAGGCTGCTAAGCTAGGCTAGTGTGCATCACGATGGATCACATTGAGGCGAAGTAGTCGTGTTTTCTGTTGTCCTTGGATCCAACTGGAGTATTTCAACGCACTCAATGTTTTGCAAGAGAAGCAACAGTTCTGCAACGTTTTTTTTCTTTTGCTTTTGAGGTGCCGGTACCGTGAGTAAACTGAACTGTGTGTCACACACAGTGTGACAGTGTGTGTGTGTGAGCGCTCGCGCACGAGAAAAGGTTTCAAACTGGTTCAAACAGGTAAAACTGTTAATGTTCTGCAGTTGTTAATGGTATACAGTGACTTTGTTAACTAAAGAGTAGTAATATCTGGGAAACTTTTATTATTTTGTGACATTTATTTTGTAAATTGGGTTGAAAACCAGTGTTTACCTTTGTTTAGATTAGGCCAAAAGGGGACATTTTGAGTATATTTTAGGGTAAGTGGAGTAATTTAATTTTATACATTTTTTAGACTTACTGGAGTCTAGCCGAATCTTCATGCTGGCTATCGTCATCGGCATCACTAGACCTACTACTTTCTGCTATACTATATCCTCCTCACTTTCGCAAAAGGGTTCGAATCGATACGGTTGCAAAAGTGACTCATCATCATGATAATCTCCGCAACTTTCCTCTTCATCTTTCTGTTCATCTGATGATAAATCGCTAATAGAGACGGTAGCATCACTCTGTGCTTCGCTATCGGTGCTAGCCATGTTGTCTGCCTTGTCTTCCTTTCGTTACGTCACAAACAGGGGGGCGAGAATTCGGCGGAATGCGTGAAGCCGGCGGCCGTCCTCGTTGTTTATATTGCGTTTTTCGCTATTTATTCTTTTTCGAAAAATATTAAAAACAATCGCAACATGAAATAGAGACTATTTACTATATTTTGGCTTATTAAAATAGACCATGTCACCCACACTTTAACTGTATAAGTCAGACTTACTTGGCTTGGAAGTTGAAACTGATTTCTACCTTCAAGGAAAAAAATGGTTTTCTGCTCAACTCTGTCACTTTTTTCATATCTAAAGCACAACATAGAGAAAAAAAAAACTAGTAAGAAGTGTCAGACAAACAAGAAAAAGTATCAAAATGATGACCTCAAGCCACATCAGTATCAATTAACTCAATATACTGGTCTCCAAAAAGCAAAAACACAAGGTGATAGGAATAGACTTATCAGCATGTGACTTTTCTATTACTTGTTTCTGAAGATAGAAGAGAAAAAAATGTTTTGGTTTTTTGACTTGCCCAAATCTGCTTCACTAGAAACATTGACCCAAGTGAAATTTCTTCTGTGACCATAATCTTAGATTCAGACCATTTAATTTAAGATGAAGTCTAATTTATTTGAGTACTTTTATTTATTTATTTTTTTTCTATTGAAAAACTAATTTTGTTCAATTACAACAAAGACGTATTTATACGTTAAACTATTGAAGTTTATTAAAGTTATATATTTATTATTTATCATTAGTTATTTATTCAAGTTTAAAATTATAGAAATACTTAAAAAGATGTCCCAAACTTTCATCAGATATTTAAAAAATCCCAATCACTAATATACTTTTATCATAAAAAAAGATGACAGATGAGAAAAGGAATTTAAATGAACAATCTTCTCCTTCCTTAACCCTTGTGCTATCTTAGATGACCCCACCCTTACTTTAACGTGTTCTCCCCACCATGACAAAAGTGGATAAAGGTGGAAAGATTTCATCCATGGACACCAGTGAGGATCACAAATCATTGAAGAAAAAAGGTTCAGCGCACTGTTTAGTTGGTCTAGATGACCCAACTCCCAATGTTAAAGTGCCTAGTATAGGAATAAATATATATATATATAAATGGATAGCGCTTACAATGTGTCCATTATTCATTCACTCACAGTTGGTGATGGCTGCCAGTTCGCGCATACGGTCCCTCTGATCATTCATGCACATTCACGCTGGTAGGCTGTAGCGTTAAGGGTCTTGCCCAAGGGCAAGGTGGTGGGTGGTTCTAACTGCTCACCAATTCAGTTGCTTGCTTGTTCATTCCCCCCTGGGAATCAAACCCTGGTTTCCTGCATGTCAGTCCTTCACCTTACAGTCGGCAAGCCACATGCTCCACGCTGGTTTTCCTTGTCTGAGCTGGTATCTGACTCAAAACTGTAAGGCTGGATAGCTCCAATGTTGATCACCATTTTTGCTGCAGAGGGGCTGTAAGCTAGCGGTAGAGCTTGTAATCAAAGAGATGGTGAGACATGAGGGCAGGCTTACTCTGCATCTACAGACCTCAGAGGCAAATTTCTTATGAGCTTCTGCCACTCTGCAGAAACTATGTCCCAGAAAACAGCATAATCATAAAATAGATCACACTGATTTGCCCCATAAAGCTTAAATAAAAGGAGTTAAGTGGGGAGATTGTTGCCAACAGAAGTATAATCTGTCATATTAAATTTGCATGGACTTTATCTTCATTTTTTTCAGTAAAACAACAAGTCTGAGTCTATATCTATTTAAAGAAGCCATGCTTAATCATTTGAAAGCTGTTAAACAGTGAAAGTGTGTAAAAGTTTAAAGTTCCTGAAAAAATAATTACAATTTTAAATTTCTCAAATCAATGTGTGTGCACTTGAACACAAAAAGCAGCTTTAAGTCTCTGCTCCACACATCATGTAAGCGCGCACACACCTGCAGGTTTGCATGCACATGAGCGCTCCGCAAACCGCAGCCTTGCCTGACATTATTAGTTTTGCATTTGGGCGTCCTGCCCAGAGTAACAGTATAGATTTTTGCCTTGGCTCCCTATAATTGGATGAGTTAAATTTCTCCATTCATTACATGTGCATCTGACCTCTGGACCCCGGCAGCTCCTGTGTTTTATTAGCACTTTCATCCCCTGATAATAGGGGAAGCTTTCGCTCCACACACAGTCCCTCCACTCCAGCAAATAAACTCCTTGTGTTGATGGTCCATGTCAGTCACAAAAACAGAGAGGAAACAGATTTCTTCTGAAAAATTCCGATGTTGACCAAGCCAGATTAAAATATCCATACTTTTATATTAGTTTTGACAACCTCTCACGACCTCCAGCTATGTCGGATTTAAAGAAGTGTTGACATTTCAAGAACAGAAAACACTCCCTTATACATTAAAGATGTTTCAGTATTTGTTTGCAAAGGCATTTTCTCCGTTCACGCAGACGCTGACATTGCTTCAAGTAACCTCAACTGGTGATAATGCCTGGGAGGAGATGGAAGAAGATAAAGCCAGTCAGAGATATGATCGCTGAGCTTGTGTGAAACACAGGTGAATTCCAGCTGGAGGTTTCTAATCAGCCCTGCTCCAGCCACAGGCTTTGCATGCAGAACACCGTCATGTATATTTCATGGGTGCATGTATTTTTAACACGGCCATATACACCATATGTGCGTATGATGTATGGCCACTGACAACAGTCCTTGACATTATATGCACAATTACTCTTTGCCCCCGCAGTAAATTTTCACATTCACAGTTGTAAACAAAAAGGAAGAGAATCCGCCTGGGGGGCGGGATGGGGGTGGATGATGGTGGTGCTGGTGGGAGGGGGGAACTTCGGCATGACACAAGGTCAAAGCTGTTGTGGACTTAATCTGTGGCTTTGTACAAATAGCACAGATTGAGAATCCATTTGTCACTGAATATTTCACAGAGATAATGTATGCAGGAACAAATGTCCTCACGCAGCAGCAGACATTAAAAGACAAAAGGGGCCCCCTACATGGGCAGAAATATAGACTGGGATCCCCACTAAAGGGACAGGTGACACCTTATTGATCCAACTGAATTCATTCAGGTCTTGAGTGGCACCATCAACGACCTTCGAGGAGGGTAACTTTGTCGGCAGCGGCTCTCTGCCAGTCTCAGGCTGGCAGCAGGCTTTTGGATAAGGGTTCTTGACAGCTGCAGAACAATGCTAATGGCTACTCTGTTGTTTCACCCAATGTGTAATCCGCCCAACACTCTGTGGGTAAAACTTTACACCAGTAATGTATGCAAACATGAATACCATTTATTCCCCACCGGGTCCCAACAGGCAAGCCTTAAAGTTGCAAAGTGTCTTACATCACAAATTACTCTGCTGGCTCCTAATGCATTTTATATCACTCGTAATCCTGGTGTTCCACACTAATTAGTCGGAGTTGCCAGCATGCATATTTTTCCTCATTATTTGGCGATATCAAACTCTTCTTCCCTATTTTCAGCACCCCCGGGTAGAATGCAGTTTTCATGAGTCTGTTGATGGCATATTTTTCTGCTCTGAGTCAAATTTGTGGCCAAGTAAGTCCTCACTGGTGGGAGAGTCATAAAATGCTCAACAGTCGAGCAACATCTACAGGATGAATGTTTGGAAACATAAGAAAAATATGTTAAGGCCAACCAAACTCCTCAAAACATCTGCTTTTTTTAAAACACCCTTGTAAAATATTAACCAATTAAAAATCAAGTGCTGTGGGTATGGAGTGATTTTTGTGTGAAAATAGTTTTGATTGCACATATTTTTCAGTTTCAAGTGCATTGTTCTGTTTTAAGTGCAAAATAATTTTTTGAGCACAAAAACATTTCTAAAGTTTTACTCTCAAAACAGTGAGTGTTAATAATATTGGCACTAAAATCACTCCATAGGTGTGACAGCAGGAGCAGAGTTGACTGAGCTGGCATGGAAAGCATGAGAGTCGCCATCCAGTTGAGAAACATGTACTTGTAAAGCCTCCACACGTGCTGTCATTCCATCCCAGAAGTTGTCAGTCTCCATGAACCTGATCTGGTTTTTGTCTCCAGAAAAAATTATTTCAAGTAATCATGTCAGCTTTTGTGATACAAGAAGAACAGTTCTTATTGTTCATCCTTTCTTGGCTGTAACAGAAAAAGCGAGCAGAATATAATCTACTCCCCCCTGTGGTTTAATGCCATAAACTACTCCTTTAATTTTGTTTTAAGAGTGATCAGATAATGCATTATTAATCCTCCTCAAATATAATTTACTTTCTTTGCTGAAGGAAAATCTCAGAATTGACACGCAGTCTGTATTTTTAGGATCAAACACTTCTGTCGCTGTAAAAGTTTGGGCTTGGTTTGGGAGTTCAAAGGCAGCGGCTTTAAAGCTTGTTGGTTTCACTGGATTACGCCGCAAGTCTGTCACGTCACATCAGCCGCATTTTTGATTGAACACTACTAAACACACTCAGGAACAACTCTTTGGGGCTCAAAACTACCGTAGGCTCATGTTAACCAGGCGGCTTTTTTCTGGCATGCATAAATCTCACTTTTATGAGGTAAATTGTGAGGTTACTCCACGCCATTTGACTAGAAATCCCTATAATGGCTGTTAAAGGTGTTAACCTTTAAATGCCACTTTTCTTCAGGTGATCACACACGGCTATTTAAAAGACAATGGTTCAAAACATCCTTCAGCCACTCATTCCTTTGCCACCCGAGTAAATTAACGCTAGTGCGCCATCATCGATTTAAAGGTGCCTTGTTTGACTGACAGAAACAAATAGTTGGGGGACGTCATGGATCTTTCGTGAGGAAAATGCCTGATGGATGGACCAGAACTGACTGAAGAGTGTTGCTGATTCACATACTGACCTTGGAGATGCTGCAGATGACAGAAAGCCCCACGCAGACTCATTGGCATTCTGCTTAGACCTCTAACTGCACACACATGATGTGTGACGAGAATGGACAAACACATAATATCAATATCTGAAATGTTGCTGTGTGTGTTTCTACTCGTGTATGTGTTTGCATCAGCTTCATGGAATTACACACACGCAGATTTCACAATGCATCAGTAAAAAACTACTTTTTTTCCAGTTTATGATTGCAGTACTCCTAGAAAATACATTTTCTTAATAGTAAATATGTGTGATAGTCTTATTTTTCAAAAATAAGGGCTGTAAAAAAGTTTGGGGAAAAAAGCAAGATAAAGTTATGAAGTTTATTTGCTGCAAAAGTATTGCCCATCCCTAAAAGGGGGTCATACTTCTAGTAAAAGATGTTAGTGTCCGTGAAAAGATTTTGTATTTGTTCAAATACAAAATCGGAAAAAATTATCTGTGCATAAAAAAGTTTTGTATCTGAAATAATACATGCTTCTGTAGATGTTTCATAAAAAAGTAGAAAAAGTTGTTTGTCCATAAAAATGCTTTGCCCATGTGTGAAACGCCACATGCATATAAGAGCATGTGCAGTTATGATAAAACCCAAGTTACAAGTACTACTTTTTTTGCGTCTTAATAAATCCACCATTCGGGAGCCTTTCACTGTCACCCAATCGGTGCCCTGCTTTGACCAGCCAATCAGGTGCAAAAACCAAAGAAAAATGTGCTTCATCATTTTACACAAAGGAAACAACGAAATGGCAAAAGATATCCAAACTATGGTCTCCTCCCTATTGCTCCAATTGTAAGAGCCTTTGTTAGTGTAGTGGAGCCTAAAAGTGTTTTTTAAGGGGGGAGCAGTAGCGACTGGCCATCCATCCTCCAGGTAGGGGGATCCAAGCCGCGCTGTGGTGCAGAGGAGAAACGGATTCTTCATGTGGGTGGGCTCTGAAGTAAAGCAGTTTACTTTTAATGTAAGTAATGAATTTTGCTTTTGCATGACTTTTAATTTTATAAAACCGATGTGATGTATTTTCCTAGTGCTGGCCGCTAGGTGCTAACGTAGATGACTGGCGTCTATTTTGTCCATGTCTCTCTGCTTGGAGGGATAAATGTAGGTGTAGGGAGAAGCTGAAGGTAATGGGAAGCAATTTCGATTTGGCCTTTATATTTCATTATGATATTGCAACCCTAAATAATCTGTGTCGATCGTTATTAATATCAGGAACTTCTGATAATATCTTCCGCCATTTTGTCTAATCCTCTTTGTATAGAGTGTAAAAAATATCATTTGAATTTTTCATTTTTGCCTCTCCTGGCATGGATATCATGCATCTAAACGGCTGGTTAAAGCAGTGCATTGATTGGGCGACAGAAAAAGGCTGCTGATTGGTTGATTTTATTTGTGGAGGCCAAAGACTTGTACTAGTAAGTTGGGTTTTGTTATTATGAATAAATGCGCGTGCTCGTATGTGACGTTTCACACACAGACAAAACATTTTAGCCTCTGTACAACAGCTTTAAACAGCTTTAAAGACACCACAGTTATAAAAGGTACAAAACATTTTTAGGGATGGAGACAATTTGACAAGAACAAAATTTGTCAAAAAAAATTATATTACAAGTACAAAAACTTCTTACAGACAACACTTTTGCGACAAATCTAACTTCAATAGTTATGTTGTTACATTAAAATATTGTTCTAATATTTTTCTAAATTCGAAATGTTTCAGTCTTTTAGAAAAGGAAATAAAACAAACCAACATATAATATTACCTACTAAAACATGCATAATTTATGACTTGAACTTTTAAAAAGTCTGGTAATGTTCCTTGGTTTCACAGTGCAGAAAGTTTTAGACCCTTGAAGAAAGTTCTGTCAGTTTGTCGGCTCAACTGTGACAAATTAGTGAAGGCCAGATAAGGCCAGGTTGGGAGACCTGTTGTAGGCAACAACTTACACCTGATTGAAGCCATCAAGCGTCTTTGACAGATCTGAATTTACTATATGACTTATGTGACTCAGGAGCAGACCACCACTAGAATCCAAATGTCTTGACATTTAATTGCAGCTTGTGGGTCACTGGCTTGGCAATCTGAAGCCCAGCAGTAGATCAGTCCATCAGAGTGCTGACAGATTCCCAACTTCTCTCCCATGCCGGGTTCTCTTTTCCTCCCCCCTCTCTCTGCTGGCACCTGATGTCAGTGTAAGGTGCTGCGCAGGCAGTGATGACCTGGTCAATAATCAGTAATAAAGATGGTGTGCTGAGCATGATTGTGGAATGATTGGTCTGTCGATAGCGTATTGAGCTGACATACTGAGAGGCAGACGGATGCGCATTTTGGAAGCAGCTGAAAAGGAGCACAACATGGACCCGAATAAGGCAGCTGTATTAGGACAGTAAAAACACCAAAACACTCAAGAATAGAGGCTATTGTATGGGGCTGTGTGACGAATCACTAACACGCTGCCTGAACCCCGTCATTCAAACTGTTCCAACATGGCAAAAGTGGCACTTTAATTTGTTTGTCAGGCTTCAGCACCAGAAATTCATGGTTTGTTTAGCTACAGTTTGGTTATAGAGTTAACTGTTAAGACACAGGAAACAACAAGGATTCGGTGCATTTCCTAATCATTATCAGTTTGAATGAGGAAACGGTCAAATGCATTCACAGACCACTGTATCAGCTATACTTTTACAACTGGTAGCTAGAAACGGCACATTTCATCATTTAGACGTAATGAAATGCAGTAGTTCAATGATTTTAGGTTGCTTTAAAAGTGGTTGTTGTTGCCAGATATGCAGGTCTGAGTAGTTAAAGCACGTCTAACTGTCATACACAACCTGTTTTTACCTGAATGTAAATGGAACAATACACAATGACAAATGTCTCATCATGTCTCAACAGTTCAAAGGGTGCTGTTGGTAAATATTTTCTCTGTACAAGTTGGCCCCCTTAGAAGGGTTTAACACCTCTGTTCATGTCCATTCCTTCGCCACTACAGAAACCCGTTTTCTGACGGTTCATTTATTTCATTGCAGTGTCTTAATGTGTTGTCTTAAACATGCTTTGGTATCCAATCAGATAGGAAAACAGATTAAATCCCTAAAAAATATCTCTTTTGTGATGTAGTGCTAAGAGAAATTTCCATTAATGGATTTGAAGACGACCAATTTGCAGCACCTGGGGGATGCTGTTGTGTTGATGTGGACTGAAGTCTAGTGCTACCTTCGCACCGTGCATGTGACGCGCATTCAAGAACGCCCTAAATGCGGGTATATTTACATGTGCGTTTAGCCAATGATGTTCACATTGGATGAGCGGGGAGGGGCGTATTCCTCTTGTTCTTTTATTATTGATTACATGCGCATGTCCGCCACCTACAGTTGGCAGAGGCGTCCTGGGAAATGCCAAAATGGTGCAAATCTCACAAATCTTGCTCCCAATTTTTTCTTTCACAGCTCTATTCTGATAAATGAAAGACATGTTCCCACAGCACAAACCGCATTTATTCATTTCTCCTCCATGATCAATTTTCAAACAGTTGGCACATTCGTGGATTTAAAGGGACACCATCCATACGTCTTTACCAAATTCAAATGGCTGATTGGTCAAAGTTCAATTTCAATTTAACTTACATGTTCAATGGACGTGTGTTTTGTATGTAAAGCTCGAAAAAAAGCTTGCGTGAACACCAGAGTTTTGAAAGCGGAAGCCCGAAACGATTACAGACTGTTCATTGAAAGGAGTTGTGTGAACGTGTGGTGCTGAGGGCGGTGTGAACCGAGCTTCAGAAAAATGTGTCCAGAACCTTAGAGAAGCGGTAGAGACTAAAACATTTCATGTTATTAATCAATGATTTATTCATTTATCCTGTGTTTGTGTAGATTCCAAAGAATAAAAAAAATTCCCCATTAGAAATTAGTAGTTTTACTCTTAACACGTTATAAATTAAAAGCATCCATTTGCTGTTTATTCTAATGTAAAGTGCTTTTTCCCTTCTGAAGACAGCAAAAGGGTTTAAGGTTGATTTTTTTTTTCTTGTCTAAATGAACTTCATACAATATTAAGCAGACCTTGAAAATCAATTGGAAACTTTAATTAATTCAAATGCACATATTAAATGTATTCTGGAGTTGGAATTAAAGTACTTTTTAAACAGATTTATTTAAATAACTCTTTGCTTAACTAACTGTAAAGAAGCATGGTCCATTGCGGTACTGCAGTACCACAGTAACCCATCCACAAATAACACAATCACATAAAAAATTCAAGCATAAGACAAACAGCAAAAAAAATAAAAAATAATTCAAAATAAAATACTTCTTTTATTTTGTCTGATTTTCTTTCATCAGTAATAATGTAAATTTAGGGGCAGTTGCATTAAGTGCAATCCAATCCAAATATGCTGGTGGTGTTGCTCAAACTGTTCAAACCAGAAACCCCCAATAGCATCCATGTCAAAATGTAACAGTCCCATTATGAATACATAAAACTATAAGCAGTCTGAATGAAACATGTGCTTTTTTACAGCCCACACGTTTTTTAAAACAGCGTTTTTCAACATAGGTGTCATGAAATCTATAAAATGTATATGGTGTCATAACTAAGCCTTAGTAGATAAAAATCTGTATATGCAGTGTCATACGGGCTTTTATTCTTCACAGTTATGTTACATTTATAGCGTAAAAAGGTCTGACTTCTTGTAATCACAAAATATCTGCTCCTCTTAAATCAAAATGTTCCCTCTCTTCATAGAAGCGCTCCTGAAAAAAATGACTTTTTTATTTTTTTTTATTTTCTGGCTCTCTGGCAGAGAAGATTGTGTCACCATCTCACCAGATTCCTAAACTGAACCTCTCAGTTCAAATGAGACAAAATTTGGGTTCTGGAGAACGTAGACGCTGTTGTTAATGATACTTAGATGAGCCACAGGGCTGCAAATTTTCCCCACAGCACTCCATATTCCCCAGAGGAAATTGAACATTGTCATGGATGGATTAGCTCTGTAATGGTAAGGCTCGTAGCTTGAGCAGAGGAGACCGGCTAAAAATGCTGGGCAAATAAGGGATGAGGAAAAAGGTATGAAATTCATTTCATACCTCTTCAAGCACACTCACTTGGAGAGGGCCATTGTGCAATGCTAAACAAGTACATAAAAAAGTTTTAAATAGTTTGGACTTGTGTCAGAATTGTTAGGAAAATCTATATTTTGTTCTTTTTGATCATTTGGAAATGATTTCCCGGCTAAATACCTGATGGTTTTAAGGACCCAGTTAGATAAAAATTGTGTTTTTGGTGTTTTAAACATGTTCTTGTTGTATTTTACGGATAATAGGGGACATATATTAGGAAAATTAGGCTTAAAATTATATTTTTGAGTATTTCTTTGTTTAAATAATTGCAGGAGTAGATGAAAAATATCTTATTTGTGATGTAGAAAATATGCTGGGTGGCGCTCACAACTTAAGGGCAGATTCCTAATGAACTACTCCTAAAACGATTTCCAAGGAAACGGCAGACTTTATGACATTAGTAAACAAAAAATGGCATAATGATAATTAAAAGACCACTGGGAACATTTACAGAAAAACATTTAAGAAAACTCTTTTGAAGAGTATATTTAAAATGTATTTGTCATGTTTTCCTAGCGGGAGGACCCAGATGCTGGAACCCAGAGAGAGCGAGACTGGTAGTGACAGGTAAGCAGAAGTTTATTTTGATTCCTGGGAGAACGGAGGCGTTGAGGTCGGTTCAGCGGCAGCTGTGGCTAGTGGCGAGGCTGGAGGTACGAACGCGGTCAGCGTGGATGACGAGGTCCGGTGGGCTGCTGTAGATGGATCCTCCCGCTAGGAAAACATGACAGAACGAACTGGCCTAACCCCGGACCCAGCTGACCCGGAAGGACTACGTTTCGCCGTCAGTCAACAGGGCATCGCCCTGGGCCGCCAAGCCGACGCCTTGTCCCAAATCGCTGCTGTAGATGGATCCGAGGTTCCTACGGACGTCACTCGTGACGAGGGTTTCCTGGAGCAGGAGATCAGAGTTAGTGTCAAAGCAAGGACTAAGGCCGTAGCGAGACTTAGCATGACATGAGACCAGACTAGTCACCATAGAGGTTAACGAACTGGCGTTGAACTGATGCGTTGGGTCTCCTTTTAAGCAGCAGGTAGATGAGATGAGTGATGTCAGCAGGAGATGATTAGAAAGCATGGCTGGCAGTGTTGGAGGGGGAGGAGCCCGACAGGCACCATGACAGTATTCATTAAAAGCCTTAAAGTCCCACTCCAATCATCATTTTAGCTATTGTAAAAATGTTCCCAGCAGTGCTGGGCGGGTGCTGTGACATCATCCTAAAAGCTACCCTGTAGTTCCTTAACAGAATTATCTTAAAATAATGCTATAACACCACAATGATGAGACACAGCAACTCATTGGAATGTGCTTGGATGAATGCAGACTCATTAAAACTATTTTTAAGGTAACACACATTGCCTCACACTGTTTTCCCCACAAATCTATATGTCATAAAAACTTAGCGCATCTTCATAGCCGACATCTCCTCATCACTGCAGTTGCTAGCGTCCTCTGAGTTAAAGCACACACGACACGTCTTCTTGCCAGCAACCACCTTGCAGGATGCCTCCACCGTAAAAAAGGAACAAGTAAAAAATTGTGTTCCCAACGTTCAAAACTGATAATCGAAATATTCCTTTTTATAAAATTAACTGTCCCGATAAGGATTGTAAATCGCAGTACGTCCGTCTTGCTCTAGTTGTTTTGACACGCCCTCATAGTTCCTGGCCAATGACTGACG
Source organism: Oryzias sinensis (assembly GCA_037389245.1). NCBI lineage: Eukaryota > Metazoa > Chordata > Actinopteri > Beloniformes > Adrianichthyidae > Oryzias > Oryzias sinensis. Next base: position 17,937,620 of record CM074493.1, read on the forward strand.
AGATCTTTGGTCATGTGGTTTTGTTTACAAGCTTTAGTCTGGAACAGAATGGTCCACTTGATGCCAATCTGAATACAGACCAAACTGAAGGTTCAGGACTTGATCTGAAACAAAGGATTTTTCCAGTCTGAATACACCCTTATTACATCCACACACTGCAGCTTCACATTCTGTTCTCCATTGATATGCCTCCTGCTCTTCATGTTGCCCTTGGCTAACCACCATGACATGCTCTTGATGTTTGGTTTCAGAAATCGTCTGCTTCAATACTATATTTTACCATTATCCTGATCCATCTTGCCAAACTGATCCAGCCTTTTCCCACAGTGAATATTATTATCACATTATTTACTGTGTCAATGGGATGGGTCACTATAAAAACTAAATGATGCTGTTTTGTCACCATAAAGTGTCATATCTTTATATTATTTTTGTTCATGCAAAAAAGAGAAAATTAATGTGAAATATGATGTGAGTTCTGAGATGAAATATTTCAAAAACCTAATGTGAACCACTGAAAATTTTACAAAAACAAAAACAAGGCAACCGTCAAAACTGCTTCACTCAGACAATCACTACAGCCTAAAAGGAAGAGCAGAGTTTACCTGGACACCACTAGTCTGATGTTATCGGTGGCAAGGTGCTGCTATTGTCACTCAATTCCACTCCAGCCTCTCTCACTTTTACAGAAAGCAGCTACAGTCACAGTCAAAGGTCAGCCATGTGTTGCTTGAAAGGGGTTAAAGTCAATAAGGAATTTGACTTTGCCTCTCACAGGACCAAATAAATCTGATACATTAAAGGGATGAGTACAAAATATTCTATCCTTAAGTTGGTTGAAAATTAACTTTACAGTTTAGTAAAATGATTCTAGGGCACCACCATCATTATGAAAGAAAATATTAATCATTAATCATCAGCTATAATCAATAAACAATAAATTTATCGGTCTCTCAAACGTTGGCAGTTTGTATCTGTGAAGGGACTTTACGACGAAAAAGAAAAACTAAAATCGGAACAATGACGTCCTTTAATTATTTGTTCAATAAAATTAGGTCAAACACATGGGAAATACTGGACGTTAAGACAGAATATTGAAAAGCAACAAGCATGTGCAAATCATAGACATGAGCTTTCAACTAGCAAAGTAAAAAAAAATATAAAAGAAAACAAAATATTGAAAAGAGAAAATTAATTATTGTTTTTGTGTTGGTGTTAAGTCTGTGTTGTGTATGAAAATGTGTTTAAGTGATGATTTTCAGGATGGATCCTCAAAGGGAAATAAAATTGAGGCAAAGATGTTACGTTTGCAAAAATAAAGTTAATCTTTAATCTGACCACAAGCCGAGACTGAATGAGTGAAGCAGTACTCCTCACCAAGCGGTCTGGAGATCTGGTTCTGTTTGATCCGTCCAGAATGGGTGGAATGTCCGTTACCGGCAGGATGCTTCAGGAAGGGCTTTGTGCCGCAGTCTTTCAGGTGTTGGAGGGATGCTGGTTTTGCTCAGTTCAGGTCACTTGGCTTAGAGTGGTAGAGTGGATTCTTCCTCCTAAGTTTGTGACCAAAATTTATATGAAATTAAGAAGAAAGAATTAGAACAAAAGAGACGCTTGAAAAATTCTGTCTTAATCTTAATTAGAAATTAGAAATGGGAGAACTTGGTTTCACCTCAAGCATTTGTAGAAAAACTTAGAAAAACTGAGCAAGATCTAGAAATCTAAAGGAAAGTCTAAAATTCTCAGAAAACAGAAAAGAAAAGAAAAAACTCTTCCTTAAGCCTCAAAGGAGGGAAGGTTAACCAATCCATGCTTGACTTGGGGTCCTTTTATGACCAGGTGTGGTTACCATTTTCCAATGAATCTGAATATGCAAAATCAGGGGTGTAATCTACTGTAAATCTGGCCTCTGAGTGTGCCTCTTAGTTTCTGGATTACAGAACATAGTGATAAAACAAAGTGTGAATCAAACTTAAGTGTGTATGTTAAAAAATCCTATATGCCACAAAAATAAATGCTTTTTACTTCACAAAGTGGACCATCAAAGTCTATGAGAGTTATTAGTTTAAACAGATTGTTTCATTGGTTTTGGTCTCAAAGGAGTCAAGACACTTTATTTTGTGAAGACAAAAGATCGGTTGCACACATTTCAAGTTGACACCAAGCCATTTGCTCTTGAAGCTGTGAAGAGATGCTGTGCATATTAGATTATCTTTAACAAAAGTTATGTGTTAAGTTACGTAAAGTTCACAAAAAAAGAGCTTGCAGCCTTCTGTCGTAAATTCCCTGCAGGCACTTGGGGATGCCGACCAAAAGGTCAACTTAGGTCACCAAAGCGAACCAAGAGACCTGCATGCTGTGCATGCAATTTTTTTGTCAATATCTAATAAGCTATTTTGAGGCTGTATAGTTGGCTCTGCACCTCCAGCTTTTAAATATCAGACAGTTTTTGGGAACATATTTCAACAATTTCAAACTAAACTTCATTCAGCCGCTCCTGTGTTCATGTCCGTTTTTATACTCATAAAACAAAGTAGTTGTAATTCAAAGTTTATTTTTTATTTTGACATTATAACTGAAAATTCATTAAGACTCTGAACATACAAAACATTATATTCCCTTCTTGGTTCAAATGTGCTCAAGAAAAGACATCTAAATATAGAATCCAATCTGTGTGAGGCTGTGATCATAAGCTCTTTCAGCCATAGGCTTAAGAAATACCCTTGTTTTTCCCTCAAATCAATCATGAAGATAATTTATCCTTTATTCAATTCATAACTGACAGTTCTGATTAAAACCTGCTTTAATCACCCTGTTCCTTATGTTTGAATCAACTTTTTAATGCAACTTTAACATTCAAGACCTGAAAATGTGTTTTCTGTTTCAGGTAGATCACTGGTTAGTGGAGGATCTTAGAGGGGAGATAGGAAGGCTGATTAAAAAAAAAACACTAGTTTATTGACTAAGTTCAAAAAAGAAAAACAAAACTCCAAGAGCAGAAATGAACACGAGAGATACACACTGCTGCAGAGGATCAGGAGCTGAGTTAAATAAGATAAACCATGTAACTCAACTAAAATACAGAACAAATTAAGAAGATAAGCAGAAAAGGAAACAGAGACTCAAATACCAAGAAAGCTCAGCAAATTATTACTTATTTAACAAATTCACTGCACTATGGTTACACCTTCAATGAATGGTCTATTTTTTAACATGTGTCAAAAATAAGGTGCACAGAACTATAAGGACTACAAAAGAGTCAGAGAAAAGTCCACGAGTCAACTTGTAACACGCTAAATTTTAGCCACGGTAACGTATTTACTATAACAACAATCTGGTTTGCAACTCATAAAAACCAAAACAGACTACCATTTTGACAGAGCGCTGCGTAACTCTGAAAACCGCTTCAACATCAGTAAACACAACCAGAATTAATCCATATAAGGCCCTCCGGATTATAAAGTGCACTTTTTTTTTTTTCTTTTTTTTTAGGGCTTTTAAATAGAGCGGAAAATTCTGTTACACCCATTTTGGGATTTTCAGTTTTCTCTGCCACAAAGTAAACATTTGATCAAGTTTTTACCAATAAAAATCTAGAATAAAAGTCTAGAATTTTGTCGACAAAAAGCTAAATGGACATGGCAGTTTCATCGTTTGTGTTTGAAAATGTTGCAGGTCCAGAAACAATTAATTCCTGTCAGCGGGCAAGGTCACTTAGCAGTCAAATTATATATATTTATATTCTTTTAAGGGTTGTTCTGTTGACCAACACTTTTATGTAATAAGTTATTTTTAACCAATACAGCATTTGGAAATTTTAGTGAAATTTCATAACATTTTGAGAGAATCATCAAAAATGTTTTGGAGGGGATTGACAAAAAGTTTTGCACACATTCTATCCTATATAGTTCATATGTGACTAGTTTCCTGTTAATTTGTGCGAATACATTTTAAACCTTGAGTCCACTTTTTATTCCAGCAAGTCAAAGCATGCATTGACTGAGAGCAGGCATGCAGACGGTGAAGAGGCTCTGAAACCGTGTGACATGTTCAGGGATGAGAGTGCGCAGGCAAAAGTGCATAAAATATTTGAAGACCTTTATTTCCAAGGCCATGATTTATGTATGTATGAAATAAAAACATTGTGAAGCAGGCACCCCTAAAAATGAAACAGATGGTGGGGTCCAAAGGCGACTTTTTTTTTTCTTTTCTGTCCTGCCTCTATGTAATTATTTGAGCGTCTGGTTTTCTGGGAGGTTGTGCAGAGATAATGTTAATCTTGGTCAGTGGCAGTGGAAAGTTGAGCAGCTCCACACAACACAATGGACTGGGCTGATAACGCAGTCAGAGGCAGACGAGGGACTTATCTGCCTGCAGGAAAGTTTGCAAGTGGCCGTGTGTGGCGATACGAGGCCGGAATTGCTCCTTTTTGTTGATTTTTGTTGCACATTATAATCTGATGTAAAACAATCTGACAGCCATTGTTAGTGTCACATCTTCACAAATGTCTTAGTAAAGGTCACAGATAAGAACGTATAGGAGCTACCAAATCTTGGCTACCATTAAGTTAAACAGAGCAAGGTAATCACTAAACCTTCTCTTTCTTTCTTTTTTTTTTATTTTAGTGCAGAGATTATTCAAGTTTCTAATTGACACTCATCAGACTCCCTGCTATTATGACTTCATTATATCTCCAGTGATAAAAATTAATGAGAAGAAGAGACACTAGATTGATATGCCAAACTTAGAATTCATTTACATTAAAGAGGGAAACTGACTTGGCTGGCAGCATGTCTGTAATGACTTTAATCTATAAAAAAACAATAATTTAATGCCATAGTTCATTCATTGTTATCATTCTTTATGACCTTGAATCTTCAAAAAAATCCTGTCGTCCAACACCGATTGATGATCGCTAATTACACTCCTTTTTTGGGAACATTTACCTTGTCTGAAGTCATTTTAAAAACCTTTTTGCTGCTGCATTTTCACCTCCTCCTCTTCTCTCCGTTTTTCCTCACCAGCCGGCATAGGTTTCAGTACTGTAGTCAATCTGGACCCAGTGGACAGCTCCTCTGCAGCAGTGTGCACCTCAATATAATCCTTTTAATTAAAGGCCTGCCCCCCACCATTTCTACCCGGCTCCCGCCTCTGCCCTTTTCTCACATGGCGCCAGCCTTTTGTTCACCCAGGCACTCACCCACTCGCTTCATGTCAAGCCACGCTCTTGCCATTTCAAAAGAGGAGACGTCACCTTTGTCTCTGCCTCTTTCATGTGGCTTTAATCTCTTCTGCAATATTGCCGAAAGTGTTTTGTGTGGGAGCGCGCGTGCGTGCGTGTCAGGATGTCTGTCTGCGTGTGGGGTTCATCTGGTGGCGGGCTCATCAGGGTTAAATCAGCCTTTAAAAGAGCTTGATTGCCTGTGATTGGGTGCTGATAAGAGGCCAAAGGGTGAGGTGGCATTTAGGCTGAACTCTGCTGTAGATTCTCTATATTGATTTGCCATTGTGAAAGCCTTTCCCACAGGTGACTCTTTTCTATGCTCCTTTGATTAGAAGGCATCATTCTCAGTCGTGATGATCAAAGTCAGTGTCCTATGGGTTTAATTTGGAGCATCAGCCTTTTAAGGTCACCAATGAAATATGAATAAGTATAATTATAAAGCTATTAGACATTTTTTGAAATAATATGCATTAAATACATGTATAAATATGTGTATGTATTAAAATAAAACAATTACGGCATTTCTTGGAGTATAACTCATGTTTTTTTGCAATGTTTGGCCAGGGGTCCGACTTATTTGCTTAGGTTCAACTTGAATCTGATTATCTTCCTTTATAAATATTCTAATGTGTTTCTTTATTTTCCTACTAATACTCACTAGAGGGTACTGTAGATGTATGTATCAGTTTTTGCTACCGACAGCGATGCAGAAGAAGAAGCACCGGCCTTAGCAGAGTTGCTCAAAAGTTACACCGACGATAAAGAATAAACTCAAATTTAGTAATATGAAGAGTTTAGATGACTTTTTAGCGTGTTCTTTTTTGCTATTGTGTGCGGAGATACAGTGAGAGAGAGAGACACTGATTCACTTCCTCCTATGTTTCATGAAGCTAAATACGGTTTGGGTAGTGAAGTGTGCAAATAATTAGTGTATTATTGTCATCTATTCCATTATTATGATTTGCCTTTCAAGATGAAATTTCTGTTTTTGGTTCTGTATTTTGATAAATAAGTTCCTCTCAAGAGTGCGACTAATACATGATTTTTTTCCCCTCCTTTTTGTGCTTTTTTTTTTGCGCCTACAACTTAATACTCCATTGCGACTTATAGTCCAAAAATATGACACTATTTTTTCTTCGGGTTCTGTGGAGAGAAGATCACAAAAAACGTGCAAAAACGTAGTTCTAGACTAGAGTCTGACAAACACAGCATAGTCTCAGATGTTACATATTTCTGATCAGACTGTTTTCTTTACCTATGAAAACAGATTAACTCCCATCAATCAAGCTAGTAAAACATGACATTAGTGACATAAATCTAAAGTGCTGACTGCCCCCGGATTATATACTGTCATAATACCCTTTCCACTCCTGCAATTGTTTCTCCATTTCACAGTTATCAAAGAAGCTTTACTCCACCAACAACAGCCCAGCCTGCGATGGACCCAGCGTGATGTTGTCTTCTCGCATTCCCCCCATGACTCGCTGATTGATACGAAAAACTCCTCCGCACACCCTCCACCCATCCTGTCCTTGACCTGTCTCCATGCAGTATTCATTTGGATTTTTAAAGTCACATTGGACTTGCTTGGATTGTCCGCTGTTTGAAGCAGGGGGTGTTATCAATCTCTCTGCGGAAAATCTCCCCTCTCCCCAGCTGCCCGACCCTTTGGGTTTTATGCATGCGCGCCGGTTTGCGAGAGTGAGTGCACTCTGTCCAAAGTAGACAGGGCATTTATTCACTCAACTCTTTAAGTCTGTCGGTGTTTGGCGGCCATAGCTATAACTGTCTCGGCCTCGGTCTGCCTCTCTTCTGTCTCCCTCTCTTGCTCTCATCCCATCTTTCACGACGGGATGTTAGCATGCGCAACAAGCAGCCAAGGCTTTGGCCCTTTGACAGGGAGACTGTGGGGAATAAGACGAGAGAGGACAGAGAAAGAAAATGGATAAGGAAAGAGGCGAACAGAGCGCTGCCTCATTGAGAATTATGCCGTGTTGAGCCTAATGACAACGCATCTGAGCGGTGGAGGCCGGAGTGATCTTGGGCAGACGATGGTGTCACAGACAAATCCGAAGGGTCTAGTGTGTGGCATGAAAAATCAAATAAGAGATACGGTAAAGAGGGAATACATGTGTTTTGACCTTCTGTGTCACAGACAAACCATGTCAAAGCGGCTCCTCAGTGTTGTCTCTCATTGTATTGTGATCGATTGGAGACAGCTGGTTATTCACGAGCACCACCTCAGGTCAATATGGTTCTTTTTACCTGCGTTCAATGAGACAGTTTTATTCCTTCATTAAATGGGATCCAGCTCTGCCATTGCTTTTTTCTTTTAATTGTATCTCGCCAGGAAAACCACCTAAAGACCCACTCCGTTGAAAATTCTGTTTTTCGTGTTTTAACATGCTCTTTGGGGATTTTTATGGTGATGGAGGGGAAATATAAAGAAAATTAAGCTTAAAATTACATTTCTGAGTGTTTCTATATTCATATTGTTAAGAAAAAACACAGTTGGAAAACGAGCATATTTGCTACGTGGAAAATACACTATTCCCTGCTCTGCTACATTCCAATCCATCCACTTATAGACAAATAGATCCATGGAGCTGGTATCTGACTGTACGGCTGGATTGCTATTATTTTTTTTATTTTTTTTTTAACTTATCCTGGCCAACAGCTTGGCAAACAGATGATAGCTGAAGGCCTCTTGTGTTGGACATATTTTACTTTAACAACAGGGGTTATGAATCTTATGACACACCAGAGGTATATCTGAATAAACCCCTTTTGTAACCGAGGCCAAATTTTATTCATTTTAAACATATTTGAAAATCTTTTGTGTTGGACTGGACAAAAAGGAAAGGAGGGAAGAAGAGAGAGGGATGTTATAGGGGGGACAGGAGGGTGATTATAGAAGAGGGGGGGTAAAAACATGAAGCAGCATTAACAAGTTGCTGGATGTTTTTTAATCATTACAATGAGGTTCATATGTAATACAAATCTAGATGGGCAGGGCCTGTCCACACACACACTAAAAAGTTATAAACATATCTGTTGGCTCCAAAAATGTTCACATGTCAACATGTACACAATACAAATAATGTTCACACACGCATACCTATCCTTTCAAACCAACTAGTGTGAAATATTTCATTCGATCGCGCAAACTATTAGTGCAAAGGTGAGCCAACACCTGTGCTCAAGTGAGTTTTCATGTTCCTCTAAAATGGATGATGGAATGCAACAAAAAGGAGGGAGAGTGCCCAGAGTGCTCCACACCAAGACCCCCGCCGCAGCAGCTGCAGCAGCCAGAACGCCCGCACGGCAGCAGATAGAGAACAACAGAGGGGGGGACAGAGAGTGCAAGCTCCAGCCCAACAAGAAGAGCAGACCCCTGCCGCGCCGGGAGGGCCCAACGCGGGGCCCCGCCCCAGAGGAGCGCCCACAGCCCCAGACAAGCACCTCACCACCACCCAGGAGTTCTGGGCATCCCCCTCCCCAACCCCTGGTGCGAGCCAGGACCCCCCAAGGGAGACCCGCCCCACGCTCAAGGCAGCCACCCACCCGGACCATGGTTGGTTCAGGATAGAGCTCAATGATGACGTCATTGAGTGGCAGAGACGTCCGAATTAAAGGGCATTTGTTTCTATTATTCTCATTACTGTTATTTATTGGAGGGATAAATGCAGGTGTAGGGAGAAGCCATATAGGGGAAGAATTTGGATTCAGCCTTAGCTTTGGGCTGTAAGTTAGTAAGAGAGCGATGAAGCAAAGGGATAATGGGAGTGGGGCAGGCTTACCCTTCACCAACAGTCCCACCCACAGCTCAGAGGCAAATTTCTAACTAGACTCCTGCCGCTCTGCAGAAATAATGTCCTAGAATATGACACAGGTTATTTTTAAAAATTGACATAATCATAACTAAAAGACCACTGGGGATGCTTTGAAAATAGCTCAAAATATGATTGGAGTGAGTCTTTAAACATGTTCTGGCACCCCTAGGAAAGCCCCTACACACACACAGACATACTCACACACAGAAAACCATTGGAGTGTCACACCACACAGCACTGTCTGAGCTCCACTTTGTTTTTTATCTCCATCATCTTGCCTGAACGTTATTGGGTTAACTTCCAGTGGCCACATATTCATTTCCTGTACAGCGCTGTTCATATTGGTTGGATGTGTTTATGGGGACTCTGCTTCTGCGTTTATTACACTGCAAATGACAGATCAGGCTCCCTGACCCCTCTGGCTAGCTTAAAATAAAAGCAGTTTATTCCGAGGAAGCAACTCCACTATAGACCACTGACAAGAAAGTGCCTGAAGAGTGCCAGGAAAGCAAAAGGCCAGTTAAAGGGAAATTATATTCCTAAACAAGGTTTGACAATAAAAGCATGAGTGGAACAGATAAACAAAAGGGACTGTAGCTCCTCTTATTACTTCTCAACAGAGTGCATGAAAAGACACAGGGGATTTTGTGTGCTTACTCTGCCATGTTTACTGCTTACTCTAAATATATTTGCTAACATTTGGCTTTTGTCAAACTTGGACTTAAGTCTCTGTAATTTTGTTAAAGTCTCATCAAAAACTTGTCAGAACCTTAGTAGAAATCATGTAGGCTAACATCTATTATATATCCACCTTGGGAAACAGTAAATAAGACTAGTGACTTCAGGTCCCTTAAATAAATGGTTTAACTATTAAATTTAGCAGATTTTCCATTGTAATACCTGCTGAATGTATGTTTTTTATGTTCTTTAATGAAAAAAAGTCATAATTAACTATAAAATGCTGGATATGGTGAGTTAGTGTTAGGATCAGGATCCAACCCAAAAAACCAAAAATCCAATATAATCTCGTTCTAATCCTTATGTTAAGTGTTAAAATGAAGTTTTTATTTCTTTCTTTTTTTCACTATTTCTCCTGGAACACAGAGGTTAGCCTTAAAGTCAACAATTCTAAAATTGCTGTTCTTTACAATCTTCCATGAGGTACAAGTTATGGGGCAAGCTGTACGGCGTTAGTTACGGCCTACAGTAACCAAAATACAGAAACTTAAAAGAGATTAAGTCTACAAGTCTCAGTGTGTAAAGGGATGCTACAATATGCATTCATTTTGGACATACAGTTCGTAGTTTGTTTTGTTTAACTTGTCCTCAAAAAGGTTCTAAAATCGTAGAATGACAATGTTGTTGTTTTTTTCATTCATATCTGCGGACTTGCGCAGGGTTCACGTGACTGCTTTTCTTTTTTTGGTGGAAATAATTTTTGTTCACGACAGGCAGATGTCACGAGATCCTAAGTGGGCTTGTATGGAAAATGAAAACGATATTGAAATGTAGCCATCCCACAATTTAGAGCCCGCTTTTAAGAAACGTATACTACACATTTTGGCATGAGACTAGGTTGGCATACATCTCCTGCTGGACCAGATGGGGAAAAAAAGAAGAGAAAGGGAGAGAGTAGGGAGTTAGAGATGAGGGATAAGAGTACAACTGTATTACTGTCTCAGAAAACCTAAACATGCCTTCACTGCCGCCTGGTGAAAAACTATTTGATAGCAAGAAACTGATCTGCGGCCCTTTCAAGCCAAAACCACTTTTTGAGCATCTTAATGAATCTAGGCAGTCATGATATTACTTGCTGTGACTCGCATTTAGGTTTTACCAGGTAAATGGTGCGACAGTTTACTCCAACTACTGCCCCCTTATGACTTGGAGGGCTTAAAACATACAGAGGGAAGAAACACTAAATTGTACGAACAAAAATTGCAGTTGTGCTAAAAGGAGGACAAATGTAGACTTTGATATTTAAAGCTTCTTTATTGTAGATAACATCAAAGCAGTAATTTTCCCTCAAAGAAAAACAGAAATCACGATTGGTCTCCATTCTTATCGTTGGGTTGGTACGGTGTGCCTTTTTAGAAATTTTTTGAAGGCAGTCAATCTGATAGCCACCACGGAGTGTGCTCTGAGGATTTTATTGGGGGGGCTGATATCTTTTAGTCATTTAACTCTCCATGCTCCCCCCCAAAGAGTCAATGTTGCGGCACATCAGAAAGAGTCCTTGCCTCATTAGACCATTGATATTCTGCGATGCCGAGGCCCTGATGAACAGCATATATAGGGACAGGAGTGCCAGCAGAAGAAAACTCTGCCTGTTTTATGGAGAGATTTTACTGACATTGGGGAAAATGGTATTATCAGCTGGATGTTGGTGCCGTACAGTTTGTGAATTTGCGTCCGTGCTTGAGTGATTACCCTGCTCATTATAGGGAGAGACCAGGAGTGTGTGTTTGGAAGGGGACTTGGAATCACGAGACGCAGCCCGGGGCAAATACCCCGTTATAAATACAGCATTCTAATGGTGGCTTTATGATGTTGCTGGTGTAAGACTATGGCCCCCCAGGGACCAATTCCCCACAGCCCTTCCTCTTCCACATTTTCCTCCCCCTTTTTCTCTTCTTTCCTAATATATTCTCCCATTTCCCCACATTCAGAATTTACAACCTAACCGGGTAAGACGCGAGTAGTAAATTCTCAAACAACCCCCCCCCCGTTGAATTATTTATCCGCAGGCCTTGTGACACAAGCAGCAGATGAGAATGCTGGTTAAGGAGATAAAAGGTAGTGAAAGTTGGGGCCTAATTGACCGTGATGATGGGGTAACGAAGAAATATTCCAGGCATGTTAGCGTGGAGCAGTTGTGCTGCATGCAAATGTGAACAGCTGATCATTTTAGCTTTGACACACGGAAAAGGCTGAGGTCTTACACGGTTGCATTCCACCAATCACTATGTGCTTTGTAACAGAGCTGCTGCACAAACTCATAGGACAAATTAAACATCCTTTATTTCGTAAGTTTAGTGCCTCTGGAAGAAAAAAGAAAAAGAAGTGCAAACAGAAAGAAAGAGAAAACTTTTTTTAATTAAATCATCCAAGTTTTCAGGAACACCATCATCCCACACTGCAACATCTTTCTCTTGCCTTTGTTTTCCCTCCACTGATGCAACTACTTCCTATATATTGCACTGTTCAAATGATAAATGGTGATATGAGCAGGCCATTAATACACTGCACCATACAAGTCAAAGGGGACGGGACAGAAAAGTGTTTGTGATGTCCCTTTAGTTCTAATAGTGCTGCAGCTCCTGTGTGGGCGGCCTGGTTTGTAGCCCCTCGGCACATGTATTAAGCAATGACATGTCTCGATCGTGTTGACCCCAAGGTGTCAACCAGACTATTCTGATGACACCCACATTTCCCTCCACCTAAAAGCCTCTGGCTCTGAGCCAGAGGTGTTTATAGAAGTAGATGTGCGACAAGAAAAGCAGGGGACAGAGGAGGAATGCAGTGAGTTTGAGGCAAGAAAGAGGATATCTGCAACACTAATAGATCGTAATCTCTTTCCCCTCACTATTGGTCTGGAAGAACACCAGGAGCAGCATGTCGACCGAGATAAATAAAAGAAAGCCCTCAGATCGATCCTCCCCACCCTTCTGGTTTTCAGGGTGCCTTGCGCTGACCTTTCCACGAGATAAGGTGGTCAAGAAGGTTACACCACCACCCCTACCCCAACACTACCTCCACACACCATTTCGGGGAAACAAACCAGAGACGCGTGGTGGAGAATCAGAATGGAGCAGTTTGTTCACAAACTTCGATGACGCTTCCTCCTCGAAAGTCCAGAAAAAGAGTGGCACATTCCTGCAAAACAGATTGATGAAATGATGACTGTCAGCTTGACCTTTTCTGAAATGCATCGGGGGGGTCAAAAGATGGAAGGTCCCCCTCCCCTGGTGCTGTGTGGAGGTAAGCTGTGCCACATCCCAGTCGTCACTGTCTTATTTGCGTCAAGTAAAAGCAAGGGAGCAAACTAAAGAGCACATGTGCCGAGACCACGTTTCTATTATTCCTCAGTTGAGAAAGGTTACAGAAACAATCCATAAGAATTTCGATTCACTGCCCGCCATCAGCTTTCTTCCTAACAAACAAGTCTCTCCCGAGGATGAATCCACCATCGCTCTCAGAATGAAGAAAATTTGCTGCCAATTTAGTAAATGTGTGCCTGCTTAAATGTACATTTCAGCTGACAGTTGTTCCCCTGATGTTTATTTATTGTGTCATGGTGAACACAGAAAGATCATTTGGTTTTTGAGCAAAGAATAATCAAAAGCCTCTTTGCTGATGTCAGTTCCACTCAGTTTTATAGAAAACGTCTGCTTCATTTGCATTAGTTTCACCTTAGGATTTGTCTCTTCCTGCATGTCCTTATTGATCTACTTTTGCATTTCCCTTGCTTTGCGAAGTCAGTCAAATACATTCACAAGTTTTTATTGTTTTTTTAGCATGATAGTGTCGGCTGACTTTATAAACATAATTTTTGCAGTATAAATTTTCTTTATAGTTTGTCCCGGGCTGCAACTTCTACTCAGGAGTGAATTCAATGTGATTTAAAAATAAAAAATCTTCTTCTTTCTCTTTCGGTCGCCACAGCGAACAAGTCGCATGGTTTACTTGGCAATGTTTTACGCCGGATGCCCTTCCTGACGCAACCTTCTCAAAGCAACCAGGCTTGGGACCGGCAGAGAAGTAAACAAGGGAACAGGGATCAGCCCGGATTCGAACCCAGGTTTCACGGACGGAAGGCGCCGCAAACCAGCACGAGATAAACCCGCTCCCATTTAAAAAAAAAAAAAATATTCGCTCATATATTAGTTATTTTCTCACTAATACCCCTCAGTGGTTGGTTCCCACTAACAACCACTAGAGGGCACTGGAAGTTTGTGCATCAGTATTTGCTACTGAAGAAGCGTTGTCTAAAAACAAATATGGAATCTGATCATTCTCCTCTGGAACTTTATATTGTTTTTATTTACATTTACATCGAGGCATTTTTATTTCTGTTTTATTTTTTACTTCCTTGGTTTAATGAGGAACAACAGGTCATCAAACTGGGTTACAGAGACACAAAAGTACTGCTGAAAGTGCCGCCATTCAGACGCAGACTCTGTATGATGTCATGACGGCAGACATGGAGACGTGCTTGCTGATGTTTAAACATGATCACTCAACATCATTAGTCACTTCTCTTCATTGTAAATGAGATATACAGTCAGTGCCTACATGGAGCGATGAGGCTCAAAACTTGACAGTAGCTCCTCCTAGTCGTGACGGTAGCATCTACTTTATGAAAATATCTTTGGACAAGCATTAAGCATCGAATTTGATGCGTGTCAAAAGAGGCAGTAGACTCTCATTTTACACGTGTTGTAAAAGAGGCAATGGACATGAATTTGACGCATTAATGTGTTCGGTCTGAAGCACGCATTACGCCAGGCTTGGCAGAATTTCTTTTTCTAAACACAGGTTATTGAGCATTTTGATTCTTTCATGTTTAGATTCTTCCCAACTGCCCCCAAGCTATAGTCATTCTAATACTAGAAAAAAAATAATAATAATCACATGCAATAACAATAAATGCTAAAGTTATTAAATTAAATAAAACAGAAAGAAATAACAAAAAAGGGAGTAGATGTTTTAATTCCTTTACTCCCCGCTTCCCCTCCCTAAAGTAACAATTTAAGTATCTGCTGGTGGAGTTTTGAAGTAATTAAGTAAGGGGTTCCATCAATTATAAGATTGTTCTCTTGAGTCTTTTAATGAGATTTTTTTTCCAATGAAAAAAAAAACATTGTGTCATAGAGCCAGAACATTGGGGATGGTGGAGTAGGCCTTTTACAGAGCAATATTTGTCATCATGCAAAGACCATAGTGAATGAAAATACATGTTTTTGCTTGACTAATATCCTAACCATAGGATCAGGAATACTCAATACAGTGATCCCTCGCTATAACGCGGTTTACTTTTCACGGTTTCGCTACTTCACGGATTTGCATCGTGCATTGTGTTCTGCATTCTGATTGGCTAAAAAGTCACTCTGCTTCTTCTCTACCTGTGCGTCAATAACGTTGCAGTTTAATTTGTACAAGTACGTAAAACAGCTTCCCAAATTAAGTACGTGCAAATCATCTTGCAATTTCAAGTTTCTCTAAAACCCATAGAAAAAAGAGCGACAACTACCTATCACTATGCTCTTCTCCAGAACAAACACACCTGCACCGCGGGCTTCAAAAGAAGAAAACACTGCAGAGCAGAGACAGGCTGCAGCGGCTCATTTTGAAGAGCAGTTAAATACACCTGAGTCACTATTTGTCCGCCTGTATTTTGTATATTTTTCATGATCATTTTAAATTTTCTCCCATTTAATCCAATTACTCGGGTTGCGGTGGGCGGGGCTAATCTCCGCAATTTGAAGCTTTCTGTTCACATTGATTAAAATTATTATTTGACAGTACAGTACAGAAGTTATTTGTTGAAAAAAACATTTCTAAAGTACTTTTATTTGTGAAACAAATGCTTGAGCCGTAAAATGTTTTTTTATTTCTTTTCAATGTATAATAGAGTATTTAATTGTATAATAATTGTAAAAAAAATTAAGAATTCTACTTCACGGATTTTGCCTTTCACGGGTTCTTTTTGGAACGTAACCCCCGCGAAAAACAAGGGTTTACTGTATTCCTATGTGGGCACAGGGCTTAATTTGGTTTCTGAGTATGTTTGAAATTGCACCAAAATATGAAGAATTGGTCTTGGCGGATTTGTTCAGAAGAGATGCAGTTTTCTCCCAAAAGTGCGACTTACATGTTTTTTCTTCTTTATTATGCATTTTTTGGCTCTTGCGACTTACATGCCGGAAATACGGATACCTTTTTTTGTCCTCCCAAGTCTGGGTTTCCAAGTTTGATTGAAAAGGCACAGCATGTTCTGAGCTTTATAACCTTGACGTAAGTAAATGAAGATATAACCGAGGATCCCGATTAGGTCTTATCTTGGAAAAAGGTCTTGTGTGGCATGAGGTGCACAGGCTAAGCGATGAAGATAATAACCTCTGGTAGAGAACGCCTTTAATTCTCTCTGTGTGGAGTTTCCCTCAGCGCCTTATCTCTGCATCATCTCTCTCATCTCACTGAGGAGAGAGCATAGACGGATAGCGAAACAGAAGCAACGCAACCTCCTTCTATCCAGTCATCTGCTGGAGCCACACCTAGAGCAAATTCATAGAGAAAAATGTCTTATTGGGACCAGCTGATTAAAAACAGCCAAACAACTGAATTATGTTTCTCACTTTTAAGGACAATGTGAGCTGCGCTTCCCTATCTCTAGCCGTTTTCGGTGACTGGAGCTTAACACTTAGTGTAATTGAAGAAGGCAATGTGCTGAAATCAAGACGGATTGGTGCTGCAAAAGGGGGCCACCTCCCTGGAGCATTGGTCTATTAACACTGTCACTCTGCTCATCAGCCCAGCACCTGCCTGCTCCCCCTCCTGGCTGACTTTAATCATGCTCACTAATAAAAGCCAATATATCACCAAACTACTGAAACTCATGTAGCATTGCACCTGCTGTTAGCATGTGACACACAGAGCCAGCTTGGACAGAAAACCAGAAGAATGCTCACAATGCAACCCCTCCCATGGCAAGCATGAAACACTTCCTTACTTTGAACCAATACAATCTATGGTAAACTCCTTAAGTTTAGCCATGGGGGGGGGGGGGTATTTGGCTGACACCATACCTGTCTGAAAGGGACAAAGAGCCTGTGGGGATGTTCAAAATGATTGCCTGCAATAAAGATGAATTGCTCCTCCTCCGTCTTTATGACTTGGCATCGGTGTGTTGTCAGAACAAATACAGCAGAGACGGTAAACAGAGACAGGTGCATTTGTTTACCGCTAATGGGAGCTAGTAAAGCTACAATGCTAATGTCCTCTTGAGAAGCATTTTGTGGGCATCTGCTCTGTGGCCGTCAATAGACATTTGTAATCAAACACAGAATTGCTGCAGCTGATATTTTCCTCTGTGCATCAGAAGGGTCCCATCTTCTACACCCTCTTCTTCCTGTGCAGGTTCACGGGGTTGATGGAGCCGATCCCACCCACCAAAGGGCTAAGGCGGAGTACACCCTGGACAGTTTGTCAGACTATTGCAGGACCACACAAAGACCGACAACCACACACACTCACATTAGCATAAGAAAGATGAGTTGGATGAATTCACTTATCTATAGAGAGATGTTGCAGACCTGGAAGGATTTCTTATGGGAATTACTTTCCCCCTTTTTTCAACTTGATTTGGCATGATTTAGTTTAGACTATATAGACCAGTTGTTGTGTTTGTGTTACACATGATAAGAAACTGACTTAAATAACTTTTTGTATGTTTAGTCACCATTTAATAATTTCTGTCACATAAAGACAGTGAACTCTGCAGAATAAATGTTACACTCATGAGTTACAGTGGCACTAATAGTCTGACACCCATCTGTCAATACTTTGAAGTTGATTTTTGCTGAAATATTAAGATAGTGCAGTGTTGATAGAATATCTGTAATTCTTTTAACCCTTTAACACCACAGGTTTCCCCAAGGACATCTAAATAACACACTTTGATCTACTGTAAATCTTCAGCCATTTACGCAATCAACTTTCAGCTGATTCTGACAAAGAGGAAAGCAGCTTTGCGTGTTGGCTTTTCACCCCAAACGGTGCAAAGCTGCTTTTCTCCGCCACAGAATCAGCTGATTAAGGTTGATTGCATAAACCGTTAAAGAGTTCCGGTAGTTGAAAGAATGTCAATGTATTTAATTTTTGGTTGAAAAACGAAACCCAATCAGGAAGTATTTTGCTCCACGTCAAATGATTACAGCGTTCTGAAGCCTCAGTTAAGCACAATCCTCATCAGCTACACTGCACTTCTGACTCAGAGAGACAAAGGAGTTTTGTTTGGGACTGTTTGTCAACCATAATATAACGTAAAAGGCCATGGAGAACAAAATGGTGCCACAAAGCTATTCTTTCTTCTGCCTTAAAGATTTTAAAATGGACATTTTTTTAGACTAAACAGGAGAAAAACTGGAACATTTCCAATGCATCAGAAGATCCACAGAGGAATGAAAGAGTAGTTTTCAAAATGACAAAAAATCAAACTTGACAGTAATGCTATAAGTTATAGAAAACTGAATGAACCATTGTTTTACTATGCCATAAATGCAGTATACTTGTATTTGTATGATTCTAGTTATTTTATTCATTTTCATCCTATTTCCTGGCTGCAAGGTGAGGCAGCACTGAGCTCTGCTCTGCTGACTCAAGGCAGATTGCAATCCCATGCAAACTAGTTCATCCTAATAATGTAATGCTTTATTGTTATTTTTTTTACATTCTAAATATTTTTATTCCATATCCTCACTTTCCATATAATAGGTAATAGATTTCATGCTTGTTTATTGTTTACCTAGCTCTGTTTCAATGAAAAAGGCACTCGTGATATGACATTTGTTCTTCAGTTGTTGCCAATAAAGTTCAAAAGGAATCCATTACTTACAGTGGTGGAAAAAATTGTTGGTACCCCTCAGTTAAAGAAAGAAAGTTCACAATGCTCACTGAAATGACTTGAAACGTTTAAAAGTAACAATAAATTAAAATGTATTGAAAATTAGATAATCAAATTCAGCCATTACTTTTGAGTTGTTGATTAACAGAATTATTTAAAAAAACAAACTAATGAAATAGGACTGGACAAAAATTATGTTACCTCCATAAAAGACTGAGAACTAATTGTCCAGAGGGTCATGATGAACTCAGGTTTGTCCTTTAATTCACATCACAGCTGTTTTCAAACCCATAATCAGTCAGTCTGCCTATTTAAAGGGAGACAAATAGTGACGTTGCTGTTTGGTGAAAAGGTGTGGACCACACTGAACATGGACAACAGAAAGCGAAGGAGAGAGTTGTCCCAGGACATTAGAACCATATGTCAAACAAAATGTCTCAAAGTTGAACTTTTAATCAAAATGGGAAGTAATCAATAATGGATGACCAATGCTGGCCCTACACAGCTTCACAGAGACTGGGAGATTTCTAAAAGTAAAAGAAAATAAGTAGGAATTTGATGCTAAAGTCAAGGAGCAAGAGGGAAATGGACTGCATTCACAAATAAAGGTTAGGGCAGCGTGCAAATTCTGTGTTTGTGTGTGTATATGTGTGGTTGAGAGAGAGTGCATGCTATGTCTATGTTATAATCGGCCTAAACTATCCACCTTGGGAGCCATACTGAACCACTATACATTTTACATGATTCCTTGGCCCAATATGTACCTGGTATGTTTGCTAAAAGAATGCACACATAAGATATGAAACACAATCAGTAGTAGCAAACATATTGTGTTTGTGAATCTTTCTCTGAAAGGGTTACAGACTAACCAATTGCCTCACCGCACATCACTGTTTTTTGTCCAAATTTTCTGAAAACACTAATGAAATGGTTCCCTGAAACATATGCAGTTTGAAATACTCCAAACATGAGATACTGTTGAGATTTCCTCCAAGTTACCTTCTTGCAAAGAATATTAGCCCAAAATGACAACAACTTCCCTCGACCTTGGATTGGAAGATGGGAGTATTGATGTGTTCTTTTTTGCCAAAGAAAAAATATGTGTCAACACAGTTTGAAAAGGCATTTCACTTTGTAGTGACCCCACTAAAGGCAAAGGTTTACAGTTATTTGTTTGTTGTCAGGAGAAATGAGTCGTCAGTGCCTGAGGTAGACAGAGAGCTCAGTGCATGAACACGGCCCTCTACCGCTTTGATGGATGTAGGGGGAGGAATACAGTGAGGTTATAGGGGAGAGAATTGCGCTCCACACCACTACAACTCCAACTCACAGCCTTCCCATAATAGAAAGTACTTTCAGAGAAACTATACCACAATGGGATGTCAAAATTAGTTCCCAGGTGGGGGGAAAATCAGGGGATAGATGAAAAAATAAGAGCCAGAAAATGATGCGGGATGAGGAAAGTGGCTGGTCTTGGTTCCACCCAAAGTCCCCGATGAATCACAGACAAGAAGAAAGAAGTGTAGGATTAACAGAAGAATGTAGGGGGGAGGGAAAAAAGACGGGTAGAAATCAATAACTCCACAACGTGGCTGCACTCAGCACTGCCATTGACAGCAAACATCATGAAAAGATATGGGAGCAGGGAAGGGGGCACAAAATGAAAGAGATAAGAAGAGAACACTAAAGTAAATGACATCTGAAGCTATTTCCTCCAGGGCCCTGCCTAGTGTCGAGCCTCGAGGACTCGGTGGAGTTATGGGCAGAGTTAAATTTCTATTAGCTTTGAGGGGAAATTTAAGTCTTCTGTCTCCAGGGGAAAACTCAAGTGGAGACACAAAGTACCCCTATTTTCACGTGACAGATGACAACAGAACGACCTTAAAACGAGTCAAGAGGTGCACCACTAAATAGTTCTGTCGGTGAAAATGGTCCGAAGCTAGAAGACGGCATTCAAGATCCTGACGTGTTAATTTAAAGCAATGAGCTTCCAGATCTTTACAGGAGACAATTTGTTCTTGGAGGTCAGCACACAACCCGACAGTGGGCTCACTGATGATTGTAATGGCCATCATAATGACTGTAATTATTCTGTTTCCTTTACAGTCTCTGGCTCTTTTGCTCGCGATAAGTTGGTATAGTAATTTTTATGTGTGACTGAGATATTGCAGCTGCTTGCAGTGCAGACACTGTCCACACGATGATGGTCGTTCCTCATAGGTCCTGATGAAAAGGATCACTGTGTGGCTGCATTCTATGGAGTTCTATTCTGTTCAGAATTAATTAAATAAATATTTAATTAAATAAAAAAATATGACCACATGCAAATACACAATCAACCAATAAATCTCTCATAAATATATAAAAAGATCATGAAATGGTGAAAAAGCTGCACACAGATTTTAAATTAGCCATTATATTATTCAATATATTTCATTTTGCGTTAAAAACCTGTTCATTATTTTAAAACAGCATTTTAAAATATTCGTTTTTAATCATGTGGAATATTATTATAATTCTACGTCTTTTTTCAGAACCTCGGATTTCAAAATCAATATTTTCCAAAGTAGCTTTGTTTTTATTTCATGTTGCTGTTTTTCACAATGGCTTATTTATTTCATGAAGAGCTTTTTCAGGAGAATGAGTCTGTTAATCAGTGAAAGTGGGCGGGATCTAAACGCTCATTGGCTCATCCATGGAAATCGACTCCTATTCCTCGATACCCGCTCTGCGGTGTGCCAGTCAAATAGATGGCATATTTCAGCGATATCCGCGCGGCTCTGCTGACATTTGATACAAACTATCTGTCTGCAGCAAAATATGCAAACATGGACGACTGTTTGAGGGTTTGTAGTTTGAGGGTTTGTGTGGACCAAAGGAGCTCCGGTCGTCCACGTCTCGAAGTCCCCCATGAAACACTCCTGACTCTTACGCCATTCACTCAGCTCTCTTTTGCTCTGCGGCTAACAGCTCTGCTGTCTTAGCTCATAGATCCAGTCTGACGTCATCGTGCTCCAGTAAAGAAGTATTGTGGTAACAGCCACCCAGCCTAACTTAGACCACTACTAAATGTTCATGAGAAGATGAAAATTGCTGAACCGTCCACAAAATCACCCGAATTATGCACACTCGCCCAAAGCCACTTTTATCCGCAAATTTAGAAGAGTAGAGCGCCGCCATCTTTGTGAGGTGAAGTTACTACTGCAGTGCATGCATGTGAACACATTTTTTGCATAATACAAGTTCATTGTTTGGGTTTGAACTGCCAAAATCAGAGAACTGAGTCCATGAAGTAGGAAGGTATATCATTTCACAGGTAAGTACTATATATTTTTTTCTTTTAAAGCTGCAGGGGCTTCATTAATCATACACATGTTGACATGCATGATGCTGCAGGGCTATTATCAACATGCTCCATGATGTACGGATAATTTGCTGTCGACATAAATGTACATTTTATTTTGCTAGACCTGTTTTTACAGCATACTAGGCTATCATAGTATTATAGATTTGTACATTTCTGACACAGTGACTGAACTTTTCTTGCAGGTTTCCAATGGATTCAGACTTCAGGAAAAAGTGGATCTTAGCGATAAAAAGAGCTAATCCAGATGGATCACTGTGGTACCAACTAGTAATACAGTCTGGTTGTGTTAGAAACATTTGTGGAAACACATTTAGATAATAGGCCAGACTGTTTGCTTGAAACCCGACACCATAACATCTGTGTTACACAAACTGATCACTAACATGAATCAGTAAATCTATTGTTTTTCTTTGTTGTTGTTTTTTTTAGGGTAAATCTATTGTTCACTTTTGGACTTCTTTTGAATATTTATTTTATTATTACTATTATTAATAATATTAACAGACTTATTTTTTATTTTTTATTGACTTATTATTTATGTATTGTTATTATTTATTGTTTGTATTGACTTACTATTGATTTATTATTATTATTATTGACTTATTGTTGGGTTTTTCTAAATAATTTAAATTACATGTCAAAGAGGTCTAAAACTCCTAAATGTTTACAAATTATTATTTTTAATTCTTTGTAATAATTTTTTTTATTTATAAGAAGTCCTGCAACAATGCATTTTTATTAAAGTTTGAGCTTTTAAGGCTGACTGTTTCTCGTCTTTAACAACAACAAATGATGTATCTATACATATATTATACATATAAATATAATATATTTACATATATGTATAATTATATATAAATGTAAAAATATATATAGTATATAAAAGCTACTTAGACACCACTAATAGCAATAGAAATCATTGTCATGTGGGCGTCGTCGACCTCACCAAGATGGCGTCGCGCTCCGCCACCGTCAGCCAGGCTTCTAAAACGGGCGTGTCTCCTCTAGTGATATAACTCATTGGCTGAAACATCTTCGATTGATGTAGTCAGGGTGTTGCTGCTCATGTCTGAGTAAAGGAATAGCCAATGACAAAAGTGTCTCCGCCTTGTCTGGTTTGATTGACAGAAAGAGACATTCTCCTGAAAAATCTCTTCATGAAATAAATACGCCACTGTGAAAAACTGCAACATGAAATAAAAACAAAGCTACTTAGGAAAATATTGATTTTGAAATCCAAGGTTCTGAAAAAAGACGTAGAATTATAATAATATTCCACATGAATAAAATGAATGTTTTAAAATGCTGTTTAAAGCAAAATGAAATTTATTGAATAATATAATGGCTAATTTAAAATCTGTGTGCAGCTTTTTCACCATTTCATGATTTTTTTATATATTTATGAGAGATTTATTGGTTGATTGTGTATTTGCATGAGGTCATATTTTTTTATTTAATTATTTATTTATTTATTTAACTATGAACAGTATAGGACTCCATAGCATCCAGCCTGGAATGCACAGAATTAGGATTATTTCAATGAGAACCATGGGAGGAATTTAAGGATATCATCAAGCATTTCCTTTCAGCTGCCGTTCTGAAGTTCCCAGTAAGCACACTGCCTTCTCTTACAATAACAACACGCACAGCGTTGCAGGAACCACAGTATTTATTGTCGTTGATGGTGCAAACTCCACACACATCCTCTCTCCTTCCCCCTATCGTGTTGCCCAAAGGCATTCCAGAAGAAGATAAAATAATGCGACTCAAAACACAAACTGCAAAAGAGAGTTATAAAACGTTAATATTGCTTGTAAGGGTAAAAACTGCATTTTTCTCTGTCTTTGATTCCGAAAATGAATTGAGACATGGGACATAGACTTCAACTGTCTGCATGTCATGGTTTAACATGGTTCCCAGGAACAATAATAAAAACAGACTGCAGTGTTCTGCTTAAATTTTCCATACTTACTGTAATTATTGGATTGATACTTCTTTCCACTCCTCTTTTGGATTTCCTTACTTTGCTAGGATTTGCCATAATGTGACTTCTTCCATATACACTGATTATAATCATCTAAGATGCAACTATATAAGCGGGTCCTCTGCAGCTGTTAAAAATTAGTTATTACTGTTTGCATCACTACACGTGCAGATAGACACAAAGATTAGCCAGAGTGACAGGAAGGCATTACGTCTTTAACATAAACCAATAAATGTATTGATCTGATGTTTCAATCAGCATTGAAATAGATGGAATTCTCTTTTTTAGTCCCATGTGTCATGAGCTAAACTTAATGATGAAACATATTCTATATCTTCACACAGTGGTCTAAATCTTCATGGAGATCATCACCACACAGGTGTGCCATATTAACCCACTGATTAGACAGCGTGATAATTGCACAGGTGTTTCTCAAGTTAGCCACAATAAAAGGCAATTTTAATCAGTAAACGTGTTTGCTGTATTGATAGGTCTTGTCAGACTCATGATTGAGGAGAAAGATTTATTAAATCTTTAATATTTTGTGTTTTCATTTCCTCCTGAATCCTTTTAAGCTATCCTGAGGCTTTTATGAGGTTTAAACCAGGATCAGCTTCTAATTATGACATATAACGACGAAAGTATCGCCGTTAACAGCTGTTTTAACTTCTAAAAAAACGGTAATATGCCGCCTTCCCATTGATGCATTTCGCACATACGACCGGTCTTAAATGTTTGCCTCCTATAAGATAAATCGATCTTGCAAGTTTTTCTAAACATGTTCAAAATAAAAAAAGATAAGATCAAGATCAAGGCCCTGCAGCTATCACAAGAAAAATGGGAGCCATGAACACATCAGGACATTTTAGATTCTGTAATTTTTCACTAGCAGTCGTAGCCTTGTCAGACAATGTCAAAGTCTTACATGTTTTTGCTTGTTTCCCTACCTAAACACATGCAATTCAAGCTCCGCAGAAGCCCAACAATGACCATTCTATTAATCAAGTCAGACCGGAGCCAACTGCAGTAAGTTAGGTGTGTAAATAGGCGAACAGTAGCAAATCCACAAGACCCTACTCAACCCTATTTGTGGGCTAATCTGTAGTCCTGTCTAAAGTAATGTTAGGGTTTTTAATGCTCAATTGTTTTAGTTTAATTTCTTTGTTTAACCCTTTAAAACCAGAGATGTCACAGGCGACACCTAAATAACACACGCTCTTTGACCTGCTTTAACTCTTTGACCGTTCATGCGATCTCTGCGTCAGAATCAGTTGATTTATGTCAATTGCGTAAACTCTTTCTCACTGTTTTTGTTGCGTACCAGTGCAAGGCCTGTTTTTCTCAATTTCAGAATCTGCTGGAATAACGTTAATTGCGTAAACGGTCGAAAAGTTACAGTAATCAAAAAATCTAAACACCCTGGTGTTAAAGGGATAAATTAAGTCAGTTAACTCAAGTCATGATAATGTGCCTTTTCTGTTGTGGTTGGATATCTAAATGGAGCTAACAGATGATAACTGATAACATTCAAATAAAAAATATAAGTCAACTTTTTTTTAACATATTCATAGTCACATACACACAAAGTTTTTTAGGCTTTTCAAAAAAAAAAAAAGCAATTATTTGCATAATATTCCCACCACAGGAGCAGGAATAACGAGGGCTTACAATAAGTATGAGAAACTAAAGAACATATTTGCTCTCCCAATGCAGAGAAACTCAACCACACTGCTCAGAATCACTAACATATTAACCATAATCCCTGGGAGTTAAAGACCTTAGTAAGTGAACTTTATCTAACAGTTCTACAAATTGTCACAATGATCTAAAGCTGTTGTCAAAGAAGCTCAACAGAGAATGCTTTGTGTTTCATGCTCAGTGGTACGAACCAACGTAACAACTGGGTAAGTGCCATACAGCGTGATATAAGCTAAGCTTATACTAAGCTTTTCAATAAATTCTAAAAGAAATAAAAACCTTTTTTTTAAATTACCTGCTTTGCAGAGAGTCCCAACTCTCTGGTCAAATAAAGTTAATGCATCCCCACAAATAATAACCTATGCAGATGCAGTCCTGTTGTGTCTCCCTGTTGTTTTCTTAGGGAATTTTATGCTATAGAGGACTGACTTTGATAAAGCAGGTGATTTTAGGCTGTGCCATTAACAGCAGAGAGATAGAACATCTTCCTAAAGCCTGCGGATAGCACTTTTTATGAGCTGCTCATTGCTGGAACTACATCAAGCTGTCCAAGGCCACCAATCCACCTGGGTCTTTAACACCCTGCCTCCATTACCCACCTCTATCATTCCTTCTATAGTTCAGGCTCCATTCCATTTTCCCCCCTTCACATTGTGTGTGTTTTGTAACATGGCGGAAAAGAACATTTATTAAACCGGACAAATGAGATAAATTGAAAAGTGCTGTTTATAATTGTTTTCCATTTGAACCTAAAAAGGATGACCACAGCAAATGGCCTTTGTAAAACAAATGAGCCGGTCCCCATAACAACTCAGGGGTGCAAAACGCTTGTGAATGCACTCACAAGTACACATTGATGTGACATAAAATGAGCGGATGAGACAACCGCTTTCATAGCCTCATGCACTCCGGTCAGCCTGATCAAACACACATACAAAAAAAAATGCAGAGACACTTTTCCATCCCGCTTTTACCACAAGCCAGTAATCACTTTTGACATTTACGTTTTGACATCAGCTTCTCCTGCTTCTTATAAACCATCCTCTGCCTCACAACTAACCGCCTGGCATTATCTTGCTGCTCTGCGCACTGGCTTCACTTCACTATATAAGTCATTTTTCACCTTTCTATCAAAATATCCAACGATAAGAGGCGGTGAAAGTAGAGAGTGGTGTGATGGAAGAGAGAGGACGTGCAGGGTGGGATTTCATATCGACAGCGAGAGTCAAATTATTGCCAATCAGATTTTATTCACAGCTCAACTCCTGGACCAATTGCTGCACGCACATTTGCCACGGGTCAGGGCTCTGCGTATAATTTCCTTTTAATAAGCCATTTTCCGGGGTGGGATGACACTGCAATATACCCAAGAATGTACTTGAGAACTGGCACATGGACTCACAGTCCGGCATATCACTCATTCAAACAAGACTGTGTGATCATGTCTCTGGGGTTGGTACTTCTAGGGTGAAAGAATTTGATACCCCAGCAGTGATCGAAAGTGCCTTCAGTCAGACAAACAATTCAGACTTCTCTAAAGGTAATGATATAAATTTTGTTTAATACATTGGTACATTATTGGATTGATTAATTGTGCATTAAGATTTCCCAAATGAACACCACATCATGAAAGCCCAGGTAAGCAACAGAAGGCATAAATACTGAACTATGCTTTTATTAGACTTGGCCAGATTCTGTCTCACAGAATTTTTTTTACCCGTTTGCCCTAACATCAGCTCCATTACAATTCTCTACTAGGTGTGAGTTTGGGCAAATTGATTGGATTAATGTATATCTGAGCAAATAAACAACTTTTGCCTTGAGGCTCTTTTTAGCGGCATTTCTTTAGAACTCTTAAGGAATCAAATCAACGTCTGCCATGAGGAATAACATCACACGCTCATTTTATCAGCATGAAGAAGAAACCTGTGAGAAGTGTCAGGAATGAAACGTGCAGTCAAATTAAATTTTTGGCTGTGCTAAAAAAAAAAATGCCTTTCTTAAATACACCATAAATTCTTGATAAAAATGTGTGCTGGATTCAAAGGCTGTTGCACTAGCTGCCTGTCATGTTCATGGCTGGTTCTTTGAAGTCAGCTGTCAGTGGTCGATGCTAAACCATCCTCAGAGGTGCTCTCCCTCCTGTTATTTCAAGTTCCCTCCAGCGGCCAGTTTGGGGGGCGATGTTCAGAACACGCATTTGCTGCTGTGGAGATAGAGCAGCTTCGTCCTCCTGTGAGAAATATCCTTCTCACTTGAATGAAGTCACAGCATTTTTCAAAGAGAAAAAAGGCCTTTTAGCGCAATACATACAGATATTTTAATGCACCAAGCTGGAGACTACTGTGGCATAAAAAACATCAAGTTGTGATTAACTTTTTTCCAGGGAAAGTACCACACCAGAATTATGGAGAACACTTTATTTTTTGTGCGAATTTTGACCAGGGGTGCAACTTATACTCTGGGGTAGGCCTGCACAATAAATCGCAATTTTTTGTTAGCGCGATATCAAGCTATGCAATACGCATATTGCAAAAGTCAGCAAAAATTGCGATAAATGGTAACCTTAAATGTGAATAAATAAATCTCTTAATGCATTTGACCAATCGGATGGAGCCCTTTTATGTTAAATGCTTGCCTCCTATGTAGACGAGGTTTGTTAGGAGTATAAGTTATGTTAGACTTTTGTGGTGAAATGGAATTAATGTTTTTGGTTATTATGTCATATGTTCATGTATCACAAGTTATATTGACATCGCAATATTAATCAATAAATTGTGAGTTTTCCTCATTGTGCAGTCCTACTCTAGAATTGATTACATGTGATTTTATTAGAAATAAATTTTGGCTTATATATTCATTATGTTCTTGCCCTTTAGCAATTGTTTCCAACTGACAACAGCTAGAAGACACTGTAGCTGTGTGCATCAGTATTAGCTACTGACAGCAACGCAGAATGGTGCTGTCCAAAATAAATATGTAGGAGAATCTTGTTGTTCTCCTCCTAGTATTTATGTATTTTTCTTAGTTGCATTAAGACAATACTTTTAATGTTTTTTTTTTTCACTTTCTCTTACTAATTTGGTACAGCAAGTCATCAAACTGGATCACAGAGAGATGGAAGTATCGCTGATCAGATGTAGCTCCTGCAGTTGATGATAAAGATCGGCGTATAGACAAAAAAAAAACAGACATGAAGGCCAATGCTTTA
The DNA here is from genome assembly GCA_037389245.1 of Oryzias sinensis. Taxonomy (NCBI): domain Eukaryota; kingdom Metazoa; phylum Chordata; class Actinopteri; order Beloniformes; family Adrianichthyidae; genus Oryzias; species Oryzias sinensis. Next base: position 17,966,559 of record CM074493.1, read on the forward strand.
ATGGAGCTCTTTAAAAGAAATAAACCTGATTCACAACATAATTCTATATGTCCATGCAGAGTAAATGAGATATACAGACAATGCTTCCATAAAGCGATGAGGCTAAGAGCTTTCAACAGTTACTTATCCCACTTGCATCTAGAGCGGCAAGTTTATGAGAACACTTTTGGACAGATATTGAGCATGTCCAAAATGAGGCGTGAACGCAGGCTTGGAGGATTTTGTTCAGAGGCATCGCACTTTTCTCCTAAAAGAGCGACTTATACTCCAGTGCAACTTATGAGATTCCCTTTTTCTTTTTTATTATGCCTTGTTTTTTTTTTTAAATCGTGCTGCTTTGACTTATCCTCTGCAGCGACTCATAGTCCAAAAAATACGGTATATAAATGAATGCATTTCCTGTAGTATATCCGGAGGCATATGGAAACTAAACAGGATGTTTGATCTCTGAGTTAGAAAAATACTGGGCCTGCACAGTGGACCATGACGGCCAGCAGAAATACCACCAAATCAGAAAAAGATAGTCCTGGGTGAGAAAGTGGAGATAGCAGCAGAGCTAAAGATACAGCCTACATTTATAGAGCAACAGTCCTCGACAGATAGCAAGCCCTCAAGCTGGAATATAGGTCCGCAGCAATGGAAACATTTGTGACAAAATGGCTGACATTATCTTTTAATTAGATTCACACTGTTTACTAGCTTGTATATACTCTCATTTATACATTACCTGATATGGCCTTCCTTTATCTCTCGCACAGGATGTGGGGCCTGATGTTGGTGGAGGTATTTGATGTAGTGTGGAAACCACGAAGAGGTGATGCCCGTATTTACACTTTCTAAACGTCACATGACTCTGGAGACTTTTTTTTTCCTAATACTAGTTGATTACTATTGTAAACACCAGCAGAACTTAACTGGAGCTAAAGGTTGCAAACGGTGAAATGCCAGAGATAGTCAAAAGCTCAGCAATTGATCTTTTCAGCTATAGTGTGAGAGGAAGTTCACAAATGTACTCCTCCAGCACGGACTGTTCAATAATGCGATGCATGTTCACATATATCACATTAATAGAAGATGCAAATTTTCTGGTTAAAGACAGGAAGCACGAGTCCCTGTTACACACAGACGATCCATAATTAGCTTGTTCCCTGCTCTGGTCCCAAAGCATTTATTATAATGCTGTCTGAGTCCAACAAGCACAGTTAGCCTGTGTCCCAGAGCAGCTATGCAAAGTTTAAATTTACTAATGGGCAATTTAAAGTTTGCAATTTATTAGATATGTATGGCTGAGTGTTTTGAAATCACACCTGTGTCGGCATAATCACAAACACAAGGTTGGTTCCAAATTGAAAACAATAAAGCCCTCTGAAGCAAAAAATAAAGTTATTATGGAAAATATTAGGTAATACAGACTTTTGGATCATGTCCTTAACAAGTGCATGCATCAGTCTGTGTGAGAATTTTGTTATTTTTTTGGTCCCATTATACACTCACTGGCCACTTTATTAGGTAAACCTTGCTAGATCGGACCCCATTTTGCCTTCAGAATTGCCTTAACCCATCGTGATATAGATCTGGTGACTGTGGAGTGAACTCATTGTCAAGTTCAAGAAACCAGTCTGAGATGATTCCAGCTTTATGACATGATGCATTATACTGCTGGAAGAAACCACCAGAAGATGGGCCCACTATGGTCATAAAGGGATGAACATGGTCAGCAACAGTAGTCGGGTAGACTGTGGCATTGTAACCATGCTCAACTGGTACTAAAAGCCCAAAGTATGCCAAAAAAATATACACCACCATCACCAGCCTGAATCGTTGATACAAGGCAGGATAGATTCATGCTTTTATGTTGTTGACGCCAAATTCTGACCCTACCATTCAAACATCGCAGCAGAAATGCGGACTCATCAGACCAGGCAACATTTCTACAATCTTCTATTGTCAAGTTTTGGTGAGTCTGTGTGAATTGTAGCCTCAGTTTCCTGCTCTTAGCTTACAGGAGTGGCACCCAGTGTGTTCTTCTGCTGGTGTAGCCAATCTGGCTCAAGGTTGGATGTGTTGTGCGTTCACAGATGCTCCTCGGCAAACCTCAGTTATAACCAGAGGTTATTTGAGTTGCTGTTACCTTTCTATCAGCTGGAACTAGTCTAGCCATTCTTCTCTGACCTCTGGCATCAACAAGATATATCCGCCCACAGGACTACTTCTCACTGAATAGTTTCACTTTTTCGGACCATTCCCTGTAAAGATCAGCTCTCTCTGAAATGCTCCCACCGGCCCGTCTGGCACCAACAACCATGCCACGTTCAAAGTCACTTAAATCACCTTTCTAATCTATTCTGATGTTTGGTTTAAAATGCAGCAGGTCGTCTTGACCATGTCTACATGCCTGAATACATTGACTTGCTGCCATGTGAATGGCTGATTAGAAATTTTTGTTCACAAACAGTTGGACCGGTATGACTAATAGAGTGGATGGTGAGTGTATATGTAATGGTGAAGTTGTTCCTATAGGGTGAATCTTAATTGATCAGTTAGAATTTTAAATTATTGACCCAACTCCAATCTTCAAAAAATAAGTTACATTTAGTATCCTCAAAATAATAAACACAAAATACAAGCCTAAATAAATTCAGATTATATCCCTGACAATGCATTCATCCGTAAAGATGACTATTTATGTAGGCTACAACCTGGCTCTCTCTGCACTTTTCATCCCACCAGCTGCAACTCAACGTTTCGTACAGCTATTAAAGCATATTAACCAGCAGTGGCCCAATCACACCAGGCTTAATTGCACAATAAAAAGCACAGAAACATAAGGTATATTCCGTTGTGATTGAAAGAACGCACCTTAAAAGCAACCAGCAACAGCAGAATGCTTTGTGCAATAGACACTTAAAAGACTTGATCATTAAGCAAACAGACCATCATGCTGTTAGTGACTAAATCTGTTGTGGCAGCACCATTACAGTTAAAAACCTTCTTTCTGGCAGAGATAAAAACTGCGAAGGCTTTGCACCAAGGCCAGAACAGGAGTTCATTGTAAGGTCCATAATCTGGGTATTTGCTTTAAAATCCTTAAGTTTCATTTTTTTATTCTTCCCTTTTTTCTTCCACTTTTTATCCTTTTTTTTCTACGTGCTGTTTGGTCAGGTTGTCGTGCTGTTGCTGTGGGAACGTTGCTACATAATTTTGCATCTATAACAACCATGAATCTCCAAACACTGTGTCAAGCTTTTGAGCTTCAAATCATAGCTTGGTCCATAAACTGCAAACCAGTGAATGACAACCTTTCCCAGAACAAAAAAGATATAATTCAGGGTAAGTTATTGAATAGATACTTAAAAAAGAGAAAAACTGTAAAATACAAAGCTTTCTATAGTAAATTACGTGTTATGTGTAGATTCATAATACCTGTACTTTACATTAGCCTAATTGTTTTCCAAAAAATAAAAATGTTTACCCTGAATTTATTTCCAACTGTGAAAAAATGTCTCCTATGTTTATTTATTACAAGTAGATGCTAAATTGGGGTCATTTTGGAGCAGAAGTAATTTGATGCATATTTGTATTGATAAGCGTCAAAAGGTTAACCAACAATTGGACACATTCTCTTAAAATTTAATAATGATGAGTTTCCTTTCAACAGAATTCAGAGAGTTTCTATTTCTTGCAATCATTTTTTAATTTGTGCAGCTAATCCGTTTAGAGTTATTAAAGGATCATCGCATAACATCAACTTTTTTCCTCAGCTTTTGTCTATTACTGTATAATCTTGTATTTCTGTGAAAATAACTGGCCCATAAAACTGTAATCTATGGTGAGAGCTGTGTGATTGTGAGTATATCAATTCAATCGTCCTTTACCACAAAAATAAAGAAAAACCTTAAACTGCATTAATTTAAAAAAATGTAACACATGGAAGGCTTCTAAAGATAAATGCAACACAGTCAAAAAATTATTTGCATTTTATTCTAAAATTGTGCTGATATTTTGTGTAAAGTAGGTATAAAGACTAGGTGCAATCATTTAAATGCATTAGAGTCCTCTTGTTGCCTTCAAATGTCTTTTTTGTGTTAAAATAGTGCATATAGAACTATTGTAGTGGAATCAGAAGGCTTGAAAAGGACCTAAAAAGTAAATGTCAGTTATTTGGTTTGATTATTTGTGCAGGAAAGTGGTAAAAAAGGCAACATTAAAAGAAATGCAAACATAGATCAGCGAGGTAAGGTGCTATGATGTACGCATTAATGACTTTCAGAGCGAATGGGGGAAAGAACAGAGCTCCACCTCCCATAATAGTTGTTGATAGTTAATGAGGTTCAAACAAATGTTCAGTATTTGACTTAACTCAGTGCAGTACAAGAAAAATGAAGGCGTCGCGCAGTCACAGAAGATGCAGAATGAAACATTCTAAAACGGGGAAAGTTGTTTTTTGTTACAAAATGAAGAAACCTGTGTATGTGTTTATTTGAAACCCTATAAAGCCCGCTACATCAAAGAATCGACAGAGAATTCGGGTGTTTTTGGAATTAAAATGTTTTTAAACCACTTATACTATCATTGGGTGATTAGTTCGTTTTTGTTCACAACATTGTTAGCTTAAGATGCAAAATATTAATATCAGTTTTCAGGGGGGAAAAAGCATCTTATTTCCCTATTGTCTCAAATTTGATCCAGACATTTTTTTGTATTATTACTGTATAATAGAACTGTATAATCATCAACAAATGTAGCATTTTTTTAATACAGGAGGAAAACAACTGGTTCCCATACAAACATACAAATATGAAATTTAGAAGTGCGTTTTGAGAATGTTTTTAAACCCTTTGCTTACTTTGTTTGGATTTTCTTCATACTTTTTTTAATCACTCTACATGCTTTGTAAATTCCTTTTATTAAATGGATGTGGAATTGAATTATGAAATATTTCACCCAGATTTTGATTTATAGCAGGCCGTGTAAGTTCATTACCTAGTTACCTAGTTTAGTTTGACAAATAAATTTTATTGAGGAAGAGTTTCCAGAAGATGAAAAAAAAAATAACTTTTCCCCCCTAAAAGTTAAAGTCAATGTAAATGTCATGATCAAAACTAAATGAAAAATAGGTATATTTTTTCTAATGAAGTCTTAGTTTAAGGAAGACCAGTCAAAAAGAAAGTTAAAAAAAGCACAAAGCCAGGCAATGTGATTAACTCTAACTGATATGAGACTCACTCTTTAATGAAGAAAATATCATCTTCCAGTAAACGAATTTACGCGCCTATATTACATTACATAAAATTACAAAAGACCACAAGGAACTGATTTATGAAATCAAACTCATATAAAATAAAGTGTCATCCAGCAACAAAGATAAATCTTCATGATTAACAGGCCGATGTACGACATGTACAGATCCCATCTACTCAGTCATAGGAGTGAAAAAATATTTTTATAACAAAGGATTTTGTAACTGTATGTTATTCATATTTTACTTCATTATAATTTGAGATTAATTACTTTTTAAATCCAGAGTAAAGCCTTATTTTAAATCTCATTTTCAAAACATGTTTTCAATTTAAAAAAGGCAAATAAAATTACTTAAAGTCTAAGATATAAACAATTGGGAGTATGCATGATCCTTTTTTAAACATTTTCAAAAAAATTTTTTTTTTTTTTTTATAACTTGTCCTGTCCAACAGCTGGGCAGACAGATGAGAGCTGAGGGCCTCTTGTGTTGGACATATTTTACTTTAACAAGACATTTTCAATTTTGACTACTGTGAGGCAATAAATTTGTTCACAAGCATGAAGGTCACATGATTCCCATCTGTTAATTTAAGACCCATCCAGTCATCTTTTGATCTACTGTAAAACTGTTCCTGGTGATCTTTTAATTGTGATTATGCAGTTTTTGGCCTAAACCAATAATCTGAGTCACATTTTAGGACATAGTTTCTGCAGAGCAGGAGTAATTCATTTGAAATTTGCATCTTTGTTGTGAGCAGTTCTTTTGGCGGGAAGTAAGCCCTATAAAAAGAAATATAATAATAATAATAACAGCAATCTAAATAGGTCAGTGCAAAACTGGCAATGAGATGGTTCAAAGTGACAACAGTGTTTATAAACAGTAAGTAGACGAGATGGCAGTTTTTGGTTAAGATGATGTTCTGATGCAGGTGAAAAGGTTTTTCAGTTTATGTTCGTAGCAGCAGGCAGAGAGCAGGGAGGGAGTTGAGTTTCCTTATCGCTTTCTTATCGCAAAGATGTACAAAAATTTCCGGATTACAAGCCGCTACTTTTGTCACACGCTTTCAACCCTGCGGCTTATTCAATGATGCAGCAAATTTGTGCCTTTGTTTTTTTTTTTTTTTATACTAGTTTTCTAACAACCGCTGGTAGCGCTCGAGCAGAAAGGGTAAGAGTGGGACAGGGGGAATCTGGTATATATGTCGAGGAAGACGCAAGCCTAACCTGGCACCGATAAGTTACTGCTGCTCTCAGTGACTTTTTTTTCTCTCTCAGTGACTTTTACCGATACGTTTTTTTTAACCAGCCCTGTTAGTGCTCTTACTACAATATTGCTGCCGTGTTACTGCCGCGTCACAGGCACTGTTTGGAAAGAAAAACTCAGGTATATTATCACAACTTTGAAGACTCTTTCTGTGTACCGTCTTTCTTTGTAAATATATCATGTGTTGAACCTTTCCTGCGATTCCTTTTTTTCTTTCTGACTGTGGTCAGAAAATGCAGGGTAGATCCTCTCCCATGAAGGCAGATCTTCCTTCGGGGTTCACTTCCCCGTTGGACCCTCAGAGCCTCCAGAGCGGGTTAATAAAGAATCATTCATGGCTTTTCTGGGGGGAAATCTTCTTTTATTACAGTTCCCCTTCACTCTGTATACATGAAGACGCACCCGCAACACACTTCTGCTGTGCACTCTCGCTTCCTCTTGCGCAGCACTCACTCCCTCCTCTTTCTTACACACACGTGCACGGTTTCAGCACATACACATCCTCATTCTACAACACATATTTCAATGTGGGCACATGCGGCTTACAGACAGGTGCGGCTTGTGTATGTAATAAATGGTTTATCCTTAAAAAATGTAATGGGTGCGGCTTATAATCAGGTGCGCTCTATAGTCCAGAATTTACGGTACATGGATTTTTTTGTGTGCAAGTGGATGCATCAACATTGAGCGGAGCGGAAGCTTGTTGCCCACCCACTGTAGCATGTATTAAACAAATACAAGCTTTTCGAACTGGATTTTTTTGTCTGCTCCTGATTCACCACAATTTAAAAAAAGAAATAATCTTTCTTTTTACATATATGTCCTTCCTCATGAAAAAAAATGCCACAAGAACATGTTGAAACACCAAAAACACCATTTTTATTGGAGTGGATCTTTAAGCAACAAACAAGACTGGCCTTTTTTTTTTTCTTGTGCCATTAACTTCAGATTTTGCCAACTCTTTCTCTTCCTTTGAAATCGTGACTGGCAGAGACACACAGCATGGTGACTTGTTTCCATTTGACTGCCAAAAATGCATCATTTGAAGTGCTGGTTTGTGGCCTTACAGAGCAGGGTGTTCTGGACTATTAGCTACACAAGCAGCATTACGCATATGAGGCAAAGTCTCCCCATATCTCTCCACACGCCTGAGGCAACACAGAGGGAGAGACTTCAAAGTCTTCAGATAAGGAGATAAAAACCTCATGCTGAACCTGAGGGACCTTGACGATGTTAGTGAAAAAGGTCCTGTGTGTCCGTGGGCAGTTTGCTCATAGTCTAATAAAATCAGCATTGATTGATTGGGATTAATTAGCTCCTGGTAGTTTGGACACAAATATTATTTTTTTAGAAAAACATATCAATTCTTTTTATCTGCCTTTGCAGATTACATGAACTTTTTAAAATTCACCCATATTCACAATGCCCCCCCACCACCACAACCACCCAAACTCAAGACCCGGACCATGTTTTCATACTTTCATATGTTCTGGAGGAACATGCTGTTCTAACACACCATGAAAGATTGCATTTTAAAGGGGGGCAGGGAGAGGGGTTTAGTCTGTTTATGTGAGCGCGTGTGCGGACGTATGTGTGACTGGCTGGTTGATGCTGGGGATGGGGGTGGTTGGGGGGTGGAGGGTGGACCTGCCTCTCAATGTAATTGAAAAATGTGACCTGGAAAATGTTTGCCCAGCGGAGCATGAAAGTTACCTCCACAGCAATGGTGGAATGCTCAGAGATGGTTCACCTGGCAACTGACAGGGAGAGCCCTGTATTGGGTGGTAGCTCACGTTAAAAGCCACTTTATCCTTTCACCACAAGCAGACGCATGCATTATTTAATAGCACTAAAGAATCCCTGATTGACCAAGATAAAAAGGCAAGAAATTCAAATGGAATATCCACCTATAAGCTGTGGAAAGAAAAACCTGACCACAACAAGGGCACACGGTGTCCCTAATTGAACATGATATGGTTATGGAGAACATAACTCTTGAATATTTTCATTAAAAAGTAGGTGACCTTGCACTTGGCTAGTGTAATATTTTGTCCAAAGTATACCAGTGAAGGAAAACACACAGACCAAGTCTCACCGCCCAGAGCATTGTTCAATAACAAACCTTATTTTTAAAAATTAAAGAAAAACTGAAAAATAAGTGTTTTCTTATCTTGATAAATCTAAAAAGAACACCCAGTCCCCTTCCATTTTTGCTTAGTTCTTTGCAGGGTTAGGAATGCCAATCCTAACTACTTTGGGGTGAAGGCAAGGTCACACCTTGAAGTCCCACTCCATTTTTTTCTACCATTGTAAAAGCATTCCCAGTGGTCCTTTAATCAAGATTATGCAGTTTTTAACCAAAATCTTAAAAACCAGTGTCGTTTTTAATAAATAGTTTCTACAGAGACTGTAGGAAAAAAAAAAGGATGAATGAGTTTCTACAGAGCTGCAGTAGCTTGTTAGAAATTCACCTCTGAGTTGTGGGCAGGATTGTTGGCAAATGTAAACAAAGGGATGATGGGATATCAGCGGAGTGTTACCCTAACCCCTTACCCTGCAGAAACTATGTCCAAGAAAATGACTTTTTTTTTTTTTTGGCTAAAACAACAAAATCGTAAATGAAAGACCACTGAGAAGGATTTTACAAATAGATCAAAAGATGATTGGAATGAGGCTTTATTGAATAATATAAATATATAAATATAATACATATAAATCTTGTAAGTACTGCCCAAAATTGTTCACACTGCTGACAAGTATTGATCTACTGTTGTTTTTATTCAAGCAGCAAATTTCTTCTTTAAAGAGGAGGCACAGGCCTATACCTAATAAGATAATGGTGATGTTGAAGTGTTCAAGAGGCATCGTTATGAAAATATTATCAGCTTCATTTTTTTAAATTTTAAAAAAAGGCAAAAAAATATAATGGATTTGTGAGCAAACCCTAAACACCAAAAAAACAGAGGCTCAGATCTACCACACCAGACAAGACCCAAGCTGTAGGCTGTGCAAAGAGGTGCCTGAAACAATACGGCACATAACTGCAGGGTCTAAGATGCTGGCAGAGAAAGCATACATGGAGAGCCACAACACAGTGGCTACAATAGTGTACAGCAGAGATCACCAACCTTTTTGGAGACGAGGGCTATTTTATGGGGTCCGAGTAGTACGGAGGGCAACACAGCAGGATCTGTTGACTGCAAATCTACGAAAAAAACAAAACACAGTCTAGTATAGTAACAGGAACGATAATAATAATTGGAAATAGTTTTTTTTAACATTTTGAATTGATTGTGGAATATAATTGGGTGGAATTATGGAATTACTATAGTAATTATATTCCACAATTCGAATCAATGATTTACACAACAGCAATGACAAGAAAACCATATATAAACATGAAACGTTGATTTATTTATGTTTATCTGCACAAAAGTTTTAGTCAAAAGGGACAATAACTGCATCAGTGGTACAAAAAAGATCATGTCTAATAATATTTAAGCCAAGGAAATCCTAAATCTACTTGTCAGAACAAGTTTTTGAGTTTTTTGAACACTTAATAAATGAAAATTTAGCATGTTGTACAAAATTTTCGGCTTAATAGTTGGATTCATAGTCTCTGATTTGTCTGCTTATTTATTATGGGGATAAGAAACCATTGCAACGGGTGAGAAAATGTTAATTCAATAGGTACACTGAACTGCTTATTGTTACCAATTTTGGTCATAAAAGTCTCAACTGTTGCCAAAACAAGAAGACAGAGTGTGGAGCCGTGCTAAAAGATCTGTGAGGTTGTCCCCAGGGACAGCTGTGCTTTGAGCTAAATTCTACTGCTAGCTGTGCTGTAAACATTCTGACCATTACCATGAAAACGTAAAGGAGATGTGTCCCCCAACAATTCACATATGATATCAGAATAGTGGGTTAATCAAAGCAACAATAATGAAATGGCTGGGAATCTGGCGCTCATCTTTTTCTTGCACTTTTTCTGTTATCTGTGCCTGCTCTCATTCTGGAGTTGTCAAATTTTGCTGTTATTTCAAATGTCCTGTTGTCTCTGAGATACACTGATAGTGTTCTCTGATTCCAGCGCTGTCACAGACAATATTAGACAACGAAAGCAAACATGGTGAACATCATTTTTGTGAACAGGCAACAAGAACCTCTGTGGATGGAGGAAAGTCACAGGACCCACAAACCTGAGATTCAATTTGAAGAGAACATTTCTTTTCCTCTCCACACTTTTCTGTTTTTTAGATCTCACCAAACCTTCTTTATTAGATTGGAAGAAAAAAAATTAAGCAACTACAAAGTACAAAATCTTCCCCACAAAAAAAGAAGCTTCAAAAAATAAAACCTTGGGAACATTAAAAATTAATAGTCAAGAATACAAAAAGTCTTTATGTGTAAAAAAAAAAACAACAACAACATTTAATTTTTACGTTTTGGATCTGATATGTGAAACATATTTGATGAATGTTCCACAAACAATGCAGGATATTCCGTTAAGATGCAATAACTCCATCAGAAATGCGATAAACTAAATGTTGTTGATTTTTGATGAGATAAACATTAAGCCAACATGCAGTTACCAAAGTGCATATAATTTCAGACTCATAATAGTCATAGTAGTAACTTTAAGTAAGTGTGTAAGTATATATGTTTTTAGGATATATTTCAAATTGTAAGATTAAAATCTATTAACATTTATACACAGATTATATTTATACACAGGAACAGATTATATTTATACACAGGAGCAGCTAGTCCTCTGGAGCAGCCAGAACTACCTGGAGCTGAACCCACTTAAAACAGTGGAGATGACAGTGGACTTCAGGAGGAACCCCACCATCACTCCCCCCCACTCACAATTCTCAACAGCACTGTCCCCTCAACAGACTCACACAGGTTCCTGGGGTCCACCATCTCACAGGACCTTAAGTGGACCGCTCACATTGACTTGGTCCGGAAAAAGGCTCAGCAGAGGTTGTACTTCCTGCGACAACTCAAGAAGTTCAACCTGCCTCAGGAGCTGCTGACCATCTTCTACACTGCAATAATCCAGTCTGTCCTGACCACATCCATCACGGTCTGGTTTGGTTCAGCTACCAGACACGACAGGAACAGACTACAGAGAATCATTAGATCTGCTGAGAGGATTATTGGTTCCAGCCTTCCCCCCATTCAGGATCTGTACCGATCCAGAGCCAGGAAGCAGGCTGGCAGGATCGTAAAAGACCCCTCTCATCCTGGACACTGCCTTTTCAGCCTCCTCCCGTCAGGCGCTTTAGGACAATGCGAACCAAAACCACTCGCCACAAAGACAGCTACTTCCCCTGAGCTGTCACTCTTATGAACTCCTGACTCTGGACCACTCAGGGACACTGTACAACCACAAACTGTCAAACTGGAATTACTGCTGCTGCATTTTTTGGACTTTTTTAATTTAATCCATTCCTTTATTTAGTTATGTTTATTTATTCATACAGCTACCTTACATCTACCTTCTTTTTATTATTTATCTTTTATTAATTATCCTTTTTTACCTTGCTAGTTTGCACGAGAGCACAAGTAACCAAGTCAAATTCCCTGTACATGCGCTGTACTTGGCAAATAAAGTGATTCTGATTCTGATTCAGATGGTTTCCAACATTTCCCATTTGATCCTATGTGGCAAAATTAAAACTTAGGCCTTTAAAGACCTACTCCATCAAAATTGTGTTTTTTTAAGTACTTTTAGCTTTTTTCTGATGGGCATATATGCATAAAAATTAAGCTAAAAAGTGCATTTATGAGTATTTCTTTACTCAAATGGTTGTGAATCAGGAGCAAACGTAAAAAGTCTATTTTAAAAAGTTTGTAGTTGTTTCATACAACCAACAGTCAGCGGGTCACAAGCTCTCTGCTCTGCTCCAGTCTGATGCATCCACTAAGAATAAATCTATGAAAGTTTTCCTACAATATAGTTCCTATATTGCTCGCCATTTTCGTTGCATATGATCCTTGCTTGTTAGCTTGGGGTTGTGAGGTGCTGTAAGCTAGAAGAAGAGAGTGTAGAGAAAGGGATGATGGGAAATGAGCACAGGCTTACTCCCCACCAGCAATCACGCCCACAACTCAAAGACAAATTTCTGAAGAACTCCTGCCGCTACGGAAACAGGTTTTTGATTTAGCCTATAAACAGCATAATCATAATTAAAAGACCACTGGGACCAATATTAATTCAATCAAAAGATGATTGGAGTGGGACTTAAACACAGGATTTGTCTCTGGCAACACTTAAAAAACCCACACTCTCTAACACACCATAAGTCTTTGACTGTTTACGCAATCAACATGAATCAGCTTATTCTGACAAGGTGAAATGTCTTTTGACACCAGGCAGTATCCAGAACTACTTTGGTGTCAATCTGGACTTTTTAACAGTGGACTTTTGATGGACTGCAACACTTGGTACTTCCTGGTTTGACACCAGAAGCTGTGGGTTTGATGTTTTACAGAAGTTAGCGGAGGGATTTGGGAAAAACAGTTAATGGACTGTTAGGGTTGTGTGGAGAGAAACGCAAAGAGAAGAAAAGAAACAAGAAATCAGATGATTCCCCATGTTTTCACTGAAGCTTTAATAAACCTAACATAATGTGACTATAATCAACAAAATGGATAAGTATTACAATAATGTTTTTGTGGAGCAGATTGAGGTGTTGTGGTTTTTTGTAATGTTTTCCAAAAGATATGAAACCAGATGTCACAGTCCCAGCTGGAGGCAATAATGAAAAGATTATTTTTTATACACTCTTTCCTTATCATCTTAAAACTATTTGTTCTATGTTAATGATGTATATTTTTGCTGTATGTATTTTCTTTTGGCTGTGATGGAGGGGCAACCTGTCAAACAGAACTGACTCTTAGCCAAATGCATTTGGTATTGAATCCACTGTTTTTCCTTATTTTACTAATCTTATTTATTTTTATTTATTTTAATCGTTTGCTTGTTTTTAAATTCCTGCAGAAGGCTTAAATCCCTTTGCTTTCCCGTACTCTGGCACTGTTTGACGTGTGCTGCTTTACTATGTGGAGAACAGGAGTGCCAGTTCATTTTACGTGCATCCAAAATAGACTGGTCTCATGCCAAAGCTCCTCATTAGTGTATCAAATCTGTATCTGAAAATAGCTTCCCGTGCTGTTTACTACTACTTGCATAGTGTTTACCACAAACAACAAGGGGAAGTGGGAATGAACTAAGAAAAAAAATGAAGAAAAACATGCTTGAAAGAAACCTTTCTTTCTTATTATTAACACACACAAAAAAAAAAACATTTAATCCACATGTATGAACCAACATTTCTGCAAATGCTTCATGTGTTTTCAGCAAGATATCCTTGAAATCCAAATGCCCCACATGACTTTAAAAGCCTCATCAGGTTCATACCTCGAATAAAATAAAGCAAAAGATACATTAAAGATGACAGCGTGGTTGCAAATCAGAAAATATGCATGCATGCCAACCAGGAGAAGACACAACAGTAGCTTCCTGGACAAACTTATTTGATCTTGGAAGCTATGCAGGTTCAGTTAGTTAAAGGCACACAGAGACTATACCTGTCTCACGTCCAGGTAAACGCAGACAGATGAAAAGTTGATAGAAAAACTCAAGCTTAATCACATTTGAGCTGATATATTGTGCTGAGCACTGGAAGAAGCAGCCAAAAGGAGAATTACACAGAGAAACCGGGAGCAAGTCTATGGTCAGCATGCAGACAGAACTTAACTCCCACAATGGAAATGTTACTTAGGCTACGTTCACACTGCAAGCTGAAACGACCCAATTCCGATTTTTTGCCCCTGTGTGACCTGTATCTGATCTTTTCATGATAGTCTGAACAACACAGATCCGATCTTTTTAAATGCGACCCAGGCCACTTGGGTATGTGGTCCTGAATCCGATACGTATCCTATCTTTTGAAATGCGACTTCCGTCTGACCGGCCAGGCCACATGTATCCGACCCGTACGTCATCAATACGCTACAAACGTCATCATTCTGCTTGAAATAGGCGGGAACGAGAACATGAACATTAACCACGGCGGACGATGCTGCTGAGACCAGTCAGTGGACGGGAAGCGAGGTCACCGATTGGATTAATATTTGGGGCGACAGCTCAATTCAGACCAAACTCAAGGGCTCTTATCTCAGCCAGGCGGTTTTGGAAAAAATTTCCAGCGAAATTGCCGAGCGTGGTGTTGAACCTTTCCTGCGATGACTTTTTTTCCTTTCCGACCATGGTTAGAAGCGCGGGTGAGACTTTCTCCAGGGCCGAAGGCGGATCCTCCTTTGGGTTTACTTCCCCGTTCTGACCCTCAGATTCTCCAGAGCGGGTTAATAAAGAGTCAATAGCAGTTCTTCTGGGGGAAACTTCCTTTTAATATCGTTCTCCTTTCTCCGTAACACACAACATGAATACGCGCCCCCAACACACTTCCGCTGCCCCCTCTCACTCCCTCCTGCTGCTCGCGCTCTCTCCTCTCTTACACACACATGTGCGGCCCCAGCACATACACATCCCCATTCCACAACAGTGGGTACAGACGATCCTGTCTCCAATGCCTTCTTAAAATGAGAAGATTGTAATTGTGCCGGCTCCTTTGTGAAAATGATTTTAATACTGCAAAAAGAGCTCAGCTGTTGACAACACTGTTGTTGACATTCATTGTTAACGTTAGCTACTTCCGTAAACAACGAGTGACGTCGTTCAACGTTGAGTACTCTTCTGCGCGTCACTTCTGGGACATTTCACATGACTGTATATAGAATCTTTTTATCCGGTTTTTACAACTAAGAAGAACGTGGAGAATGTGCTGGGAGGATTACCAAATAAATATGTCTATTTTGAATATAAGAAATAAACGGAAGAAAGCACAGCTCAGGTTTGAACAGTTGCATGTTAATTGGATTTACCCACAAATGAAAACAAACAGAGATGCTTTTTGGTCTGTTGAACGTAAATAAAGCGCTTAAAATGGAAAGCAGCATACTCCAATTGACACACAGATATTTTAAAGACCTTATTTTATTAAAATGCAGCAACATACACAGGAGCTGCATTTTAATGCATTTAATGCAGCGCTTTTGTTTGTTTGTTTCCTCACTGACTCTTCTCTGTGCAAACAAAAGCCTCATTTCCACTGAGTGGTACGGTTTAGAATGGTCCAGGCAATTCAGGTGAGCATTTCCACTCCAAGCTGGACCATTGCTGTGCATGCAGGGTGTAGACCAATTGTGTAGCTTTGCGTCATAGTAGTGTAACTACTAAAAAAGCGAAACTAACAACAACAATGGAGGTCATTCACCAACTCAGTTTTTTTTTCCCACTCCACTTTTGGTACTTTGTAGATGCTGGTAATTTAATGTTGTTTGGGAGAAGATTGTGGAGAGCTGAAAGGAGGTTTGGCACTTTCTTTTTGTAACAATGACCTTTTGACATTCAAAAGGTTTTATCGTGTGATGACAGTAGCTCCGCCCTAACCAATTTGTTCCATTTTTCTATGGATATACAACCAACGGGCGCCCCAAAATGGTATGGTTCAGTACAGTTTAATGGTTCCATTTTATGATGGAAAAGCAAAAGGTCTTGACACCAACTCTAGACACACTGCAATGCCCAAAATCCACTGGTGCCAGACCGCCAAGCCCGACGCTCAACACGCAACGCAGGACCTCTGATTACATCTGTGCATTGACTTAACCTTGACACTGACACGAAAATCACGTTTGGTGTAAATGCAGATGTACAAATAGACAGATGTGGTACAGATAATCTGGTAGTTTAACAAAACAAAACAGCTTTAGAATCAGATAATAAATAAAATAGAATTATTAGAAGTGATCAATATTTTTTTCTCTGCCAGTACCAAGTGATCCTCATACCAGTGTTGGTCCTTGGCTCCGGTTTTAGGGACCACAGAGCTACAGAACCTTCAGAAGAAACATGCACAAATCTCTTTTTTTTTAATTGTATTAAATGTTATATGTGATTTAAAACAATTTCACTGTTAGGAGTTATGGAATGTCACACAAAGAAACTCTTACATATATTATCCTTAAATCATGGAGTCATTAAAGGCTTCCTGAAATCTTCCTGGTGTTTATGTGATGATTTTCATCTGAGGTTATCAGCTTAATCTAGCGATGTGGTAAGGAGCAGATCAGGTCTTTAATGTTTCTTCAGAAAAACCTCAGAACTAAGTTTTTTTCATGTGATTTCATCATGTGTTTCATGACTTTGACTGTCAAATCTGTAGCATGTCAGTGATTTTCATCAGTATTAGTGCACCAACACTCTAGCTCTCCATGGAAAAAACCTTGAGAAACACATTTGACAGACAAAGATATAAAATATATTAACTATCTGTATTTTAAACACTGGAAGAAGGCGTGTTTCTGCAATAGATCACTCATTTGTGAAGAGTTTCAACTCTTTAATAGGATTGTCAAATCTTTCATGGTGCAATAGTGAGAAGTTAACTGAAACTCAGAAAAAACAGTGCTATGTCCACACACACACAAAATACAGTCCATCTATTGATCTGTTTGGCAGGTTGAACAAATGCATGCAGCAGTCTAGGAGAGAAACCACATAGCATTCCTCAAATTTAAGCAGTGCTAACAGAAGAAAATGACCTAGCTGGGCAGTGAGTTGTGGAGCTGGATGGTGCTGCAGGCTACCTTGAACAAAGTCAGGGACATTGTGTCAGCGGGGTCAGAGCGATGAACTGGTGAAGGCACACAAAAACACAAACAGAGTGTCATTAAGAAACTTTGGGAAAGTGGCTACTTCTATAAATTTCAGGGGAATCTATTTCAGAATAACAATGAGTACACTGCAAATTTTGTCAATCTACCTAAGATTATTAAACTTAAAACTAGCTGTAAAATCTTATTGATTTTGATTTTAGATAAAAACAGCAGCACGTGTAAGATTATTAAACTTGTTTTAAGAAAAATATGCATTACCTGTCTTGATCAGTTTGTAAATCTAGAAACTAGTCATTTTACATGCAAAACAAGAACAAAACACTGCAAGCCTGATTTAAGGACAGGAAAACGTCCTAATTTAAGTTTATTAAACTTGTTTTAAGAAAATAATATGCATTACCTTTCTTGATCAGTTTGTAAATTTAGAAATTAATCATTTTTCATGCAAAACAAGAAAAAATACTGCAGGCCTGATTTAGGCACAGGTTAAGGTCTTAATTTAAGTTCATTTTAGATGATACAACATTATCTGATATCCAAAAATGTATTTGAATACTGATGTTTAATAGCTCATCCAATATTAAAAGTATAAACAATGGATACATATTTTTTGTTTTTTACTGCAATATCATCATCAATATTATATTTAATCAAAATACTGATTTTGAAACGATGATAACCAAGCATGTTTTCAGCATTTATAAACGTAAGCAAGATTAGGTATAGCTATTTTATAAGCAAGAAGGTCTCTGTTAAAACAGTGTTTAATAAACCTGGCTTCAATACAATGTATTCTGTATTGTCAACAATACATTGTTTACCACAAAATATTTTGTGTAAATCCAAAAGTAAGTATTGTTTTATTTGCAAAAATGATAATTAGAGACCTTTCACATACATATTTGTTAATATTGAGAACAAGCCACTTCACTCTAACAGCATGGTTACCTGAATTAAATTTAAATTATAAACAGTACTTTGCATTCCACAGATGACGCAATCATAATTCCACTGCCCTTGGTTTGGGCAATACCATATCAAGATTTTGTGATTTTGAGTTTGTGAGTTACTATTGTTGGCAGAAATTAAAATATAATTTGTGATCACTAGTGAATAAGTATAGTATGCAAGTACAAACCAGGCATTATAAAACTCTGCAGGAAATGTACAAGAAGTAGAAGCCCAATGTAGCTGATGTACCAGTTTTTTTATCTGGAGTTTCAGGTCATAAGAGAATATACCAGAGCTTCATCCATCGTGGATGTTTATCCAGAGAATTGCATCATGTAAGTATTATGTAAAAAGTATAAAGTAAAATTTTAAATGTCTATATATTTTTCACTACTTGGTTTGTCATTGCAGGTGCTTGGAGAAATGCATAGAGTCCTTGCTCCCCACAATGATGAATTCTTCGAGGAAGGAGGAGTATGAAAGAAGGCAATAAAGCCACCAATCAACAGGGATAAAAGTAAGTTTGCCTTTTTGATACATGTAGTTAGATGCGTGAATGCTTCTTCTCAAAAAACACTTTGTTCTATGTGTTTCTTCTTCAAGAAGAACAATTCAATTTATTGTGTTTCAGTGGAAGCCAACTTTGCTCTGGTGAAGGCCCTTCCCATTCTCTTTCCCTCGGTGGAACCTCCATCAAAGAAACTGGGATGTTCTAGTGAAGCTTTACTGCATGTTCAGGAGGTAAATTTTTATTTTTGCCCTAAGCAGATACATAAAGAAATTACTACATTGGAGATACTAAAGTAAAAACTTTTTTTTCTGCTTTATAGTCAATAGAAGATCCAAACGTCTTCATCCAGAAGAGAGGCCTGTCAAGTCCAGTCTTGGTGTTCGATGGCTGTAGATGAATCGTTGCTATTGGTTTGATGCCAGTGACGTTTGAAAAAGAAAAGCTTCACCAGGGTCTGATTTTCTAAATGGCATATTATTACACACTACATCTGACCTACACAAAATGCGTGGCCACCCTTCTGTCATTCAGACAGATCCTTCAGGATCCTTTTCACAAGCGGGACAGCACCACCATGAAAGAGCATTAAAGTAAAGAATTTGTTGGAAGATGAACTGCTTTTGCAGTTTAATGTTTATGTCTGTTCTTTAGATGAGTATTCTAATTGTGTTGTTAAAGAAACTGTTGTATTCCTAGAAAATTTGGGTACATTTGTAAGACAAATCTCAGTTTGTAAGTTGAATAAAAGAATTGAAAAGTGAATTTGTTTTTCTTCTTTTTAGTATTAAAACAAGAAAAAATATCTTTTGCAACTGCTTGTTTCAAGATTTATTTTCTGAATTTTAGTGGGCAATACATTTTAATCAAGCTCCTATATCCTAGTTTCTAGTTTTTTTGTCTTAAATTACTGCTTAAGATAAGTGATTTTGCCTAATTTCAAGATTTAACCAATTTACTATGGCTTAGATATTTTTACTTAAATCAAGACATCTTGTTAAGTAAAATTTACTAGCTGCACTGGCAGATAATTTGACTTATTTCTAGTCAATTTCTACTAAAAACAAGTACTTTTTTCTAGAATTAAGATGGTGGTTTTTTGCAGTGTATATAAACCGTTTAGACAGAAAACATCAACAAAAGGGGAAAAATGTGTTGAAAAAAATCTACATTTTAATTTCCCTAACCTGATATGCTTTAATTTGTCGGTTTCTTTCAGTATGTGCGTGTGGACCCATCAACATTAGCATCAGCCCTGGGCAAGAACGAGTCACACCAGCCGATCAACCTGCTTCCTCACGTCTAAACACCAACAAATCCAAAGCTCAGCCTCTTTCTTCCTCTGAACTGCGTTCCCATTAAAGTGTCCGCTGATGGTAACTGTTTGTCACAGGAGAGGAGCCTCGGCACAGGCGCCATGCAGCATCGGCACCACACAGGAGTATTCATTAGACACACCACAAATAGCATCAGGGGTGCTGAGGCTGATGTAGCAAACCAAATCCTGTTTAGCCCACACCAAAACGTTTGACTCTTGCACATATTTTTGGCCCCAAGAGACCTCCTCTGTCACTGCCTTTCTAAGAGTTAAGAGAAAAATAGAAATCAAACTGACAGGGACAGTTCAAGAATAGGGAGATTTTAAACACAAATAGAAAGTTATTTGTTAAGTTTGATAAAGTTTATTTGTCCTCCAGAGACAGTTAGTTTATTTGTCCATGCAAAAAGAAAGATTTCAAAAGCAGCAGATTATTGAAAAATTAAAAGAGTGAAGTGCAAACGGCAAAAGATCTTGGAATTGACGTTCACAGTATATCTAAAACACATCTAAACTATTCAAAAACAATTAAAAAATTATCTGTAAAACAGTGAAATATGAAACTTTCCAAAAGGGAAAACAAGGTTAATTTCCATTTGCAAAACTCAAACTGTCCAAAAGGCAAAAACAAGTTTACTTGTACATTTCGTGTACAAAGACAATTCAAATTGCTTTACATACAACATTCAAAAGAAATATTAAAGAGTGATCACTCAAATGAGAATTTATAAAAATTGCAAAAAAGAACTGAATGTTTTTGTTTACCTGAAACAAGCCGTGGCAAATCCAGTCATTCATGTCCTCAGTGCAATTAGCAAGAGCCTGTACAAGGTATTGGTCTCCTGGTGTCATTGTAATATATATATATATATATATGTATGTCATCTGCATAGCTTTGGTAACTAATGTTGTTTTTTCTAAACTGGGTCAGTCAAATAAAAGTGGCCCGTGGATGGACCCTTGGGGAACTCCAAATTTAATTTCTGTTAGCTCAGATGTGAAGTTACCAGTTTACACAGAACATTTCCTGTTTTCAAAGTACGTTTTGAACCACATTAGTACTATAAATCAATAAGTGATAAGTAAATAGTTTTGCTAAGAGGTTGTAGATTTTTTCGAGGCCATCAGTGAGAACTATTGACTGCCGGAGATGTACGAATATTTTATTCCAAATGCAGTTTATAACAACCTAAAGAGAGGAAATCAGGGGGAAAAATGCAGTCAAGTGATTCATCTTTGTAATCAAAGGAGATGAGTTTATTGAAGCATAATTTTGCCTTCCAACAAAATAGATGAATGGCAGGAATTCTGAAATCACTCACTAAAAATGAAAAATATGGGATCCTGGAAAAACAATTCAGCCTCTTCTGCTGCTAAAGGTTGCACATAATCTGTTTACATAACAGATTCTGTACATCATTTGTTCATCACTGTCTACCACATCCTATAACTGATGCTGGCTTTTATTAATATGATTTTTTTTAAAGAAAAAATGCATACCATGATGAGTGAACATCTAAAAAATACAAAAACGAAACATCCAACAACTGCAATTTCTAAGTAAATGGTAGGGTTCTCTTCAATTATACAGCACGTTTCCATGACAACGAAGGAGTGCAGGGCCAGAGTTATACCAACAGGTTGAGATCAAGAATCTGAGAAAATTAGGTTGAATTGACTTTTATGCTTCAGGTAAAAATAAAAATAAATGTAAAAAGGAGTCACATAAGATCTACTCACCTGCTCGGATGTAGCGTTCAGGTTGAGAGCAGAATCATGCTTCACAGGTTGTGATAGCAGGTTTGGACACGTGTTAGCTCCTGGCAGAGAGCAGCAGCGCTGTTGTTCTATTTTTGTCAGCACACTGTTTGCAAAATAAACAGTATGCTCCATGACTGCTTAATTACATAAAATAATTTTGTACTAACGCGCTGTGATGGGATCGGAGCCATGACTGACTTGGCCTGATTTTGTATGTATGTGTGGGTGTGTCTTTTTTCATAGTGTCTCCAGATTAGGCAACAAGAGCACTAATCCAGTCAGTTAGTTCATCTGCAGATGCTAATCCTTTAACGCCACAACCACAACTGTGAAATGTATTGCTGCAAATGCGCTTATATTTAATTTTTTTTTTCCAGTTTGCCATCAGGCTTACAGACAGAAACTCCCAAATTCCTTGAGGGTTTTTTTCCCCTCACTTTACTTGTTCAGATCAGGAGAAAAAATGTGCAGCAGGGCGGTTCACTGTGATCTTTTACCACATATGTGAAGAATTTCAAAATTCTGCCTGGTTATAAAATTGAATCTATCAACCCCATAGTGCACCACCTGCCCTCTGCCTTCTTCATCCCTCGAGTTTTATCATTGTGTACGTCGTATTCCTCCTCTTAAGCCTTGAAGGCCGACAGTTATTTTAGCAGTAGGGAAGATGTAGATAAAGAAAAATAAATTACTCAAACTTTACCTAAAATAACCCCTGCTTTACAATTTTTTTTCAATTCTTCAAACTCAAAACAAGTGAAGACTTTTAGAGTGCAGGCATTCAAAGAAAAAATTCTACTATTCCTTTTGAGACAGAGAGGCTAGATATGCCCTGCCATGATAAATCTATCTACCTAGACTTCATATACTAATCCCTATTCAAGATTGGAAGCTCAGTGCAAGGCTAAAAATGCCTTAGACTCAAGCATATCTAGCCGGGGTTATCTCAAAGGTACAAGGCATTTGCAGGATCCAAAGCACTATATTACCAAACACCTTTTAAAGGAGTTGGCTTGCAGGTTAGTTGACAGGTGCACGCTTGAATGATACTCACTCTCAGTACCAGTGTCACTTTGACTTGACGTGGGAGTTCCAATCATCCAGCCAAACCCAGTGACGACATTGCTCAAAATGACTTGACTAATGTGTTTCCTGGCTCTTTTTAGTACCCTAAAAACTGCAGAACTGCACATTGCAGTAGTTCAGATTTCTCAGTTTACAGTTAGGTTTTAGTTTTTCTAAGTGTTGCAACAATCTATATACATTTATTCATAGTTATTAGTTTGTTGATCCATATTATCATATTACATAGGGGTGTAATGGTTCATATTAACAATGATTTGATTCATTTCATAATTCGTGGTTGCCGATGCGACTCATTGTCACATATTGGTTTATTTTGAGTGATCTGATTCACTAACCTGAAATGGATCCGCAACACCTTTAGCTAAAAATTCCACCAGTGTGACTCAGAGATAAATACCTAGTACTGAACAGTGCAGGTGAAGTTTTCAAGATTCCTTGTATTTCTTGCCACATAATCAAGTGTAAATTAAATATGTGTACAAAAAAACAGTAAATCAGAGTTAACGGCAAATCTATTAAAATTTCAGTTTCTTAAAGTTCAGCCCACTGTTGTTTTTCCACATCGAAATGTTTCAAAGGGAGCATTATTAGAACATTCTACCAGACTGTATGGTCACATGTCTTTGCAAAATTCAAAGTGTTTCCACACATTGGACTGCTGTTATGATGACACCAGCAGAAAAGGCACCTCTGTGGCATCTCAGGCCACTTCTTATTGGAAAATCAGCTTTGATTTCACCCGTTTTGAACATTTTCTATGGGTTTCAAAGTGAGTGAGATGAAATCCTCCATGACCTCTGAAGCCCAGTTGTGGTGGACTTTGAGGCACTTGGGATTGTTGTCCTCCTTGCGGATTCAGTGATTCCAAATTCAAGCTTCCTGAACTTTTCTGACATGTTATTTGATGCTTCTTGCCCTCTAGGTGCAGCAAGTTTTCAGTGCATGTTTTGTTTGAAACACGGTCCTCTTTCCAGCAAATGCTTCATTCTTACATAAAACTTTACACATAGCAAACGCAAAAAAGGTTTAAAAGTATTAGGTCACTCCACAGGATAAAACGGGACCATTGCTGAGTTTGTTTTCATCATGGTTTAAAAATATATTGAAGTCCACTTTTCTTTTGATTGCTTTCAGAAAGAACTGGAATGCACACATGGAACCTTTCAGCATTTAGTATGTACTTTACTGTGCAAACTGAAAGCCTAGTGCCCACAAATCTCATATCTTCCTGAAGTTTTCAGTGAGTCATGCTAAGGTTTTTGAATTTCCAGCCTCTTAGGGAATCCAGTAGCACTTGTTGATGGCTTTCTCCTATGACCACAATCTGTTTCTTTTTGGTCTAAACCTGGAAGCACTGTATTCGCAGCATCATTAAAGTGTATGGTCTCAGATCTTCTTTAAATGTTTCATCATTAGAACTATAATATTTTTTGTTCTGGAAAAATAGTCTATAGTTTTAAGTTTTTAATGTTTGGCCCAAAAAAAAAGATTTTGTAGAACCTTAATGTGATTGCTGATGCACAGCTGTGTATCAGTCATGAGATTTGTAACATGACTTTTGTGTTTCCATGCTTTTGTTATCGAGACTTTACTTTGCTATTTTAATTACCAACCAACCAAAATAAATAAACCTTAAACCTTATTCCAGTCAAGGACATTTTTAGGTTCAGAATTGAGGATAAAAAGGTGGATCCATGTTTAGACTGACATAAATAGTAGCTCTGACAGTCTGAACATATAGGCTTCAACAAATCTAAAAACTAAGGACCGATATTTCTGGTCCATTTCTTCTTTTTTTTCTTTACGGTTAACAAAGTTTAGCAAAAAGAGATTCACACCATCTCAGAAAGGCTGAACTGTAATGGTTTTCTGTTTAAAAGCTGCAGTTCACTCAGAACGCTGCTGCCAGAGTTTCAGCAAGAACCAGGTGGACTGATCAAATCTCTCCTGTTCCTAAATCCTTACACAGAATAGTGCAGAATCAATTTTAAGGTGCTACTAGTTTTTAAATCACTCAGCGGTATGGAGTCTAAACATCTATCGTCCTTGTGGTATATAACCTTACCACTGCCGTGTGATCCATAGGGAGCAGTGAACTGGTAGAACTTCAGGCTATAAGTAGATATGATCATCCTGCTTTAAGTACATATGCACTTGGCTTTGTTTACCTGTTTTCTAATCTATAGCATCTATGATTGCATTTTTTTCCCATTTTAAACCTCTTACTGTATTCCACCTCATTCTCTCAAGTATATGTTATCTGTGTCTCTGTGAACCCCTTTAAACTGCTTCTTCCTATGTAATGTTTTATTTTCACTTCTTTGGAAGAAGAATTTTTTTGTCTCATTTCTTCAGTACTGATGTCATGGCTTCACGATGGCCACTGTCATGACTTCCATCTGCAGTCCTTTCAGTGCAGCAAAAACATTTAAATAAGGAGAGAAATATGTGGAATACCATCTACATTATTTGTAATAATGGGATGTTAAATGTTAAATTTGTTCCAAAAATGTAAGTCCTTTGGCGGTTAGACTGTGGAAGTTGGCCTAACCCACTTGGATCAGGTGTATAAAGACTCGACATTCAAGATTCTGGTCCAAACCATGAAACAGATGATGAATAAAGGCTGAAAGAGTTGGAGAATGGGGTGGTAGAGGGATTGGGTGTTCACTTGGAATGTGGTGACTCCAACAATGAAGTCTAAAGTAAAGAAAACAAATATGAACTTGCTGGAAAACAGGAGCAGAAAATCTACTGGACAAAAGCATTAAGGTAGATTATTAATGAGTGAAAGCATGAGAGTGATGTGATAGCAATCCAGGGGGCTATGAAGAGCATAACAACTGAGCCTCCTTGTTAAAATTAGGCCAATGCTTCACTTTAAAGGCATATAGAGTAGATGTCTCTTTGGTGACCTGTCCCCAAACAATAAGTAGCTTTTATTTCACATTTCCTCTAGATTTACTCACATTGTTCAGACCTAGTATGCTTTCATAAGGAAATGCTAGCTTTTCTTAAACGGAAAGTCTACTTTGTCCTAAGAGTGGGAAGGGAGTCCGAGTTTACACTGAGGCTGGCAGCTGGTTATACAGAACAGGGGAGCAAAAGTTAAAGAATTGAGGAAGAAGAACCCTGGCTGGTTATGTGACCAATAAAAAAAACATTGATTGAATGGTACATAAGGAAATATGTGATTATATTTTAGAAACTAACATGTACCCCAGCTCCAGGTTCAAGATAAATCTTACTCAATGGTACAACTGTGCCCCCCGCTGATGTAAACTGGTCCCTGCATTTCCTTTTTGCTAATATTGCACAAAATGACTGACGTCTTTAGGGATTATGTGACAGGTTTTTTAAAAACTGCTGGCATTGTTTAATAATTATGAAAAATACTTCACCCCTTTAAAGAAATAAAAATATTTCTGACATTCATCAAATAAATGGATACAGTTTAACAGAAAATTGAGTAAGAACAATTATTTTATGCCTAATCCAGTTTCTTGACTTTCAAAATTACTTGAGGTTAATAAAACATGATCAATAAAAACTTTTTTTTAAGTTTCACACAGAAAGAACAGAATCACATTGAGGGAACATGAGAACATACTAAATGATCTCCGCCCCCCTTTCCTTCAACTCCAGCCCTTCATTTTCCCTCTAACACATCTGTCACATCTGTCATCTGAAATTAACAGGAACCCACAAAATGTAAGGGATCATTTTGGTGACATTCTTCACCCACCGAGCGTAATTATGATGGAAAAGGCAAGGGCTCTGCGAATACATTTCATGAGGGGAGATATGCCTGTGCTCTTACAGACTGAGGATTAGCTGTTTGCTGTTATGCAACCCCTTTTTGTAATAAACTACAGTCTGCCGTGTTCCCGGGGATGCTGAGAACGGAGGAGGTGATCATCATGAAAGATGGCAAGCTGTTTCTCTCCTTCCTTCTCTCATTTTAGGCTCTTGTACATTCAAATCCGCTACTTGACAAATCACTTCTGTTGCATAAACAAGAGAAGAGTTAAGAGGTTCTTCAGAGAAAGTTCTGAACGAGGCTTTTCACTTCTGTGCCTCCTCAGACTCTGGCATGCACTTCGACCTATGTGCCGGTAAGCCCTTCTCCATGATGGGGAGACGTCACTTAGCTGACTGGGAGACACATTTTCATAAACAGTAACATATTTGAATTACTTCATTTCTTCTTGTACGATGTCAAAAATAAAAACCTTTACAAAAAAACTTTGACTTTAAGAAAAGATAAAAGTACAGGTTTAAAAGATAGTTTAAAATCTTAAATAAATGAAGTAATAGAATACCAACCCTGTAATGCTTCCAATGTCATAAAATATCTTTTTTTTTTACTGGTTGTATTTCTCATAAACCTCATTATATGTGTTTTGGACTTCAGTTTGATGTAGAAAAAAAGAATGATAATATGTGAAATGTAAAATATATTAGTAAATGGGTCATATTTATGTTTTTCTAATGATTGTGTTCACTTACATGTGTTTGGGTCAAAATTAACCTATCAAGTGTGAAAATGGGTCCAAAACATGATATAGGGTTGTAATTTCTCTTTTATTTTGAAAGTGTTATTTGCATCTCTTCCTCTCTGTATGCTGTCCTACAGTTTTTGTCCTCAAAACGCCTATCTTACATGTGTGATTTCACATGTTTAAGGTGTTTTTCCATCAATGGTTGGTCTATTACGCCCTGCATAATTTATTACTGCTCAATAGGAGACACACCTGAATCTTGTTTGAGGCCTTTTTTTTTGTTTGTCCTTGTTTTTTTCAACGGAAGTGTCATATCATTTATGGTTGACAGTGAAATGCTACTTAACTGCTATTAGTTGGAAAAAAGTTCACAAATTGCATTTCAGTGCTTGAAAATGTGTCTGGTACTCTTCACCTTTATTCTATATTTCATTTAGCCAAAAGCTCATCCAAACCAAGTCAAAATAAGTGAAAGGAGATAGTTTCACCTCAAAAAATTAAAGTACCTCCCACAAAAGTTATTATTTTTTTTTCTAGAAACATGCCCCTTGAAAGACAGGTGACCTACCCAGGGTGTACCCCGCCTTCGCCCAACAGTAGCTGGGAGAGGCTCCAGCAACCTCACAACCACAAAAGGGATATAGCGGGTTAGGAAAATGGATGGATGGATGGATGGATGGATGGATGGATGGATGGATGGATGGATGGATGGATGGAAATGCCCCATATTTTTATATCAATTGTTAGAAATAAACATTCCCATGATCCCTCTATCTTTAACTGTGAGAGGATATCAAGGAGTCTTTAAACTAAAAGCCTCAGCTCAGATTCTACAAACTGCCTTCCTCTGAGGTGACAGTTTGTGCCCCAGAACTAGGATAGCTCTGGCATTGCAGAGGCAAACTGTGTTTTATGCTTTTACAGGATATTTTTTTTCCACCAAATTACAGCCATAAATGTGTTTTTTTCTGCTATGGTGCAAGGCTGAGAAGCAATAAAGAGCAGCTAGGTAATGGTCACTCAGTTAACAGCATTTTAGTCAATATTACATATTACAGGCTAAAATTGCACTCCTGAGACACGTGTCCAACAAGTTGTGAGGTCATCTTGACTTTTTCTTGCATTTTCTCCAGTTTGTTTTTCTTCCCTGGATTTCGTTGTTTTATTGCATCATTTACGATTCTTTTCTTTATCTAAAAGTCCCGTCAGCCTTTCCCTGTAAACAGCCAGAAAAAAAGAATATTTTCTGCAAGTATGGTGCTGGTTTTATAAGCACAAATAAAAAAAACAGCAAAATATCAATTTTTCCTGCTCTGGGGGTCTTTATTGAGTTTTGGTTTATGTGTTTGAATCAGTAATTGGCATCCAGTCATGCCTGCGTTCCAGTGTGGGAGGGGTTTCTTTGTACAAACGCATCTGATTGCTTTTGACACCTGTGTCAGCCGTCACAAAGTCTGACAGATTGACGGTTTATCAGCTTCTTCCTACGTCTGATATAATCTCTGGAGCTAGCAGAAATCTGCAGCAGGTGCAGGGTTAGATCTTACAAGGACATACATGCAGGACATCTGTAAGGTTAAGACAGAATAATGAAAAAATAAAAAAGACAAAGCTGTTGGTACATCGCAGGAAAAACCTAGGATGTTTGGGGAGGAGACTGTGATGGCTTATGTTTATTTTCGTGTGTGTGCTTTCGCTGATGGAATGAGCGCTCGAGTAGGTGTGTGACAAGGCCGGGGGCATTAATATTCTCGCCGCGTAAGCCGCTTCGCCAGTGGCACTATTATCTTTGTAGAAAAACAAAATGACCAGCACAATCCGTTTCCAAAATGGCCTCGGCACGGTGCAGAGGATAATCATATAATTTGCAGATTTAATTGGAAATATAAATCCCAATGCGAAAACCATTACAGGCAGCTTTGATATACACCTTAGCGATTGATGCATGATGACACCTCGCAAATGTGGAGGGTCACCCGTGTCACTTTTAAATATCACAGCACCCTGGGAAACCTGATTGGAGCGCCAACAACACATTTAAATAGCTGTCTTTGCATATTGCTCAGCGAAATTACCTTCTCAGCTGTCTCTGTCTAGTGCAGATTAGATTGGCTATATTTTTCTTTATGGTAATTTTCCCAATTCGATGGAGCATGGCACAGCCTGTGTTGTCGCCTGCTTTTTTTTTTTTCCTATTCTTTATTTTTTTCCTTTACATTTTACTAATACAGCTGGTGTACTGTATTTCGACACTCCAGTCTTGTTTTATATGCGCTATGTGATAGGGCTATTACAGCATCATGATATTTCATCTGGCAGCGAAAGGCTCGGTGCCATGTCCACCTGAAAAGGCTGCCGGCTCCGAGGGGCTCTGCCATACAGTGCTCTGGCTGAGTGTAATGCTTTATCAATAAACCGCTGGACCGTTTGCTATTTTCATAATGGAGTCGTGAAAGCCCGCTCTGGTTCCTAATTACTGAGGTAAACGGGGCTTGGCAGCAATTCAGAAGAAAAAGTGGAGGAGAAAAGAAGGGAGGAGGAAGGACACAGAAAAGAAAGACTGTGAAAGAACCCTGTCAGATGACCCCTCCGACTCAAAGCTAATTATATCCGCTGAAGCAGGAGGAAGGTCTAGTTATGCCCAGTGGACCGACCTCGGAGTTGCACCGAGATTCCTATCAATGTCTAGTGTCTGCAGGTCTGATAAGTTCAGCTTCACATTTGACCTCTAAACTTACCGTCAGAGTTTGTTGGGACAAAACCCAAATGCAGCAAATGTGGAGCCGCTGATGGGAGGAAAAGAAGCTCTTCTAGTATATTTAACCAAAATAAATAAATCAATACCATGGTTGTACACTATTTTCCAAAAAAAAAAACTTTTTTGGAAAAGGGTGAATGCATATCTAGATATATGGCAGCAACAGGAATATTTTTGTCTACACATTAACGAAATGAAAAAAAAATTGTTTTTGGTGTTTTTACCATTTTCTTGTAGCATTTTTTCTGATGATGTAGGGCATATATTATAAAAATTAAATTCAAAATTGCATTTCAGATTACTTCTTTATTGAAATCGTGAATCACGAGCAGATGATAACATGGCGTTTGCAAAAGAGCCTGTTTGTGACGTAGTAAATACTATCAGTGGGCCGAAAGCTCCCTGCTCTGAACCCTCAGTAACAGGGAAGGAAAGGGGGGTGGGGTTTCTCCATGCCAACGGCCCAACCCACAACTCACACGCAAATTCTTACTACTGCCATTCTGCAGAAACTATGTCTTGATTTTGCCTTAAAATTACATAATTATGATTAAAAGACCAATGGAAACGCTTTGAAAATAAATCAAATAATGATCGGAGTGGGACTTTAATTTTGTCAACACTTCTTATTTTAAAAAAGCAAATATAAAGATTTTAAATTTAAAAATGAAGCTTTTACTGCAATTTGCTTTAGGATTCGAACAACTTTCCAGCTCGTTTCACTCTCCTAATGTCAGGAACTGTTGGTGTAGGACCCAATATGCAGGAGACTGCAGGAGAGATATGCAGGCTTGGTGGCAGAAACTTAATATTTAATTTAAAAACACCTTAACATGACAAAAAACCAGTGGGACCATTAAAGGGACCAAAAAAGATGATAAGGTCCATCTATTGGTCATGATCAATTTTTGTTCTTGTTCAAGGCTATATTTTCTATATCCCATTATGACTCTTATATATATGTGTGTGTGCGCATGTGTGTGTGTGTGTGTGTGTGTGTGTGTGTGTGTGTGTGTGTGTGTGTGTGTGTGTGTGTGTGTGTGTGTGTTAATATATAAAACAAAGTTAACCTCTTGATAACTGCAACAAGAAAAAAATCACTTCAATTTAATTCAATTGTATTTGTTTAGCCCAAATTCACAACAACAGTCGTCTCGATGGGCTTCGTATCTTTAATTGAAAAAGTTAAGCATAAAATCAAAGGGATCATGAATGCATGGAATACAATAGGAAAATACTAAATTGTAGTAACAAACTGACTAAACTAAACTGGACATCCCTGCCCTTAGACGCCCCTCCACTTCTGTTTCTTCCTGTAAATAGATGCTTAATTAAAGTCATTTCGAAGCCGATGCAGTTTGATGCAATTTGCATCAATAGACCACAAAGCGGTTAACCATTAAATCCTAAAACTAGCTGAAAATTATATTTTGTAAATATTCCCCATTATTGATAGCTTCAGTAAAGCTAAATGGCACCCCAGTCTATAACCACATTTCCTGTGCCAGCTGACAGCTGACAAAATAAAATATTTGTTCTTTTTTATTTTTACCAAAAGCTGCAATAAATCTGGGCTTCAGATGAAATGCTGTGGACACATGTGTCCATATGGCATTGAGCCTGACAGCGTGTGGGACAGGTCTTAACCAAGGCCAGTGGCCAGCTCTAATAGTGTGACAACAACCTGAGCCTCAAACTAATTCACTCTTGGAAGAAAAGAAATCGCTGCAGCCAGGCCAACGACCGCAAATGAAGAGAGGAGGAACAAAGCTTTATATACAACATTTACACCCTTCTTATCTAAAGATCCAGATTGAATCGAATCTACAGTTTGAGTAAATCCCCACCTCACATCAAACATGTTCCCTGTAGGATTTTCAAAAATAAATGCAGAGTCCTGTGGGCTTTCTGTTTAACTATTGCCTCCTTCAAGCCTCCTGCTCTAAAAAATAATGGACTTTGTTAAGAGCATATTGATCCCAGAATGCACTAATGACAACACTTACCGCACTTACCAATGACAAAAACTTCTGTAAACAAAGTAGCTAAGACAAAACTTTGCCTTTAAGCAACTACGCAATCATATGCCAATAACGTATCGTAAAATTATTTTACTTGATATATTGAAGGAAAAAATTTGGATATTTAGGCCAAATAGAGGACATTATTGTTCTCAGAAATTTCCAACAACTGTTGTTGGATTGTGTGTTCAGACTGATAAAGTCTCTTAGTCTGGACTGAGTCCACCCAATTGATCCAGATCAAGTCCTGAACCTTTCGTTTGGTCTTAACATTTAGAACTTCCTTCAAGCGACTATTCTTCAGAAATACTACTTAGCGTGAGAAATACACACACACATATATACATATATATATGTATATATATACATATATATATATACACATATATATATATATATATATATATATATATATATATATATACATATATATATATATATATATATATATATATATATATATATATATATACATATATATATATACACATATATATATATATATATATATATATATATATAAAAAAAAAAAAAAATACAATAGGCAGGATGTATATATATACAGCACAAGCGCCCTCTCACCCCTCATGGTGGTTTTCTCCTCCAAGCCTCGGGTCCTCTACCAGAGGCCTGGGGCTTGAGAGGTCCTGCAAATATCTTAGCTGTTCCTAACTCACGCTTTTCTGGACTAGAGGTCAGGGTCTTTCAGGTATCTGTTGTAGCCACTCCTCCAGCAGGAGATTTACTGCCCAGGTCACTCCAATTACCACAGGCACCACTGTCTGTCACTTTCCAGAGCTTTCTCCCAGTTCTTCTCTGAGTCCCTGGTATTTCTCAGTTCTCATGTTGCTTCTTCCTGAAGTGTTCCCATCGCTTGGCACTGCCACATCCACCTAGCAGCTTTCTCTGTTCTTTATCCACCACTACAATGTCTGGTTGGTTACTTCATTACCATCCTATCAGTCTGGATCTGGAAGTCCCACAGGAATCTTTTGCCCTCTCATTCTCTACCGGTGTTTCCCATTTGACCTTGGGGTTTCCAGTCCATATTCTGCACATGTTCCTGCCATATTATTCAGCCACTTGATTGTGCGCTCCATCTTATCTTTACCTGCAGCATCTTACATCCTGCAGTTTTACCTGTGCTGGATTGGCTGCAGAGTGCCTCTTTGCACAGCCTACCTTAGGTCTTGTCTGGTGTGGTAGATCTGGTACTCTGCTCGATCTGATTGCACAAGGCTTGTTCTCAAACTGCCAGGATGGCGCCAGTGCCTGTCCTTTAGGCCAGCCTTTCTAGCCAGTAGTAGGACTTCTTGATATCAACCACTTCAGTTACTAGTCATTAGTACATCCCATGGGGTTTGTCCTCCCAGGGATCTGTCCTCCAGCACTGTATCCTCTGCTCTCCATTGCCTGAGACATTCGCTGAGCACACTGTCAGTTGGGGCCTTGAGCTTGATGTACTCATGCATCTTGGATGTTTCATCCTGGATAGTAGCTTCGCTCATAGTCTCGGCCTCCCTTCCTTGCTGCGGCTAGCATACAGTCTCAGGTGCTGGATTTGGAACAGAACTCTCCATGCATGGTGAGCTTTCGTGTTTAACATCCGTGGTCTGTATCTCTTCCTTTGGCCATCTTATTATTCCTGCAGGGTATCTGATAACTGGCAGTGCGTAGCTGTTTATTACCCGGCTGGGTAGCTCGGTTGGTAAGGTGCAGGACTGTCATGCAGGAAAACCAGGGGGCGGAATGAACAATTAATGGAAAAATGGCAATGAAATGGGGCAGTACCATGGAGAAATAGAGCAGTGCCATAACACTGACGAAGACAATTAACATCACCCAGTGTTGAGGGTCCTTGGAGCAAGTCATACTTGTAATGCCTACCTCACAACATGAAGACAATAGACCACATGTCACTGCGGCTCAGGCGTCGCCCGGCCAAATAAGGTCTGCGTCAGGTGTAAAATAAGATGCCAGAAGCACCCTGATGGAAAGTGGAGAGCTACTGGAACAAAGGCGGAAATGGACTAGATGTGAGAACAAGGTTCTGTTGATACTACTACCGAGTAATCCCACCCAGAGGGTTACAGCTGCAGAAAATGTGGAATGAATGGATGCTTGAGAAACCCAATCAAGGCTAACTTTAACAGAAACAACTGGTAGCCAGTGCTCTAACATATCCACAAACAAACATATATACATATATACACATATATATACACATATATATATATATATATATATATACATATATATACATATATATACATATATATATTTTTTTACAGGGGTGTATGTTAGTTTGTGTATACAAAGTCATATTTATATTATCCTATATATAATCTTTAATTAAAACAAAGATGTATTTACAAAGAGGTTTGCCTGCAAGTATGGAGACATTACCATTGCAAAAGAAAAAGTACCAGTCAAAACATGCAGAGAATGGAAAACAAAGTCCTCACAAACAACACAAACATTGTTCTTCTGCAGAAAACTTCCAGACTAATGATTGTGTAATAACCATATTTATTATAGTCTCCCAGGATCCTACTATGATAGGTCATTTAGCATCGTCTAACATTACTGTAAAGTCACTTTTTGGTTTCATGACATGGCATCATTTTGAGTCAGTGTGTTTTATCTGACAACTACTTGTTCTGAGAATTTATTTTGGTCCTAATGATGTGTATATTACCATGTGGATAATGTGTGTGAGCATTTTCCCAACTGGAGAAGTGATGGAAGATGACAGTTTTCTATTTTTAATTGCCATGGTTCATGTTGCCAGGTTGCCTGTAGGGGACAGGAAGGGTGCAGACACAAATATTCTCTAATGAGTATTAATCTAATCAGTGTCTGATATGAGCAAGGCCTCTGTAATGATGTCAGACCCCCACTGCCATCACTACCTAACGTTGGCATTTAGGATTAGGGTATTTGCATTTTTTGAGAACACAAAAAGGTAAAAAAAAAAAATTAAAGGACGTTCTTGAAGCAAGGGGGGATAATGATGGCTTAAATAATAACCTCATATTTTCTTGTGCTTGATAATACTGATGGCTTGCCAAATGTAAAGTCTGATCATGTCTAAAAGCAACTAAAAAAAGGTATTTTCTTCAAAGGGAATGGAAATGAGTTGGTGTTCACATAAAATCAGGGGGGGGGGGGATTAACAAAATTTGACAGTGAAAGAGTATTTGTTGTTAGAAACTCTTGCAGGGGTTTCAAAGAATGAGGAAATATGGCATCTTTGCACTTTAAAAGTCAAAGAAAATGAAAATTGCTTGTCTGTCTTGTTTACCTCACTAGATTGAAAGGGTTACCTCCAAGGGCAGGGAGACATGAATAATGTCTACCACCTGCACCTGTTTCCTCTGGATGCCACAGCTTTAATTACCTCAATTAGCATTTGGGAGATTGTTTGTAAGGATCTGTATCTACAGTGATAGAGCATACGCTCAGAGGGGATGCTAACTCATTGGAAAACACAGACAAATTGCCTTTTTACTATAACCTTCTGCAGTGCTTATGTCTCCGAGCGCATTCAGAATGAGCCCTGCTCCTATAGAGATAGTGATAATGTGTCGACACATGATCAAATAAGATGTCACGCTGCTATACCTTAATATGACACGGGGAGGATGATGGCGCTATGAAGAAGTGAGGAGGGAGCTTTGATCTGCAGTACAACAAAAAGGCATTATTTGTAGATACAACATGTTTGTGGGGTAATAGAAACGTCGAGGTGTCCTCTTTTCTGCATTAGTTTATTAGAAGTGTTCAAATGTAACTTTTCAGGTTCGGGCCTCCCTTTGTCGAACCAAGCAGCCCAGATGTGTACTGTACCATGATTTTGTTCCTGCTTTACCCAGTGATCTGTGACAGTGTCCCCTTTCATTTCCATAATGGCTTCTTGAGCTCCCTGATGGAAACGTATGGAGACCCATTCGCACTGTATAGGATTTGTCCTGCACTAATGGAGCTGAGATTGGATTCAGGCACTTATGTCTGCAGAGATGATTCCTCCTTTTTAGTGCCGTTCTCTTTTACCTTATACATAATACATAGGTTTAAAGCAGTATTGCTTCGCAGGAGATCTCATTTATTAACATGGAAGTCTCAGAGGGATCAAAAAGCTCAGCATCAAGGTTTGCTTGAGCTCTGCTCTCATCATCACCGAAATGCCCATGGGATTTCCATCAACAAGTCGGAGCAGAATAATTATTGGTATTTGATCGTTGTGTTTATTTAAAATTACACAAATAATTATCAAGAGCCTGAGGGAAGCAGTACATTTTGAGGTACATAGACAATTTTTGTTTGTATTTCTTTTTATGAAAATACGGTCATTTTCATTACACGTATACCTCAACTGTGAAAGACAAAATGGAGAAAGAAAAAACAAGAAAACCACATTTTCTGATTTCCAGATAATTCTTTTGTAAATTATGTTGGAAAATAAGTATTTAGTCACCTACAAACAATCAACATTTCTGTCTCTCACAGACCTCTAACTTCTTTGTAAGAGGATCCTCTGTCCTCCACTCAATACCTATATTAATGGCAACTGTTTGAACTTGTTATCTATGTAAAATACACTTGTCCACAACCTCTAACAGCCGCACTCCAAATTCCACTTTGGCCAAAACCAAAGAGCTGTCTAAGGACACCAAAAACCCAATTGTTGACCCGCACCATGCTGGGAAGACTGAATCTGCAATAGGTAATCAGCTTGGTGTGAAGAAATCAAGTATGGTAGCAATTATTAAGAAAATGGAACACAAACGAGACTACTGATAATCCCCGCAAGATCTCACCCCGAAGGGTAAAAATGATCACAAGAACGGTGAGCAAAAATCCCACAACCACTAAGGGGGACCTAGTGAATAGCCTGCAGAGAGCTGGGACTAAAGTAACAAAGGCTACGATCAGTAACACAATACGCCGCCAGGGTCTCAAACCTTGCAGTGCCAGACGTGTCCCCCTGCTAAAGCCAGTACATGTGCAGGCCCATGTGCAGAGGATTGGGAGAATGTCCTATATCAGATGAAACCAAAATAGAACTTTTTGACTTTTTGATAGGAACTTTACTCATCATGTTTGGAGGAGAAGGAATGTTGAGCTACATCCAGAGAACACCCTACCTACTGTAAAGCATTGGGGTGGAAACATGATGCTCGGGGGCTGTTTTTCAGCTAAGGGACCAGGACGACTGTTCCGCGTAAAGGTAAGATTGAATGGGGTCATGTGTGGTCAGATTTTGAGTGAAAACCTCCTTCCATCAGCAAGGACTTTGAAGATGAAACTAGAGTGATTTAGCCAGTCTCCAGATCTCAACCCATAGAAAATCCTTTCCACCATAATTTACAAAAGAATTCCTAAAAAATCAGACAATGGGATTTTCTGGATTTTTTTTTCTCATTTTGTCTCTCGTAGTTGAGGTATACTTATGATTTACAGGCCTCTCATCTTATTTAAGTGAGAGAACTCGCACAATTGGTGGCTGACTAAATAATTTTTTGCCCCACTCCTGGTACTTTTTTAATGACTGTGGGGTAATTGTACGGTTTGGAAGAAAAACAACTGAAAAGAAATTACAGGATTTAAACAGGAAAAAAACTGTGTTACTTTTGGAAGGATTTTAAATTGTTTTTGTTGCAGATAAATTGACACTACTCAGTTTGGGACATTAATAGTGATGTATGTTGTGATATGATGTTTAATTGAACATATGTACATTCACCCTTCAATTTCTTTGGGCCGATCATTTATACAAGCAATGTCTTTTAAAGGTAAGAAGATTGCAGTTCCACTTGACCAATCAGTCAATTTGCTCAAGGGTACCATAACAGTGAAATGGGGGTGGAGCAAACCCTGCTGGAAAAACACTCCAGACTCTGCATTTAACAAACACAGCAAGCTAAAACTCGAATAAAGAAGAAAAAAACATCAAAGTGAAAGGTAAGATAATAGATAACATTATCGTCGCCATCCATCTTCAAAACCCACTGAATCCCTTTTTTTTTAAATATTGTTATTAATATTAAAACAGCAGTTCTCCTAGCTGAGGTGGTATAATTAAGGCTTAAAAAGCTTGAATTAAATTTTTTTGTTTGTTTTAATCTTTGTTGTTAATAAGACTAATAATGACTCAAAAATTGTGGAGGGCAAAGCTTGGTGGGGAGGAAGCTGCCCTCCCCAAATTTTTACTCATTGCCCCCCTGAAGTGTTGCCTCTGGATACAACCTGAACAGGTTGCTAATCTGTAACTATGCATATACTTCTAGGGGCAGTTTATGGTCAATAGTCAACCTGTGGGAGGATCCCAAGAGCAAACCCACGCATGCACAAGGAAAACATGTGAACTCCACACAGAAAGGTCCCTACTGGGATTTGAACCAGGGCCTTTATGCTGTGGGGCAAGAGCTCTGTGCCATTATTATGGTAAATGTGAAAGAAAAAATAGTAATAAAGCTTGTCTTGTTTTATTGATCTAAATTGAATTCAAGTTTTTTTTAACTCTTCTATTTTTTTTCTTCCCTGGGCTGCTATGAATCCACTACTTTCACTCACATCTGAGTAGTTTTTGTCCCACAGGGAGATTAATGCAAAGAACAGTGTTGATGCAGTAATTAGCGTCACACCTCAAGCTCAATTTATGCTGTACATAAGACAACGACAACTGCACGGCTTCTTAAGGCAGTAGCTTTTTATATAGACCAGGGGGGGAAAGTGTTGATCGTACACACCTCGTAAATTGAGAATATTGATTGGGAGTGGAACCCAAGCGGTGAGTAAGGATGTTTGTTGTCATACACGTCACCTTCGGAAAAAGAGGGAAAAGCGTGAACAGATTCAGAGTCGGTAGAATTTAGGTGAAGCTGCATTTAACTGCAGAAGGATAAGGAGCGAAGGACCAAAGCTCAAAACGACAAGTTTGAAGGGACTGGCTCCTGTAGACTGACTTGTAATTGGATCAAGTTTAGGACACAAATTCAATATTCTGAAGTGAAGCAGAAAATTCATAGCTCATTCCTGATGGAGACGAAGCCTCCATTTTGTCTGCATTTTCAGTAACCTGTGTCCAACTGGAGGAGGTCCTTTTTTTAAACATCCCTCACCGGCAGTCTCATCTGCGCTCCAGGCATTATTCGCCCTGAGCAAATCACCTCTCTCCTTATGCACCCTCACTCAGTGGCTGCAAGAGAGACACATCGCTATAAGTTATTTCATTATCTCTCTCGCTTTTCTCTCCCCGTGCAAAGATTGCTTTCTTTGAGAGGTCAAGCCAAAGGGTATGGGATTATCTACTAAATAGAGGGCATTCAAGAAAGGATCCTGCAGTCATAATGTTTGATATGAAGGTAAAGCTGCCACACATCTATTCCATTTGTAGGCCGTTTGTTAAATCTTTTTTTTTCCTTTTAACTTTTATTCATATAGTATTCATTTTATTTTTATATCTCAATAAAATGCTGGTATAAACTACTTTTTTCTTCAACCCAGATTAGTCTCATCAGCGGGCCTTATAATGATCACTGACACAACTGGAGTCTTTTATTTCTATATTTTTAACATTTTTACAATTCTCTTGATTTCCAGCTATTGTTTAAGGATGACACCAAAATCCTTGGCGAGTATATTTATTTATTTAATAAAATATTTATTTATTTAATTATGAACAGTATAGGACTCCATAGGTGAGAGGGGTAAATGGTTTTGCTGGTGTCATTAGGATGTGAATTCTTGCAAATTACAGGGATTGGCTAAATGAGAGAAGTGACACAAAAACCTGTCCTCTGTTGCAAAATCCTGTAGTTTGTAATCTTTTCTTTTTTTATCTCTACTTTGCACTTTAACATCTGAGCTTTATCTCCACTTGGTACATTTTTTGGACTGCCCTAACTCTTTAACCATTTACACAAATAACATTACTTCAGCGGATTCTTCAGCAGAGAAAAGCAGCCTTGCGCTGAAATGTAACACTGCACAGCACAGTGAAGTGTTTATTTAATCAACGGAAATCAGCGGATTCTGTCGTGGAGAGAAACAGCTTTGTGCAGTTATATAACTGTGGATTCCCCGCCTCAGAATCAACTGATTCATGGTGATCACGTGAACAAAATTTTACGGTCTGTCAAAGAGCGTGTGTTATTAGTAGCTCCAGTGTTAAAGGGTTAATCAGAGTAGTTAGTTATTGTTTGATTGTTTTTCTTAGTCAGGGACCTTATGTTGGCCTTGGTTCTTCCTAAAGTCCCATCATTTCCCATTTTTTTATTTATTATTTACTTAAATTCCATCCTTCCATCCATTTTCTGAACCTGCTGAATCCCGTTTGGAGTCACGGAGCTGCTGGAGCCAATCAAGTTACTGTTGGGCAAAGGCGGGATACACCCTGGACAAGTCGCCAGTGGTATGGTATGGTAATTCTTGTAAATTAACGTTAGTTCACATTTATGCCTTTTGTTTTGCTCATTCTTTAGTTGCTTCACAACATGGATTCTACCGTGAATGAACAACTCTACCAATGCTACCGATGACGCTTTATCACTTTGATCAATTTCTGTATATTTGTAAAATGAGTTTAAGAGCACATATGCATCCTTTATGATTACAAAACCCTGAAGATGTGCGCTCTTGCATGAATTAGTCCTCTCCTGGTCTGACTCTGTAGTGCTTTGATTCGAGGGCGGTGATCCAGTTAAGACTTGGAGCAAATACAAGGATTAGGCCGCAACAGTGCAGATAACACTCTGATCAAAGTGGCCATGCTGCTCTGACAGGCAAAAAGAGGAAAATAAGTCAAAGGAAGAGGCTTTGCACTCACACAACCCCAGTCACACACGTTCCATCTTCACTAGCTGACAGACCGACAGGATGAGATTGTCCTCCCATTTTCCCGTGTCTCTGCTGTTGATAGCAAGGGGAGAAAATTCACTCCGCCAGTTACAGCAGGATCCATCAGGAATACCGAGGCCGACGAGAAAATTATTTTTTCCTTAATGAGGCAGACAAACCTACCGCACTCGTTTCTCTTCTTTTTTTTTAAATTAAACGGTCCATATGCTCTGTCTCGTCCACCCACAAGGGTTAAAAGAAACTGATTTTAAGGCAGAATCCTGACAAGTCATTATATCCTTCATGTCACGGTGACTGATGCTTCCACTGTCCATGCCTGCAGGAGTTTTCATTAGTGTTTGCTGCAGATGTTCAGAAATACTAATTGGACCTGAAAACTAAAAGACAGATCTTTGTTTGCATCAAACTCTTTTTGATTCAAATGTCCTTCAAACTTCTTTTACACTTCAAGTTTCCAAACTTGTTACTTGATCTACATTATTGGATATTGATCCCTTCATCATTCCAGAATGAGTATGACAACAACAAACATCATTGCCTCCAAAGATTCCAAATCTTTAATATTTAAATCTCAGGAGCGAAAGATACAGTTGAATCATAAACAATGTGTCAAAATAACTGTATAAATTATTTTTCTTTGTAATCTTATGCACCTGTGGAAAACAGTATAGATATTAAATGAATGCTACAGTGAAAGATAGATGTATAAAAACAGGATGAAAAGGTGCTTAAAGACCCCTTTTGATGGAAATTGTGTTTTTGATGTTTTAACATGTTCTTGTGGCATTTTTCTCATGATGGAGGATATTTATATAGAAAATTAAGCTAAAATTGCATTTCTGAGTATTTTGTGGGGGGGAAACGAGAAAAAAATTTATAAAGGTTGTATTTGTGATTTAGAGAGTATGCTGAGGGGGCCACAAGCTCCCTGCTCCACTCTGCTTTACAGTGGGGAAGGGGAGGTGGGGTTGCTCCACGCCAACAGTCCCGCAAAAATTTTAGAGGTCAATTTCTAGAGACCTCCAGCTCCTCTGCAAAAACTGAAAACCACAAAGGTTTTTTTACTTTGACTAAAACCGGCATAATTATAATAAAATGACCACAGAGAACACTTTTAAAAATAGATCATAAGATGGTCGGAGTGGGTCTTTAATGCTGCATTACCAAAGGTTGCAATTTGAATGTCAGGGGCATCGAGTTTCAACGTTAAGTCCATGTACAGACACAATCTGAGGTCCTGTGGCGCGATTTGGGCGTCAGGTGCAGAGCGGTGATCAGGAACTCAGCTTTCGGTACGTGATGGTCAAAGGGTAGAAAAATATTTCCCATATGACAGGGATTTTCTTCCTGAACTTCCAGGCATTTTCTTAACCAGCTGGGGCCACAGGGTTGCCAGAGGCTGTCCCGGTTACTGTTGGGCAAAGGCGGGAAACATCCTGGACAAGTTGCCAGAGTTTGAGTCCGCTACGGCCAGCGGTCCGGCCAGATCCTGTGCGGCAGCGTTCGCTAGCTGGCAACCTAGGCTGTTTCAGCATCTGGTTTGAATGGAGCATAAGAGGTTGTGCATCTGCTAATGTTCAGTCCATTAAAGTTAAGCTAAGCTAAAAAAATATCTTAACTTTAGCTAAATTAAAACAATTTATATCCAATTTATTTATAAAATGACTTTATTTGGAAAAGATCAAACTGTCTGGTTACAGTATATATTTGCTCCAACATCTTCAAACTCAGAGTAGTTAGTTAGTTAAACTCTATATTTTGGCCAGACGAGGGTCGAGATGGGAATCAGTGGCTAGTGTGGTGGATGGTTTAATTGCGTCCTCTATGCAGTCACAGGTATCCCTGGGATCTACACCCCAGGCAATGCTAGAACCTAGGGATCATACATCAGATTTGGGGGACATATTCTTGAGTGTTTGGTCTTGGGTCCTCACCCTCAGGTACCAGTACCCTCATCTCTTTCACAACTGGAACCTGGATGGTTTTGATCTGCTAACCTTTCTTTCATTTGGGGACCAACACCACTAACTAGTAACAATCTTCACATTGGCCAGGTGCTCCACTTCCTTTCAGGGTTTGTGGGTAGTTTTGCTTTCTAAGAATACCAATCGTTAACTTCCTAACTTGGTATGTCTTTGGGGTGGGACATCAGGGACTGCTTAGGACCCTCGAATGGCAGCAGCTCCTCTCTTTTCAGGGAATAGAGGGGTTTTCTGATGCATGGGGGCATGGGTTGAAGCTCAGACATTCTGGAAGTCCTTTATCTGCCCGGGCTTGGTTCTTGTGGTCTCAGCATAACTGAGCCCCTGTGACAGTCTCTACAGCTCCATATCTGTATGACTGATATCTCAGGATGGATGTCTTTGGGCCTCATGTATGCTGAGGGGCCCCAAGAGGGCCTGGGCAACTTAAGCTGCCAGTAGGGTGCAGTGAGGCTTCCCACCTTCTTTTATCTCTTTGTAAACACACATAAACACCCGCCTTCTCCTTCCATATGCACGCAGGCATTAGTATGTATGCAGAGGATCTTAACATGAAATATGTATTAAGTGCTGTGTGTATGTAGATATAAGCATATATGCATGCAGGAGGGTAGGTCTATTTTTGTAGTGTGTACACTTTTGCATGTTGTTTCGCATAGATTTATGTATTAGCACAGATAAATGGTTTTTTGTGTTCATATTTCTGCTTGTGTAGAATATTTAACGGATGTGTGTGCAATGAACACTTTATTTTGGATATTGTTTACAGATTTTTCCAATTCTTGTCTCATTTACCCTTTTACATGCCTTTTCTCTCTCCGTGTTTCTTTCACATCTTTTTCCCCTTTATTACTCTAAGTGGATTTCCATTGTTCTTTCTGCTGCCTAAATATTCCCGTCACATACTTTCTACCTGCAAAATAACTCAATGTGACATTTTTTAGGCATTGACATGTTAATGCCAGAGGCAATAATGCATTTAATAAGAACGTTAGGATTATATGGATTTAATTAAAATAAAACTGGCAAGTAAGCCGAGAAAATCAGAGAAGTTCTAAGAAAACGGAGCATGATTATGAGTCAAAAATCTCAAAGAGGATGCCACCACATTTGTATGTTCAGCAGTGAATCTCAATACTGTAAGGGGAAGCAGTTTTATCTGAAAAGTTAAACAGAGAGAGTATTAAGAACGAAGTGTACAAATGTTTAAAAAAATTTAGTACAAAAAGGTGATTGTGACTTGACTTTGAAGTTGTGGCTGAATGTCAGATGGCCCAAAGCTTCTTTCTGTGGGAACTCATGTTTTCTCAACAAGGCAGATAATCAAATGTGAGTACGGCAATGAAGCTAATGTAAAGGTTTGTGATTTTTTTATTGTGACTAAAATATAAACTGAAATTTTTAAACTGAGACTGCTGAAGATTTTTTTTGACAATAAACACCAAGGTTTTACACAAACCATAACTTATTACGAGTTTTGTTTATGATTTTAAAATAAATATTAGACTTTAGAACTCTTATGTTTGACATTACACCATTATTTTGTTTGCCTTTTACACCTACTTTTACATTTTCATCTCATTCACGGGCTTGAATGAGATGAAAGCAGTTTGACTTATTTTTTGGGATAATAGCAGTATGTTCAGGTAAAATATATGACTTTTTTTAGTTGTTTTCTGTAA
The DNA here is from genome assembly GCA_037389245.1 of Oryzias sinensis. Lineage (NCBI taxonomy): Eukaryota > Metazoa > Chordata > Actinopteri > Beloniformes > Adrianichthyidae > Oryzias > Oryzias sinensis. The sequence goes on from CM074493.1 coordinate 18,011,247, forward strand.
CTTTATATTCACTGCCTGAGGTCTACTCACTACCTTGAATACGATCATTTGGTGCGTACTGGTGTAGTGTACAGATGATAGCGATCTGCATTTGTTCAATTTTAATTCCTTTTTGTCATACTAATCATAAGAATTACGCAAGCAGCCCATGTCCTAAAAGCATTCATATTCTTTAGTGTCTCACCCATAGACCCCCCACCCCCCAGAAGTCATGCTGTAATCCCACAGCCGAGCGGGCGAGTTTCAGAGGGTTGAGGTGCTCTCCCTGCATCGGCACCAGCTCATTACTTATCCATGAAGGACTGTTAACCACACTGAAATAGAATCAGATCTATTTACAGCAATGGTTTTAATTAGATCTGTGCATGTGTGTGTGTTTGTGTGGATGCTTGTCAGTAGACAGCAGCAGCTCTGAAACCTGGGAATCCCATGCGAAATGCGATGGTGCGCTTTGTGTATTTATCACCTAAGACTAATTGATTAATGTGTTTCTGATGTCGTCCAGAAAACAAATGGTTTTCACCACACACTCCCTCACGCACACATCGCTGAACTTTATGTAATTAACACCTGGACGGAGCGTGTTTTTCCGATGCACCAGTGCTGGTGTAGAAAATCAGAGGGGATTACTGCAGCCCTCTGTTAACTCCACAGCACGCCTCAACACAAGAGGCAGGCCAGATATAGACAGTGGATCCTATGTGGTTAATAGGGTAATTAATACTTAAGTCCTCCTAACACTGTACCATTCTCCACGATACTGTGACACGACACTCTGAGTGGAAAAAGGGCGTCAAGGGATTTTGGTACAAATCTCCTCCCAACCATCCAATTACAGAGCTCATCAACACTTTTATATACTGAATTTGGCAGCTTAGTGTGGTGACATCTTGTCTGGAAAAGAGTCAATTATTCTAAATGATCACTTCACAGCGGCGGGCATCCAAAAACACAATTTGGAAACAAGTAAACATTCAACATTTCATAAATATCTGATGGATTAGTGAGGTCAAAGGTGACATGGTGGGGGACAAAGAGAACAGAGGAGTGAAGAAAAGAAGAAAAGAGGCACAGAGGGAGCGGAAAGTATGGGAAATGTAGGAGAGAGAGGGAAGGCTGTTATTTGCTGTGCGACAGAGCCCCACAGCAGATGAGGAGGGAACAGCAGGGAAGCAGTAGAATGGAGAAAGGTTCTACAAAATGAACTATACCAAAATACCAACATTTCTTTCAAACAATTTAGTAGAAGTTGATGGCATTTAACTGACATGTCGTTTTGGACCAAGAAACTACCGAGGCCCTGAAGTCCAAATCACACCAACAAAAACAAATCAAAGATCAAAATGAATATTAAAAAAGCCAAACAAATGATAAAAAAAACAACATTACCTTTTAGGAATCAGAATGAATTCCAGAAACCGAGCATGTCCAGTATCACTTCATGCCAAGTATCTTTTGGATGAAATGATTGACAAATGTCATCATCCAATCAGTGATGTAGCCTTTCCAGTTTCTGTAAAAAAAGAAAGAAGAAAAAATATTCAAAAAACAAAAGTAATTAACAGAATTCAAAATTAAATGTTTAAAAAGAAAAAACAAAAGAAGATAACAAAATAATAATAACCAGATTTTCTCAGTGACAATCATAAACTTTTAGTATGAATCAAAAAAACAGTCGTCACCATCCAATCAGTGATGTCCCCCAGTACTAACCGTTTCCAGTTTCTTATTCTGTTTTGTTTTTTAACATTTAATTTTAATGTCAAGGGTTATCAGGATGACCCAGATGCAGGACAAAACAGCAAGCTAGAGTGAGGAACTTAAATTCTTTAATTAACATAAAGCGTCTCTTTAGGTGGGAGAAATTCATAAACACAACAGAACTCAAAACCGCATGACTAAATGGAGGGAGAAGTGATCTAACCTTAAGCAACATTCTGACACTGAGTGTAGAAACAGGAATACAAACAAACAAATTAACCTAGTGCAGGCAGCTGTGTACCACTTGATTGAGAGCCACGGGACAGGGGGCGGAGCCCTCCAGGAGAAGCCACAGCCAACCTGCACTGAAAAACACAAGAATGAGGAAAAACAAAACAGACCTGACAGTCTGTGTCATTTGATTTCTGGAAATTACTGTAGTTATCCAAAATGTTTCTTTTTCTTTCTTTATTTTAAATTTTGTTTTGGTTTCTAAAATATATGTTGATTTTATTTTTTTATTGTTTCTTTTACTTAATCTGTTTTTGCATTGAGTGATTCGTTGGTGTGATTTGAACTTCAGGGCCACTGTCAGAAACTGTCTAAAGGTGTCTCATTATAAACTACACATGAGCGAGAAAATTCTCTATTATTGGATCGCACCCCGGCATTGAAGATTGTTCTGATTACGCCTGAACCTTCATAGTGGTTCACATGCAGTAAATCTGCACAGCACAAAGATGGTTTAAAAGTATCCATGAATGTTTCATCATTAGTTGTTATTTGAATCCCCACAGGTGAACAGTTAATTCCTTGCTCCACTGTGACTGTATTTCACAACATCATCATGCTTTTCTTGAAGCAACATGATACATGTGAAGGTGTTTAAGTATGCCTTTGGAGTGAAAGGATATTTCTCTAAATGCTTTTTACAGCATTTCAGGCCATAAAACTTAAAATTCATACCCATGAATGGAAAAGTTCTCTTTATTTCTAAAGGAGTCTTTACTCCCATAAAGAAAAGTAGAAATGGAAACACCTGCGGTGGTGACTACGTTGTGGAGATTTTCATTCACTACTGACAGCAGGACAAGGACTGAGTTCTTGTTGCTGATGCTCACAAGAAAAGATCCTAATAGGCTAATTATGAATTTAATTCAATTCAGTTTTTTATTTATACAGCTCAATAATGCAATACTTAGACCACCCTCCTCGGTAGGGAAAAACTCATACAAAAAAAAAAAAAGAAGAAGAAACCTCAGGGATGTTCACATGAAGGAGGGATCCTCTCCCAGGAGGGGCAGGTGATTTACCTGGACTGTTAAAGAAGAAACAGCTTATCTAACGCTACAACTACATGTTTGAATAGTGCAGCAGATGGGCTTCATCTTAATGGAACTGGGGGAAAGCTGGGGGCGCGAGACGAGCCAGAGGTGAGTTCCTTGGCCAAGGACAGGAGCACAGATGAACCAACTGGAATCTAGAATCACTCCCACCCACCCAGAGAGGAATCAGAAAATGGGACAACACATGAATTGAACTGCACCAGTTAGAGGAATGAAGAACTAAATGATAATTAAATTATGAATAATAGAGGAGAAAAGGAGAGAAGTAGATGAGAATAGAGGACAGAACCCCAGTGCACCATACTTGCCCCAGCTTCTAACTTCTAGCAGCCTACTAGCAACTAATTTTTATTGCTATTGAAATTTAATTCAGACGTGTTAATAGTAAGTTGCACGCACTATGGCACATATCAGGGATAGTAATAATAAAATTAATAGAAATGTTTTTAGCCTGTCAATATAAATACAATATAGTGTTAATCTAAGCAGGGGGATTGTGCCACCCTGGCCTGGTTTACGAAACCATCTTCCCTCTGCAGAGAAATATGTAAAATGAATGTAATGAAAATTATAATTATTCCCCCTAAACTTCATTACAGTAGTTTAGGTAGGGGGATCAATAGATTAAATATTCTCTGATTACTAGGTAGTCTGGCAATAAATATGTCCAAAGAAGAATGTTTTAAGCCTAACTTTGCCTCTCTCACATGATCTGGGAGCTTATTCCATAAACCAGGGCTTGGTGGCTAAAGGCTCTACCTTCAATGGTACTTCTAGAAATTCTGGGAACCACAAACAGTCCTACATTTTGTGAACGAAATGTTCAGTTTGGTTGGTAAGGCACTATGAGATCTGTAATATAGGATGGGGTCATATGTAAAGTCTTGGGTTAGCGGAAAGATTTTGAACTTAATTCTAGAATCAACTGGGAGGCAGTGAAGTGAAGGTAACACAGGACTGATGTGTTCTCTTCTGCTAGTGCCTGCTAACAATCTTACTGCCACCTGTGTGCCTAGTGCCCAGTACAGATTTGCCCATTTTTTGCCTGCAGACAGCCCATATCCACCTATAAACGCAGTTGTGACTAAGGCATAAAATATGCCTGTCTAACACTATCCAAGTTACCTTGGCCCTGCAAATGCTGGCAGTAAAGCCTTGGCAGTGCGTGCTTTAGGTCCTGCTCGCTGTACGTCTCAGCTCTCAAGGATTTGCTCAGCTCTGGAACGATCTGCAAATGACTTGAATCTTTCTCTTCTCTCAGCAGGTTTAGTGTTGTAGCAGGACATGCTGTTCTGCAGGGAGAAGCTGCTGTCATTAGGGAGTGTCAATAACTCATTAAAATGTACTCTGAAATTCTGATCTTTACTGTTCCAGAGGCACGTAATAGTAGAAAGTTCCAGGTCTCTGGTGTTTGTTTTCTTGTAACGGCCCCTTCAAATGCCTTTTTTCAAATACAAACACGTCAAAAAGCACTCGGGTCATTTAACAACATGATTCCCGCAACCTCTGCAAAGATGAAGTGGATGATGTGCTTTTTAATTTAGATAAGATGTGTGAACAAATTAAAATGTTAATTTTTAGTATCTTAGATTTTTTTTCATGCTAAGAAAGTGATGTCAGATGCAAAAACAGGTCAGCTACAATATGCTACGCCTGGCAGCCGCTGACAGTGTTGACATGCAGAGCTGAGAAAATCAAAGGAGAGACCGAAAGTGAAAGAAGGGCAGAGCAAAGAAGATTTTAAGATAGAGGGTCTCCAGCCCTGTTCCTCGTGAGCTATTGCACTGTTTGTTTTTCAGTCATTACTGGTCACCTGGATCAGGTGTGTTCAAACAATCAGAAATTGGGCTCACTCAATCCAGCTAATCAGCAATAACTGAAGTGGGATGAGTACCATTTTTTTTTCCTGTTGGGACCCTTGCCTTGGTTCCTGTGTGTCTCTCTTGCTCCACCCCCTTCTTAGCTGGAGCCACTTCCCTCATCAGGACAACAATATAAGTCCAGATTCTCCAGGTACTCTGTGCCATATTGTCCTCTAACGGACTCCAGCTCAGCCATTTGAATGTTTTGGCTCCACAAACTTAAGTTTAATTCTGCCTGCCTGTCTGCCTGTCTCCCCATCTCCAAGCTCTCAGCCCAACTCCAAGCTCTCAGCCCAGCTCAGAGATCTCAGCCCAGCTTCAAGCGCTCAAAAATTAAGGCTTTAAATGCACCTTATAGTGCAGAAATATGGTAGTTATTCACATTTATAAAAGGACAGCACCCAAAATTATGAAATATCCCAGATGGTCAACAAGAATGTTTAACAACAGAAACAAGTTTGTGGTTAATAAAGTGGACTGCTGACAAAGAACTTGACAAAGTCTCTGGGAAACAAAAGTTTGCTTAACATTTGAATCTGAGACACTTAGAGAGAAAAATGCATGACAGAAGTGTGACCATTCTCAGTAGTGTGTTTCTTCTAAATGCAAAGACTACACACAATGGCTTAACACAATAGTAAGTGGCATAGCCGGGTCCAAATAATCAGCTGAATGAATACATTTTTCAGCTTGTATTATTCGGATTTAGTGATGCGCACACAACAAGCGTACCCCACAACAAACTGAGGCATCTGGAAAATGGGGGGGGGGGGTCCTTTCACTGAGCTGGCATGATAAGAGCGCCTGTATTTCCACTCCTTTTATCACTTCCTATCCCACACAATGGATTGAATTTCAAAAGCCAATAAACAAGGGAGATGTCCATTCTGCATGGCAGTTATCACAAGCCGGCGTCCCGCTCTCATTTGCTCACCCTACCTACCCCCTTTCCTTTCCTCCTTTTTTTTTAAACGAGAGGGAAAACGGAGATGAAAATTAAAAGTGTGGGGGGGGGGTAGCTGTGCGAGAAGAAAAGGAGCAGAGGAGATGAGACGCCTCCATGCTCTGGCTCTTCTTTCATTGGGCTGATAAAGGAAAGCATCAAGGCCAAGGGTGGATGTGGATTTTTTTCCTGTTAACTGAATGAGGCTTTTGAGGGTGATAGTGAGGAGCCGCTCCCCTGAGAGATGTTTGGAGGAACAGGGAGTGGTGAGCCAACATAATAAATATTCTTATCTGTTATTGTCATTGTAATGGGACGGGGCAGAGGGAGGGAGGGAGCGACAGCGGATAGCTCTGTCGGTGCCAAGGGACCTGACAGTGTTGACATGCAGAGCTGAGAAAATCAAAGGAGAAACGGAAAGTGAGAGGAGAAGGGGGAGAGCAAAGAAGACTTTAAGCTAGAGGGAATTTGAGTGCAATTATCGATGGGTCGTACTGGAAGGGAAAGAAGATATACACACGAAAAGGTGACAGGGAAGCTCTTATATTGCTCTACAGTATCCGTCCCTGTCAGGTATTCCCAACAGGCAGGAGAAAATGTCATTAACTTTAAAGGTGCATCAGAAAGGGTACAGCTGTGTGAGAAAGCCTGAAAACGGGAGCCCCGTCTAGTTATATCAACTCAATTTTGCATCAAAAATACCAAAGTGTGAATTTTTTTAATGCAAAAGTGATGTCTCATTTTGGCGATTTGTTGCACAGTGCTGTTTGTAACACTGTTTTGGGCCACGGGGGGAACTGTAATACCCTGAGATAACACTTTCTCTGACAAGGTTTGTATTAGTTGACCTGCTGACCTCTTGACCTGTCAACTTTGAGCTAAAGCTTTAGACAAGTTAAGAAAAAAAATCCATTTGCTTTAAAAAAATAATTTCTGTAGAATATTTTTAAAAGATTTGGTTGCTTTAATGAAAGAAATCAGATTCATTTGCAGAAATTGTCATTTTTTTAAATGAAAAATCGTAAATGCTTGCAGGTTATATCAAAATAACACATTTTACAAGTAGGACTCAAAATTTGCAGGAAAATATGCAAAGCAGCAACAGTTTTCACTTTATGTTAAGATTGGCATTGCAAAAATGATGTGTAAAATGCTATTTACATATTAGTTTGATTTTGCAGGAACTACACACATGCTGCACGAATCATACCTGCTTTCACACTTGTCTGGTGTGTTGCTTGCTTATGTGTGTAGGTCAAGTTTCTTGTTTTCTTGCAATTACAACCTCTTTGCTCCTCATCAAACTATTACATATTTTTAACTCTTCCTGACTTGCCAAAAATGAATCAACCTAGATGGACTTTGGTCTGGTTTGAGGCAGTTTCACTGTTTTTTTTGTTTTTACTAATGATTTGTGTTAAAACTACGGAGACCTAGAAGCAAAACCCTGCCCTCATTTATTGCCAGCAGCCTCAGCAGTTGTGAGAAGCTGAAATATTTTGATATTGTTTTATGTTTGGGTTATTATTTTGTGAAATGTTGACTGGTGATGTAAGGATATAGGAATATAGTTTGTGTTTAAATTTGCAAACATTGTAATGACTTTCTTTAAATCTCTTGAATTCTCTTAAATTGGATATACCCTAACTTCCACACTATAGGGCACATCAGATTATACGGAGCACCATTACTGAAAGGTCCATTTTTGTAAATGTCATGAATAAGGCACATTAAGCGAGACAGAAGAGTCAGAGGTGTCAGTTAGACTATTTTAATTACTTTTACAGCTGCATCATGTTCCCTGATAGACTTTGTGTTGTGTTCTGGTGTTGATGAAAGATAATACTAGATTGGCGTCAACGGGTCTTTTATTCTGTTTGACAAAAACTTAAAACAGTCAACGACTGTCCCAGAGTCGATCCGCTTATTTTCCTCTGCCACAGCCCACACCAGTCTGTGTGCATGCTCGTCGGCACATGCTGCAGACATACAGCTAAGAATCGACAAAGTAATTATTTGAAAGGAATTTGGTGGAATTGAACCACCCAAAAAAAAACATTTGTTCATTCACAGTCACTCTAGAACTGGTTTTTGATACAGAACACGTGAGCCATGTTAGCGTATTAACATAGAAAGAAAGAAAAACAGACTTATGCGGCTAAAATAACCGTTGCTGTAATGTATTTATATTGTCAGGTAACAACTTAGGTTTAGTAAAGCCATTGACGAGCCCGCAGGATAGTGAGGAGAATGTTCTTTTATTATGCCTTATGACAGCTGTAAAATCAATACTACAGATGGCTGTACAAAAAGAGATGGGTAAATTTATCATAATAATAATAAAAATAGTAATTGATACTTTATTGATCCCACAATGGGGAAATTTTTCTCCGCATTTTGACCCATGCCCTGGGGGAGCGGTGAGCTGCAGCCTAACTGCGCTCGGGAGGCAGTAGCATTAAGGGTCTTGCCTAAGGACCCTCACTGGGTGATGTTCATTGCTCGCCATTGATACGGTACTTGACCCAGTACCATTGTTTTTCCCCCTCTGGGAATTGAACTCTGGATCCCTGCATTGTAGCCTCTCACCTTACCAACCGAGCTACCCCAGCCTTATCATACATTACATCCCATTTTTTAATATTAAAATAAAGTAAAACAAAGGTAATTAACAATAACAAAATACATGGCTATCCTGGTGCTCTAGCATGGAGCTAAAAAATTCTGCAGTTTTGTTTTGTAAACACTTACTCCATCAAATCATAAATAAACTTTCAAGCTTCTATAAATTATTCTAGGAAGGAGAGGTTACTACCACATTACTTCTATCAGACGTTTGCACCACGTCTGTCCCTTAGTACAACCTTGCACTAGATGTTGCCAGATAACAAGTCTATTTTGTCCGAAAGCGTTACTGCTCTGCCTCATCTGGTATGATATGGTTCACTCCTTTGGAGTGCTGAGCACTGGGGAACCACTGAGGGTGGAGATGGTTGCCCCCTCAGAGCCACCATCTCCTCCTCCTTTGTCCAGAAGTCTTTCCTGGACATGTTTCTCTCCCACACCAGCTATTATGGCATCCACTAGCATGTCATTTGAGTCACCACTTGAAATCCAGCAATAGAAGTTTCAAGTCTTTAACAAAATGGTCGAAGATCTTAGTTTCTCCCTGTTTCCTTTGCTTAAAGCCATGCCTCTCGTTCCTCTCTGTTTTTTCAAAGTCTTATGTGGGCAGCAAACTTGTCCAGGACTTTAACCCTTGTGCTATCCTAGGCACTTTAACATTGGGAGTTGGGTCATCTAGACCCACAAGACAGTGCTCTGAACCTTTTTTCTTCAATGATTTGTGATCTTCACTGGTGTCCATGGATTACATTAAATCTTTCCACCTTTATCCACCTTTGTCATGGTAGGGAGAACACGTCAAAGTAAGGGTGGGGTCATAGTATAGCACAAAGGTTAAATGACACAACTGACGAGAAAAGAAAATTTTGGAGTTCTCCTTCTCTTTTTTTGTTTAGTTATAGGCCTATGCATTTTTCAGCCTTTCAATCACTATTAGAAATTATTTTGAAAAAGTCACACTGTTTCAAACTGATTTGTTGTGTGAAAAAATATAGAGTTGTATATCATAGTGTAAAAATATTCTGATGTGGTTTTAGCCTTAGGGTTAATGGGGTCATCCTTCTCACCCTCAGCCCACTGGAGCTTTGGTTGTGCTTATTGCTTGCCAAGCTATGTACCAAACCAGCCCGCCTTCTGTTTGGGCTGCTGCATACACAACGGAACCGCAAACACAAAGCTAAACCTCTCAAACTTCAGGAACAAATCCGCCACTTCCCAATCAATCCTTGGGTGGTCAAACTGCATCACCATGGCTGTTCCTGACAGCATTCTGACCCCATCTAATGTATATATATTGTCAGGCAACAGCTCAGGTTTGGCAGAGCCATCGACGAGGCCGGAGAATCGTGAGGAGATCGTTCTTTTATTGTGTTTTAAGACAACCAGATATCAGCACTTTGGACAGAGCTTTGTGGACCTCCCAAAATCACTTCAACATCAGTAAGCACAACTGTAAATAATCCATAAGGCACATTGTTGTTTTTGGAAAATACTGAAGGCTTTTTCTTGTCATGATAGTTTGTGTTTATAATAATCCCACAATTGGAAATTCTTCTCTGCTCTGCATTTGACCCATCCCCTGGGGGAACCGCTAGCTGCAGCTGAACCACACTCAGGAGGCAGTAGTGTTAAGGGTCTTGCCCAACCACTGGCTGATGTTAATTGCTCGCCATTGATATGGTAATTGCCCCCAGTACCCAGATCCCTCCGGGAATCGAACCCTGGATTCCTGCGTGGCAGCCTTTCACCATTTACCTTACCAACCGAGCTACCAACTGTCCCCTAATTCTATGGACTTTGTTCATTTTAGTGCATAGTCTTAATAGCTTTGATTTTATCATAGAAGAAAACAAGCGAGACATCATGAGAAATACTGCAAAGATTGATATTTAGGAGGGAAAGTGGCTGCAGAGCACGGACACCTGGTCAAAATTCATTCTGGATTCCTTTCAGTGTTGGCATTTTATGGGCCTGTCCTACGGGGAGGAGGCCTGAGGGCAGATTCAGGGCTTGGCTGACCTGATAAAACTGCAGTGTCCACATAAAAGATTCGGAAAAAGAAGCGGGAGATGGGAAAATCCCTGCTGAGACTGTTTCTGGATAATTGTCAGAAAGTAACATGCTTTTCGTGCATTCTTATACAACAATATAAAAAACAGACTAATGACACTCCTCTTTAACTTTGTCGAACATCAAATGTACATGAAGGAGGGGCAGGCAGTGGCTTAGTCAGGGGACCTATATATAGAGCACCAATCCATCTAAATAACTTGATGAATGCTGCACAGTTTCTTCTGACCGGGAAAGACCCTGCTGATGGACCTCTAATGGAATGTCACTTTGCACATGTCTCCCGCCCCTCCATGTATTACTATCCAGTGTATTGATTCATTGTCTGTACACAGCACTCTCAAAGGCAGCGCTCTTTCTCGCCTTGTTAAATGGTCAGCTGTGGACCATTATTGTGAGTTATCAGGGTAACGTTCCACCTATAGACTCAAAAGACCATAGACTCCTAAGCCCAGCGGACAATTACACCGTCCCATGTGCAACAATGTAGTCTCAACTAAATGGACTCGCTGTAACGTATGACTTTAGTTCTGGGACTCTTATGTACATTCTCTTAACAAGTTCTTGATATATGTGATGTATATTCCATTTAAAGCACATAGTAACTCTTTGCTTTATAGACAAAACGTCACGCAGAGCTTTTAAAACACAAAACACTTGGTGTTCTGTAGGTCTCACTGACTAACACACTGACACATCAAAGCTTACCAGAGTTTTCTGTATGTGCGCTCATAAACCGAAGGAAAAAAAGAGCATATTTGCAGCCATTTAATGTATTTGAACTTTTTGTCCCTTGTTACTTTGACACCTCGGAGCAAAAAGCATGCATTCATGCCCGTAAGCACACGTGGATATACAGTAATCTATAGTCTTATTTCCCTTTGGTTTAGGAAAACTGACGGGGTCCACGTTCAATTTGATTAATTATTCAAGCCCTTCTTTAGCTTTGCAGGTTTCCCAAGGATTTATGGGGGTCCAACAGTTGGGACGGGAAAGAATGATGCATGGAGAAAGTCACAAAACACCACACAGAGGCATGTCAGCTGTGTGCCATTTACAGCTAGAAAAGAAGGTGAGCCTGTGCTTTTATTGGGAGGATGTCTTTGAATCTAAAATACAGAAAGGGGAACATTTGGGCAAGTCAAGCCCCTGATTCTGCTGTGTATGACGGCGCATACAACAGTGCACCTGAGATGAGCCGTTTTTAAAGTCAGCAGAGTGTCCATGAATACATGCGAGCAGAAGTTGCTTGGCATTTGGATGTGAGCGCATGTGTGCACATGTTTTTTTTTTTTCTCCCACGCAGGAGCAGCCTGCAGCTGTAATGAATAGAGCCTGGGTATAGCTGAGAGGATGGGAGGCGGCGGATCATAAATAATCATTTATCCCACCGTCTCCCCCACTGACAGCGTGCTGGGTGCAGGCAGCAACACAAGCCGAGGCGCAGCTGCACCACCCAGGACAAACATGTGACACAAGTGCTGTGGGGCAGATTTTCTTCACAGCGGGACTTGCAGCAGCGACACTCCAATGACTAGAGAAAACATGAATACACCATTAACCAGTGAAAGTAAGAAAAAACATATTTGCAAAAAAAAACCAGACTGAGGCACGAAAAGTGTGAAATGATGAACATATAAATGGAAACCAGGCCGTATTGTTATGTGGGTTATTTATTTTAAAATCAATAGCCACCTCACCCATTAACTTTTAATGTGAACTTCCAATTGGAGGCTGAAATTAAACAGTGCTGGAGGAAATCTGTAGCACATAATAATAAAGCCCAGGAGGGAATTCACTCATAAACAAAGGTTTTCCGTCCCTGCAGGGAAGGAGCGCTTGTGAATGGGCAAAAATTCACTCTGAATGCAAAGTTCATCATCTAAATATCTGTGATGCATTTAAAAGTATGGTTAAAGCATGGGGCAGAGTGAAGAGCTCAAAAAGGAAGGAAAACTGAGTTTATTATAGATTTTATACTAACTTTTTAGTGCAGGTGTAGAGAAAAGGTCTTCACTGAAAAGAAGATAGGAGGCAGAGCGGAGGATGTTAAAGTTCTCTTTTGGAGTGACAAGGATGGATAGGCTTGGAAGAAGACCAAAGAGGAGATTCATGAATGCAGGTTATGATAGTTCATGCGAGAAAGGAGTATGTAGAAGGGTCATGCTTTGGTCAGAACTGGGTAGATCTAAGCTTGCTCCGAGTGAAAAATAGGCAAACCTGTACAAAGAAAGCAGATGGTCCACAGGAAATATCAAGTTCCTAGATCACTTGATGAGCCAGTAGGGGGAAAACTTTGATGTACGTAAAATTTTTCTACGACTATCTTGCAAGCGACAGGTCACAGCAAAAACGTATGAAGCACAGAGGTGAGACCCAGGCACTTCATATGGGTTTTTTAGTTTTTCAGTCCTTTATAAAACCTGCACATTGCGTAAGGGGGCTGATAGGTAGTAATAAGTGCATGCTCCATGATTGCAGCTATTAGACGTTAGGAAATTAGACACACAGAGTAGTTTTGGTGGACACTCTGCAGGCCTCCAGCAAACGCCACTCTGACTAGACTAGAGTTTGGCGTAAGGGCACCATACGAAAGCCTCACCTGTACCTGTAAGTCATAATATTATGCACAACTTACATTAGCCTTACAAATACTTCATGATACCACAATCGTACGCTCCATGTTCATGGCATCCCTTCAGGTGGCCTCACGAGACACAAAGGAAACTCCAAGACACCCCTGCTCTACCTTTTAAGATATGGTCGCACCTTCATTCCGAAGCGAATGATTTGCTGTGGCAGCCAAAAGCCTAAGAAGGAGATGAACTATATAAATGGAGGATGAATGTATTTGTAGATTGAGTATATCATTTTGAAATTATATGGAGTTTATGTTCACACAAATGGTGTTTTCTGCACATCCCATTTTAGATTTAGATTGAATGTCATGTTGATGTTTCTTGTGTCCGTATGACTTAACATTGCTTTGTATAGGACTGAGTATCAATGCTTAACTACTTTGAATTTTAATTTGTAAATTGTTTATGGTTTTATGGTATTAAACTTTAATTTTGGAATATTTTATGGTTTTATTCTTTTATGTAAATGTGTTGTTTATTTGTATTGTTTTAATGTTCTAGTGGGGAAGGAGGGTCTAAGGGCAGGGCTGTCCAGTTTACTTTAGTCAGTTTGTTAGTTCAATTTAGCATTTTCCTATTGAATTCTATGTATTCATGATCCTTTTTATTTTATGTTTTACTTTTTCAATTACTGATGCGAAGCCCAACGAGATGACTGTTGTTGTGAATTTGGGCTACACAAATAAAATTGAATTGAATTGAATTGAATCGAATGGAATGGAATGGAATGGAATGGAATGGAATGGAATGGAATTGAATTGAATTGAATTGAATTGAATTGAATTGAATTGAACTGAATTGAATTGAATTGAATGGTGTGGTTGTAAATGCAAGCAGCTGGCTGCTTTTACATTTTTATTTTGGTAGTAGTAAAGTTTCTATTATATTTTTCTATTCCATTCTACTAGATCGATGCAGTTTAATTAACTGTTTTCATAATTTCCTATTCAAAATGGCTTTAGTGTTTGCCAACCTTTTATTCTAAAACCAAGTTTTTGGTATGAAAACTGTTTTCAAATAACTCTGATTTTAAGTGAACAAATATTCATAAACTGATCTTACACTGGAGAAAAGAACAAAGAAGCTGTTCTTTTGACTAAATACAACAAATCTCTTAGATGAAATTATTGATTTATGGATTTTATAAATCAATATTGCATTATCCAACTAAAGATCATTCAATCTGGAATAATTAATAGTTCAAACCTAGCCCTGTCTTCTGCACAAGCAATAACTAATGCCTATTACAGTGTCTGGGTTGAGCAATCAAAAAGCAATATTAACCAGCTCTCCAGCACTGATTCGTCATCCAAACAAAGTAAATATGGAAGAAGTTTTTCACACAAAAAAATAGAAAATTCCTTCCATTTAATTTATGGGTTCTGTTTTCCAGCCACAACATGCCCAAGTGTGTGTCAAAGTAACATTTATGATGTATGAAATTGAATTAAGGAATAGCACCGCACACAAAGCAATGCAACACCTGCAATGTTCTCCCACCTCAGTTGCTCCACTGAAACTCTTCGTCATTTTTCTTTCCTTTGTTTTGACACTTTTCCATGCTGTCTGTATAATGTGGCAAGAAAGCAAATAAAATATTAATAGGACTCATAAAAAGACTGAAACTCATTTCAGATCCTGGATTTTACATGGATAAACATTTGGCACCTTTTTATGAGAAGTGTCAAGCTGACTTGTCACCCAAAATCTCAGAAATATTCTACAGAAATGAGGAGCATTTCCAGCAGAACATTCTGCAGCTTTGAAGGAATAGGCAGAAAGGAAAATGATGACAAATAAAGGACAACTGCACGTGCCTCATTTGCACAGTTCATCTCTAAATGCAAACACAATAATGACAGAAAATAATAACAATGAATTTTGGGATTATGAACAGGATTATATTGAATAAATGTGTTAGGCCACTTTTAGCTCTTTTCCAGTGACTCTGGTATGTAATCGGGGAATGTGCAATAAAGGCCAAACATTGACAAAAATAATGATGTTACACTTTATGAATCCCAACTGAGAAATTCTCTTTATGTGTTTTCCTCCCCAGTGATTCAAAGTAAAGGGTCAGACACAGTTCAGTCCTACTCTTGCTTCAGAGAGAAAGAAAAAGGAAAGAAAGAACTTTAGCATTCTTTAAGTCAATCAGAATGTATCCTAAAGCTATCAGTTCTTTTTATTAGTTTTTTTGTGATACAAGTTTTTCTATTTCTATAGGTTCAAGATCAAGTTGTACAGTTGGAATTCCAAATCATTAGTTGAAAGGTGAATCTTTGCAAAACTAATAACATTTTCATGACTGTCAGAGTTGGTCTGTGTGGCTCATATGTTGCTTTGGACCATCTAACAGTACATATCTGAAACCCTAACATCATGAGCTAACTTTAAGTTAAACCTAAAACCCTGTGAATCTGACAAAAATCAAGACAATTAGACAAAAAATAGGGAACACATGTATGACATAAATAGTACAGATTACTATTTCTTGTCATTTTGTAAAAATATTGTTTGTATAAATTTAAGTTTGGATAGATTTTTAAAAAGGGGCTTTTCTTAAAGCAAACCATCAAACTTCCTACAGCAGCTTCCATCTAGATAAAAAAAGGATGCTCATGAACAGACTTTCCACAGCTTTCTTTTGCCTTAGAAACTTGTTTCTTTGTACAATTTTTAATATCAAGACGACTTTCATTTACTTTGTGTTTATGATCCGACTGGTTTTGGATAAAAGCTAGTACTATGCCTGCGTTTTAAACAACCAAACTTCTTGCACATTAAATTTACATCCACCCAACCAGTTCACAAATCCCACAAAAACCCTGTTAGAGTGAGACTCAGGAATGGAACTCTGGTTCATGTTTTATGTCAGGGTTTTTGTTCTCCTTCCAGTTTCAGTGCAGCTTCTTGTCTTTGTTTCTTAATCATCCCTGCAGTCTTCTGTTTCATCACTTGGGGCCAAGGAAAATTCCTCATTGAGTTTCTTGTTGGATCACCGACTGATGACCATCTGTTAGGATTCATTGTCATGTCTCATGTGTCTTAACTTCCCCTATTACATAATTTCTGCCATGAAGTCATCTTTCCCGCCTTCTGAGTGGCGCTACACCAGACAGGTTCTTTTTTTTCTTCTTTTTTTTATATATGGAGCAGTTTAGTGAAGGCACTTCTGTAAATCTTTTTTTCTTATTTGAAAGGGGAAAAAAAGAAAAACAGTCCACAAAAACAGAGAACAACGTTTCCCCAATAAGTAGGACGACCGCTCATCATGGCTTTCAAGGGAGTGGTCAGAGTTTCCGCTCCTAATCCTGTGCGTCCTAAAAGGAGGATGCCGCCCAGCCTTTTTTTTTATGTATTTCCGGGTAGTGCTGGGTGTTTGCGTCTTTACTTTGAATTCTGGCAGGGCTCCTTTAGCACCACAGTCCTGGAGGTACAAGAGTGGTTATTGTTCTTTAAGCCCTAGTCATAACTGCCCTTTCGGGTAGATACGGGTTGTCTCCGAGTTAAAAAAAGGCAAACCTGTACGGGGCATGCAAGTGGGCTGCAGAAAATTCTAAAATTCAGACCACTCTGTGAGCCCATAGAGAAAATGTTCATACAGTCTTTCTACGGGCATGCTGCGAGTGACAGGTGACAAGCACTTAAACATCACATAAGGGTAAGTTAGGGTGAAGTTCTGAAGGTGAGACTAGGCGTGTTGTACAGATTCTTTTTGCGCACCTGCCCTCCCCTTAAGATGCGGCTGCTCATGTTTATGACCCTCTGCAGGTCAGAACAACTCAAAAACCTAGAACAGGAGGTTGCTCTCAATTTAGTGGAATTGGGTGAGGTCAAATGTGGGTGAAGCATACCTTTTACTATTTATATCATGTAATTGATTGCATAAACGCTAGTTTGTTGCCCCGAAAAGTAGGTGGAAACGTTTTAATTACAGAACACATTGAATTCTTCCAACACGTGAGAAAATACCTTTATCATCAATTAAGGAAATTTAACCTAGCATATCAGGTTTCCTGAAACACTTAACTTTGTGGAAAGGAGTTCATCTCAGGCTAAAATTCATCCTGGCCCTTTCTAATCTGAATAATGAGTTTTCATTTGAATTCCCAGGCGCTCATGCTTCCCTTCATTTCTTCTTAGCTTGGACTCTTCCCACTCCAGCTCACTCCCCCTTAATCTTATTCTCTTCACAGGCAGTGGCTTCCTTTAACTGTCTCTTTTTTTTTACAGGGGTAAAAATCTGCTGAGTAACTCCACACCATCTCCTTTCTCCTCACCCCTCACACTCACATACACACCTGCTGGTCACCCACAGAAAATGATAGGAGGAAGAGGGGAGCAGAGAAGGGCAGGGGGAGGGTTGCTGCTGCTGCTGCTGACGTTACGTGGCTCACAGGACTTGCCCATAAATGAACTCATTTTTCATCCTGCCGCGCTCCCTCCTCCCCCTCCCATTAATGACTGGCACTTTCCTCATATGGAGCAGCGGCCCTCTGAAGAGGCTGGCGAGTGACAGGGCACCATTCATCTCCACATGAGAGTTGGGGAGGAAGAGGGGGGGGCTTGCAGAAAAGCAGGGCTGGAGCGTGGACATGTGGACAGATGCAATGGAAGACAGAGACAGGTGGCGAGCAGGCTAGATTAAGGATAATTTCGAACAGTGGAAGCAGGTAAGAGATGAAAGACGGGGAGAAAAAAAAGTTAAAGAGACAGAGGGACGGGGGAGAAAAGAACCCTCTTCCTTATGTGTCTCGACACATTAAATGCCAGATGAATTATATCCATATTCAGCACATTTTTCTCCAGATTTCTCCATCTTTGATAATGGCAGACCCAGACTTCACCCAGCTCGCCCAAAGTTTTACTATGAATTTATGCCAACTATAATCTTTGAAAAAAAGGATTTGGTTGGTGTTCATAGAAGATGAATACAGAGCAGTTATCAGATTTTTACAGGATATAGATACATAGATATATAGCATAAATTGTAGACAATACAACAAAAAATAAAATAAATAGATAAAAAAATTGATTAAAAAACAAAGAAAACCCTGGGAGACCTCCTATTTTACCTGCAGCACACACACACTGCACACCCACACAACAATACATAGGTGGGATTGGGGAGGGGAGAACTTCTTCACCCGCCTGGCCGTCTCAGGGTGGCCTGGCATGTGGGGATCCACTGCTGGGGCAGTGGCCGGGCATGCTGTGCTGGGGGGTCGGCCGGCCGGCCAGCGGGGGGCAACCAGGGAGGAGGTGGGGGGCGCTTTGGGTGCAGTGTGGGCAGAAATGGTAGAGAGTGGGAAAATTACGGGCATGTAGTGGCTGCTTAGCAAGTGAGGTCGGGTCAAAAGCAGGTGGGGAGGGCGGGTAGCCGCTAACGACTTTGATTAAATATTGTGACTGTTGACAAGAACAGTTTGATATATTGCTTGAGAAGGAGTGGGAACATGCAAATTTATGTCATCCCCCCATTGAGTTATTTTATATTTTTGCATTGATGTCATTGTCCGATCTTATCAGACCAATTGCTGATTTTTAGAAAGTAGAGAAAGTAACCGTACTAACCTTAAAACTTTCAAGGTTTTGACCATAAAAACTGACTCACTTTCTGATCAGGCAATATGCTTTTTCAGTGTTGATTGGCAGTCATGGTTGGGTCCTCAGAAGCACAAACACATTTCGTTCAAAACCAGATGAGACCCTGCTTTGATTCGTAACTTTTATTGTATTTCTTGTTGCTGCATCATAGTCCAGATGCTCTGTTTAGATTTAATTGAATTTAAAGATTCTCTGTTTTTCTCGGCACAGAATGCTTTGACAATTCAGATTGATGAGAGTGCTGCAACCAGCAGCGCTATGGGGAAAAACAACTGTCTGCGGGCAGATGCTGGTGCTGGCTTTTTAGACGAAAGAAAAGGCAAAACAGGATGGGGCATAGTGCTTGGAAAACAGTATCGTTGATGGGAAAACAGCATCATTGATGTTGATGTCTACTCCGCAACAACAGGCCCCCTACAAAAAAGCAAAAAAATTCTTAACATTTCTAAAATGTCCTTTTAATAAGCTAAAAAGTCTGAAAATGGTGATAGAAAAATAATCTTACCAGAACTTCTTATTTTAAGAAATGAATTCGAGTCACCAAGACATGTTTTCTTGAATTAAGGTTTTGCTTTGAAAAAAATTCTTGCAAGACAACAAATAAGACAACTTTTCTCAAAACAAGGGTATTTTTACTCTCTGAATCGTCTGTTTTTGAAGTTTACTGTATCTTCAGAGAAAACCGAGTATAAATATTTTGAGAAAGATTATTCTTGGACTTTAAAAATCTGTTTTTTTAACCTTTTAGCTCCACACTCAAGCACATTTATCATACTATGGTGCTGCCAGAACGTAAAACATGAAGTTCAAGTCAATAAGTGTGACACTGAATGTCTGATAGTTTTTAGGCACATGATGTTCCCACTGATTTGCAAGGAAAACCTGTGGTCGAAGATAGTGGTTAACATATTTTTCTGCTTTTTTAACAAACAACTCAGTTAAGCTCAAAGACTTTTAAAAAGAACAGATATAAAGAAATGTTTGAATTTTTGAGTCTTCCAAACCTATTTACTGCACTTACACTATACTATTCATGCCTCTTTAAACAGCCACATGTCTTCTAGAGCTGGACCTCAGTGAAATGCACCTGTTAGAAAACCAGTTCACAATCTAGTAAATAAGCTTATTTCTTCAGTAAATGTGTTTCATGTACTTAAATTTTGGATTGGAATAGGTCAACAGTGGGTCAACAATGCTGTTTTTTCTGATAAAGATAATCTATCACATCTCATCGCATCTAGTCAAAATGAGAAACACCTTCAAAAGTGGTAGAGAATGAGAGGGCAAAGATTCTGTGGGACTTCCAGATCCAGTCTGACAGGATGATAATGGTGAACCAACCAGACATTGTAATGGTGGATAAAGAAAAGAGGAAAGCCGTTGTGGTGGATGTGGCTGTACCAAGTGATGGAAACATCAAGACGAAGTAACAAGAGAAACTGGAGAAATACCAGGGACTCCGAGGAGAACTGGAGAAAGCATGGAAGGTGACGTGACTGTGAAGCATTCGGGGCAGTAACCCCCAAGCTGGAGGAGTGGCTACAACAGAAAGGAAAGACTTCAGACCTCTTAGTCCAGAAAAGCGCAGTGCTAGGAACAGCTAGGAAACTGCGTCTCCCAGGTCTCTAGGAAGAAGACCCGAGCTTGGTTAAAAACCTACGGAGGTTGAGAAGCGCTTTTTTTTTCTCTTTAAAAAAACCTAATAAGTCCTTAAATATGTGTGTGTGTGTGTGTGTGTGTGTGTGTGTGTGTGTGTGTGTGTGTGTGTGTGTGTGTGTGTGTGTGTATGTGTGTGTGTGTGTGTGTGGCCAATGCGTTTGTCGCGTGTGCGTCGCGTCTGCGTTCGTGCGTGTGTGTGTGTGTGTGTGTGTGTGTGTGTGTGTGTGTGTGTGTGTGTCTGTCTGGAGTGTATAAAGTATATCAATCACAAAAGTAAAGGCTTGTGCTAAATTACATTTTACTCAAAAAGTCAAATCCAAAGAAACCCTGTTTTCAAATGTCAGATAAGACACTCTTGCAGTCTATTAGACCCAATTCATGTACTTTTGATGTCATTGTAGCCTTCGTTTTGCCAAAATTCAAATAAATTATTATATTCATATGTATAAAATGTGATTTGTTTTTGTTGGAGAAAATCTATTTAAAAAAAAGTTGACTGTTCATTTGTGTTAAGTGCATCTGATGGCAAAACATGGTCTATTTTGATAGAAGCAATACAATCGTGACCTTCATAAACATGCAGACATGAAAGCCCTGTAGCTTTTTGCTCTTCAGGGGGTTTTCACATAAGATGCGGCATCATGGAAAAACTGTGAATATTATGGGGCATTTTGTGCAGACAAATGTTTTTATTTCAAAATTTTAGATGAATGGACATCACTGGAAAAGAATATTATTAAGAGCCTAAGGGCCAGATAGTAAAAATATCCAAAATAAAGATCCTGTAACACATTTAAGAACTCACATTACATGAGCTAAATTCCCCTGTTTGGATCCTGCTTGTTACGCCTGACATTTTTTGTCAGAAAACGCCAACATTGCCACTATTTAGCTAAACTATATAAAAGGGAATCTATGCATGCATAATTTTTCTGCAGTAAAACCTATTGGTTTATGTAACTGTTCTTATAAATGTTAATCAAGATTGCATGATGATGGGGGTTGTATATTTTACTGTATCTTTTGCTGTGTAGTGATCTGTTGTAGAGGCGTGAAGAGAACAATATGAAAAACTCATTTGGCATTCGCTGTGGCAGCATTGCTGGATGGGTCTGCTGGAGAATGAGCTCCACTGCCTCTCTACAATCTGATCCAAAGGGTGTGATGGACTGTCCATGGTGGTGAGCAGTTCCTCCATGGTCTGTCTGTCTCTTACTGGCTAAAGTTTCTCCATTTATCTGCTTATGACCTGTCCAGCCTTGAGGATAAGCTTGCTTATCTGTAAAATGTCTCTTTTGCTGCAGCTACTGCCCCACGAGACCACAGCAACCACAGACTGTAGAAAGATTACCAGCATCCCGATGCATGCGTAAAATAACCTGGGTTTACTAAGAAAGTAGCGATTTCATGTCGACTTTTGTGTTCTGGTTTTACTCCAAAAAGAAATGTGTTTACAATCTGCTTTGGTTCCAATTCACTTTAGAGGGAGGGGATTTTATTAACCAACTGCTTTGATTTTATTATTGTTCAAATTGTTCAGAGTGTTTTTAATGCCAGGCCAAATGCCATTTTTGGAAAGCTGTTGATTTTTCCTAGAGTAAACTCCAGTCAACAGGCCTGTTCTACTGCAGGCTCCATGTTCCCGCCCAAAATCCAAAGAATATTCTAAATGTTACTTCCTACATGTAAACACTAATGTTGCATTTACCAAGATATTTAAAAACTAAAGTGTATTTTTTAACCTGCGTTTACACCAAATCCAGCAGGGGTATCCAGTTTAAACGTTAAGTCAATGTAATTTAATCATTCCGACGTCCTACAGCGCGATTTCATCGCCAGACGCAGAGGTCTTGCAGCAGCGCATTACAGGCAGTGTGACATTACAGAAAAAATTTTGATGCGCAGCGAATATTTGGCCACACAAGTTCAAATATCTGAACTTTGGTGAAGAATACATCGCGTCAACCAATCAGAGACTTAGCCTTGGCCCGTGATGTGTTGATGATGCCATCAGTGGGTGGAGTTCAAAACCAACATGAGCAGAATCTGATCCTAAACTTTATGATATTTTTCTTATTCATATAGGCACAATATTAAAAAGGTCATCTTATTTATTGTTATTTTTTCCCGTCTTGGACCAATGTCATCAAACTGGGTCACAGAGAGACAGAAGACCACTGAAAGCTGCTTTCATTCAGACGGAGTGTCTGAATAATCTCATAAACCAAACAAAGAGACGTGGTAACAGACACTTTTGTAGGGCTTTCCAAAATAAATACGCCTGATCTTTCAACACCATCCGTCTCTTCCAAGCAGGGTATATATAGAGCCAAGACTTTCAAGTAGTGATGAGGCTAAAAAACTTTGTAGCTCCTCCCACATGCGGCAGGTTTCTGAACTTATTTTTACACAAGCGTCCAGCGGCGAATTCACTGCCATCAAAACAGAGACGGAGGATGCAGATTTGCTGCATGAATCGCATTCAGTGAGGACAAAGCATTAGAATGAGCTCTGATACAAAAGCTTGCTGAGAATCCTCTAGCATTTGAAGCCTTCTCTCAGAAAAGTTACTGATTTGTCTGACCACGATGGAGGTTTCTGCTCTGAAATGTTTTCTCCCAGATGCCTCTTAGCCCACACAAATCAATGCCACTTCTGGACAAGGTTAACATAAGGCTTCCTGCACTGCAAAGGCGCAGTGGCATTTGGAAATTGAACTCTGCATTGTATCCAACAAAAGGTTTCCCAAAGCAGCCAGTGGAACATGTGTGTATGTCAGTAATTGATAAATCTTGATCCAAAAACAAGAACAAATCTTCTGTTCCTGAATGTTTGAGAATAAAAAATGAACTAAAGCTAACACAAACTTAAGACATGGGTGTCAAATGTTGACATGGCAACTACAAAGCTACAAGGTCATCGGAACGGCAACAGGAATCCCAACAATAGTTTTACTTTTTGTATATCAAGAAAATAATTTTAAAAATTATGCAAATATGACCTGTGACTTCCACACAGTTGCCATCTTGAAAAAAAGTGTTATGTAGTGGTCACTTTCTTGGTGAAAATTTGCAAACAAAGAGACCTTGAACCGTCAAAGTTAAAACATCTTTTTTCCAATTGTATATGATGGATGGATGGATGGATGGATGGATGGATGGATGGATGATGGATGGATGATGGATGGATGGATGGATGGATGGATGGATGGATGGATGGATGGATGGATGGATGGATATGTTGAAGGAGATAACATGAAATATTGGGGACTTCATCATTGTTTTTTGCATAAAATATTTGGTGAACATCCCATGACTTCTACTCTTTTTCTGATTTTGGGGTTCATCAAAACGTTTTATGCAAAACTTTGATTGACATAAAATAATTGCAACTTTTGAAGGCTTTAAACTACGAGTTTTAGGGCCACCAAAAAAAAAAAGGAAAAATTACGAGATTAAAGCGAAGTGAGTGATACAGAGCAGCAAGTGAACAGTGCAGCAGCAGAGCAGATCACTCAAAATTCAATTGAACTGGTAAGCGAGTGTTACACGGATGATGTTCCAAATGTTTGGAAGCTCATTTGTGTGATTTATAATTTATTAATGTTTTATTATTTGATGGGTGGTTTGCAGGACCTGTGCAGCACCTTGATGAAGACATCGGTGTCCCTGCAGCTGTCCACTTCAATCCTTTCTTCCTCCACCAAAGACAAGATCTCGACGCTGGTAATAATAAAAACTAAAAATAATAATGGTTTGGATTTATTCGCACTTTTCCAGACGCTCAAAGCGCTTCCATTGTGTCCATTATTCATTCACTTCATACTTGGTGATGGTAGAGGCGTGGCTGCCAGTTTGCGCCTACGGTCCCTCTGACCATCACCGGGATCATTCACGCACATTCATGCTGGTAGGCAGTAGCGTTAAGGGTCTTGCCCGGGCCCGTTAATTGCTCGCCATTGATATGGTAATTGCCCTCAGTGCCATTATTGTTTATTCTCTCCGAATCGAACCCTGATTCCTACACGGTACCCAACAACCGAGCTACCAGCTGGTGATGCTCCCGCTTGAGGTGAGGAGCACTTTTGTCATTTTCAACGCATTTAATGCCAATACTATAACAGACTATTTTCATTCTTTCCTTGTTGTATTATGTTGAAATGACGTTCATCTGAGGAGGGGGCGTGGTGCATGTAACACTGTTTGCTTCCAGACTGGGTGTTCGGATGACAGGTTCAAGGACGGTGACAAATGAACTTCAGAGGTGTGAATGAAAGGTAAAATAAAGGCTGCAGTGGTCTCACACCCAAACTTGCTCCTGAGCTCCTTATTACATATAAAATTCATGCATCGACAATCAACTCGAAAGACGGCCCACTGGACGATAATCTGATTTGAGTCACCATAAGATTCCATCGTCTTTTGTCTTTTAAACCTATCCGGAAATAAAGCTCCACAAAAGGCTCCACATATTTCATCATCAAGCTAGGCTCCAATAAACGGAAAACTTTTTGGCAAAGTTTTCCTCACACCTAAGTGAATTTTTCTCATATATTTAAGAGATTTTAAGTTGTAAATTTACGATAAATTTTATCATAAATTTGCAGTTTTATTCTTGTAATTTAACAGTAATGAATTTCTTTCTCCTTAATTTACGACTTAAAAGTCGTGATTTAATTTTTTTCTTCTAAACTGGCCCTTAAACTCCGTCGATCCGTAACCATATGGGAGAAAAGCAGAAAAATCGATCGATTTATTAAACTTACGTTATGGTATATTGTGTAAAGAACTCGATCAGCTCTACAGACTTTACATCTCAAATATCAAATTAGTAAGTAAAGACTTGGTTAAATATATCTAGCAGACCAAAAATAAAAAATAAAAATAATACTTTCACCCTTTAGTTTTTGATTACAGGCAATCGTGCACTTCAAAGGCTCCTCATTACATGTAATTTCAATTAGGTATAACATGCATGAAGCAGTGATGAGCACCTCTATCTCTTCATCACTTAGGTCGACCTTTTGCTCCCTTCGCAGGCCCGGCGCGTGTCAAGGCAGGTGTGTTCAAAAGAACAACTGTGATTAGTAATCTGCACGCATGGAGTTAAACACGCCCCGCTGTTCAGCACAAATCTAATTGCACATCCTGTTTCCTCCACTATCATATTACCTGTTGGTGGGATGACAGATCACTGAGCCCAAACAATGCTATTACAATTCACTGCCAGTGACTCGGGTCCTGGGTTCAGGTTTGCAAGTAAACAACATTACTGCGATACTGGAGAGAGTGATTAATTATGATTATACTGTTGTAGCGATGAAAGAGCTGATCTTATATCATATAAGGAACTTAGAGTTATCTTAAATCTTTAATGATGAATAATCAACTAAAGCTGGAATTACCTTTTATGTCCACCATCAGAACAGTCCTGTCTTCTCTCCTTTTGAAGAAGAGACCTTCAGTAAGCTACATATGTACAGTTATTTTTCTTTATACACAACATTGCCATTAATATTTAACAGTCTTACCAAAGTCTGTAGATTTTGAAATGCAGCTCTTAAGCTTAATATTTTGAAAGCTGTTCTGTTATTGGGATGAGGATAGATAGACTTTAAAGATTAAATTTCTTCAAAGTTGCATTTTTGAAACGTATAGGAGGATTTTTATACTAGAAAAGTATCGCTTAGGTTTGAACTTTCCACAGGGTATTCAAAAAGATATATATTTAAGACGAAATTTGTCACAGGAACACATATGTTTATTATAGGTATCACTTTTTAAAAATATATCAGTGTGTAGCAGTGATATTTAATGTTTTTTTTCTGCTAAGTGTGGCAGATGGCATCAGGTTCAAAGTAACACACCGATAAAGCAACACCTGGTAGAGAGGGGCTGGTCACAGCTACATCTGTGACCATCTGGGTAGGGAGTGTGTGTGTGTGTACGTTCATGCATGCGTGCGTGCGTGTGTCTTATGCCCATCAGAAGTGTTGGCATACTGTGACCAGAGCGGGTGACACTGCCAGCTTCAATTCTCTGTGTGGTGCACCAAAAAATCAGAAAAAGACACCAGCTTGAAGATGCAAAGAAAGAATCTGGTTGGGGGAAATGTGAAACCTCAGTTGTATTGTATTTCTAAATGTATTTCCTAGGAGAGGTTTAAAGACCCACTCCTTTGAAAATATTGTTTTTGGTGTTTTTAACATGTTCTTGTTGCATTTTTCTAGTAATATGGGACAGATATAAAAAAAAGAACCTCAGAATTACATTTCTGGGCACCAAATCACAGTGAATCAGAGCAGACAGAAAATGTTTGAAAAGAGATTATTTTTGATGTAGAAAATACACCAGTAGGGCCACTGGCCCGTGCTCCAAGCTACACAGAGGAGAAAAGGGTGGGCTTGTACTTGTGCCAATGGTCCAGCTTCCACAACTCAAAAGCAAATTATTTTGATATGTATACACTGAGCATGTGCGACACATTCAAGAATGCACTAAACAGACATTCTTGAATGCGCTTTTAGCACATGGTGTTCACACAGGTCTGATACTAGCAATTGTACCTACAGTTGGAAGAGACTTAGTGCGAAATGTCTAACCGGTGCAAATCTCGCAAATCTTACTCCAGGCTTTTTCTTTCACATCTCTATTCCAATACATAAAAGACTTGGTGTCATATAATTCCAGTTAGACACAAACTGCAATTATTAATTTCCCTTCTGTGATCAGTTTTCAAACAGTTGGCACTATATGTGCTTTAAAAAGGACACTACCCATACGTCACTACCAAATTCGAGTCCCAGATTGGTCAAACTTCAACTGGTTTAGCTTTCAAATCAGGTTCAAAAAATAACATTCAGAAATTTAGCTCAATGCCACAAAAAGCAAACATGCAAATAACCATGTTGAAAAATATGGTAAAAAATGTACAACCAAATAAGCAAAGACAATGATTTCTGCTCCTGAGTCCCAGACTGGTCAAAGTTCAACTGGTTTGACTTCAAGCGCATTCAGTTGCCATGCATTTTGTACGTAGCAGTCGATCAAACGCACGTTTCCAAGCCTGGTGGGAACGCAGTATAATGAACAACTGCCGTTCTGCAGAAACTATGCCCTAGGTAATGACAGGTTTTTGGTTTTGGCTAGAAACAGGATAATCATAAAAGACCACTTGGAATGTTTTTTTATAACAGATCAAAGGATAATTGGAGTGGGACTTTTAATCAAGCAAACATCTTTAAATTTATCAGCTTTTCTAACTCAGATTCCCCCCATCTAGAGATTTTGCTGCATTTTAAACCGGTACAAAAAGAAAACTACTTCTAGCATTGTCACATCTGTTGCAGACTGTGTGTCCCTTAACTCGTTCTGGGTCACTGCAGTGCACCCAGCTTCTTTTCCTCTGCTGTCCAGAGTTAGTTTTATGCACGCCTCTGCCCACCTTACTCCACAATGACCCACTCTGAGCCCTTTCTCGTCCCGGCAGCCTACAGCCCAGTCAGTCACAAGTCATTACACCCACTATTAACTCCGGCTCAGCTTCATTAGGCATGGAAATTGAGGAGGGACAAAGATTTGAAAAACTTTGCTCGGTCTCACACCCTCCACCTCCTCTCTTCCTTTCTTTTCCTTGCTGCCGCCAAACTCCCACCTGTGCTCAATTAAGCCTGGATCTGTATTGAACAGCCTGATGGGAGAATCCGCGCTGCCCCTCGGAGTACGGAGAATCTACTTTAAAACTCAAGATAATCTGATTATCAGCTGACCCAGAAACTGCATTGTAGGTTGAACAGCTATACCATTCTGCTGCAATATTTCGCATAATTATAAGTATTTATTTTTAAAAATCCAGCTTTCAAAAACCCGCTCAACTCAAGCACTGAAGTTGTATTTTATGTAATTAATTAAAACTTATGGTATGCGTTAATGTTCAAAAGCATGAATGATCTGTGGAGTAGATTCCTTTTTTAAGTCATTGGTCATGATTTGAAGTGAAAGTGCATCTTTTTTTCTCTCCACAATGTCCATTTCTCCTTAGTAACCTTTTTTACGTCTACGCCGTCTAAAGCTACCAACATCTGAGGCAAGGGCAACACGGGTCACAGCCAATCCTTTGCTCTGACGGAGCATAAATGTATTACCAGTGGGATGAATTACACAGGGATAACAAGGTGAGTCGCACTGTGCCACCGTCTATCACACAACAGCTTTAAACAAGGAGAAAATGTCTTCAATGAAGATGGATCAAATCTGCCACTTTTTGCAACTAACAAATTCAAACTACGAATCTGTAAATCCTAAATCAATGGATTTAAATTTAAGAATTTGTTTGAATATTACAATTTACGTCTTTAATTTGACTCATCAGATTTTTTTAAACTGTTTTTTTGAAAAGCTAAACAATTCCTGCAGCATTGAAACGTAAGCTGAAATAATATACTACATATTCTAACTTTAAGATGCTTGGAGTTAAGGATTTTTCCTAAAACGTTATCAGCTTATTATATTTTATCAAATGTGCTGGGAGGATGAAAGTATTAATTGTTCACTGAACAGAGTGGGTATTCCATAGTAAACAGTGCCATCTGCTGGTTCAGGGAGGAACTACAGGTAAATTGGAGTACGAGTACGGTATATCAGATGAAACACTGTTTGTTTTAACATAATTCTGGTCACTTCATGTATTAACTTGTTCGCCTAATGAATCCTGATCTATCTGACTTTTCTAAAAGGTAATAGAAACTGAAAAAGAAAAATACCTATAGCTGACCATTTATTCACAAATTTATAGAAACACATGTGGAAGTTATGTCAAGCAAAGGGACTGTAATATTTTTTGGAGGAAAAATGTGTCATCGAAAATTCCTCTACTGCTAAACAGTGTCATAACATAAGTGGTCTGGAGGCCAAGGGCCAGCCGGAGAACAGGTGGCAAGCTAATCATGTGTAAAATGAGAGCCTGGAAAGCAGGTGTACAGGTGGGACTGAGGGCCAATGAGAGGTGTCCACCTTGTGCTCACAGGTTCTGACCCAACTGGGAACAGGATCTGCCAAGCAGTCCTTCACTGCTTATGCCAGCAAGTACCCCCCTGATGCCCCCCCCCCCCGAAATTCACACCATTCACTAATATCTCCCAAAACACCTCCTGCCAGCCAACTTGTTGCCTTCAACAGCATAGCTCCCACTTTACTTAATTATAATAGAGGATGCATGATAACTTTCTTCAACTTTACTAATCAAAAAACAGCTTTCATCATTTTTCCCCACAGTAGACTCATCAGTAATGATGCCAGCCTCCACAGCTGGATTGTAAGAACTGTCCTTACTGAACAAGTAAATATTATTTAAATGTTATCACGGCAAAACCAAACAGTTATCATCCTCTAAGACCACAAGTGACTGAACACCATTGCTTTTGCTATTCGGTTGCCTCAAAAATACACTATAGGCTAACAATAGCTGAAATGGTAACAGAGTCATAGCATGTATGAAGTACACCAAACTCATTTTTAACAAGTGAACAGATTGTTAAGGCAGCACCTATGCCTCCAGATTTAGCACCATACTGAATTTATGACCCTGCTTTAAATCAATGGAGTACCCTGTGCTACGACCGAGCTCTGCTCCGCCTGTGCTGTGCTGTGGTGGAGCAGCTACCCCTTTTAGAACTGACGCAAAGCTTCAGACCAAAGTACCCCTGACTGCTTAATAGTTATAATGAATGAGGCCAGCTGAAATACTGTGAAAGAGTAGAAAATATTCACATTGAGCTTGAAGTAAGGGTTATATAAAGAACTCTTACTGCCATCTAGTGTTTGGCGCTGCTTTGTAGAGCTGTTTTAAGTAACATAATCCTTCCATACAATCAGCTTCTGTATTCACTCTTTCCCATTCATTAGAGAATTTTTACCTTTTTAGGGGAGGAAACATAGCAAATACAACACCAGTTCATCACAGTGCAGTTTAGAACCTCCAATTAAGCTCAGACAAGTGTATACTCTAGTTTTCTCGTCTTTGTTTCCTATCAAATTGAAGAAATGTGGACTGAACCCTGCACCACTCAGACTGGAGAGGGCATTTAGATGAGCAGCAAAACGTTTCAAGAAAGAAGATTTCAAGTTCAGGTGCCATGACTCAATTTCGAGGAAATGGAACCTGGCTGAATGAAAGGTGGGGTTTTTTTGCGATGTTGTGTTTTTCTTTTTCTATCAAATTCATACACTGATAACATGTCTCTGAGATCAACATTTTTGCTCAAGGACTCAAAAATTCTTCTGGGTGTGGTTCAAAAACAAGGGCAGATGGGTGAGCAGCAAACAAAGTGTTTCACTGTTTTGGTGCCACATTTGTAAACGCTTGATCCCTGCTTAGAAGTATGCAAATGCTGTTCTTAAAGAGGCTCCAAGTAGAAATTGTGTCTAAACCAGGGGTCTGCAACCTGAGGCTCTGGAGCCACATGTGGCTCTTTGACCCCTGCTTTGTGGCTCTCTGGTTAACGAATAATAAAGTGTTTTTGAGTTTTTAAAGGAAACAAATTATTCAGACTATACAGCACATCAAGAAACAAAACACTTGAGTCAAACTTTATTCAACATATCATTTCACCAGACTACTGACTACAATCCCCCAATGCTCCAACAAACCATCAAGCGGTGCGACTTTATAGTTTGTCAAAATCAAACCTTTGGACACATTTTTGAGTGCCATGTACCACAGAAAATCAATTTGAAATCAATAAGCACAACCAGAAATTATACTCAAGGCGCAACAGATTGTAAGGCAAACTATCTATTAACAAAATTCAAGTATTTTGGGTGCGCCATGTGGTCCAAAATATCAATTAGGGATCACTTAGTTAGTTCAATTTTTTTAGTTAGTCACTTTTACTCATTTCTGACTGAGAGACACAGAGAACAATAAAAGAAACTAATTATTTTTAATCGCTGCTTACATCACACTATCTACTAAAGACAAACCTATGTGGTACAGTGTCTTTTATTTTGAAAGGAAGTCATGTAGATCTCTGTCAAAAGTTTTAAACTATTTACTATTTTGAAAGAAAAGTATCTTTATGGCTATGCTTTATTTATGAAAAACAATAGTGTAATATTGATCATAATAGCAACAGTAATAGAAATGCAAATATGAGTCTTATTTTTTTAAAGGGGGAAGTCAGACTCTGCGGCTCCAATTGGCTTGTAGTCTGAAAGAAATCGACCAGAATGGCTCTTTACGTGTTGAAGGTTGCAGACCACAGGTCTAAAAACGATTGAGTGTACATGAAAACTGCACTGAGTGACTCCTCCCCCCCCCCCGGCGTTCCAAACAAGAAGCACCCTCAGGCTCCAAGAAGCCAAAATCCCATAGGCTTATTGAGAAATAAACAGCTATTACTCAGTCATTCTCTTTGACAGAATTATTATTCTTGCTCTGCATGTTCTTGTTAAGCCTATTTTTTTTTCATTATATTTTTCCTGTAGTGCAAGTTATTCAAATGAGTCCAGAATTGGAATGAAAACAAAGATCTGATCGCATTTGAAGATTAATGAAAATTTGGCATATTAAATGCATTCTGTACAGGGGACATGGCACAGAGGATTGACAAGGTCAACAGCATTGTGACAGGGAGATGTGATCTGCTATAAGGGGCTTTCAAGGGGTAGGGCTGTGGACTTCCAACAAGCTCACTCCTGATTGGCGAGAGCAGTTGCCATAAAAATGATGACTTAGATTGATTCGGACCAATTACCACTCACTGACATTGTCGGGCTTCAATATGGGGGTGTTCATTTTGCGAAAAAAAGGCGAGCGAGTCAACTTCAGTTAGTTGGAGCCAGGAGTAAATTATTTTCCACCGGATGCCCTTCCTGACACAAGCCTGTATTTTATCCGGGCTGGGGACCTGCACAGGGGGGACCCAGACCTGGGCCCCCTTGTGGCTACATATTAAGTCTTGTCAAAGGATTCACACTGGATAAAGCTCATCGAACCCAGTAAAGTCCCAGAACTTAAGCCACGCCTCATTAAGACGCCATCGCTCATTTGATGAATTGCTTTAAGGTTCGTGACTAAACTTTGCTGAATCACTTTCCCTCACCTTGTCATCAAAGCTGAAATTATGATCATCAACCTCCCCAAGCAGAAGAGAAAAACAATCCATGACATGAATTGCAATCAAGATCTACCTTCACAACCTCCACCACAACACATACACACACACGCACGCTCACACACACACACAACCCCCCCCCCCCCCCCTTAACCAACTATTTAAAAAGAAATTATTTTGGAAAAAGCAGAGGGGAAAAAGGAAATCTTAAAAGTCAGGTGGGTTTTTTTTCCACTGCTAAGCTCCAAATAAGAAATTTTGTCTCTTATCCTGCCATAGAGTCTCATTAATATTTATTGGTGCTTTTACTTTGTGGTGGCGCACTAAAATCAGAGCTGTGACCCAGTTTACCCAGTCTCCTCCACAAACACCACTGACAATGTCACATAGAAAGGGATTCTTATGATTAAAACTAAAGACGATTGTGGCTATTGAAAATGCCTTTGAATACAACTAAACCTCTTTGAAATGACACATTTTTATACAGGAGGGGAAAAGGAGATTTACAAGTGTCAGGAGCCTATTAAAAAGGAAAGAAAAGATGCATGAAACCTACCAGAAGGGGAATGGATTCCTCTGTCCCAATCCATATGTTGCTGCAGTGATGTTCCATGACATCCAACCTGACTCAGACACCTGCCAGCCGGAGGCTCTAACACTTTTAGTCTTCCATGTCCATCTGGAGCTCTTCCACCTGCAGCAGCTGTAAAACTGGACAGGAGGAAGGTGTTAAAAAAAGTATCAAACAGCAAAAGAACAGACTGTTCCAGCTTGGTAGTTTTCAGCAGCAGTGACGTTTCTATCACACTTGGAGCAGGGAAAATGTTACAAGCATGTTTCTGTCTACAATCAGGTTTAATGGCAGATGTATTCATCTCAGCTTAAGTAGTGGTAGGCATTACAGGTACTCTAAAGAGATTCCTGACTGTTGGAAGACGAGGGGAGAGAATTTAACAGGAAACAGAAAAGCCGTTTTGTCCCTGTCGCCCTGTTCATCTGAGCAGAATTAGGAAATGCCAGCAGGATTGAGTGTGTTTCTGCTACAGCTTCTTTCTATTTGTCCAGGAGTTCAAATTAAAAGACGGGGCGGATGTGGGTACGAAGGACACTGGGAAAAAAAACAGAGAGGAAAGGTGTTAATTGCTTGCGAATCAATAATTCTATAATTACTTTGTGACAAATGGTTGGCTTGGGGTGCTGGGGTTAGTTCAGGAGCCGTGGAGAGGAGGGCGGTCAGCCAGTGTGGATGTTTAAAGGGATTGGCTGCGATCAGAAACGGAAATATTTGCTTTTGTGCCTTCAAGCTCGCCTGCCCCTTGGGGATTTGTGACAGGGAATTTATGTCAGGTTTTAAAAAAGAGGCCGAATTTGCCTGAAGAGAAACCGTGTCGGGGAGAGAGAGCACACAAATAGTTACTTCAAAAAGTAGTTTTTGTCCTGGATAACCCTCATATTTGCTTGAATGTGTCTTCAGGCTGACTAAACAACAATGAGTTTAAAATCATATTAAGTTTAGGCTTCCAGGATATGAATTCTGCACAAATAAGTTGTTTTGGAGATGTGTTTGACACTGAAAACCTGCCATAGGAATAGGCTGTAATAGCTTAGCAATCTTTCAATTCCATCTTTTATTTTGTCAGTCAAGCGTAAAGTGACGGGACTCTCTTCCAGCAGTGGGGGGGGGGGGGGTTAAGACAGCCAGCTAGCTAACCAAAGGCCTGTGCAGGTCAGAATAGCATGACACCTGGCGCCTTCTTGCTGCAGAGAATGGTCAGGGGCCGGGTCTGAGGGGCCAACAGGAGATGGATAGACCCTCTTCTCTCATGTCAAATCACCTGACAGCAAGCCCCTAGCACTGAATCCATTTTGTTACGAGCCACCATTAACCTTGGACCACCGGAGTATCTATTCCTTCCCTCCATGGAACAGACTTCTGAAACCTTTGTCCACAAACAGCTGCCATACCTGTTACTGGCCCCAACTTTTTCCTCTGAATTCCTTCGGCTGAGCTTTAAATGGTGAAGAAAAAAAAAAAAAAAGCAGAACGTGATCTGGGTTGAGCTTGACCAAACAAAAACAAACCTTGAATAATATCTGCACCTCTCTAGAGATCTGCCCTCATGCAGTTAATAAAATCTAAACATAGTTAGGACTTGTTGTGGTTTGGGTGACCCATACACACCTCTAGATATAATGCTTATGAGCAGATGTTTGATCATTTCATGAACCTATAAAAGGACGATCAAGCTGCCAGTGGCCGCTGTAATATTAATTGATGGTGGGCAGGTGGGGGCCACAGTGCGCCCTCAGACTGTTTATTCATACAGTCTGCCGTCTATCCACCTTGCCCGCCACAGGGCTGCATTCACTGAATTTACTGTCGTCGAGAGAGAAAGATATGGTAATGATGCAGCGCAGCCTTGAGGTGAAACAAAAACATTTTCTGACCACACTTGGATCGGTTATTTCAGGCAGGGTCTCGTTCCTGTTCAGCACCTGTGGAGAGCACACAGGATCACACAGGACATTATTTTCTTTTCCCTTTTCCCTGGAGTGCACAGAAAATTGGATGCAATAACCAGGAGCAGAAATAATTGTCTTTGCTTATTTGGGCTTAAATTTTCTACCATGTTATTTCAGTGTTGTAGTTTAGCTTGTTTGCTCTGTGTTGCATTAATGTAAGTTTCTGAGTTTTTGTTTTTTTTTCAGAAAAGCTGGAAGTGCAACAGAATCCTTCCCCCTGTCTAACGCCACATTCACATTCAAGGTCTATGTAAACCTGTGTAAATGTAGGTTTGGATGTGGAATGGAAATAGGGAATATTAGATTATTGCTAAAATGAAAGAATGAACTGGGTGAGAGCACACGTGATACTACCAAAGAGGACTCACACATGTATTTCTCTGTTTGTTTCCCTCCTCTGATCCTTTATATTTCCCTCTTAATAAGGAGTAGGTGCCGCTAATCAAGAGGCGTGTCCACTCACAGCATGCAAAAAGTTTGTGAAACACACCACACCAAACATGCAAAATAACTCCTAAATCATGCAACTCATCAGTCTCTGCCCCACCTGCTGACACGTTTTGAATGCACAAGCCCGAAATGAGGATACATGGCCGTTTACATAAACTCTTCATTAAAATCGTTCGCTCGAACGCCAGGTGCCGAGGTCAGTGTGTACGTAGCCTTAAGCTAAGAGCGTGTTCAAGAATGTACAGTTAGCATGTTCTTGAACATGCAACACACGCCCGGTGTGAAAGTAGTATGAAAAAAAAAAAGTATGTCACACAATGGGGGAAGAAGTGCCATGCCATTGCAGTCTGCAGAAAAAGAGAGATCAAATGAAAGTAAGAGGGAGGTAGTCTCTGTGCCATTAAGGGTCTGCATCTTGTTCCAAGCTTTAATGGAGTTGCTGGTTGTGTGTGGGCTGTCGTTCAGAACGTGTCCTCTGTTCCATTGAGCACATGGCGGCTTTTAGGGATCAGCCTGTGTCTCTGACAGGAATGTGTGGCACCGAATGTTGGCCTGTCCACTGAACAGAGCAGCGAGCTTTAGATCGGTGGTGCTGCCTGGCCCGTGGGCTGCTCTTTTACGGCTGTGTGGCTGACTGTCTGGCTCTCCGCTGAGCACACGGCAACGCTCCAGATGGATGCTGGGACAGCGGAGGCCACAGGGCTGAAAAATCCCATCAAGCCCCAGTTCCAGGCCCATGCACTGAGAAGATGAAGCGCACTGCTGCGCCAAGGAACACAGGCCAAACCCTCCAACCGCTCAATCCTTCCCCCCTCCCAACCTCAACCCCTTTGTGCACCTATTTCCTTCACCCCCTCATCCCTACCTTCCCTCTTTTTCCTGTTTTCTTTTTTTTTACAGGGCAAGACTGCATGTCCAACCAGCCAGAATATGAAGTGGGGCCCTCAGGGTCTGTGGGCCTCGCTTGTTAAATAAAGGAGCCGACTTGCTGATTGATAGACCTTCAGCAGTCTCTACACTCGCACGTTTCCCAGTTCGCTGCCTTATATATGAATCCTTCGTTGGCCAGGCCTGCGTTAGCATTCGTTAAATGCGGTGTTTGATGGATGACACCAATTATTCTGAAAAACTCGGATGAGCCACCCCAGGACCTTTCCCAGTCCCCCAGTTTCTCCCCAGGTAGACCTCACGTGCTCGGACAGGACAGGAGGGTTCTAAAACAGTATCAATCAAACAGCCTTGAAGCCACAATCCAGTGTTTCAATTATGCTCCGTCCGGCCCCTCACAGATGGGCCCGTCTGTGGTCCACAACTTCCATGCTGTGAGACTTCCAGCTTTTCTGTCATCTTTGTCTTATATCACATTACTTTTCACTAAATTATGGCTCACTTGAATGCATTATCCTACAGTAAACCCAAAACTAAAGACAGCTTTACTGCAAAACGGCAGATAAGATTTACCACCCTGCACCTTTCTGTACTACTCAAGCTGCAGTTTACATCCATCTCTGCTTCTGTTTCTTACTTCTGATGTTGAATAATGTGCTGGAGAGGATTTCT
Organism: Oryzias sinensis; assembly: GCA_037389245.1. Classification (NCBI taxonomy): domain Eukaryota; kingdom Metazoa; phylum Chordata; class Actinopteri; order Beloniformes; family Adrianichthyidae; genus Oryzias; species Oryzias sinensis. The sequence continues at coordinate 18,048,347 of CM074493.1, forward strand.
GCTTGGAAGCAAGGACGGTGAAGTGAAGGCAAATATTCTAACTTTGGTTTACTTTTCTGGTTTGTGTGTAAAGACTGCAATGTCCATTTTTAGAAGCAATCAGAGAGAAAAAAATCACTTGAATACTTTGTACTTTGTTTGTATTTTTTTTTTTTTACAGTTTTTGTGCTGTTTTATTTCCTATTTTAGCTTTAAACTATGCATTGGGGTTTCAGCTATATTTTTTCAAATGTCTGAAGGGATAAAACAATAATTCTATAAGTTATATGTTGGGAAAAAACTCAGTCACGAGGCTAAGATTGATGAGAAACATGATACTATAAATGTTTTTTTTTTATTAAAGTAACATTGAACCCTTTGACTGAAACATTGCCTTTTATCCTCACAATGTTTCCTTAAGACACAGAACGTTGGGTTTGTCCCTAAAATGTGTAAGGCTGGCTCTGAAATCTACAAAGGCTGCAGAAGAATATGAACCTGATAGAGTGAACTGAGCAGACAGGTAAAAAAATAAATAAATAAATAAACAGATGCGAAAGCAGTCTCCGGAGAGTTGGGTTCATTTGTTACCAAGCGAGGACGGACATATTCCTGTCAGACAAGCCGTGGCAGCACCAGATGCGAGGTCATTCCAGTTATGCTGTGAAAATCCCAGGTTAAGGACGAAGATTCTCGCATCAACACTAGAGACGGCCGTGAGCTTTTATTTCCCTGGTGGTCATCTGGGATAAATGCTCATTCTGCACTCAGCTCCAAGGATTCCAACAAGCATTTTTTATTAATTACAATTGAAGCTTCTTTGTTATTGTTCTTCTTACCTACCATTGCATTTACAAATAAAGATTAATCATATTAAGTTCAAATCAGTGATATTTTACAAACTATAAATGTAATACAGTATTGAACTGTAATGCAGGTATTCACTAGATGAAGTGAATCAGAGCTATGAGTTTAGCTGGTTTCACATTAATGAACTCTGTAGAGTGTTTGAAACCCAAAAGCACACTGAAGTCTTAACACTAGTGTGAGATGTGCACAGGTACTTGAGACACAGTGGCTCCTAACCAGAACAACTGGCATCTCTCTTCTGCAGATGGACACACAGGTGGGCTCACAGGTGGAGCGGGAAGAAGGAAATGATGTGCCAGTTATATGTCTTGCTCAGAGGGACAGTCTGTGTGAGTGCATGTGTGTGCAGAACATCTGGACGGCGGTCAACTGACATGCCAGCTAAAGCATCTGTGAAGCTACACTGCACCCTTCTGGAAACCTGGAGTATGACATGGCCTTTTAAGAGTTCAGGTTAAGTCAAATTTGACCTAAAATTTAGCTGTTTTTTTAAATGAAATTTTTTTTTAAAACAGTATTCTTGATATTTACCCTTCAGTCTATTGGCCATGATAACTTCAGGTTACACACCTACATTTTTTATTCAAATAAATCATTTAAAGTGATGATAAAAATAGCACTGAAAGAATTACTTAAAAAAACAACTTTAAAAAAATTGTGTTTGTTGCATTTTCTGATGATGCAGGTCATATATAAAGAAAATTAAGCTTTAAATTGCATTTCTGAGTTTTTCTTTATTCAAATTGTTGTGAATCAGGAGCAGATGAAAAATGCAGTTTGAAAAAGCTTGTAGTTGTGACCTAGAAGCTTCTACGGCGAGCCACAAGCCCCTTGTTCCGCTCAATTCTAATGCATCCACTTGCAGACGACTAAACCATTTATGTCTTTGTTTTCCTCGTCTGAGATGGCATCTGGCTCTAAACTGTTCGGCAGGATTGCTCCGATATTGCTCAACATTTATGTTGCAATGGTCATGTGAGGTTGGAGGTGTGAGGGACTGTAAGATAGTGGGAGAGAATGTAAAGGGACTTTAATGCTGCCAAAGTTGGTTAAAGTGAAAAAATTTGGAGTCCACTAACGTTATCTCTGTAACCAAGTAAAGAAATGTAAAAAATCGACCTTGTGTTTATCTTGAACAGTATTTGCCATTTTCTCATGCAAACTTTATGGCCCTTGAATCCATTGAGGCTCTATTTTGGTGCAGAACTGTCATTGTTTCCCTTTCTCTGTCCTTCTCCCTCCCGTCTCCCATTCCACTCTGGGGCTTTTGAAGATCCTACATAAATTATCGGTTCAGTCTATGAAAAGCTGAGCAGAACCAAACAATATGATTGCAGGGAGCACACTGACAAATAATATTGATTTCAGCTGCACTCAGACAGGTAATCAATGAAAGTATGTCCTCTCCGCACAGGCTGCAAGTCAAGATCAATTTTGAAGACAGATGAGACATCTGCAGATAAAGTGCAGTAGTTCTGAACCATATCCCACAGTTGTGAAATGGAATAAATTCCCCCCAAACATGAAAGATTGACTGCAGCCATGAGGAATGGAGATGCCAAGCCTCTTGAAGTCAGGAAGAACAACCGTGTTTAATGGGGTAACTGTAATAAATATTAGTGCTACAGTCTGCCGGTGTACAAACGTTATCTTTATGCTTGATGTCTGGTAAATATACTCTCATCGTTTGCTCTCCTGCCTCACGTCACGAACCAGCAGATGATTTATTGATCTCAACGGTCTCCAAATAACCCGCACAATTGTTTCATCACCTTGTCATAATTGTCTCATAATGAGCGAGGTGTAAAGTAGTTGGAAAAGTCCCTCAAGGGCATCTCTTTCGATGCTGGACCGATTGGCACATAACTTTTCGTGGATTGCAGGTTCGTAAGAGGTTAGAGGTCGTTAGCGGCTCACTGATTGCACAGGCAGCTGGCCGAAATACATTTCACATCCATCGGTCAATTTTACAGCCATATACTTTTGTTGGCGATAAAAAGTAAGTTTGGAGTTTCTGAACCTTTGTGAGGATAATGAAGAGTCTTGCTTTCCAATGTTAGTCCATGAAGTAAACGTACCACCTTAATGAGCTTACTGTCAACCTTGAAGATTTTTAATAAATGTTAAGAAAGGAATACTTCATCTTCATTTATTGCATTTATTGAAAATAGCATCAACATTTGACAAAACCTTTCTGTCGCATGCAAACGTAGCGCACACACACTGAAACATACTGAGTGGCAAGGACCAAAATAAGAGAAACCTTCCGTTCAGGGAGCAGTCCATCTGAGTTGCCATAAAGCAGTAAAGCACCACACAGAAATAGCTACTTCCCTCGTCCCAAATGCTGAGCTGAACTGTTATAAATAGATAGGGATGTTGTGTTGATGTGATGTCATGGGGCACAAATAAATGAGGTCCGAGGGACAAATTGAAGTCCAACTATGAGGCTGCATAATTGGTTAAATAAAATAAATGTGAAAAAACGTACATTAAGTAGAGAATAAGTGGTATTTTTCCTATCCAATTGGAAAATCAGAATTCCTCTCAACTTCTATAATCAATTAAAAAAAATATAACAAAAGAGGGGCATCATTAGGGAAATTTCCCTTTGGTGTAAAAAAAAAAGCCTATGCTGGCATTATGTGTCACAAATTCATGCTCCCTGTATTTCCCTCGTGTGTATTCATTTGAAACTAAATTTTAAAAAAACACCAGAAAAGATGAACACTGGCAAAGACTAAGATCTTTTTGACTGACATCCGATGCTGTGGTAATGGTACAGGAAGTGTCATTACCTTCAGCTTCCTTTTTTAGGTGATTACTTTCAGCTTTTGATTTATTTCAACTAGATTAATAAAAAGACACTGTGGCACTGCATGTTAAATAGCAGACAAAAATGTAAGAATTCAAATAAATAAACCAACATTCCAAATGAAGCTTCATTTACACCATAAGAAAGCATTCGAAAAAAAGAAAATTAAACAGAGAAGCTTGTATTTTTTTTAAATGTTGCAGTCACTATATAAGACATTATAGTACTACTAACATTTTGCTGCATTCAAAGGCATTAATAAAGATGAAAACCAGACCCTACTAGACCTTCAAACACACCAATGCCTGAGGAAGAAGTTACCTGAGTAAAAATGGCAAATATTAATTAAACGCAAGCATTAGTGCAGATATGTGAGCCATGTATTATCAACAACTGAGGAGTAGAATGGTCTATAAAGATGTTGTGTAGACCAGAATCTGTCATTTGGCTACAGCTACCTTTGCTGTTAAAACTCACAAGATATATAAAAATGTAATGGTTATTCCCTTTTTCCCTACAGCTTTAAATGCATACAGCTTAAAGAAGCACAAACAAAATTGTTGCTTGCTTGGCAGGATTCCTCCCATTGTAAAGCACATTCCCAGAAATCTGCTGTCATGGACATCTTCTGTTAAACTACAACGACCCAGAGAGGCCAGCACTTGTTAATGTTTCAAATATGACAGTCATGCTGCCTAACAACAAGAGAGCGGTCTGTTGGCTTTTTAAAGCCTCTGCCTTATCGCTTCATGCTACAGATCTTCAACTCCCTACCTTTTATCATTACCCTACAGTGAATAAATATGGACAGTTTTGATTTTTCATTAACAGAGAATTTGATAGCAATGTCTTAACATGCAAAATATTGAAGAGTTTGCTGCATTCGCGAGTCTGAATTAAGTAGAAAAAAATTCAATAATGATAAGGCAGGATTTTATGCATCTTTGTCACATTTGTGGATTTAAGTTGTTACAAAACATTTCTTTGAGTAAAAAAGTATATCATGCTAATGAAAACTCTCTTTCTAACTGAACTTCATTCACATTTTTCTGCTGATATGAAAAGGGAGGCTTGTCTTGAAGACTAATTGCATTCTAAGACAATTAGTTGTTTTTTTTCTCATTACTTCACCCAAACAAAGTATGCTATTTCATCCAGGTCTACCGGGTAGTCGGTAAGATGCAGTGGCTTCTCAATATTAAACCTTTCCCCCTTGTAGCTTTTCCAGTGGCCAGCAGGGAGGTAGATGTCACGCTCTTGCTTTCCGGGCTCTAGAACTGGAGCTACCATAAGATCGTCCCCAATCAGAAACTGGGAGTCGATTTTGTATGCCGTCTCGTCGCTTGTAGCAATCCACCAAAGCGGACGTACAATTGGGTCCCCTGTGTGCAGGACCTCACTTGCCAGCTCGAGAACCCGAGGTGCTACAATACTTTCATGGAGAGCTGTGTACTTTTGGGCAATTTCAACAACTTCATGGTCATATTCCCAAGGTGGGATAGAGAACTGCATGGAAGGCATAAAGGCTGACAGCTCCAACCAACGAATATAGAGTTCTCGATCAGGTAATGCACGGATTCCACTTGTATGGTTCAGATATCCATTTCCTCCGATCATGTCAGGTAGGATGAACTGATATCCCAGAATGCTGATGGTTAGCACAGTGGGAATAAGAGATTTGAGACCAAGTTCATAGCCCCATACAGAATCTCTGTCAATTGGTCTGAAGAAGCAGGATATGTTCTGTGACTGGTAACCGCTGCGGAGCTCTGCTCTATCGTTGTAAGGAATAGCCATTTCAGTGTAACGTCGAGTAAAGAAGCTGGGGTCCCGAATGGGAATTTTAGTACTAAATTTCCAAGGTAGGTAGTTTGTCTCCCCTGCGTCAAATTTAAAAGAGGAAACTCCGTACTTTGTACGCAGTGAACGTAGTTGAGAAGCAAACCAATCACGGGCTTCTGGGTTTGTAAAGTCCAAAATGCCACCAATGCCATTCCACCAACGTACCAAAGCTGGCAGTCGACCTGTAGGTTCTCGGACAAAGAAGCCCTTTTCTACACAGGTGTGGAAGTTTTCTGACTCATAGTTAACAAAAGGGTGAATCCAGAGTGAGACCAGAAATCGATATGATTCTAATTTACTGAACATGGCTGAGGCGTTTGGGAACTTGACAGGGTCAAACTCATAATCTCCATAGTGTCTTGTGTAGCGGTCGTCTAATTCAAGGTGACTACAGTTGAAGTTATATTTGCTGATATTGGCAGCATACATCAAGAGTTTGTCTTGGTCAATATCATTTTTATGCAAAGCCCAAGTTGACCATATAGGATGTCTAAACATGTCTACAGCAGGTACCTTGTAGGGTTTGTTGAAGTAACGGCGAACCATGTACTTGTGTATGGATGTCACATCTGAGCCAACGCAAACTCGATAGCTTAGTTCGGCGACTGGTGCCTCGCCTGGATTTGGCTTGAAGGAACTGTCATTATATCGTGCCTGGAAGTACATGGTCTTCTCCGTGTCATTCCAACCTAGATGGAACGGAACAGAATTGTTGATCTTGATGGCCGTGGCGTTGGACGAAAGCCAGTAACTCTCCAAAATTCCTCCAAATTCATTACGGTTCGAGTAGATGTCATTTGTAACAAAGGGTTTGGGAGCCTGCTGGCCAGAAATAGAAATAGGCCAGTGTTGATTGGCTGTCACTGCACCTCCATACCAATGTCCAAACTCATAAGTCATGGCATGCTCAACAGGAATATCTGGAACCAGTTCTTCCCAGCGTACACGGTAACACTGCACTGGATCCTTTGGTCGCACAGTTATAATGAAGAAGTTAAGTTTTCGGTCAGTGGTTCGGTCACAACTGAGGACCTCTCCGTCTTTAGAGCAAGAATCCAAATCAAGGGTCCCAGATCTGTTGAGATTTGAAAGGCAATTGATTTATTTGTATTTTTATTGACACAATCCCTACAAGCAAACCCAAGTACATCCCATTGCAACCACTTAGCCATAGTGCAAAAAGTACCAACCTGAAATCCATCTTGAAAACAATGGAGCCTCCTTGGTTGCGAATAATATATCCATCTTTATTCAGATCCAGCAGCTGTGTTTTTAATAGCTCAGCTTTACGTAGAGAGGCGATGTAGTAGCACCAGGCTGTTACAGCTGCTATTACCAGAATCAAACCGATTACTCCAGCCCCAACTAAGGACCTGGTGTCCTTGGTGTGCTTCTGCTTGGGGATGACATCTGTAATTGTTCCCCCTGCTCCTCCTGGTACCACCTGATACATAACTTGTGCTGCTCAGAGGGAGAGTCCCTGCAGTGACGTTCTTCAGATCATTAAAATGTCTAGCAGGTTCTCCTAGTACTGGGTTCTGGTGCTGTCCTGACCTCTGTTCTGCTTCCCTGTCATGGAAAAAAGACAACAAACATTTAAAATTCAGATATTAAATTTTGTTTTTCACAGTTTATATTATTAAAACAACATGTATTTCAGATTTTTGTATTTGTAGCGTACAAACATGTGATAAAACATCTGAGTATGCAAGCAGTGTATGAAGAATTCAGGAAAAATAAAAGCACATTCTATATACTCATGTTGTTCTATTATTTTAGACCTTCCTTACATCATTTGTGCAGAATCTACCACACTATAAAACCAAATATTGTAGTTTTAAAGGTTTTACGTAGTCAGATCCTAAACGTCCAAGATGTGTTTGAGGTTTAGGAAAACAAATCAAAGTGGATGTTTTCAAAAGTAACCTCACAAACTGCATTTAATTGACTCATTTGTATGTAAGGCAGTAGACAACGCAGAAAAGGGGATTGCAGCTTTAAACCTCTGCCAGTGCTTAAGGGGGAAAGGAAAGAATGCTAAACGTTGTGCTCCATCAAGACCAACGAACCAAACTGGACACGGCCAGGATGGTTGTGCTCAACTGTGACTACTGTGGCAACAAACTCATGCAATACAGAGAAGAGAGTCCCCCAAACTCTACACAGAAATGAATCCCCCAACCAGAGATTGAAGAAGCAGAAATGCTTGTGAGTAAATACCAGCTTCCTTCCCAAAGTGTGAACCCGTTGATCGCAGTAAATTTGATAGTTCAGCATGAGCAGTTCAATTCCCCTCACCAAACCTCTTTGCAGACCAGTCCTGACTATACCTAAGCCCCAGCAAGGATCCATTATTGCAACGCCGGCTGGTGTTTGGCTATTTGATGGACTCATTTTGAATGGATTTAGTAGAGATTCTGTTCAGCATCCAAGACAATAATGTAAGAACCCAGTTCATTTATAAAAAAAGAAACCATTGATTCCTTAATGATCAACATCAGCTGCTGCTGTGCTGAAGAGGCTAATTATCTCAACAAAAAACTAGTGCAACAAGAAAGAGTTACAGATACAGAATCAGTAAACCAAGCCAATTAGATTATGAGTAACTGGGAAAAAAAAATTCAGGGGTATTAACAGAAACCCGCAACCTCTATTCAACTTCTGAGGTGGTTTGAAAACAGTTCATATGTGGATTCATGTGATCAAAACAGCCCACATGCTGACCACACAGAACAATGAATGACCAAAACAAGACAGCAAGACTGCAGTTTCCTTTAGGGTGACTGTTCCTTCATGATGATGAAGACATCGGAATAACAGACCTTCAAGTCAAGCAAAACATTTGCAATACATTCATGAAAGCAACAAAATAAAACCATTTTAAAATGAACTAGATCGTTTTGTTTTTGTCTTGGCAACATCTTTATTCAGGGCTGTTCTGAGGGGTTCAAATTTGCTGATTTGTCTTTTTTTATCGTCTGATCTTAAATAAACATCAAAGTGCTGATCTGTGGTCTCGTGCTCCTTCTCCAGGCTGCAGCGTGTTCCAGCTCGTGAATGTCAGTCAGGTCGTGCAGTCTAATAAATCCAGAAGAAGAAAAAACAATGATAAACTAGAACTGCGCAGAAAAAAATGGAGACAGAAACTTTTACTACTTTTTAACAGTCTTTCTTAACCACCACGCACATATGCAGCAACGTATAAATGCGTCGGCTACACTGTTTTCGGACAACGACGTGAGAAACCCAAGTTGTTGACTTGTTGAGGCTGGTGCGAAAAAACATAAGACGGGGGGGGGGGCACCATGGGGTCCGCGAGCCGCTATGAATACTGTCTCTGCAAATGCAGTTTTCCAGACAGGAGTCAGATTTAATAAAAGCACACAAAGTTTGCTCACCGGTCAGCGCAGCTTTCCAAAGACGTACAAAGTGTTTCTTGTGAGTCTCCCACTCTTCGCAAAGAAGAAAAAAACCCCGGAGGGAAATCAAAGCGCTGGTTGGTGCGCCTCCGCCTAACACACGCCTCCGCGAGACGGGAAATGTAGTCTTTGGGTCTTTGGTTAAAAAAATGAGTGCGCCTCACTTGGTGCATGATCAAAAACATATTTAAATAAAAGGGAAATAAATCAATTTAAATACAGTACCGAATTTCTAACAATAAATAAACATATAAATAAATAAATAGTTAATTATGGCAGTGAAGTTATAAAAATAGATTTTAAAAACAGTGTTACTGCAACTTATTAACACAAGAAAGTTGTGAAGCAAATATATGTTTTATTTTGTGAATATATTCAAACATTTTGTTCTGCCCCAACTTAGACAAGAATGACTTCTTTTACATGTAATTTGTGGAAAATAGCTTCAATGAAGAAACTTGGGGGGGGGGGGGGATAAATTTGGGGTCCTTTTAGTCCAAAGAAGATCCATTTAGAGACATATGTTAGCAGAGACAGCAACTTAGAAACTGATAAACACAAAAGTGATAAATCCTTTTCAAAAGATCACGAGAAAACAGTATGAGGTTGGACACAAGCCTTAAAGGCTAAAACCACATCAGAATATTTTTACACTATCATATACAACTATATTTTTTCACACAACAAATCAGTTTGAAACAGTGTGACCTTTTCAAAATAATTTTTAATAGTAATTGAAAGGCTGCAAAATGTATAGGCCTATAACTAAAAAAAAAAAGAGGAGAACTCCAAAGTTGTGATTTTCTTTTCTTGTCAGTTGTGTCATTTAACCTTTGTGCTATACTATGACCCCACCCTTACATTGACGTGTTCTCCCTACCATGACAAAGGTGGATAAAGGTGGAAAGATTTCATGGAATCCATGGACACCAGTGAAGATCACAAATCATTAAAGAAAAAAGGTTCAGCCCAGTGTCCTGTGGGGTCTAGATGACCCCACTCCCAATGTTAAAGTGCCTAGGATAGCACAAGGGTTAAAGCACACAATTTTTTCATGATGGGAATCTATATGGAGTAATTATCACTCCTGAAATAGCTCATAGTTGTAGTTTTCAAACAGTCTTGCTCATCCAAAGAAGAAGAAAATGAAGAGTTATCTCTCATTTTCAGAAGAAGTTGTATTGTGCTGTAGTACTACTAGTTTAAAACTCAGACACAGCACACCAAGGCTTTTCTTCTTGATTATTTAGTTAAAATTAAATGAAAGTTTTTGCAGATTAACAACTGCAAAAAATTTTGATATTAGCATTGAGGATGCTAACACAGTAGCTCCAAAATCAGCGCAGTAAAAGCTCATCAGTCACTCATTCTGATGGGAATGCCGCTCTAGTGGCTCTAATAAAGGCTTTCGGACACAAACTCTGGGTGGATGCTGTAGTATCCAACTTGGTACGGCCTCACAACATGGAAGCAGCTGTTGCAACCACTGTTGAGAAACCACAGTGTTAAAACACAGTTCTATATATGTTTTTTGAAGTCAAAGGGGTGTAACATGAGCACCTGTAATCCAAGGTGCCGTTAGAGCAACATTTGCGTTGCGCTCGTTGAAAACAGCGAGAGGCTGCAGGAAGGTAGCTGGTTTGGGGCCTTGTCTGAATCTGAGATCCTGCTTTTTGCCTGTGGAAATCAGTACATTTATTTTTGATTAGACTTGCAGAAGCCCACGTGGTTTCTCAGCTGTGAGGCCTCGAGAAAAGTTCAAAGGTCGTTTGCTTGCCTGAGCTCCAGTGCTGAATTCCTCAGATTATCATTTGTCCTGCAATGACAATCCATTCAAATAAGTGTGTGATTGCAGTCATCTTTAAGTTAAAAGCTGATGCGATTTGCCATTATGTTTGTGATTACCTCAAAATCGATTTAAACTGGATTTCAGCTGGAGGCTCCATGGGGTGTCGAGTCCGCATTCTCCCACTAGAGGGCGCATCTTGTGCACGGTTTCCATTGACTGAGGGCAGGCTTTGGAGTTTGCCTGCATTCTCTGGGTTTGACAGGGTTTCATCGGTACGGTTAAGCAATGATGAATGTGTCACAGGAGGGAAGAGGGGCCGGCTGGGGTCTACAGAGGTCAGTGGGTGTACCAGTGAACGGGCCTGCCTGTAGTTTGACTGGAGAGGGCGAGGAAACAAGAAGTCCTGGGGAGGTAAAAAGTGAAAAAAAGACCAAAAGATGCCCTGAGAAAACCAGATATCATTTACAGTGACTTGATTTTGATTAAAACCGCGGATTTCACAAAGGGAACAGAAACAATTTTTTTTTCAGTTTCACATTTTAACATGTGAAATTGTGCACAAAGCAAAAACTAAGTAAATTTGGGATTTATTTGTTTTAATGTGCGTATATTTTGTCTCTAAAAAGGCAAATAAATTAGAAAAAAAAGAATATTGCAGTTATTCCTTGTTATTTGGGTTAGACTACTTGACTTCAAATGATGATAAAATAATACCTACTTTTCTTTGAGACCAATTCAAAATCCTTGAATGTGTAAAATGTTTGCACCGCGGGGATGCAGAGAGCCTTGCATCTTACCGGCCTGGGCTGGGGATTGTTCCTGCGGTGGGCCGAGGTGGGTCGAAGCTCTGCTCTCTTCACCCTGCCAGGAGGGCGGAACTGTTCTTTGTAGATAGAGAGGTAAAGCTCCGGAGCCATCATCACCGACCGTCCAACCGTTTGTCCACAGCTCGCCTCAAATCCGCCACACAGCATCCTTCACCTCCTTGTCACCTGTAAGCTCCACCCCCCTCATCTCTATCTGTGTTCCTCTTGTTTTGACCTCCTTTTTCCACCAAATCTCTTGAATATTTTTATTTTATTTGATAAAAAACAATTTTTTCCATTTATTTGAAAAGCATTTTACATTCTATGAACAGCTATAAACAATAAAAGTTACTGGAGCTACTGCATGAAATAAGCATTCTGTTTGAGCTGTTGCTGTTGTGGTAGTGGTGATGAATGTGGTGTGTTGGGGCTGGCTGAAGCATCCCTGCTGAAGCAGAACAACTCGGTGTGCCACCTGAGCACCCAGCCACTAATCCCCCTGGCTCCTAGCCCCCTGCAGAGACGCACATACCAGATTAGCATCCTTGACCTTCCCTTATGCGAGGGGCCTCTGACAAAAGGCTGCCCTCATCTAAAACACTGAAGTGCCGTTGGCTCACTTGAAAGAGTCATAGCAGGTGGGACATCCCAGAGAAGAAAAGATACATTTTAAAATCCAACGTCAGCACCTTTCTGTGTCGAGTGTCAGCATGCCCCGTGAGCATTAATAATTCACCCAGCACTGTAGGGTGCCATTGTGTCTACAGCGCTCCCACTGAGTTATCTGTGACAGTGAGTGGCTGTTCATCCACTGCAGTGGTTGGAAAGCTGTATAAATCAGACAAAGACAGGTCATGTGGTCATGGTGTCATGGAAACATCTCAAATCAGATCCAAGTTCATTTTTATGTAAAAGTTTCAGTCACAAATTCTAGACAAACGAAGTTTCAAGCCTGGTTGTATTAAAGGAGAAGTACAATCATAAGTACAGTCATATCCAATTCAAAGAGAAAGCTTGCTTCCCGAGATGGGCATTCATTTACTGTTACTTTAACAGTTTACAGTTCTTGGTGGTTTGCTTTTATGTACTGCAGATCCGTCTTTAACGATCTTGTCCTTGTCTCCATGGATTTAAGCTTTTACTGGTGCTTGGATTTCACTGAGGCTTTCAATTTGATGTAGAGATAACCAAAATTCTGCGCAAAAAACAACAACAACAACAAATGATGTCATTATATTTTGAATGATTTGTAGGGGAATAATATCAAAGATTGTACCGACAGACCTGGATTGAATAATAAACAATCCCCAAATACGCTGTGATGCATCCACCCAGGAACAGATCAAAAGCTGCCGGCTTCACCCTGAAAGAAAAATCCTGGAGACTCTGGGAATTCTCCACTGGCACAGAAATATAAAAGCTCCAATAATTACCTGTACATCACAATCGGTTGGTTCATTTGATCAAAGAAGCTGACATCAGGGTCCCTGCATGAAGAAATCCCAGTCATCCTCATTCGGTTTTCTGTCAGTTTTTAGGAGCATTTTGGTCTTCGTGTTCACCTTCTGTCCTGTCGAAAAGTGTGTCTGTGGACCTGCTGTAGGTAACGTTTGAACTCGTGCTCCAGCGAGTTGACCATCAGAATTTGACTTGGCTCCTTGTCCAGCAGCTGGGTGGCCCGAGGGACCGACGTCAGGAAGGACATCAAACTGGACAAACGGCTGTCCTGGAAGTCCTGCGATGAGAGCCAGAACCAGAAGGAGATAGTGGTTTCTCACTAAAATATATGCTTAGATTAGCAGCTGGTTGACTGAAATGTCCATTTGAAAAATTCCCAAGATTTCTTTTAGTTGGGTCACTGAACATGCAAGCATAGTGTAATGTGTTAAATCGACCACCAGAGGGCAGCACACTGTCCACCTAAAGCTGGAACTCACCAGCTGTCCTTTAAAAACCTGCACATCCTTTGGTGAACCCTGAAGGCAAAGAAATATGAAAATCATTGAAAACGGGACAGTTACGTCTTGGTGTGTGTAGATTTTTATTGTGTTTTCTTGACTTGTTTACCTTGTCGGTGAGATTGTACATAAACCGCGCCAGTGTTTCTGCAATGATGAGGCCGTTTCGCTTGAGTTTCCTGAAATCCACCTGTGACCTGAGAGGTGATGTTCACATCAACAGTTGTAGTTCATCTTTTTTTTTTTTAACCATAAATGCTCCAAACTGGATTCTTAGCCTACATTGTGTCAAGTATAGAGCCTCGGAGCGCAGATTTGGGATCTTCCAGGTGAGACAGGGTAAAGCCCGGGATCCTTCGGAGGCTATAGCGCTCATGCTCCCAGGCAATTGTGGACTCAACAAGATTTATCTTCTTGTGAACCAATCCCACCTTCACCCAGGAAAATCTAGAAGAAACCACCTTAATGGGAAAATAAACAAGCAGAAGGACATGAGACGATTTAAACTGACAGGTCCATGTTTGTTCTGTCAAACTAGTTACCTCCTCCAGCTGTTGAATGAAAGAGTGCACAGGAGTGTCAGGCTTTGGAGGACGGGACACATGCACAAAGAGCTCATCACTCTTACCCAGGGTATCCAAACACACAACGAACGCCACATTGTCATGAAGCAGGCTTGACTCTGCAGGAGACATTGCAGTCTTTATTTAACCCTATATAACCATTCATTTCATATTCAATACACACATTTCTCATTAGCATGATAAAAACTTTTCTTAAAAACCCATTGTATATAACTGTCCATGATTTCTATAATTTCTGCTCATTTCAAAACATCTGCCTTCATGGAATCTCAAAAGCGCTATTGGCGGGAAATAGTTTTGCCCATTTTCAAAACTTTATGGAGAAAATATCATATCTATTGTTATTCTTTTTTTGTAATATCTACTGGCTGTATTGAAAGAACGCAAAAAGTTTTTTTTTATTAATTCTTTATTATACATTTACACCATGTACAAAATGTGCCAATTAAATTTGAGACAGTGGCTAAATAGGATTGTGTTTTCCTGGATACTCATGCCAATATCTTTGCATCATTTATGAGCAAAAACCAGCAAATCACCCAATTCATGCTGTCTATTTTGCATAACAAATAATAGCACAATTTCTTTTCGTGGATTTCAACAAAAGGTTTAAAAAAAACATCTTAATTCCCTATAATTTGAGTTTTCCTGTCAATTCTTTGATGTAGTGGACTTTTTAGTGGGTTATTCACATTAGTCTTTGCAGCTTGAGGGAAGTTGAAAACCCACCGGCATGATCTAGGTTCTCTTCAATCCATCTCTTGGTGCCAAGGAAGTTGTATTTTCCTCCTCCGGTCAAGGAAAACATCAAATTGTATCTGAAACAACAGTTTGGAGTGACGATTGGTGTCTTATTTAGTTATTAAGGTAACAACCTAACAGATGATGACCCTCATCTTTGTATTTCATTATGTCTGGCATGTACTCACTGCGGTCTGGTACTGGAGCTGCTGTAAAGTTTCTGAAAAAGCCGTGCGAGCTCCAGCAAAATGGTAACGCTGCTGCCATTAGAGTCTGCCCCAAATGACAACCACTGTTTTACACACAAACACAGCCGTACATCAGAGCCACCTCAGCTTAAAGGCTTCACAATCGTTCACCAGACACAAGAGTTCCAGCATTTGACTCACTGGAGCCAGCCCGTAAGAGTCGTAGTAGGCAGTGATGACAATGGTGGGCGCATCTTCTCCTGCTCCAGGGAGAACACCCTGTAAAATGGGTCAATGCTGCCAAAATCAGAATCCCTTAAAAGCAGACTATTATGTCTAAAACTAATACACTTCTAGATTTTCTACATGAAAAAGCTATCAGCTTCAGACTTACCTCCAGCGTGACTATAGCATTGTCAGTGATGGCTTTGATGGGGGCATTGTTGCTCACTAAAATCTGAAAGGCTGTAGCTGTGACTATACTTCGAAGGACTGCCAACAAATAGAAGGCACATATGCATCAAAACTTTGTTTTTTAGTTCACTTTCTGCATGCATTTGTATGGAAAATGACCTGATACATTTCTAAATTTTACCTCGAACAAATATGGATGAGGTCCTGGCGGCTGCAGCCTGCTTGACCTCTTCATACATGTAGAGCAGCTGTTCGTCTTCAGGTGCGACATACACAGGAATCAGGGTCTCTTTCTGCAAAGCTACACTCTCACTCATCATGAAGGTCTGGGAAAACAGAAATAGCCGTCAATGAACTACTTCAACCCCCTCATCTTCAAGAATTCTTCATATTTTGTTGACTGACAAAGAAATGACTTTAAAGTCTCACTCCATTCCTATTTTGATCTGTTGTAATAGCTTTTCCCGTGGGCTTTTAGCCAAAACCAAAAAACTTTCTGGAGCTTATTAAAAATGTGCCTCTGAGTTGTGGCACGGAGTGAGCCTACCACCGTTTGTTTACACTTTCTCCCACTAGCTTAAAGCCCCTCACAACCCCAACCAAACCATTACCGGTGCAGCAAAAATGGCGAGCAGCAGTGGAGCTATCCAGCTGTACAGTTTTGAGTTAGATGCCAGCTTGGATGAGAAAGATAAAGATACATGGATCTATTTGTCTGTAAGCGGATGCATCAGAGCGGAGCAGAGCATAGAGTTTGAGGCCCGCTGATTGTCCGTAACAACTACAAGCTTTTACAAACTGTCTTTTTTTTTCTCCTGATTTACCACAATTTCAATAAAGAAATACTCAGAAATGCAATTGTAATCTTAATTTTCTTCATCAATGTCCTCCAACGTAAGAAAAGTGCTAGAAGAACATGTTAAAAACGTGAAAAACACAATTTTCATCTGAATGGGCGTTTCAGCTTTTTCTAGAATTCTGCTGTCTGAGTTCTCACCAAGATCAGGAGGAGGGCTCACACCCCCCCTGATGTGAGATCCCTGCTTTGGCTCCCCATATTCTATAGGACTGATTTTAAGATACTTTTATTCATTTTTAAATATCTTAAAGGCACGAAAACTCTTCTTTTAATGACATACAAGTTTCGTTCTGAAGTGTTTTCCCCCATCTTGGAAAGAATTTCTGCAAATCAGGAAGTGTCTTCATTGCATCAGTTGCTTCAGACAGAAGCTCCACTGAACTTTGGCCTACACAGTGGTGTTCTCTGTGTCACATCAATAACACAAAAGTATGTCTAGAGTCGTCTCTGTTCTGCTCGAAACCAAAGAAGCAAACCACAAAAGTTTGTGGATTGTACTTTTGCAGAGCAAAGACACAAAACCGGAACTTTTCAACAATCTGGAGGAGGAAACATAATGATGCATGTGCCGAAAAGATCCTGCCTCCAGGGAAACATGGCAGTGCTGACTCAGCGATGAATCAGTACATCTTGGGACAAAACGTCCAAAATCCTGTGATAAAAGCTGAGGCTTGGACATTACTGGACAACTATTTCAAACATATCGGTGCTTGATTTCAGAAGAGAATCCTCAGGTTCTTCAAGTGACAATCAGGTCCAGTGCTTAAAACTGAGCCAAATCCTGACAGGAAAAGGTCTGATTGTGCTGATTATAAACACATTTGTGATTGCAGAGGTGTTGGATATTTCACAAATATCCAACACAAATTTCTATCATTTTAGTTGCATTCTTAAGCCACTTTTCTCAGTGTATTGCAATTAGCTAAAAACCTGCAGATTTGGCCAAAGAATCTGATTTGAAAGATCAGCTGAATAGGTGAGTCATCCGTTTTTTTACCTGTACGGTACTGTTAGGAACGCTTGAGATATTTTTGGGCAGCAGGATCAGCACGGCGGCAGCATTTTGTCTCTGGGCTTCTAGATATTTTTCTGCAGAAAAGTCTTCCACCTTCATGATGATACAGCGGCGAGTCAGTGAAGGTTCATCTGCTGAACGGGCCTCGGCAACAACTATAGCGCCACGGCAACCTCGTGAGAAAACAACCAATGGAAGATTTTTACACAAAAAACTCAAGAAACATTCAAATAAACCTTCAAATTTTGAAATTCTGTCAGAAAGTTAAAAAGGTTTTGGAGTGCTTGCATCCACATGGTGGATCTCACCATGCTTCTGTTGTCCTAAATTGTACTGTTGCATCCTGAAGGCGGTGAACTCATAGGAGGAAACAGCTGGAAGAGCAGAGCCGTGTAGATGCTGCACACTGAGCACCAGCAGAGCAACAACGCTCCTCAGCAACATCTCGTCTTGTTTGGATCACAAGCTGGAAGGGATGGTCAGTTGTAGGAACTTATGAAGCTTCATCCGGGTAGAAGTTTTACAAAAGGATGAAACTCCATCTTACCCGTCTTCCTGCAGTCTCCTGTCATGAGCCTTTGTTTCTCCGTCCTCCTCAGATACACCGGTTCTTTGGTGTGGACTAATGTTAACGCTCCAAGGCATCTGGGTAAGCCACCATTCACCATCTGCTCCCGAAGGATCAACTCAGGGCTAATCACAAGTGCCCCAACCCCCCACACTCACTGCTCCTCTAATACTCACTTATGCATCTTTAGTCCTAAAGGAAAAAATGTCAGGTAGCATTCAGTCCCCTGTGGTATTCAGAATTCCTCCTAACAAGATCAGAAGATATGCTGCAGTGTAAAACCTTCTTCCCCAAAATCAGGACAGCTCACACACAGACGCTTGGTGATATCAAACATGACACTTCCAATATTTATTCTCAATTATGTTGCACTATACACAGAAGCGTGACACCGTTAGGATCTAAGTAGAACCAGTTCACAATCGTCATGACAAGCATGGGACACACAAAGGCGCCCGTCTGTATCGGAGTCCTTTGCTGCACGTGAAAAGAAATTGAAAAAAAACACACAACTGCGTCCAAAGAACTTCAGTTACAGGAAAATGCTTTGAACGCTTACAGCTACAGGCAAGCAATGCTTTCTTTCACATACACCACTGAATATTGCACTCAGCAAAAAATGGAAAAAACAAACACCCGTTGTGACTGGTGTGCAAGTCCTAAAGGTTAGTGTTGAAGATAAAAATAAGGTGAAGGAACAGTCGTTCAAACAGTTAGCCCTAAGTTTGGCAAAAGAACCAAAATTCAGCTGCAGCTGGCAAACCAGCTTTGGAACTCATAAACACATATCCTAATTTTATGCTCTTGGCACCATATTTCTAATGAAAAAATTATATTTTTTCTCAACCTAAATGGTGCAATAATGCTTCGTCTATTTGACACTTAACTGAAAATGTATAGTTGTTTTGACACTGCACACGCAGGACCATATCCTAACGTATTTTGACTAAACAAAGGGAATATTTTTCTAAATCACAGTTTTAGCTGAATTTTATGTTTATTTAAAGGAAAGCCACATTTTTGACAGCTACCATTTATCTGTTTTAGAATGACTCTTATTTTGAAACTTCTAAATAAGTTGTGCATGAAATTGTCCACAGAAAATGTCAAGTTAAAGTCCCACTCTGATCATGTTTTGATTTATTGTAATGTTCCCAGTGGTCGTTTAATTGTGATTAAGCCGTTTTAGGCTAAACCAAAAAACCTGTGTTATTTTTCTTTAGGACATAGTTTCTGCAGAGCGGCAGGAGTTCATTTAGAAATTGTCCTTTGAGTTGTCAGCTTGTGGTCTTAGTCACAAATGTGCTCTTTTTTTTCCTCCAGGATTTTTTCATCAGCTCCTGGTTCACATTGATTTGAATAAAGAAATACTAAGAAAGGACATTTTGAGCTAATGTGTCCTTCGTTTTAAGAAAAATGCTACAAGAAAAATTTAAAACACCAAAAACACAATTTTCATCAGAGTGGGTTTTTAGGGGAAACACCATTGATTGATCCTTTCTGATCAAAGAGAAGGATTTCAGGTAAACCTTCCCCCTTTGATAACAATGACATTGCTCATTTTCCACTAAAAGTGGGATATTTTTGTTTTTTTTGGTCCTAACATGACAAGGATGGGTCAGGAGCAAAACGCCCAAAATTCTAATCCCGGAAAACAAATATTAAATCAATTAAAATCAATTTAAAATAAGCATTCCCACCCGAGCAGTTTGGCATCACTCCACTCACATTCTTGATCAGCTAATATGACAACAAAATCTGTATAGTGTAGCTTTTCTTTGAATCTCACCAGCTGTTTGTTTCCTTGTGCATTCAAAGTAAAATGAAACCATCAGTTGTTGAGGATAATAAACACACAAACTACACACTAGTTAAGGAGCTTATTTCTGCTAGTAGTTGAGTTTTTCTTCTTCTTGAGCGATTGATTTTGCTTGAAGGTAAACTTCCATTTTTACAAAGCACAATGTGTCCTCGTGACACCCGCCTACGGCTGTGAGACGACAAAGACGGAGAAATGATATCTGCACATTGGTCATCGGGAAACAGTGTGAACAGGCAACATGCAGCTTCGTTCAGCTTCATTTTCATTTAGGCGGCTCGGAAAACAGGAGTTAGCAGTACGCTCTCGGAGTGACAGATTGGATCACTACAGTACCAAGGGAGTGCATTTTTAAGCAGCTTGTTGGTTTCTCACCGGTTTTCCTGTGCACGGCCTGCCACTCACAAGTCAGCCATACGTGGGAAGACAAAGCAGACAGGCTAAAACAAATAAAGAGGAAACAAAGATGGCCACCACCATACTTGTCCGTCATTTACATCAACGTTCCTACACCGGTGGGAGGAGAGCTTGGATGAAACTCCCATCTGCCGATGTTTTTGGTCTCTTCTTCCGCAAACGTTGGTGACCCAAATAAAAGAGAAGCGTCCTCTTTTCCTCCGAGGTAATTTTTCTGTCATCGGTCCAATCCCTGCTGCACCAACATTGCAAAAGTAAGGCGCACAGATCCTGCCATAGGAGGAACATGCACACCCTCTGTACATATTCAGAATGGTCCTTATTCATAAACACTCCCGTTTCCATTTGTTGTTTTTTTGCCCCTGCAAGGAAGTTGTTCTTTACTATTTTCTGGGGGTGGGGGTAGGGGGGGTGCTGCAGTCAACAGCCACAGGAAGGAGATTTACGGTTGATGCTACTGAATCTGGCAGGCTGTAGAGGACGCGGCCTGGCAGCACATGCAGGTGGGGTTGACTGCTTTCGGGGGAATCAGATCCAAGTCTTCGTCGTCTGGAATCTCATCCAGGCGGTACCCATCTTTCAGGAGCTGGATGTTCAGGTCCTGGTTGATTTGCTGCACAAACCAAAGAGGTGACAATTACTTCAGGACAGTTCTGTCCAAAAGCTCCACCAACTAGGACTTTTTGTTATTATTATTATTGCTACTAGGACAGCGGCGGAGCTAGAACGTTTCATATGGGAGTGGGAGGAGGGGCAGAGGACTTTGGAAGAGTGGCAAATGAGAATAGCAGAGTGAAAGGTCGTTACAATTTAAAGGATCAAAATACATATTTCAAACAGTTTTACTATTGTTACTATTATTTTATTATTATATTAAAACAGCAGCTCTTTTAGTTGAGGTGCAATTATTAATGCTTAAACAAGCTTGTAGCTTGTATTGATGATTTCTTCATCTTTGTCAATAATGATGCCAACATTAACTTAGAAATTGCAGGGCAAGTGGGGAAGGGGGGGGAGGGTTGCCGGGGGCCGTTAGCCACCTTGGCCCTTGTAGCTCCGCCCCTGTACTAGGAATATTAGAGAAAGAAATCAGAGATTGGATAGAAAATTTACGGAAATTAACATCTATCGATTGGTGATTGGTGGAAAAGTATTTGGATGAAACATATGAATAAGTTACAACGGGTGACTGGGAGTCGGAGCTTGGAGGGGAGAGGGTAGAACATTTCACATCCATAAGTGCACACAGACCTGGTGTGGTAAAGGAAAAGGGTGGTCACATGATGATTTTTATGGTTTGGCCGGATGATGCTGTGAAAAAAATTGTTTATATATATATACGTATAAATACCTGGTCTCTCAGACATCTCACCTCGGCTGAGGAGTATCCTGACGAAGAGTATCTGGACATGTCGAAGTCATCATCACTACAAGACAGACGATAGAGGAGATGGAAGAGGGGAGTCTGTGTCACCAGTCTTACATAACCCAAAGGGCAGCATCACATTTGCAGTGCTCATCGTGGTGGGAATAACAATTATTATAATTCTGAGCCCTTTTATTCAGTTTTTTATCTTTGTCAACATTAGTATTTTTTTTGAAGGTTTGGGTAAAAATGTGGCTTTTCCTGTGTATTCTTATGACATATTGATAAAAAAAAACACAACACTGCCATTGAATCTGACTTTCGGGAGATTAGGCTCACTATCCAAAAAGTTTAAAAACAGCACACTAATCTAAAACATTTGTTTCAAACTCAAAAAAAGTTGAGACTTTTAGAATTCCTAGGAAAAATGTGTTTTTATTCTTGTCTTGCCTGCTTTGTTTTATGTGAACAACCACAGGTTTCAGTCATAGTATTCAAATAATAAAGAAAAGACTAAAAAAAAAAGACTTTATCAGGAGTAAAGTCACTATCAGACTAGTGCGCATTTATCAAGTTGGATTTCTGTCAGTAAAAAAAAAATCGTAACATTCTAATCGTGACTAATGTCTTAATCACGACTGCCCTTACGGGTGGATATGGGGTGGATATGGGCTCTCTGCAGGTAAAAAATTGTAAGGGGGCTTGCAAGAAATCTCAAAGTTGTACACCGCTTGATGAGCATTTTACAGGCATGCTGCAGGCGATGGGTCATAGCAAAGACTTTACATGTAAGGGTAAGTGGATATAACTAAGGTAAAAGCCTCATCATTGATATATTGTCTAACAAAACATAGCCAACAGAAAGTAAGAAGAAATGTTAGGCACTAAGACAAAATTGAATGTTATAATTAGTTGGCAATATAAAATAAATGATTGTTTTTTTTTCAACCCTGGTTCTGCTGGTTTAGTTCTCCTTTTTGCTTCAACACACTGATATAACTATCAGAGTCCTGCAGTTCAGATGAGCGGATCTTTTTTTCATGTTTTATTTTTTCGACCTGGCGTAAGACACGCTGGTTTGAATTAAAATGTTTTTAGAAACAAGGTCCAGGATTTCCCTGCTCTGCTGTCAGCTCCAGTCAGGAGAGTTTCTTCACAAGTACTTGTAGAAACAAGTGACACTGCCCTGAGGCTGAACCGGCTAAAACCCAGGAGACGATGCGGGACAAAAGCACGCCAGTAGAACTAATGGCATAAAAAGAAGATACTTAAAGAGAGGAGACAAAAACTGGAACCTTCAATAAGAGATGCTACACAGACACCTCTTATTTCAGAGTAAGACTCCTTCAAAAGTCTCTATAATGATAAGGCCATTCCTAAAAATACACAAGTCACCCAATTCAAATTTATTGTTAAAAAGCATATAAATCTAAAATAAACATTGGGGAAAAGTACATTAGGAGTATTTAACCTAGCTAACTGTGCTTTTGCATGTCTCGTTTTTTTTAGAACACTTCTCTCCAGTGAGGAGTAGAAAATCCTGACAGAATTTATACATTTAAGTCTTTATGGGAGGCAGATGGATGTTATTTTCAGCACTAATTTAATTCATCAAGTTTAAAAGCTTTCAACTTTATTAAAATTGTTTTTTAACAGGCAAACTAAGGTTGTGTCTGAATTCCCTCACTACTCCCTATATAGTGCACTATATAGTGCGTTTGCCATTTTGTAGCGCTGTCCAAATCTACAATTCCAAAATTGTGCATCCTAGAAATTTCCCAGAAGTCTCTGTGATAAACCAGTGGGGATCAATGCTCACTAGATTGGCAAATATAGACCACAATTACACAAATACATGTTTGAACAATTTGTTTGAACAATGTATTTTCTCTATAAACAATGTACGTTCTCATCATCAGAACACAGTGGATTCATGAATAGTATAGTATAGTATTGTATTCATAAAATGTTCGTATTTATTAGGTTTTTACTTTGTGAAATCATTGACGTCATACTCGCCGTTTAAAAAAAAAAGTAGTGAGCATTGTGTCCGAAATGCTTTTAAAATCCAGGGTCATAGATAATCCCGCACTATATTGTTAAATATAAAATATGTAAATAAAATCATACAGTTATTTTTTAAAAAGCGAACAATTTATGAAAATGAAATAGCATAATTTATTTTACAAGGAAAAGATTGTGCTTCTTTGAAAATTAAGCTTTAATTTCATGAAAATAAAGTTGTACATTTACACAAAAAGCATGGCCAAAGTTTGAAAACATTAATTATTGAAATGCAGTCATTTCATTGTGTATAAATATTCTATTAGAGAAGAGTGAAAGAGTTTACATCAGATTTAATCTACTTTTTTAAGAATTGTAATGCAGCTTCTATATGGAGCTTTTTCCTCATCCCCATGCTGGACGAAATTTCAAAGACGAGGGAAGAACACAACAATTGGCTGACAGGTTACCCCAAAACATGAATAAAAAAACAAACGGGAAGCCTTGTGCTTCTGTGCGTCCCACTGCTCGTCAGGGAGAGTAAAGGACGACGTTTGCTCCCATTTAACAGGAATGACCTCCCTCATGGAGCAACGTTGGTGGTGGGGGGGAGCAAATAAGTGCAGACCTGCTGGTATGAGCGCAGATTGAGAGTTCTCTTTGAGCCGTTTTTGACAGCCCAAACCCTCACCCCACTGGGATCTAATCCTGATCCCAAGAGAGGCTTAAGCCCTTTTTTTAGGATACCCGCTGTTAAGACCTCAGCCAAGTTGATTCTTGGATTAATGTTTCAAGAAGACAAACTGGGAGAGGAGGACGGGTTAAGAAAAAAAGAACTGGCCAATTTCTTTCTTTTGGTGATCCCCTTTATTTCTGAAAGACTTCTTCCTCCTTCTGTAGCTGCGTTTCTATTACACATATGAACAAAACTTTATAGAAACTCTAGAGATGTTGAAAAAACACAACTTGGCAATGACACTGTTTCCATTAAATCATAAGTATATGAATAAGCACAAACCAACTGTGAACAATACTTTGATCTACAGCAGCTACATTCACATATCTGCCGAGGCACCAGCGCTCATCAGGCCATGGAGCGGCAAGCTCCTCCCACGTAGGAGGAGCTACAGAGGAAACCATTTGGTGATTTTACAGAGGAGCTGTGGTTCAAACAATTCCGCATGACACGCTCAATTTTTGATGAGCGGTGTGATTCTGTGGGTCCTCTAGTGGCCCCCGCTGTGCTGCGCCCAAGGTAGCCAGTTTCTACCAAGAAGCGCATTGCCAACCGGTTGTTAGTCACGTGACTTATTTATTTAGTAAAAAGTGTTGGCATTGGAGCATGCAATATATTATTTTAGATACGCCTCTAAAACCACCAACTTTTTTCGAAATTAACATATCCATTAGGCAAATTTACTATGGCAAATCCAGTTTGCACTATTTAATAGTCAATGGAAAGGCAGCTTGAGACACATTTGAGTTGCACATCGACGGTGGTGGTGTTTTGAACATTTCTTACCTGTCTGTGTCCAGAGCAACCAGGGGCTTCTCATCCGGGCTCTGGTCTAACGAGGAGTAGCCTTTGTTTGGCACTACCAACCTACGCATTTCAGCAAGAAAAGAAGACAAACATTTCAGCTTGGAAAGCTGAAGATTGCTTTTAAATGAAACAATTAAAGGTAAAAATTCTTCGGTTAAAAATTCAGTAGAATTATCTTGCGCCCTCAGAGTTTTCAGAAGAAAACCAGTGGGTAGAATTTCTTACATTTCCACTCATCCATCAGGGAGTGGAATTAAACACACGAGGCAGTTGTCAGCGCCACAGGCTTTGTGCTCCATGTTTTTCTCTTCTCTTATAAGCACTCAAAAGCACCCCAATGTTTTTCTGTGAGAAGCCTCGCTGTGCAGTGTGTTTTCAGCTCGAAACTTAAGAAGCATGACTGTGTTCCAGGAAATCTGGCAGCAAGTCAAGCTTTCAAATGCTGTGATTTCCCCTTCAGTTAGTTCCTGCGTGGTGCAAGAAGCGCACGACAAAAGGTGCAACACATTAGGAATAATCAATGTGAAGGTGCTTCAGTTCGTCAGCTTAACTGGTGATGAGAAAAAAATAAAAACTAAAAGGTCCAATGAAAGTGTCTACCTTGTTCTGGCGTTCTTCTTAGGTTGCTGATTGACAGGACTACCAACGGTGCCATTCTTCACCGATGCCTTTCTGGCGAGATCCCTCTGTTTCTCTGGGCAACACAGGAAGTGAGGTCATTGGTACATGCACAAATTATTTTAAACACATTTTTCCAAAATACAATATGTCTTTTAGGCTGCATTTAAACTGCAGGTCTTGATGCCCAAATCCAATTTTCTGACTATATCCGATTACATCATCTTTTATAAGTGACCCGTATCCGATTTTTTGCATTTACACTATACAATGCTGAAACTTGTAGACGTTCTGAGGACTACGTTGCAGCATTTCCGCCTTCCGCGGACCTGAGCACTGACCGCACGGTTGTTGTGTGTCTTTTGTGTGACTGCGGTTGTCATGGAGGCGACACAGCGACATAAAGAGGCGTTGCCTTTGGCGCTCCTCAAGGGATGCGCAGGAGAGGGAAAAGGAGGGCTGCTCGGCCGGCTTATGTGCTCTCGCTGAGTTTTGAATGAGGAAGTGTTTGCAGACGTTGTGCTGAACTGACAGTGTGATCCAAGCAAAGAAATAAACGGCTTCTAGCCTGTTCCAGATCAACGGTGTCCCGCTTGATTAGTTACCGTTTGCGTCCCGACCGGGAATAACAGCGGTTTCCAACTACGGTCTGAAGCCTGAGGCTGAAAGGTAACACGCTGACAGCAGAATCAGCACAAAAGCACATTAATAAGTCATGTGATCTCAGTTGGTGGAGTCCCGAGTTGCCGTCACTGACGTACGACTCGCATTTACTGGGGAATATCCGATCTGTTTGCTTACATGGCACACGCAAATGCACGTATCCGATTCATATCCGTTTTATTTCCACATATGAATGAGGCCTGTATCCGATCTGAGAAAAATCAGAATCCATGCGCTTTTGTCCTGCTTACACGTTCACCGGTCATATCCGATCTGTGCCACATGAGAGGAAAAAAATCGGAATTGGGTCACTTGAACCACGCAGTGTAAAGGCGGCCTTATTTTCTATTTTACAGAATCAATAGTTAAAAATGTAATACTCTAGTAAAGAGAATATTGAAGGGAAAATGTTGCTTTTAGTTTTTTCCCCGTCAGAGTTTAGTCACACAATTACAAATAAGGATCAATGAAATTTGAAGTTTCCAAATGAAAAGGATCGTCATCTCATCCAGAAAAAGTACAAAATATGAAAAAATAATCACTGAGTAAGATTCAAAAAGGCAAAAGATCCCCAACATTTTCTTGGTTTAAAATTAGACTACAAAAGAGACTCATCTTTTATTTTAAAGCTTTTATTTTTTGCAGAAGTCATTGATTTTTAGGTTATATGTAATGATGGAGTCTGGACAAATAAGCTGTTGAAATCCGATATCTCATTTAAGGGTCAACATCACCTGGAAGACTGGTCTTCCACAGAGTGCTGCTAGCACTTAACGTCAATCAAAATCTAAAAACACAGCCTCAAAACTGACTTGACGAAACTGGCAAGATGGATGTTTGCAAAAACGAAAATTGCAAAACATGAAAAATAGAAGTGTGGTTCCGGTTTGAAGGCTAATGAACGTCATGTCAGAAGGACGTGCATCAATTTGAGACTTTTGCTCCTCGTGGCATAGATAAAGTGTTTACATGCATCAGACATGTCAAAGGTGTGCCATCCTTTTACTTTCAGTTTGACACAAAAATAAAGAACGCTGTAAGTTGCCTAACAGTTGTATCGTACAACTTTTTGTGTTGTTTAATGTCACAAAAATGACGTTCTGTGAAACGACAAACATCAGACTGTAAGTGGGAAACCACTGAGGCACTGGGTACAAGAGTGTGCAGCTGGCCTGTCGTAACACAGTCCAGAGCATCTGCACGTGCCCGTTACCTTTTTACCGCCCATATTTTGTTAGCTTTCCAACTGATAAGACGGATGTGTGCATGTGTGTCGTGCTGGCGGCTGTTTCTGATACCTATCTGGACCTGCAGAGGTGAGGGTTTGTAGTTCAGGGCCACACTCTCCCCTTTAGGGTCCGTTTCTGCCTCTGAAGTGGAGGACGCCGCTGGGTCCTGGAAAATAGGATCACACACTTCAGGTCCACAACTGCTAAGACGTAAATAAATCTGCTTAATAATTATAACATATTTGCTGTTGAAGGTCATACTTTGCTATTTAAGGGCTCTTGATTTGTGGTGCTGCACATATGTTAGAAATTCTTTCAGTAAAGACCCACTCTGATCATCTTTTAAGCTATTTTAAAAACATTTTAATTATGATTGTGCTATTTGTAGCCAAAATAAAACAATGAAACTGTCGTTTTCAGGGACCGTTTCTGCAGAGCAACAGGAGTTCTTTAGAAATTCACCTCAGAGTTGTGGGTGGGACCGTTGGCGCGGCGCAACCCTGCCCTCACTTCCCGTCAAGCATCTTTTTACATGCTCTCCCACTAGCTTAAAGCCCCTTACATTACCGGTGCAACAACAATGGTGAGTTTTGAGACAGATACCAACTCAGATGAGGAACATCTGCAAGTGGATGCATCAGAATGGAACTTAGCCAGGGAGCTTGTGAACCGCATTTCTTCATCTGGTTCTGATTCATAATCATTTGAATAAAAAACACTAAATATTTCAGTTTTGAGCTTAGTTTTCTTTAAATATGTCCTCCATTACCAGAAAATGCTATAAAAAGTGGTTAAAAACACCAAAAACGCATTTTTTTTAAGAGTGGCTCTTTAATATGTTTGCAATTTTTGAAAATTACTCTACTGTGGGTTTTTTTTGTAGCATCAGTGATGGAACAGATTTTTCTGCATTCGCTGACTCATCTAAAGGCTTTATGAACAAATGATGACTAGAATACACACCTCTCCTTTCCAATGGATTGATTCATGATGAAAGTGATGCTTTTTTTTGTCCTCCAAAATAATAAAAAGCCACTTACATTTACAAATATCCTGTAAGTTTCTTAAAATATAGCTCATTTTTTATCTTGTTTTTTCTTTGTTGCAGTTTTTGCAATCAAATTAACAAATTGGGAATTTTCAAAACAGTCTTTTTAAGTACATTCGTGGAAAATACATGTCAGGTAAATACACACGGAGGACTTCATTTTTTCTGCAGCTGGACTGAACCCCTTTCCACCCAATCTTCATATACTTAAACCATGTTGTGTTCAACTTAGTCCAAATAAAAGCCAGTGCTTAAGGAAGCACTGCGTCAAAACTTACAACCGCTGACCAAATTATTACCAAGCAAGAAGCTAAGAAAAACTGTTTACTTTTATATTTGAGTCCAACCCTCTGGCAAATCTCCACAGTACTTTGCTGACATTGTGGTGTCAATATTCTGAAGTGTTTAGCCTTTGATTGGCTGCGTGCCTCCTTTGGGTTGTGAGTGGTGACGGCATGGGGAGGTGGCTATGAGTGAACAGAGGGAGTTGCTGTTGGAGCCATTGGGCTCCTTGGAGAGGAGCTGGGCTGCGCCGGGCCTTCCCTCCCGACAGAGCTCCACATTATGTCGGTCTGACAGGCCTCTCCTTGTTGCACTCTGAGGATGTCAGAGAGTCACTCCAGCAAAAAGGCTGCCAGCCTTTTGCCTCTGGCTAAGTGGAGCAGCTTGCTTTTATATTTAAAGACCCACTTCGATAAAAACCGTGTTTTTAGTGTTTTTAACGTGTTTTTAACGTGTTTTTAACGTGTTTCTGTGGCATTTTTCTGATGATGGAGGACAAATACAAAGAAAATTAAGCTTAAAATTCCATTTCTGAGTATTTCTTTGTTCAAATCGTTGTGGATCAGAAGCAGACGAAAAAGATCATATTTGTGACAAAGAAAATACACTGGGTGGGTCACAAGCCCCCTGCTCCGCTCCATACCGATGCATCCACTTTTAGATGACTAGACGAACCCCAACAAACAAACATTTATATGAATTCAAATTGGATTTTAATATCTCTAATCTATTTATAATGCTTTAAAAATATTTTCTTTTCTCATGACCCAGTGGTGATTAACACTCTCAGCAGCAAAAGAACAGAATAAACAACTGTAACTTAAAAGAATAAAGTAAAAATCTAACGTTTCTAAGTTTGATAAACAGGAAATGGAGAGAATAAACAGATTGGTGAAAATAAAAGGTTTAAGTCCAAACAGATTGTGGCGTTCAGGGCCCATCATTTCCAAAAAAAAGTGGATCAGGTCACAATGGCTTAAAAACTATCTGAGCAGATTCCAATTAATGTTAGAACATGCAGGGAAAAAACCTTGTGTTTATGCACATATAAGCATTAAAATGATTTTATGTGGTGCCTGGTTACAACCATTGACCTTATATGAGAACTGGACTGAGGGAGTGTGATATCATGTCACCCATAGAAAAATAGCTTATTTCTGGCTCCAACCAACATAGTGCACAGAATACAAATGTCTTAAAAGGTTTTTAAGCTGTTTCTTCAATGGCTCAAAGGGTTCTATCCACCGCTTTGAACCCTGCATTATGATAGTACAGAAGCACGCTGCACCGGCTTTGACCAGTTCCACAAGGTCAGCTTACCCGACATCAAGGCCTGCTAAGAAATCATGGGTATGCAGGGCGCCGTGTGTGCATTTCCTGATGCTTTTTTTTCTTTTGGTCTAGCAGAGCAAAAGATTTTCCCTTGTTTCATTCTGAAATGAATGTCACCGCGACAGAAAAATCCTCTCTTCGACTCATCCCGTCTGAGAAAGAACGCGTCACAAATGACTGATACGGCCTTCATTAATGGGCTCATCGGCATTTGATGGGGACACGTTGTTCACCCGGCTGAAATAATTCACGAGAGCGGCAAAGGTGCACACACCTGTGGGTTAGAGGAATCACAGCACGCAGATTAAGCATTTTCACTCAGACAGGTTCTATTGACATCCTCTTTCTCTCGCTCATTAGCCTCATTGTGTCTTTTTCTTTTTTTCTTTTTTGCCTTTTACAGTGAGACTTTTGCTTCAGAATGAGGCTGTTGTTGACGCAGGATCACACTGTCAGTCAGACGAATCCCATTGAAAAGTTTTCTGGGGAGATTTTTGGTGAATAATGGAAGCTGTTTTGCCAGACTTTCCCTGAAGCTTCTTAGTCATCAACATCCAACAAGAAATTCATTCAAAACAAGGGGCATAAACAATTCAACAGCCCCCCCAAACAGGAGAGTGGTTCTAGTGATTCTAGTCCAACAAACCTACTGAGTTCTGAGCATCTAACACATGATTAAGGGCTCCCAGATGGCAATGATGCATTTCCTGCATCCCAGTAAAGCACGACCTGGCCCACTGCCTTGATCTGCAGCATGGATCAGACCTGCACATTAAAGAAATAGCCACACGTTCCATTTGTCTACTGTAGTGTTGGGACTGCTTCCCTTCCTTGGATGAGGAAGATTGCTGACATGGCATAAACACTAAGGGATTGGCAGGATTAGACATCAATCCCACACACTGGCCAATAGAAGAGAAGGCTGGCGCATCATGTGACCTTTTAAACTGGTGGACTAAATCCGGCTGCAAGCCATTAGCAACAAAGCTTTGTAGAGTTCAATCTGAGTACGTAGACAAGTATCGAGCCGTCTGGTCTTCAGTAGACTCAGATTCTGACTTATAAACAATTGACAACAGTGTTGTTGAGGCCAGAAAAACTGAAACCATGACAGTTCACTTAATAACAACTACGTGGCATTTTACACAACTAAGTCAGTCCTGTGGGGCAAAACTGTCACATCCTCTTTGATGTTGATTTAAACCAAAAGGAAGTGGAGCCAGTGTAATTTACAGTGTAACCACTAGGTGGCTCATTACAAATTTGCCTTTTTTTTACCATTCACTTCAGTGTCAGATGGCTCAACTTCACCACAACAAAAAAAAATCATTTTACTTGGGCTGCAAATCTTTTTTTCCTTTGTGAGTAGATTTAATATCCAACATAAATTATAACTTTGTGATTCCGTTTCAAATTTAAGATTAGAATTGGGTTGTTTGATTGACAGGGAAACCCCAATTGTTATTGTCATTCTATTTTTTTCTGCGGTGCGAGTTATTCAAGTTCTAAACAGGCGAATGGGAGGACTCTATAAAAGTGTGTGGTCTCATGTTGAACGTTCAAAGCATTTGATTGACAGCCCGCTTTCACGTTGTAGGGGTGTGGCCTTCCAATAAGCTCACTGCTAAATTGCAAGAGGTTGCCATTGAAATATTGACTCAAACTAACTTATCTGGTTCCAACATGGCAACATCTGTATCGTAAAAACAAATTTCAGAATGAATTGATGTCACAAACTAGTGGGTCACATGACCACAGGCTGAGACCACATCTTATATGTTCAACCAACAGTTAGCCCCCATTAACTTATCTGCGACACCATCTTCACAACAGAAAGAACTATATGCCTAAATACTCTGATATTTCTGTTATTTCCGACAATTGTAGCATGGATGATTTCTCATTCACTTTATTCATTTAAGTTTTTGATAAAAGCTGCACAGAGAGGGGGGCGTGGTCTTTTAATTTCCAATCCCCAACACTACAACAGCCCTGTGACACGGGTCCCTACAGCTATGAACTATGTCCCCATCTTCACACAGTCGGGGCTTTGGTGATCCTATATCCAGCGACAACCACAGAGGTGAGAACTGGGTCTAAATGGACCCAACACAAACCAGCAGGTCATGTGACAACACCGTTCTTTCATGCATCCCTTTTATGCGATCATTAAAAATGTGCTTCTTTGTGAAGGCTATGTCTTTCATTACAAAGCTTGAAAACTGGCAAGTGCCAAGCACATTCATGTGAATCACAATGAGGTTGTTAGCATTAAAATGCACAGCCATGTGCTGCACAGCACCTGGGGTCTTGATGTCGTTGAATGCCGTGTCGTTGTAGTGGTGGGGCTGCAGAAATGCAATACAGCTGAATGGCAAACAATCACAGAAATACTGGGATATGTCGAAAATACAGCTTCTTTTGCTCATATTAATAGGAGTTGAATTATCTGACTCATGGAAGCAACTGCAGAAATACACAACACTGAACAGAACTTAACAAAACTTAAAAACATGATAAAAAAAGACACATTAACATTAAGGCAAGGGAGTAATATTGTCAAACTTACAAAAAAAAAAATAATATCCAGAAACTACAGTTATTTTTCCTAAATGTGCCAGAATTAGGCCCTAAAGTCCAACTCTGATCCTCTTTTGATCTATTTTGAAATTGTTTTTGAAAAGCATAATCGTTTAATTATGATTATGTTGTTTTTAGCCAAAATGACAAAAAGATCTGTGGAGTTATCTACAACATAGTTTCGACAGAGCAGCAGTAAGTCATTAAAAATTCCCCTCCCAGTTGTGGGCGGGACTGTTTTGAATGGAGGAAGCCTCATTTCCCATCATTCCTTGGTTTACACTCTCTCCCACTAGCTTGCAGTCCCTCACGACTCCAAGCTAATATTAGCAATGCAATAAAAGTGGCAAGCAATATTGGCCGTACAGTTTTGAGCCAGACGCCAGCCCAGACGGGGAAAACGAAGACCTTAATGGATCTATTTGTCTGCAAGTCGATGCATTAGCAAGGAGTGAAGCAGGGAGCTTGTGGCCTTCCATTGTAGTTTGTAGTAAACAACTACAATCTTTTTTTTATTACATTTTTTTGGTCTGATCCTGATGCACCATGATTTTGAAATTAAGAAATAATCCAAAATGCAATTTTAATCTTAATTCTCTTTTATATATGTCCTCTATCATGAGAAAATGCTACAAGAACACCAAAAACACAATTTTCACTGGAGTGGGTCTTTAAGGTTAGCATGAATCATAAAAATAATACATTGAAGAAAAATCTCCTTTTTTTTGTCAAATCAATTTTAACTTTAATAAATGCAATAATGACTACATTTCTTTAAAAAGAAATCTAAATTAGTTAATCATCTCCAAAAATCTAATTTAACTTTATACACATTTATTGTATATTTTCCTCAGAAATAGCTCGTCTGTTTTTAATAAACAAACAATAAATAATTCTTACATTTTTAATGAAAATCCCAGTTTTCATTTCAAATTACTAGTTTTGTGAAAGTAGTTTCTCATCATCAAAAAAAATTGGTTTCAGGATTCAAGTTATAAAAATGATAAATGTTGTTGTCTTATAAATAGAATGGTGGACTCCACATTGAATTGATTCAGTGTTTTAGCAGTGATCAAACCACACTACACGTCACCAAATGACGAAATGTCACAGCGGTGACAGCTTTTCTGATGTAAACAAGGGACAAAAAGGGTTCACATGCTACCGTTATTAGCCAAAAGGCGCATCGAAAATAATAAAATATATCGAAAAGTTAGTCTTTTTCTATATGTGGCATTTTTATTATTTATACTGTATTTCACTATGAAAAACACTTGTCTCCTTCCTTTCATCATCATTCACTTTCTCCCACAGCAGCAAATCGCCATCAGTTAGCTCACACGCAGATTAAGACACAGTAGACACGATTATCCACGGACAAGACGAGAAGGTTATTAAATGCATCGCACTGGAGGCTGATTTGCATAAAAGGACGTTTTCGTGTGTGTCTCCTTTCTTACCAAAGGCTGCGTCTCTCCGTTGACGGGAGGC
This sequence comes from Oryzias sinensis, assembly GCA_037389245.1. Classification (NCBI taxonomy): domain Eukaryota; kingdom Metazoa; phylum Chordata; class Actinopteri; order Beloniformes; family Adrianichthyidae; genus Oryzias; species Oryzias sinensis. The sequence continues at coordinate 18,082,586 of CM074493.1, forward strand.
ACTTGGAACCTGTCGATTTCTTCCATCATTTTGGCCAAACGTTCAAAAAAGCAACACAAATGTTTGAGTGGGACGGTGAAATCAGTCTAATAAGCTTGCTTAGTGATGACAGGGCGTCGGGATTTCTGGCTAACCAGCATGATAACGGTTCGTTTTCTGCCTGTACTGCCCTAACAGAGGTGACTCGACAGCAAAACAGCAGCACCGCCCTACTTCCGGGTGCGGAGAATATTCATGAGGCTCTGGCCAATCACAGAGTAGATTACACGGAAGTGTTGCCGAACCTTATGAATCAAATAATTTTACGATTTGGTTTAAAAAAGGTCCCTATAAACTATTTTAAACAATTTAAAATATAGTATATATTACATTTGTATATGCTATTGCACTCGTAAAAAATACATATAAAAATACGCTTTTTATTGACAATATTTTTTTCTATTTACGGCCAATTTATAAATATTACAAAAAATGAGCCAATGTGAAGACAGAAATGTATATATATTTTTTTTTATTCTGAGCAAAAATTACAATTTCACTTCCTACTACTTGACCGGTGGTTGTCTTAGCAACGCCTACACAGCACAGACACAACCGGAGGCAGCCGTTGGTGAGGACCATAAACGTAAGTATAGAGTTCGGTAAATTTTTGTTTTTCTGGTCATTTTTGTTGTTTACAAGTCACGGTGTCTGACTACGATAAGCATACCTGAGTACATTTATCAAAGGTAAGTGACCTACTTTTAAATAAAGCTGGCAACAAAATTCGTTGAAACTTGATAACATTCTAAAATTAGTGAGGCTAGTAATTATAATGTTTTTACATATAAATATTTATTAATATTTAAAGTAATAAAAAAACTTGTGTCCAAGCTTTTATTAATAAACATTGCTGAAGTGATCACCATTCACACTCAAAACTATTTGTGACTTGCAAAGATTTAAAACCTTGTTTTTAGGCGTTTAGATATTTGACCAGGTTTGAAGTTGTTTTCATTTATCTTTACTTTACAGGTTTTCGAGATTTTCTTAAAATCAGCCCCTTTGAGAATTGTATGTCTCATTAAGAGCTTGGATCTAGGAAGTTTATCTTTAAAATGCTCCACAGTCTTGGAGAAACAGAGAAACCTGATTTAAGACTTAAACAACTCAAATCGCTCTGTAATTTTTAGTTACGTTTAAAGGATGTTGTTTTAAAGTTCAGTGTGTTGCAGTACAACAAAAAGTTCTAAGAATTATTGCTATATTTAGATTAAAAAGGATTCATTAAGATCGGCCAACGTTTACTAAGATTTTATTCTCATTTTGTTCTCAAATAAAAAAAATCCACTTAATAAATTAGTTTTTTGTTACTGTAATCAGAATGAACTACAATTAGGTACAAAAAACTTCATAAAATACAAACCTTTTCTCAGAACTAGCAAAAATTACTTATCATTGGGTTGTATACCATTTCATTTCAAGTAATTCTACTTAACAGTTAGCTTTTTAGTTTATTTCTCCTTTCTTGAATCCTTGTGCTCCTCGTTTCTGTTTTTTGATATTTTATAATATTTCTTGTTAAATAAAAATGACTTACTACACGAACACATCCTTTTATTACTTTCTAGTAATTTTCTTACAATGAATGTTCTTTTCCTACTTTCACCTCTTTTTTTATATAAATAGGTTTATATAACAGAGATTTAGTTCTTCATGTCTGGACTCTCATAATGTTTTTCTAGCTACTTTTTAATGTAACATTTAGACCTGCTTTATCCCTGATTATGTAGTTTTCTATCTTCCCAGTGAAGCAGTTGTGTTTCTAAAATGGAAACACAGTTCTGCAAAATACAGTTTTTTTTAAGCAATTGCAAAAGTAGTTTAGATATTAAGCTATTACAACAAATATAAATATAACCTAAATGATCATTATGTAAACATATTCTGTTCATTTCTGTTCTCTGTGGCCAGAGTTCACAATTCCTGTTTTATTTTGGCTTTCTCCTACGCATCGCTCCTTTACTTTTACATAAGCGTTACTATAGAATTTTCGTTTTTATTTTATTTATTTATTTATGATTGTTTAGTTCTCAGGTGTGCAACCTTTAATGCTAAAAGAGGTATTTGGGACAATTTTCAACTGACAAAAACAAAGAGCCACAAAGTCCCATTTCATTATTTAGACAGATACTCTTAATTGATTTTGTGGCCTATAAGCCATTCATTTATAACATTTAGCTTTCAAATACTTACAATAATTGTATTATAACAGTGTTATTTATCTTTTACCCTCCTTATTTCCAGCAATGTATGTTCGCCCTCTGTAAAGGGCATTTCTAAACCTGAATATCTCCAAATCAGTGCATTCTATAGAATCCTTTTGATATCTATAGAGGAAATTTGGAGCTTTTCCAGCAATAGCAAGCTTGGAGGGGCAGGGCTCTGGAAATTGTAGTTTTTGTTGCATTAAAAAAATTTGACTTGACAACTTTTTTTTTTGATAATCAGGTGGTTAAATAACAGTGTTAATCTATTTTAGTTTAGAAAAGCAGCATATACAAGTTCCTTTCAAAATAAAATACACCTTAAATCATAGCATTATTCTTCAAAGCCAAAGAGCCCCAATGGAGGTATGAAAGAGCCGCCGCATGTGCCTTTAGAGCCTCAGATTGCAGATCCCTGGTTTAGCTGTTTTTGTCTTTGTTGCTCACAGTGTGATGGAGAACAATACTTTGCACCAAGACTCAGATGATGCTCAAAGCTTGATGGCCAATGAAGACATTAAAGGTAGTCATCTTTGTTAACATTTATGCTGCAATTCTGTTTCTTGTAGTTATGAGGTTTCTTCTTTTCAATCAGAGCAAGAGAACATGTGTAATAAAACTGCAGATTACTGGATCTAAGGTTTCCCAAACCTTATTTAACATTTTTACTCTTCTTAGAGGAGACAACAGTTCAAGCAGGAGGAGAATCTGAAGAGGATCGTGCAGAAGCTTCGGTACAAATGACGTTTTGTAGCTTAAATAGAACTTAAGCACAATTCCTGTAATAAATTGTAGCTTTGAAATGATCAAAAAGTACATCACTGTGTTTTCTGTATGTGGATAATGGCTAAAGAGTTGGACTTTTCCTGCTCATTGGTTCCATAAAGTCACTCTCTTGATGACTTTCTCTAGGTTTCACCTGTAAAAGACAGAACGGATGCAGAGAAAAACCTAGAAGAAAACAGATCACACAGTACTCTGTCTGAAGCGGATACGAAAGAGCAGTTTGTCTTTAATGAAAAAGGCACACAGATATTGATAAATCCCACAAGGGTAAGAAGGACCAGTCTTTTGCATCCTGGTTAAAACAATTGTTTACAAATGTGAAATTTTGAATGTACTTGATAGATTTGTTGTGCCGCTTTTCAATGGAAGAAAACCATGTTTCTCTTGCAGAGTATAAACACACAGACAGACGCCACACTGCATTGCAGCTTCTCTTCTAATGTTAATCAGGTATGGGATTCTTGGAATTTGGTTAGCATAAATGTTCAGACAGAAAAAAACAAAAGCAAAATATTGGGTTGAACTTTATTAATATGTTTACAGTGGGTGATATATGATGCTTACAAAGAAGAGCTTAAGAAAAGACAAGAGCAGGAGGGTGGACACCTACTCAAGGAAAATACTAACACAGGCAGAAAGAAAACACTGCTGATGGAAACCAAGGTTTCATTTTTTTCTCTCTGTTTTATCCTTTCAAAATAATTGTGTACTTTCACTAAGCAAAGCCATACTTTTCTTTCTTAGGGCTGGTGAATATAGCTTGTTTATTGTCTTTAAAACCAGTTTTTGTATTTGTATATTGCATAAATGTTGTGCATCATTTAATGAATATAATAATTTTTTTTTAAACATATTCCGGGTTTTTTTTCTGCCACAGATTGATGAGCTTTCTAAAATCCGTGAGTCATGCAAGTTAATGGAGCGAGCTGTCGTTCAAAATAGCCTCTGTGACATCGCAATAGGTGAGTCCTTTGAATTAAAAAAAAAAATAATTAAGCTAAAACTATATATAAATATATATATAAAACCATGATGCTATGGTAAGCATAGACTCTTCCTTTCTTTTCTTTTTTTTACTTTGATTCCCTTATAGATTTTAAATTCTATGAAGATCCCTCTGATGAGTTTATAGGCCATGAGGGAACCCTGATGCCTTTATGGAATTTTCGGTTCAAGGGAACCAAACACCTGACGGTTAGTGCCCTCTGCTGGTAGGTTCACGCATCTACTGTTGAAATATTGTCAGTGAGATTTCTGTGACTTTACATAGGGGTTATCTGTCGTTGATTTGTGCCCATAAATGGTTAACATCTATTCTGTGGATTATTTTTAACAGGAATAGGCGATACTTGGACATGTTTGCTGTTGGAATGGGAACTGGTAAACCATGACAATTTCTAGGATGCAATCTATTCACATGTACACTAAAAAAAAAATATATTGTTCATTTGTGTTTTCTAATCCTCTGTCCTGCTCTTCCCAGAGGACTACTTTGATCAGCAATGTGGTGGCATGGTTCTCGTCTACTCACTGAAGAACCCCACTTACCCAGAATATGCCTACAAAACAGCCTCTGGCGTCAGGTGTGTCGATATCCACCCGCATAAGTCCTACTTGGTGGCAGCAGGCTTCTATGACGGCAACGTGGCCGTCTACAACTTGAAGGTGGAGAAACTGAAGCCTGTGTGCGCGTCCAGTCCAGAAACTGGGAAGCACATGGATCCAGTCATACAGGTGGGGAAAATGTATCATAGCCTCTCACAAACACAGTCTTAGATGTGGAAGATTAAAATATATGTTCACATACATTTTTATAAAAAACATTGATGTGTTTATTTCTTTACATTCTATTGTGAAGCTGTGCTGGCAGAAAGATGACATTAACAACAACCACAATTTCTACTCTGTGTCACTTGATGGTCAAATTGTATCCTGGACGCTGGTTAAGGTAAAGTGAGTAATGATGACATGCATGTTTTTTGCATACTTTAACATCTGTGGCTGCATGGCTTATTTTGGAATAATTGCAGAATGAGCTGGTTTTTGCCGTCAAAACCAAACTGTCACTGCAAAACCCTTTCACCGAGGGAACAGGAAATGAAATCCTCAAAGAGGTCTTCTCCAAAGGTCAGGTTCATGTACAGTAAATAACCACACTTTCATTATTTAGTTATTTGAATTTGCACTAAAAACAGTCTATGCCTTGATGTTTCTTGTTGACAGTTTCTTGCTCATCAATTGACTTCCATAAAGAAATTCCCAATCTGTTCTTAGTTGGAACGCTAGAGGGAATGATACTAAAGGTTTGTATTTTTACTATATTTTATTTTCGGGAGTTAATGACTGCATTTTTAAATAACCATATTTGAGCTTTCTTCACACTTATATCAATATTTTATAATTTAAAATGTGTTTGAAATAGCAGGGTAGCTATGGATAATCATTTTGACTCTGCTTTTCTTTTTTTAAATGAGTATTGTAATTCAAATCTGGGTACAAACACAGGTCAAGAAGCAGCTCCAACTGAAGTATTTTCCAATTCTAAATAACTCTACCGCCACACACTTGCTTAATCCAACTGCCTTATAAATAGTTGTTTTTCTATTTGTAGTTAGAGCTGATAAAAGCCTTTTTTTAATCACTTAAGTATTGTCTCTGTAACTGTGCTGAGCTTCAGTTCTGCTGATGAAAAAGGTGGAGCTGAAATGGAAATGCAAATCTGAACATGGAAACCGTTTTGTTCCAGTTAAAAGCTCTTAACAGTATGCATATATACTGTATGTTTTTTCCCAATACCTTGAAGTACTTTAGCTTTACCTTTTGTTAAAACTTTATTTTGACCCTTTGTATGGCCAAATATTCGTTTTTTTTCTTCTTTTTTCAGTGTTCTATGACATACACCGGCCATCCCATGGAGGTCTACGATGCTCACCTGCTTTCAGTTGGAACTGTCAAATGGAACCCTTTCCATCCAAAAGTCTTCATCTCTTGCAGTTGTGACATGACTGTGAAGATCTGGGACCACACTATCACGTAAGAATCCTCTAGCTTGTTGAGGAAACAATACTGCTTTTGACAGAATCCTTCTAGTTCTCTTTGCAGTTGGAATAGAACCGGGTTTATCCGGGTCTCTGAACAGGGAATCAGCCCCTCACCATTCCTTTGGGCTCTTGAGGGGTTGATGGGAGTTTTACCAGTCAGTCCACATGTGCTGTGGATTCTATCATAAATGTAAATTGTTTATGTTCCCATAATATTTATTCTCAAAATATCATTGTCTTTTCCAGTACTCCAATTTCCAACATTGACCTAAAAGAACCTGTTGAGGATGTTGCGTTTTCGCCACACTCCTCCACTGTGTTTGCTGCTGTGACCAGAAGGGGAACAGTAAGTCCTTCTATGTTTGAACTTTACACTGAGCTGTGACCGAACACTTTATCAGTTCATTGTATTTATATGGTGTTCCATTAACAGGTGCCACACTTTAAAAGCTCAAGCAATAAAGCTGTGATTACAAAGAATAAATAAATAGATTAAAACAGTAAAATCCCTTAATCAGCTGCCACTTTCTCCAATTGGGGGGATTTTAGAGCTTGATAGAAGCTGTCCGGGGCAAATGCTCCAGGAAAAGTCTCTGATGACAGACAGGTCCTATAAGGGATGAGCCTGAGGAAAAGTGGTTCAAACAATACTTAATTAAACATGTCAAAATAGGTCTGTTATGTTGCCAGGACGGTTATTACCGGGGTTCAACCTTGGGGCTTGGGCTGTGGTTGGGTGTTGTAGGGCCCATTCCCATGGGACCCTGTAGAGTTCAGCTCATAAAACCCACATTTCATTGCTTTCCTGTGGGCCCACCATCCACAGGCAGGACCACAACAGGTCAGGGGATTTTGGTGGCAATAAATGGCCCAACCATCAAAAATGGACTTTAATTGTCATGCCACAGAATGTCACCACACTGAGTGGGAAGGAGGCTGAGCCCGTTTGAGCGGTATTGGCTAGAGATGGCAGGGCTCGCCTCCACAAACAGTTTGGGCTTAAAGCCAACATCTCTCAAAAGGGATCACTGAGAAGGGATGGGCTGGTTTGGGTTTGCACTCCTAGCTCAGTCATCGTGTGGGGTCTCATACCTGCGCCTCAGGGTCGGAGACATTTCAATTTCTGTGGTCTCGACTTATAAGAGGAGTGATGGCAAGTACTCCACCTGGTTACTCCATTGTTCTTCTAGGAGACATCAACACCCATGGGGTAACAATGCCTGGAAGAACAGGATTGGGGAGAAAGGCCACCCTGACCTGAACTCAAGTGTTGTCTGTATCAGTCACAGTTCATCCATTGCAAACATCCTGCTTGAGCACATCAGTGCACATGGCAACAGGACACTCAAGGAGGAGGTCAATGATTACATTTGTGCTTGTGTCATCTGACCTTCAGCCTTGTGTCTTGAAAAAGGGATCCAGACTGGCTTTAAAAGCCTCTGTCAGACCTGTCAGGAATAATAGCTTGGCTCAAGGTAGCCACCCCCCTCACGTATGCTGCTGACATAAAATAAGTTAGATTAACCGCGCATACTTTTAAAATTTCCCCATCTGTTTATGTTTGCACTTTACAACACCCCTGAGTGTTCAGTCTGAAAGTGAACTGAAGTGATGGACAAATTCAGCCACTTGCTAAGCTTCGGTGATTTACTTGCACCATTTCGGACATAATGCCTGACCTTATTAGGCTCCGTTTTGCAACTGAGGAATCCCACATAGGCATGGACCGCATTTTGTTTGTGATTAGGTTTACAAGATTAATTAATGGATGTTATAGCCTTCATTGTGGCATTTAAATAAATACATATCATAAAACGCTCTATCTTCTTTAGTAATAAGCAAAACATTCCTTCTTTAAGTTCAATTCTTACAACACTACAGTTGATCTGCAGGAATTTGGAGAACTCAATGTTCTCAGTGCACAAACTTTAGAAGCAGTTGGATCTTTAAAGGAAGATCCTGTTTTTTTCTTTTGTTTTTGGTTTTTTACCAGGATGTAGTTATATCTCTCTGGAAACCTGGTCAGATTTTGAACAACTAAAGAGAACATTGATGTATTTTTCACATTCAATACTGCAGTCGCCTTACATGATGCTTTAATGTCCCTAAAGAATAGCAGCTCTGCAGCAGCACATTCTTCACTCAGAGAGGCTATAGATCACCACTTGACTGATGATACTTATTCATACTTGTAAATGTCAGAGACACCAAAGTGTGAGTGTGATTGTGTACATGTGTTATGAGGATAATTAGCTGTCTGTTAGTTTGAGGTGTAAGAATGACACCCAGATGGCTGGTGCAAAAAAAAAAAAACCTGAAAAAAAAACCTGCCTGTTTTTTCAGTCTGAGCAGACTGTTTAGGAAGTAAAGGTTGTTCCAAACAGCAGAACTTAATTGTTCTGATTATCAAAGACATATGTTCTGTTTAGCATAGCTTTAAAAAAAACGATATTCAAATATATCGCATGGATATTAGATGTATATATTGTATGTAAGTATACATATGTAAAAATATGTATGTGTATATTATTCTTATCTTAATATGCGCATAGTATTTTTCAATAATAATTTATGCTCAGTATTTAGGACAGTACTCTGTGAAAATTATTATACCTTATAAAACATTGTATATAAATAAAGAAGCTGCTTGCTAATTAATGTAATTAATATTAATGAGGAATAGGGGTGAGTTTATATAATTCTTCTCACTCCTTTTCGAATATGTATAATTGTTTAATTGATTGTAATATATGTGTTCATATATGGAAGAAAAAAGAAAAAATTTCTGTTTGTGTTTATAACGGTTCTTGAGCGTGAACGTTTTCTTTATATTCTCTGTTTTTTGTTTTTGTTTTTTACATTTTTTTATGTGTGTTTTTCTTTTTTTGTTTTGTTTTTTAATATATATATATTCGAAATAAACTTGTTTCCATTCCATTCCATTCCAAAAATATTATGAGTACAAATAGTATATATTTGTGCACTTTTTCTAATAGTGGTGTTTTTCATAAATTCGTACAATTATGAATGCTTTGTTTCCAAAGAAAATGAGGTTTGGGTGTAGCAAATAACCTTAACACACAAACTAGGCAGAACAAAAGTGAACTGAGGTAAAACATTTGATCAGAAGGATTACAGACAGGAAGCTTCACGGATGATCAAGAGAGACTCAGCTGTGGTGATTAGAAAAGAATCAAGTACAGATTAAATTCTTAATTTTTGAAAAATGAACAAGACAGAGCTCGATCAGGTCTACAGAATCAAAACGCTCTAATAGATTATAACTCAGATAGTAGTAAGTGTGCCGGCTTGGTCATTTTTTCACACAGACGAGAGGCGTTCGAGTTCCTTGTACTGCTGTTTAATGTGGTGTTCCTTTCTTTAAACTTTACACCGCATCAACATCCGTAGAACTAGCAAACAAAAGTAATAATTAACCATAACATATGAATTGCACATCTAAATACAAATAATGCACAAAATAATACACATACATACCACTTTGGCCCGCTAATGAACCAACCGGTGAACTTAAAACACAAAAAATCTTCTTAATTGTTCTCTTATTGCCGTCTGTCGCGCTGACTTCGCATGTGCTGCTCTTATAGGAAACAGGAAGTGCCTCTTACAACCTGTAGCTGAACTCAGGTAAACTAAACATTAAACTCTTCAAAATTAAATCTTACTGCTCCTAAAGCTTCATATGTGTGATATAAAATGTAGAAAATACAAATATTTAAATCTACAAATTAAAGAAAAATAATTAAAAACGTTTTAGGTAGCACTGCGGCAGAGCGCCCTCTGCTGTCAAAATAAATAACTACTAACACATCAACTGCTATACTCCCACCATCACAATACTAACAGTATGTGATTCTGAATAGAAGCCAATACTATAAATAAACATTAACAAATACTACTCTGCTTCAAGTAAGAGAACAGTCTTGTGGACTGGTCTTTCCAGAACAGTCTTGTTGGTACGTGTTCCTCCTTTATTTTCAGTAGAGTCACCAAGAAGAAGTTTAACCCTTCTGACCTTGCCGTCGGCTCCTGGAATGACTTCTATGACTCTGGCGAGCTTCCACTGGTTTCTTGGAACACACTCATCTTGTAGCAAAACGATGTCGTCCACCTTTGCGTTTCTCCTGGTCTTGTTCCACTTACTTCTCTGTTGCAGATTTAACAAATATTCCTTTCTCCATCTAGTCCAGAACACATTTGTCAAATACTGCACTCTTTTCCATCTTCTCTGCAAGTAGAGAGCCTCTTTAACGAATTCTCCAGGTGGTGGTGAGATTACTGTTGATTTCATCGTCAAGATGTGATTCGGGGTCAGCGCCTCAGGTCCAACAGGATCGTTGAGGAACTCCACAGTTAGTGGTCGACTATTCACCACAGACATAGTCTCATACAAAAATGTTCTCAGTGATGAAGTATCTAATCTTGAGGCAGACTCATCAAGAATAGAACTCAAAACATTTCTTATTGTCCTAATTTGCCTCTCCCAGACACCTCCCATGTGGCTGGAAGCCGGTGGGTTAAAGATGAAACTTATACCCAACTCTTTCGCCTTCTCTTTAGAAGCTTGTGTTAAGCTCAGGAACTCATTCTTGGCACCAACGAAGTTAGTTCCTTGATCACAATGGAGTTGACTGACATTGCCCCTTATCGAAATGAAACAACGTAGTGCATTGAGGAAACAATCTGTGCTGAGATCGTCCAGGACTTCAATATGAATAGCTCTGGAGCACATGCATGTAAACAAAAGTCCATACCTCTTCATCTCCTTCCTTCCTTCTTTCACATAGAATGGTCCAAAGCAATCCATTCCGCTGTATGTGAATGGAGACATAGCTTCCGTTCTTTCTGATGGCAGGTCGGACATCTTCTGCTCCTGACTGTTTTGCCGATATTTTCTGCACTTGACACACTTGCGTATAAATGATGCAACTTCACTACTGCAGCTAATGATCCAAATGCCATTAGCACGTATTTCATTGACCGTCATACCCCTTCCCTGATGATGAATCTTTTCATGGAAGTGCTTTATAAGTAGACATGACACATGATGTCCCTTTGGAAGTATGGCTGGGTGTTTGACGTGTGGATGGAGTGATGCTTGCGAGAGTCTTCCTCCCACCCTCAAGACATTGTGCTCGTCGAGGAATGGGCTTAATTGATGAAGCTTGAAGTGAGAACCCTCCACTTCTTTATTTTGCTTTAAAGACTTGATTTCCTCTTCAAATGCTTCCTTCTGCACAGAGCATATTATGAACTCCTCCGCTTCTTTCCTTTCTTCCAGCGTGCTACTTTCATTGGACATTGCCTTGTGGTTTGTTGCATATTTGCCTCGTCGCTTCAATCTTGCTATTGCTTTCACAACTCTTTTCCAGTCAGAAATTCTTTGTAGTTTGTCAACAACTGACTTTTCTTCTCTTGCTTCAACTGTGAAGACTTGCGTGACCTTGAATTCCGGATCTTCTGAGTTGATCTCTTTCATTTCAACTTCGTCTTGAGGCAGTTCTTTTTGCCATAAAAAACTTGGTCCTGTGAACCAATTAGACTCCGCTAATTGTTTTGTCATTTCTCCTCGAGATGCCCTATCAGCAGGGTTTTGTTCAGAGGCAACATATCGCCATTGACTTGGTTCTGTAGTTGACCTGATTCTCTGTATTCTGTTGGCAACAAATACATGGAATCGTCTGGCGTCATTGTTAATGTAACCAAGGACAACTTTGGAATCGGTCCAGTAGTATTCTTTTAGATCTTGAATGTCCAACTCCTTTTTTAGGAAACTTGCAGTTCTGACAGCTACTACTGCAGCTGTGAGCTCCAATCTTGGGATGGTTGTCACCTTTGTAGGAGCTACTCTGGCCTTTCCCATTATGAAGTTGCATTGTACTTCTCCTGTCTTAGTTACAGTCCTGAGGTATGAGCACACTCCGTAACCGGAGACACTAGCATCAGAAAAACTGTGTAGCTCACACTGCTGAACTTGTTTGAATGTTGAGGTGATGTAGCATCGAGGTATGTTTATGGTTGGCAAGCTCTTGAGGTCTTTGAGCCAGGCTTCCCATTGTGGTTTGAGGTCTAGAGGGAGCGGCTCATCCCAACCCAGCTTTTCTTGACACATCCTTTGTAAAATTCTTTTGCCGACCAGAATGAATGGGGCGACAAATCCAAGTGGATCAAATATAGATGCCACTGTGGAGAGCACTCCTCTTCTAGTGAAGGGATTGTTCTTTACATCAACTTTGAAGCTAAATGTGTCAGACGTTACGCACCACTGGACTCCTAAGGCACGTTCCATCTTTGGTTCTCCCAAAGCCAGGTCCAGATCAGTATCTCCTGCTGCACATTCTTCTTTGGGGATTGTGGCGATCACTTCTTTGCTGTTACTGATGAACTTGTGCAGGTGCAACTTTCCTGTGTCACAAAGTTCTCTGGCTTCTTTCACAAGCCGAATCACTTCTTGCTCTGAGTCTACAGCAGCCAAACCATCATCTACATAGAAGTTACGTTGTATGAACTTCACAACAGCTTGACTAAACTTGCTTGCTCCCTGTGTGGCTAGATGCTTGAGCCCGAAGTTTGCACATCCAGGTGAGGAGGCTGCGCCAAACAAGTGGACTTTCATGCGAAACACAGATGCTGGATGTTCCATGTTGCCGTTTTCCCACCACAGGAAACGAAAGTAATCCTGGTCTTGTGGAGCAACATGAAATTGGTGGAACATGCGTTCGACGTCACACATGATGGCCACCCGTCTTTTCCTAAAACGACACAAAACTCCCACTAAAGTGTTAGTTAGATCTGGTCCTGTCAAGAGCTGCTCGTTCAGTGATGTGTTTTGGTACTTGGCTGATAAGTCAAAAACAACTCTGATCTTATTCGGCTTCTGGGGATGATAGATGCCATGGTGAGGGATATACCAAGCTGGTAGGTTGTTTATTTCATCTTCCGGAACTTTCTCAGCATCTCCTCTTACTATTATGTCTTGCATAAACGCCACATAGTCGTTGTAATAATGTTGATCCTTTCTCAAACGTCTTTCTAAGCACTTCAGTCTGTGTTCTGCACAAGCCTTGTTGTTGGGTAGGTCAGGTCTTTCTTCTTTAAAGGGTAACGGCATTTCAAAATGACCGTCTGCCTTTTGCCTTATGCCTTCCTTTACTTTAGCCAAGAACATCATGTCTTCTTGTGACATTGATTCTTCTTCAGCCATGTTTTCAACAAAGTCCTTTTCCAATGCTTTGATTATCTCAGCTGGAACAATCATTTCCCTTACTTTGTTTCTCTTTACAAAGTGGACTTGAGTTTTAATTTCTGGAGATGACTCAATTACTGGTAAGACTTGTTTTACAATAACACGATGACTGACTCCAATCTCATCTTCATAGTCGCTTGCAGAACAGCTGTAACCAATAATGCTCCAACCAAGCAGAGACTTTTGTGCGAAAGGCTGGTCTCTTTCCCCGCTGATTACTTCTATGGGAAGTAACGCTTGAGGACAATTATATCCTATGAGCAAGCCAACTTCACAATCAAGCTTGGGAGCCATTTCCTTTGACAAATGCTTTAGATGGGGCCAATTCTCTGCTGTCTTGTTTGTGGGAATATGAGATCTGTTGGCAGGAATATAGTCTCTGGTGTAGGTCGTTGGTAACTTGACTCTCAATTCTGAGTTCATGCCTCGTACTTGTAGGTCATTCAGCTTGTGACTGGACACAACCTTAGCTTTAGATGTTATTGTGGAGATTTTGAGCTTGACTGGCTCTGATGTTGTATTGAGTGACTCTGCTGTGTCCTTTAGAATGAAGGTTGTATCGCTTTGAGTGTCAAGCAATGCATACACCAACTTCTCCTCTTGTGGGTTGTCTTTGGTGGAGATATAAACTGGAATGACTGAGGAAGTGCAACCTTGTAACTGTTGTTGCACCACTCTGTTCGATGTGACTTCCTTAGACTCTTGCTTGGTTTCTTGTTCCCGTGGATTAGGCACATTTTCTTTCACTTGATTAGTCTTTAGAGCTTCTTGATTTGTCTTTGGATTTTGTTCTTTGTCTCTTTTCTCTCTTTCTTGGTGTAAACATGTTGGGTGTGGCTTTTGGCATTTATCACACACGCTTCTAGAATAACAGCTTTTGGAGTTATGGCCTGACTTGAGACAGCCAAAACACAACTTCTCAGACTGCACAAACTTGATTCTCTCTTCGACTGGGTTTTCCATTAATTTCCGACATTTGTGGAGTGAATGACCTGGTTTCTTACAGAAAAGACACGTCTTATTTGGCTTTTCACTGGTACTTGTACTCAGAGTTTTAGTATTCAAAGCGTGACTTCTTTTTGGCTTGTCTCTAAGGAAGTGGTGTTGTTCTATGTCAGATGGCTTTAGTGCTTGCAGTGAGGTTATAGGATTGCATGCGATTCTTGCTTCTTTGTTCAGAAACTTGACAAAATAACTGAAATCAGGGAACACTTTATGTTCGTCCAGGAATTTTGTCACAGTTCTATTCCAACGTGCACTCAGCCAATCTGGTAATTTTGCTGCGATTCTCATGTTTTCAACACAGTCATTCAGCACTTGTAAGCCTTGTACGTACGGAATTGCGGACTCGACACTGCTCAAAAAGTCTGCAAACTCACGTAGATCTTTGCTGTCTTTAGTTATTTTTGGCCACATTTGAATCTTGTCTCGATATGCCTTGCCTATTACAAAAGGATTTCCAAATCGATCTTCAAGTGTGTCCCAGGCTGCAAGATATGCTGTGTCTGTTCCAACTAAAAAGTGACCTTCAATAGCCTTTTTTGCTGAACCTCCAACATACTTTCTTAAGAAAAAGAGCTTTTCGTGTATGGGCAGGTTTTTACGGTCGACTAATGTTTGAAAGGACAGCTTCCAATCATTATACTGCAGCGGATCGCCTGTAAACACTGCTGGTTCAGGTATTGGAATTCTGTTAGCTGTGATAGCTTCAGCGAGTGTCTTTACAAGTTCCATGGAAGCCACTTGTTGAGAAGAAGAAGCTGCGATTTGTGTTACAGATGCTTGAGGAGGAGCATGACAGCTTGAAGGAATCATGGGTTTAGATGGGATGAAAGGTCGTGAATGCACATTAAGGAAACTTGGTAGTAGGACAGAACTGTTCTCTTTTACTTGTGTGTGCATAAGAGGCTTTTCTTCATCCTCATCTTTAATACTTTCAGCATAAACTCTTAACCTTGCTTGTGCTGCGTTATGCTTTTGCATCTCTTTTAATAGTTCCACTTCTTTTCTTTTCTCCTCCAACCTATTTTTTATTGTTGCACTTTCTGTTAGAAACTGTGCTCGGTTTTTCGCATCTTCAACTTCTAGTTTTCTGATTTCTTCTTCACGTTGATGTTGGGTTTTCATTATTTTGATGACTTTTTCTGAGGCGGCTACTTCAGCTGCTGCTAGTTGTCTTTGTACTGTGTCAGAAGATGACCGCTTGGACATATCAGACATGACCTTTGATTTGTAAGACATGCTTGAAGAAGTACTACTTGAACTGCTGTGAAACACTGATTCAGAATCTGGCCAAGGAATATCTTCTGGATTGCCATCTTGTTCGAGTAAACGCTGTGCTTTAGCTTTGGCTGTGTGACTGATTGTATGGCACATGTCACATTTTCTTCTTATTTCAATGTCTGGACTTCTAATTTGTCTTATTGAATCATAGATATTGCAGATGTCTTTCTGAAACGTGTCTATTGTGTCCACAGCTTCAGCGATTATTTCTATGTCTTTACCTCTCATAAATCTCCTGAAACAGTTTATGTGATACTTCCACTTTTTGTATAGACACTCAAATTCTTTTGTTAAATCAGTCAGGTGAGCTTCTTGCAGAGATTTTCCCTTTTCTGTAAGTGTGCGTTTGCGCTGACTTTTGCGAACTCCTGTTTGTTTACTTTCAGCTGATACTGATGTTTGCAGAGTTTCTTCTCCATCTGACTGCTCATTATCATCATCTTGTGTTTTACATTCTGCATCGTCTTCCTTATTGCGCCCTTCTGTATCCTTCTCCTCATCTGCCATTTTGAGTGTAAATTGTAGCTTGTAGTTGTCTTAAGCTTGATATGCATTCACTTTTTGATGCCTCAGCTCTCTATCTTTAGCTTTCACATGCAGCTGGCTAGTTTTGTGCTGCTCCAAAAAATGCACTTTGGTTCTTGTTTGTCTAACTTTCACTTGATCACTTTACCTTAGATTTTGCAGTGCTTCATTTGAGCATGTGATCCTTCCCTTGTATTTGCAGCTTCTTGCTTGCAGCTTGCTTCAGTCCCGACAGTGCTTTGCCTTCTCCGGGGCAGTGAAGTGTTCTACTGTGCCGGCTTGGTCATTTTTTCACACAGACGAGAGGCGTTCGAGTTCCTTGTACTGCTGTTTAATGTGGTGTTCCTTTCTTTAAACTTTACACCGCATCAACATCCGTAGAACTAGCAAACAAAAGTAATAATTAACCATAACATATGAATTGCACATCTAAATACAAATAATGCACAAAATAATACACATACATACCACTTTGGCCTGCTAATGAACCAACCGGTGAACTTAAAACACAAAAAATCTTCTTAATTGTTCTCTTATTGCCGTCTGTCGCGCTGACTTCGCATGTGCTGCTCTTATAGGAAACAGGAAGTGCCTCTTACAACCTGTAGCTGAACTCAGGTAAACTAAACATTAAACTCTTCAAAATTAAATCTTACTGCTCCTAAAGCTTCATATGTGTGATATAAAATGTAGAAAATACAAATATTTAAATCTACAAATTAAAGAAAAATAATTAAAAACGTTTTAGGTAGCACTGCGGCAGAGCGCCCTCTGCTGTCAAAATAAATAACTACTAACACATCAACTGCTATAGTAAGTTAGTAAAATACGTAGATTAAAAAGACAGTTCAGTGTACTTTTGAAATGTTTGTACGTATTTTACACTAAGCAAAATACTCAGTTATGGGGGGGGGAAAAGAAAACCTTTTATTAAATTACTTTAGAATTGAGTTTGGTTAGAACTCAATGATTGATTTAATATATTTCTTTTCTTCAGGTTTACTTTTATGATGTCAGCATTAGCATATATGAGCCTATCTGCCAGCAGGAAGTTGTAAACAAGAGGAAAGGCCAGTTGACCAAACTGGAGTTCAATCCAATTCATCTCATCATCATAGTAGGGGACGGAAAAGGCTGCATCCACAGTTTCAAACTGTCTCCAAACCTCCGCAAAAGACCCAAGGTAAGAGCTTTTCTGTTAAACTTTCAAAAAATAAAAATGAATGCAGTCAGGATTCAAATCAGTGAGTGAAAGCTGTGATCGTCTTCCCAAACATAAATGCTAGTGAGAAAATAAAGAAAAACAAAAGATTTATCATTACGAGGAAGAAACCACCTGGAGTTTTTCTGCTAATTCATGACGCTGTTGTTAGGCGGAGGAGGGATCACAGCTTTGATTACAAACCCAGGAAGAGGAAGTAAAAACTAACCAACTCACAAGGATTTAATCAGAATCCATAAACAACCTATTCAGCTGTTGAAATCAATTAATCTACTTTATTCAATTTTCATCTATTTAAACCAATTCAAGAAAGGACGGAGCAGACATTGCATCGATCTAACAGAGATAGAACTATTTTTACAGCGAGATTAAACATAAGGTTGCTTTGCCACATTATTGTGTGTTTGGTTTGAAAAGAAAAATACAACAAATATTGTATGAATGTCAGATAACAACAGACAATTTAGCATGTAAATCTGCTTAAAACGAAATGTCTCCAAAGACCCAAAAGAAAAGTGGGTTTTAGAAAAAAACACACACATGTATTTAATATTTTATTAGCTTCATAAAATAGTTTTACTTTTGTTCATATGCAACCAACACATTTTTCAAACTAAAAGATCTGTCACAACAGGACTTCTGGATGTTTCTGTGGTCTATTGAAAGACCGCATAGAAAACAAGTCCAGTAAAATGTTTCCTTTTTTTGTGTGCAGAACAAGAAGGGACAGGAGCTCCCCATAGATCCACAAGAGGAAGTCGGCAAGTTGGAGAAATTTCTCATCTCCAGACTGAATGCACGACAAAGTGCACCGTGATGCCGCTGCTCTGCCCACAACAGCAGTACGGTACAACTGTTTTTTACATTTTCAAACTGCACACATTAGCATGTGCAATATTGTTGACAAGTCTTTCTCTGGAAGGTCTGATGAGTTATTATTCTTAAGTCATCAACAGTCTTTGGTTCCCTCTAGTCTTTGCTAATATACAGTTACCCGAGGCATCGTTAGATTTCTACCTGAACTTGTTCTGTGTCGACAGTTCAGGTAGATTAAGCAGAAAATATACATTTATGAGCACCAGTCCGTGGATGTTTTAATATCCGATATGCAGGAACTGTTTTGCTTTCTGACAGCTCGAACCTGGTCTCTCTTTAGTCCTCAAAGATCTCATAGTTCTCGTTTGTATCTTTCTAACCAACTGTTGGAATCAAATGTTGCAACTATGAGACAACATTTATAAATATATAGGAAGAGAGTTTCTTCAACCCTTCACAAATAAACTTTTGTAACGATTAAGACACTGTCATTCCCTGTGCTTTGGTAAAGAAGAGTTACTCAGCAATTTTCAGCTATTGTGAAACAAATTTTGACTGCCATAGTGCAGGAATCCGAACACAGTTACACCTTTAAATGATTACAGCAGAAAAACCTGCAAAAACATTAGTTTAGCACTGAGCGGCATATTTACTACATATCTGTCAGCAATTCCTTTTGTTTTATTCTGAAAGTTGTCATTAAGATGCTCTTACTGTGAAAGTCCCATAAATCTGTGTACAGTAAGCTAACAAACACACCTTATTGAAGGGGACACTCAGTTGAAATAGCCACACTTTAAATCCAGATCCCCTGAAATAAAAGGCGGTCCTTTCTGTCTGTTTACGTTTGACTCCTGCTTGTGCAGTCAGGAGGTCAGCAGGTAATTGTGCTCATTCCCCCGCTGGGCTTCTGGCTCCCTCTGCGTCAACACAGACAGGCTTTCTGGGTTAGAAGGCACCCTGCAGGCTCGACAGACGATCAGACAGAGCAGGAGAAGGAGGACGGCAACACATGTGTTGCAAGCAATGGCCACTAAAGCAGCTGCAGACAGTCCCGGTGGTCTTTCAGCAGGTTCCATCAGCTCTAACAGCCGTCAGCTGAAATACCGGGTCTGAAGCTGGATCTCGGACGCTGCTTGTTTATCACAGACAGACTGAGGATAAGGATCATTATTGCAGGATGTGATGGTTTTGCACCCGTCGGCAGGATGACAGCTCTGTGGGTCGTTCCAGTGAATTTCTCCTGTGTCTGTGGAAGAGGAGTGCATCCCATAGTCAGGAACGGCTGAGCAGAGAAGCAGCAGCAATGATGCTAAAGACATTCTGTCTGAACAACACCTTTTTTCTTTAAATCGCCATACATACGTTGACTAACTCATAGTCAATACGGTTATTTCATTTTTCTTTGTTATCCCTGTTTGCCTTTTTTTTTTTTAAAAAGCAGTTCAAGTATTTATAAATTATCAATCAATTACTTTTTTTTTATTTAGACTGCTATAGAATACACGGTGCTTGACATAAAAGACATTTGTCAAAACAATAAAAAGTCAAAAAACACCATAAAATTAAAACCAAAAAACATATCGAAAATGGGATAAAACAGAGTGGCTAATACTTTGAGAAGTCACTGAACAGAAAAGAGTCAGAAAACAGTAAAAATGTACAACTGATAAACCATAAACGCCATTAAATACTTAAAAGGCAAATAAATAAGTCAATAACTTAATTAAATTTGTTATGTAAATGCTAAGCTTAAAAGATGCATCTTTAATTTAAATTTAAGAATGTCTGTGAACCTTTACATTGAACTAGTTTTCCTTTTCCAAAACAGTTTGATTTCTTGTTATAGAATAGAATAGAATAGAATAGAATAGAATAGAATGTCTTTATTGTCACTATACACATGGTAAGATTCGCATCACACGCGCATACAGTGAAATGCCGTATCAACCCACTGAAATGAAAAAAAATTCCATGTCAACTAAAAAGATTTGAAGCCAGACTTTACAAAGAGCAACAAACTGAGAAAAACCGCCAAAAAAAAGAACAGATCAACACCAAAGGTTGAATTTTTCTGAGTTTAGCTACGCTAAGAGAGCAAACAGTGAGGCTGTTTTTGCTCCAGAAAGGTGCAGGCTTAAAACCAATGTTTACCCCCAGAGAACCTCTGTTCCATAAATACCCAAAGATACCCTTCATCGACTAAAATTTCATTCCATAATCAGCTCTGGATTTGCCTGGTTTTGGGTGAATGCACTGAGCTATTAAAAAAATGTCAAGCATCAACAACACTTCAGTTTTTCAAGCAGAGACACTAAGAAAAGACCTTGTAGTGGGCCTAAACTGGGTTTGTGCTTCATCATTTCCCCACCACTTGAGCGAAACACTGCACAAAGGAGATCCACATCAACCAGAGACTTAAAACGATGAGCTTCTATAGGCTGGTTAGCTGGAGAAGATCGCTCAGTCCGTGAGTACAAACAGGAAGGAGAGCTGAAGCACAGATTCCAGTCATGTGTGCCGTCAACAAGGTTTCAATTGCAGGAATGGGTGTTGAAGTGAACAATGAATCATGAAGTTATAGCAGGAGGAAGTGGCTGTCAGATAACAATTGCTTTATGTAAACACAGTGCATGTATTTTATTATTATTTAGTTTACAGGTTTAGTGATAAATCGCAGACGTTTGCACACATCCTGATCTGTGTAAACATAAAAGCACAAATGTGTGATTCGCAGAAGTACAGCAACTATTATGAAAAGAGAAATGTTTGTTTTCTGCTGCTGTCAGGTTGGTTATAATTAATGGTGGCAGATTAATGAGATTTATTTACAGAAATTAATTACCTTTCAGGTGGGATTTCCAACTTTGCTACAGGACTTCACAGGGAAAATTTAAAGAGGAACAAATTAATTTTAGTATTTCATAAATAAATAGGATTACTAATTATTCCCATGTGCTCACAGATTAACTGACTCCTAAATAACTTTAATCCAGCATAAATCTACAACAATTGAAGCTTCATCTGTTCCTAAATTGAATGAAACTGTGCTGATTGATCTCTGTCTGCAGTGGTTTCTGACTTACCGGACAGAACGAGCCAACATAATTCAGTTGCCTCCAAAGCTTCCTTTCCAAGAAACGGCGATGTCTTATTGAGCTGTCTGCCACTCTCATCTCTCATTTCTGCCTCCTATCTGCCTCCTATATGCTGCATGCATCACACATGACAGGCTGTGGCTGCAGGAGCTCCCCGCCAGCAGAGGTGGAGCATCAGGGGGAGGAGCTGATGTGATGCAAGATGATGTCAGTGGTGGTGGGGACAGATTTTGGAATCACAGATCAAAAAACAGGTTATTTATTTGAGCTGTTAAACATATAAAAAAGAAAAAAAAAGAAAAGCAGAAGATAATGACAAAACTATGATCCCCAAAAAAAGTTTTGTTGGTCATTTTAGCAAAGAGCAAGTTTATAAATCATTGCTTTGACTCAAAGTCCTAGAGTGTCTCCCAATGGAAAGTGGTTTTAAATGTGTGTAAACTGTGTACTTAGAAGCTCCTTAGATCAATATTACTATACTCAGAATAAGGTAGTATCACAGTCCTGACGCACAATGGAAACATGCTGACTGTTCTTCACCCTCACTCTTCAGTACAAAAAAGTGCTTTTAAACAAATGTTTGTAATCCATTTGCAGCTAATTCATTTTTAAAGTGACGCCTATTCATTTTCTTTATATAGTCTGAGAGGAATGTTTGGCCAGTTGGATGGCTCCGTGGCGCATAGGAGACCAGGGTTTATTTCCCGGGGGACCACAATTAGCTTTATCCAGTGTGGGTCCTTGGACAAGACACTGCTGCCTAACTATGTAGCCACAAGGTGGCCCACGTCTGGGTCCCCCCAGTGCCTGTCCCACGCCTGGTAAAATACAGGGTTGTGTCAGGAAGGGCATCAGATATAAAATCTCTGCCAAACCACCTGTGATAGCTGACTCCCTGAAGGGATTTGCCAAAATGTGAACAGAATGAGAGGAATGTTTGAGCTTGAGGGCTCTCTAGAGGCAGAAAATGTTATTACAGGAGGAAAAATAGCAGGAAGAAATGACTGGGCTGACCTTTAAATTGAACCTTTAAAACTCTGTTCTGCCTGAGCATTATTTAGACCTTCAAAATAAAATGTTAAATCAAGTCATAAATTATGTATGCGTTGCAGAAAATGTATCTTTTTTTTGTTATCCAGCATTCTTTTGCAAGAAAATATTGGATACTTTAATAAAACTGAGTGGATTATTGATTTATATTTCTTCAGTTTGTGTTTCTTTTTGTAACTACAGGGGATGCATTGGTTTAAAGACTTCCTGTATCTTTCAGCTACAAGCAGTGAGGGTGGATTGGTTTCCGCAGTGTCTCCATATCCTAATGTTTTGTCCTGCAGCGAAATATTCATTCATAATTGTTTTTCTCTGAAATTGTGGAAACATTTCTAATGATGTTTCTATTTCTTGATGTGATTTTTTTCTTGTTTTTTTGCATCTTTAGGAAGGCAAATGTCATAAGTGTGTTTTTTTGTAATTTCCTCCTACAATCAACCCATGACAGTGTGTGTGCTGTGTGTGTTTGTGCATGCACACAAACACACACAGCATTAACATAATAGACAAAAACCTGCAGGGGTTGAACAGTGTAAACAGCATCATCAGCTGCAGGAGAGCGTGGCAGATAATGTAGCACAGAAAGAAGCTGTCTGAGCATGCTCAGTTCAGCCTTCACATTTTAACAGTTTCAACACTCACCTGTTTGTGACAGGGCTCTGAAACTAGGCGGTAAAAAAGGAAATATTCTGTTTTTTTACCATTACAGGGGTGTCCGGTCCTGAGGCCATCTTTCCAGACTGTAACGACACACGATTCTTCTTTTGTATCTGGATAAGCTTCTTTATTTAATGTTTGCTCTTCACGCATTTCATTCATTCCAAAAAGACTGTTATGCTATATTTTGCTAAAGGTTCAATCTCAGGACTTGAAAATTTGTATTAAAATGACTGTAAACATTTTGTTTTGACAACATTTTGACAAATAAAGCAGATTTTCTCGAATGTTATCAGCATTTGATTATTTGACACATCGTTTTACCTGTAAATTACCAGCAGATTGTCTTCCACGTCCAGCAGAGGTAAAAGAAAGCAGAAATCCTGAAATTCTCCCTCAGGGAAATATTCCCCTACTTTTTTATCCATAACTTTTCATTTGCATAAAGACAGGAACATCCTTTTTTTACCGACTAGGAAATTAGTTCATTTAAAAATAAGAACGTTTAAATCTTTTAATTGCAGGTGCAATTATCATCTGCTACCGTGATGGGACTGGCTGCCATGACAACTGTCAGCAGCAGCGGAGAACTTGCTAATAAGGGTTAGCAGCCTCAGAAAATAGCAATTAACTGCACCTCTGCTTGGAGTCCACATTATCGTTTCAGAGGAGTAAAAAGGCAACAGACAAATCTCACAAACAATGATTCAGAGGAGAAGGCATAAATTAGTCCTTCCTGACCTAATTGCACAGACACGCTGAACAAGAAGGAAGCATGAAAAGCAGATTTGAATTAAGAAGAAAATTTGTGCGCATGCAGGTCTGATGGATCTGAACAATGCTGCTCCCATTAATACATCTGCAGTGAGTGCTGACATAAGCCAAGTATGGATTTGGTTTGGAACATCTGCAGATTTCCTTGCCTCTTCTGAGAAGTTCACTCCATAATATGAGCCTGCCTCCCTCAGAGCCGTGTGGAAGGATATCTATCGGTTTGTGTTCAATTGAAGTGTCTCTACATTGTTTTGTGTTTTAATAACTTTGTTTACATGACAGTTGCATTAAAAAAAAGATTGGGGGAAATTAAAAAACCTGTGAGAATAAAGAAACTAGAGAGTTTTGCTTGTTGGGTTTTTTTATTTCCAGAACTCTACCTGCTCCAATGCAGGCAGCCTGCATGAGAGGTCTATTTACGAGTCATCTCCTTCATTTTATTGACAGTATTGTTGCAAGCAACTCAACTGCTATGCTACAAGTTTTTTCAATGCTGAAGAAACAAAGAATTAAGTTGATGTTTTGGAAAGATCGCTGTGTAAACAGTAAATCCTTCAAATCCGTTTCGTTTGTGTGAAATTCTTCTCGGCAGATTCCAACGATCAGGTTCCTGCCAGAAAGTCTACCTTGATCCTTGGATAATCTTGTGAAATGCTTTCAAGTCGTCTAATCCTCACTTTTTTTTCTTTCATCCTTCCCATTTTGCTTTGGAGGGACATCAAAGAAGTGGCACTACAATCGTGTTTCTGTCCTTTTTAGTTTAACTAATGGGAGATAAAATGATGCTTGGCATTAAATCCGGCTCATCGGGAAGGATCAAACTTCACCCTGTCTGATAAATATGAGCTCCACAAATTGAATGTGAAGGACTTGTCTCCGTGCTTTGCATGACAATGACGTGTCTGTCATCAGGGGCCATTGTAAGGCCACAGACTGCATTAAAAATGCCTTCAAGTGTTTCTGAGGCAACAGTGAGAAAAATCTGATGAGTCATGAGAGGAGACGTTTGCCCACTTGAACTCATCTGAATCAGCGTATCCTTTCGTCCTACCTTTTAGGTCTCTTTCCACGTGTTTCAGTCACCTCGCAACGGGGTCGGCTATGTATGACCATGTGACTGAGTGGGCAGCAGGAAGGGCAGCCGGCTAAATTTAGTTGGGGTGTGCTGTGACATATTAAGCTACGCGAAATTGTCCCTGTGAGCGGTTTCTAAGCTCCAGGAGGAATTAGGGCAAACTATCCAAGCAGGTGAATGTGTGCACGGTTCTTTCAACCCGCCAAAGATCATTAGAACAGCTGACTTGTGGAGGTCCGATCGTAAACATGCACAGCATGATGCTTTGCTTGGAGTTTGACGTCACACGACACTCTGATGCCAGATTTGGAAGATGTTGACCCCATGACTTATTCGGAAAAACATAAATGGAATAAAAGGGAATGTCTGTATGGATAACTACAAATGAACCTGTCAAAAAGGTGTATTTCTGTAAAAAAACAAAAAAATAAAGTAAAGAAAGATAGAACATTTGGTAAGAGTTTGCAGTTGTCAGACTGTTTTTGCCAAACGTGCAGTTGCAAAAATGAAAAGAAATGTATTAATGATGCAATTCATAATTAATGCACTTCACAATTTATGTCCAAAAATTGCCCAATAAGAACATCAGGAAACATAAGGCACTGAGTTGAACAACTAGATGAGGTTAAATTAAAACTTCTAGGTCACAAAAAGGTCAAAGTTTAAGTGGTACGCTACAGTGCCTGGCGAAAGGATTCAGCTCCCTTGAACTTTTCAACCTTTTGCCACATTTCAGGCTGCAAACATAAACATATAAAACTGTGATTTTCTTTTGAAGAATCAACAACAAGTGGGACGCAATCCTGGAGTGAATTATGAAGTGGAACGAAATTTAGTGGATATTTCAAACTTTTTTAACGAATAAAAACCTGAAAAATTGGGCGTGTAAAATGATTCCGCCCCTTTAAGTTAATACTTTTGCAGTGCCACCTTTTGCTGTGATTACAGCTGCAAGTCGCTCTCTATCAGTTTTATCTATCAGAGATTTTTGCCCATTCCTACTTGTAAAACAGCTCAAGATCGGTGAGGTTGGACTTGTTAAACTTGTTAAACAAGTTTAAAATAAATACATTTTGTTGCACTTGCTGTTGATTCTTCACTAAACATTACAGTTTTATATCTTTATGTTTAAAGCCTGAAATGCGGCAAAAGGTTGAAAAGTTCAAGGGGGCCGAATACTTTCACTATGCACTGTATGTACGGCGTTTTCATAAGTGAAGAAAAAGACATTTATCATGTTAGATTTGGCATCAACAAACATTCTGTAAATCCATGTTTTTTGCTTTTAGACATAGATGATATCAATTAGTAAAAAAGCAACAACAATTTTGCACAAAACACCAAAATAAAAGCATAAAACACAGTCAAATAAAATGTTGGCTTCAAAACACAGACCTTTTGAGAGTGGAATAAATAATCTAAAAAAACTGAAATGTATAAAATATGTTCACAAGCTAAGACGGGGTAAGCTTTTGAAATATTTTTAATACTTTATTTTGAAATTATGGGCAAAAATAAGTTTGGGCATTTCACAATATTCCTATTGAAGAATTCCTCTATGGCAAGATAAGTTAATATCTTAAGATAAGTTTAATAAAGGAGTATGCTTTTGTTATCATGAAGCAATTTCCCAGTGAAACATCTGGAAAACAAATATACCGGTAGATCTTAAAACTACTTCATTTTTGTAATGTAGAATCAAAAACAAGTTATTATTTGAATAAATAAAGGTTAGGTCCTATTTAGGTTCTAATAGTCAAAAAGTAGTTATATGACAAAAGTCCATAGTAAATATAAAACAATAGTAAATATAAAAAAAGTCCCTTCTTTAAGAACAAGTGCTGAAAGGTTCTTCTTTATAAAACAGCTGCAGACGTAACGGAGTGCAGCCTCAGGTCAACTCCTGTCAGCAGGTGAGATGACCCTGATCAGCTGATCACCTTTGCTGAGCTAGTAATCCATCTGCAGCACAGAGACAGGTGTGGTCAACAAAAAGTGGCTATTGATGATGGGGACAATGGCTCCCATACTGCTCTGCCTCACCGTGGTGAAATGAACAATGCAGGTGATGGCGATGACGAGAAGGCCGATGATGATAGACGCCACAGAGACGTAGAGAGCGTTCCTGCCCAAGCGCCTGGAGCCCTCATAGTCCCCTTGGTAGTAACTCTTTCTGGACTGGAAGAGACAAAACATGAAGAGGATTGAGGTCTCTGTGACAGACACGACTGAGCTGTGTCAGCCTGCTCAGTAAATAAACACGGAACACGCGGCTTCATGCTCTTTCCAAATAGGAGAAAAGGAGGTTTGACTGACAGAGCAGATGTTTGTGTGACAACATGACATGTTCTCCACCTTATTAGAACAAGCAAAATAAGAGTTTTGACACATCATTGTGATACCCTTGGAATAAATCCTTAGAGTTTTGTACGTAGTTCAGTGGTGCTTCCTCACCATGATGCAGTAGACCAGGGCCACGACGTTGACGGGGTGTACAGGACAGAAACAAGCCAGCACGGTCAGACAGAGGTAGCTCCGGAGAGGAGGTGGTGCTTCCACAAAACCGTGGTCAAAAACGGAGCTTTTCTCCAAGGGGTTCAGCTGTTTGGGCGCCATTGAACCTTATGGAAACAAAACCCTGCAGAGACACAAGAGATCAGCGAAACACCGGATTTAAAAAAAGCAGTGCCAAGTTAAAAGCATGCTGCAGAAGAAAAAAAATTGAAAAAACTCTGGAAGTGTAAAGTTTGGATAGAAGCCTGCAAGTGTCGGTGGAGTCTTTCGGTCGGGATGGCGCTGCTGGAAAATAGTACATTTGTAGGCAGAAATAGAGAAGGGGAGAGAAGGAGGCGATCAGTGACCCTGCTGGCCTCCGCCCAGGGTTGGAGTTCGTGTGTGTGTGTGTGGGGGGGGGGGGGGGTCTCTTTTCTACTTCTGGCCTGAGACCTCACACCCCCCGACTCAGAGACATGAGGGTTTCTGAGCCAACCTTTTAGGAAAATGTGGTTCTTATGCTATAAATTCTTGTTGTTAGATCCTGATTTATCTCATAATTGGCTGTTTTTTTGCCCAGGTATTTTATTTTGCTTCCTCGTGGTTTAACTTTAAAATGATCTCCACTCTGTTCATTTTTTGACTCCAGGTACTTTATCCAATAAGATTCTTTGGGTCCATTTAGATTATCATTAGACTTAACCAAGTAACACACAAGGAAGACATAACAGAAGCATCATTAACTGCTAGCTAAGTTAATGACATCTGAAACATTTACATCTGTACATATGCTCACAATTCTGAATATTTTTATTCTTGCATATTTCAGATTTGGCATATTTACACACTTCCGTTGTACACTTTGTAACCATTGTACATATTGATATTTTTTGTAGTATACTTTGTTAGATATTGTCTTTGCACTGTCAATTTCATTGTCCAAGTGGACAGGGACATTAAAGGCATATCTTATCAATCCAAGTTAAAAGGATTATTTGTTTTTATAGACCTTCATTGCCTCTAACAGTGTCGCTGTTTTGTACTTTTTTAATTGCTTACAATAGAGTAAACCAAACCTAAAAACGGAGTAAAATTCTGCATTCAGAATAAACAAAGGTGGTTAGTAAGAACAAGATCCTCTACTCTTGATTTCATAGAGCTACTATGATCTCATTACTTTATTTTATTATTTTACCATTAATTTCACATATCTAATATTTTCTTACTGTTGTCAAAACTGTATGGGATCCTTTTTTATATTTCCACTTAATTATCTAAGTATTTCATTTATATTCCAGTTTTTGAACAGCTTTTAGCAACACTGGGTATTTAAAAAAAACATTTATTTTAAAGGTAAAATAAATATATGTAAATATTTGCACAAAAAGAGCTGTCTCAATATTTTATTTTATTTGATTCTATAGATTTTGTTCTATTACTGTCACCCAAAACCTGTAAAAGATCATTTTTTAAACATTTTTACTTTACTATTTTATTGTTTTTATAATATTTTTATATATGTGACCAGATTTTAGCAACACTTTTGGTTTCAGATGAGTCCTCATTTATGTTCTAGATGAGTATTATTACCACAGAGTTTTATGACTCAAACTTTTTTTAACTTCTAGTGAAGTAAAAAAAAAAAAAGTTCATATAATTTCATGAAAGAAAGGTTTCAAAACACTTTAGAATAATTTATTAAGATCTTCAAATTTCAATTGTCAGAGGAAAGAAAATGAAAGAAAAACAACAAAAAAAAGAAACGCTCGGCAGGGGACAGTCCAAATGTTGAAAGTGTGTGAGCTCACAAAGAGCCGCTTTCACAACATCAACCCTTTCCTTAAATCATCACAACAAAAGATAGCAATAAAAATAATATACAAGGGGAACAAGACATCGAAACAGAAAAATATAGCTTCTTTTTTCTGAAAATAAGTCTTAATGCTGCAGAATTCTCCACGTATCGTCTGCTATTACCAATAATAGTACAATTTTCATTTGTAAGGTAAAAAATAACTTATTGCTTTATTGTAAGTTAAAAAGTTACAGTGTCGGTGTCCAGCAGTAGTTTTTTTTTTTTTTTTGGGTCTCCCAGTCTGTCTGAGAGGAACAGCTGGTTGGAGCAGGAAGTCTTCTGCTGCGCTGAACATCAGGCTGAACAAACACACCCGTGTTTTCCCAGAGCCTCCAAATGTTCCAGCTTTTCAAAGTTTTCCCTGCCGGCCAGCGTCTTCTGGTTCTACCGTCAGAGCCGACTGGGAGCAGGACCCTGTTCTTTTCTGGTTCTGTCTAGTTCACACCACATAGAGCAGCAACTTCATATAAACAACAATATGTTGGTTCCAGAGGAGCAGGCGTTTCGCACAAATCAATATTCAGTTGGAAAAAGTTCCGAACAGCCGAACCAAAACAGAACAGGGTGATTTTTTTTTTGTTTGTTTGTTTTTTCAGTACCAAAGAAGAAAGAAAAAAGGCAATCAAAATCACTTCTTCGTTGCCAGAAGTAGTTCCATATTACTCTTTGATGTGTGCACACAAACGCTCAGTCGCACACGCTCAGTCACATGCACCTTCAAAAGCCACAAGAGGGCAGATGGGGTTTTTTTTTCTACAACTGAGAATGTCCTTCATTTGTTTACACGTTGACAACACCGCCAAAAGAGGAAACCTTTCCTTTCAAAAAAGCAAATGACAACAAAAAATAAAACTTAAGAAGTGAACAGCGCAAAAAAGATAGTATATATATTTATATATATAATATTTTCAGAATGAAAATCCACCTGGAGCATCTGATTTTTCACGGTGGGGGCTTTTATTCTTCTACAAGTCCATCAAGTTTTTGGAAATTTATGTTGTTGTTTTTTTGTTTGTTTGTTTTGTTTTTTTGGGGGAGGGGGGGGTGATGCAGATCATATTTTCTTTCCGGAGATGAAATGCAAACCAAAAAAAGGGAGGATTTTGCAGCAGAAGATGTGGGTTTAACTGAAGGAATTTGCCCAGACGACTCCCAGTGCTGCAGCTGCTGTGAACAGACGTCGCCGCGGACGACGCGCATACTGATAAAAGCAGTGAGATGAGCACAGAAAGCAGCAACTGACATCCAACCCACCCCCCCCCCCCCCCCCCACTTCCAAACCAACCGAGGACATGCCAGCTGGTGACCCCCCCCCTCCTCCTCCCTTCCCTGTCTTTATGTACAATATCTTACAGGAAGACATAAAAACATTGCTTTCAAACCAATTACAGAATAAAATACCTTACAGATCATCATTATAATGTCAATATTAATAACAATATTACAAAGGTTTTTGTTTTAAAGACTACCAAAATATACACTTTAGGTTTTTTACCCCCCCCATGATTCTGTGACACTTAAAAAAAGGACCTCTAGTCTGGACTTGTTCTTCCTTTTTGTTAAAAACGCTTTTCAGGCAAAAACTCGTTTTTTTTTTCTTTCAGAAACAGCTCTGAAGGAAATGACAGATCGCTTTCAAAATAATAATAATTATTAAAACAAACAGTTCTCATTGTCTTACGGAAAAGACAAGATTTTTTTCAGTCTTTTTGCAGCTTTAAAAAAAAAAGAGAGAGAATATCGATAGTCCTAGGGAGGGAGGGGAAAGGGTCTAGCTGTTACGCTACAGGAGGAGAAACGGTGACGTTATGTTGACGTGAGATTAGTATAGCAGAAAAAAAACAAGAGTTCTGCTTTTTAAAAAGATATTCAGTCGGTGGGTGGAGCCACGTGGAACCAGGAGAGAGTCCGGCAGAGCCTGTGGCCGGCCAATCAGGTGGTGCCGTTAACAGGAAACCGGCATTCCGATCAGCTCAACAGCAGAAGAGAAGCGTCCCCCCCCCATCCTCGCTGACCTGAGTCTTCTCAGTGGTAGCCATTAGTGAATGCAGTAGCAATCAGAGGACCCTGAGGACAAACAGGGGGGAAAAAACACTCTTAACCAGGCTTGTCAAGTGTGCAGCCAGGCGTGACTTAAGCATATGTGGAGGGGGGGTGAGACAAGTCGGAGGGGGGTTGACCTACCCCTAAACCGTGGCCGAACCCGGTGCTGGGGGCGGGGCTGGCGGCACTGATGTAGCTACTGACTCCTGAGTCCTGATTGGCGGCAGCATACAGATCAGCCATTGGTCCGGGGCTGCTCGTGCCCAGGAAGCCAGCTGTGCGCGAAGGGGTGGAGCCTAAGAGGCAGCAGAGACGAGTCAGAGCTCAACCCCAGAGGGCTGCAAACGCACACACACACACACATGCGCGGCTAAAAATACGCCTTTATTTGTCCACGCCGGACAGAACACAATCTAGGGCGAGCACACAAACACCAGCCGCGCACGTACCTCTAACGACTGCGGCGGCTGCAGCTGCCATTGGTCCGTACGCAGTCAGGGGAATGGCTGCAGATTACACAAGAAAAACAAATTACTGCACAGGCAGCCGCACAGTGGATCCTTCTCATGTCAGATCATAAGTAATAATCTACAGCGCCCTGCTACATCTGCTCGCACAGCTGTTATGTCATTTCACTGGTGGAGGGCTGAGCGGCACCAGTGAGGCGGCGTCTGACTCAATGATGGAGCTTTAGACATCAAACCAGAGGCGCTGCTCCATCAGGGACTTGTTCTTAACATGCAAATCGGACATTTCTGCAGGTGTTGTTTTTTAAATACACATTAAATACTGATTGTGAGGAAAACCTGAAGCCAACAGCTTCACCAGAAAAATGTTATCCTTAAAATCGGACATCTAATCACCTTAAACTATCACTGACTGTTTTTTCTCTGTTTAAGAAGACCATTTTGGTTTGGTTTTTGTGCGTTCTATTGCTTGACATGATTTCTGGACAGTTACTTTTGGTGCACCATATTTATTGCACTTTTTTTTTGAAGAACCAGAGATGGGATGTGTATCGCCTTTTTGTTTTGCTTGTATAAAAATATTTTTGAAGGGAACAAAAATCGGACATCTTCTTGTTTTAAAGCGGAGCTCTCCATCGTCTGTAAGGTTGACCTGACCTTTAACCTCTTGACCACTGAATTTATTTCATAGGGGTTACCTGTGATAATTCTTCTTTCTCAAGTTTGGACATAAGAGCAAATGAACGCTCAGTCGTCCCTGACCCCACCGGTGAGTTTGCCACTCGCATTAGCTGTTTACAATGATCCAGGAAGGAAATCGACCCCCCCCATTAGCAGTGTTTTAAATTCAGAATTTATGGTCAAGGTTACCAAAAGAAATTTGTTTGGTTTAAAACAAACAAAAGAGTTTTGACACATCATTGTGATACCCTTTGAATAAATCCTTAGAGTTTTGTACGTAGTTCAGTGGTGCTTTGCCTGGTTTTTAGACTTTTTTCACATAGTTTTGATCTCGTCTTTGCTTTCTTTGTGGATTTATGCATTTGTATATAGTCTCTACATGTCTGATAGATTGTTATATAACATAAAAACTGTTTTTGTAATGTTTGCAGCAGAAAAATGGACAGATTTACCACTCTGAACCGTTTTCAGGAATTATTGTGTAATATAATCCATTGTATATCTGTAAAAACATAAATTAAACTGGGGTTGTGCGAAAAAGATGGATGTCAAGCATCGCGACAAAAAACTGTTTAAAAGATTAATCAATAAAACAAATTCTAAAGTGGAAAAAAAAAACATCCGAAAGACCTGGAATACTAAGGATTACTAAAGAAATATCTTTTTGAATCTTCCCCAGTAAAAGACAGACAATCTCCTTTGATTTGAATGCTGTTTAGGGGGTTTTCCACTAAAGGATGAGCACCAAAGAGGGTAGACATTGCTCTTTGTTTAGTTTCTTTCCTTAATGCCAAGCTAAGTTCGGTGGCTGCTGGGAAATTAATAAAATTAGGATTACATCTAAAGCCGGGCAGCTGTGGGGCTGAAGCGGCGAGTGCAATCTAGTTCTGCAGCAACACCAAAATGCAAAGCGTTTCATTTCTCTGTATCGGTTTGTGTTCCTGCTATAGACCCCTGGAGGAGTGAGGAGCCACTGACCTGTCAGCTCATGGGGGTGGGACGATGTCAGGAGGGGGGTCCTCTCTAAGTGGAATTCTGGAAACAAGAGGAGGTCGAGAGATATCTCTGTGAACAGACTCACCACCCACAAAGGCAGACTGAAAACGCTGTGTTCACACAGAAAGAGAGAAAAAAGTACAGATGAATGCAAGAAAAGAAAACAACAACAAAAGAGCAGAGCAAGAGGGAGAACGGTGAGGCAAAAGAAAACGATCAGGGGAATGAAAATGTTTTATGGCATAAAAAGGCCTAAAGAAAACACAGCAACGGCTGTCAGAAGAAGAATGATAGAGGAAAGTCAAAAGCCTTGAGAGGAAAGAAAAGACACGGTTGTATCTGAAGGTGTGAGTTAAAGGCTGTTCACACACATGCAGCTGCATCAACGACATGCCACAGCCTGTATCCTTCTATAAACCTCCTCTGCAGGCCCGCACAGAGCTGCTGCCTTCATGGACCTACCTGGGAACTGGTAAGTGTAACCAGGAGCAATCCCAGAATAACTGCGGCTGGTGTAGGTAGTAGTCTGGAATCCTGGATAGCCTGAAGAAAAGAGAGAAAATAAGGACTATTCATCTTCGAGATGAACAAATCAGTGAAATATCCAGGTTTATAAGTTATATTTCTCAGTCATTTCTCATCAAATAAATATTCCAAATAATTATTTACGATAATAACTCATTTTCTATCAGGCCTTTCACCCAAAAGACAAACTACAGAGAGAAATAAGACGCCCAAAATGGCTTTTTCTTTCATTTTTTATGTTGCTATTCCTTCAAAATAGAAAATGAATTGCAATCGTCCAGATACCCGGTAGTGAAGCCCCTCAGGCTTTATTTTCAGTTTGTAAGTTCCAGTAAATCATGATAAAAAGGTACAAGACCAGTCATTTTGGCCTGTTTTTTTTAAATGTTTCCTGCCAGGAAGATCAGCACAGGCTCTTTGTGGAATCAGCGTCAAATCTTGCTTTAACTTGTAAAAGTTCAGAACATCTTAAAAGCAGAATCTGATGGCAAATGGGAAATTAGAAAAAATTAAAATCTGAGGCACAAATTTCTTTGCTGAAAAGGCTCATTTATAGGTAAAAAAACAGTTGTGACTGCTCTGAAAATGTGAAAACATAAACTCTGTTTTTTGTTTTTTTTACCAAACACTGGTGCCTTTCATCTTTGTTTTTTTGTCCCCAGAGCACAGTTCTCTTCACAAAACTAAAGAAAAGACGCAAACACTTGTACACAACCGCACACGAATCCACCAATAAAATCGTCTGAAAGTTCACCTGCATATCCCCAACCACAATCAGAAATACATTAAGTAGAATCCCATGAACAGTGAAAACCTTATCCATTCAGGACTTTATCATTTGCTTTTGCAGAATCATAGTTTAGAGATTATTATGTTTAATAGGTTCAAAAAGCAATCCATAAAACAGTTTAATAATATTATGTGCTGTGGAGAGAAAAAAAGTCTAAAGAAAATCTATATCAGGTACAATAATAATATATAAATAATAAAATAATAACAGGCTTTTTGTCACCAAAAAGTAATCCCAAATTCTCATATAAAGTTCAGAGTGCTTCAAAAGCAGCACTTTATTTATATTAATAAATAAAATAAAAGCAGGAACTGACAACAGAATCAATAGTTTTGTGCTTATTTGACTAAAAGTTTTATAAAAGTTCTTAGCAGATCATGTAGAAATTAAAGTAAATCTTCAAACAGAACCAAGAGCAGCACTATCCTAAATGACCAGCAGAGGGGGCAGAAGAGCCACAGATGGAGCATTTCTCAGCTGATTTTCTCAATGAAAGACATTTTTCTGCAGGAAAAGCCTTCTCACTAAAACATCAAACCAGAGAAATCGTTTGTTTTTTTAAATCTGGTGTATTGTAATATAAATATTAAGATTGTTGACTTCGTTTTTTCAGTACTTAATGTAAAATAGTATGTTTCCATGGTCTTACCTAACATGCCAATTCCCAGCATGAAGGTGTCCATTCCATAAGGCATCACTCTGGAGCGACCTCTGGCCGAGCCTGTCGGCGTCATCACCTCTTTGGGTTGTGCTTTCTTACACTCCACCTGCAGCAAAGGCAAACAGCGGTTCAGTGGAAAAGCGTGCGGCCGAGATTGGCTTTGATTGAATCTCTTCTAAAATGTGGTACCATCTTGTTGTTGATCTCATGGAAGTGGATTTCACACACTTTCTCCACCACGTCTTCATTCTCAAAGGTGACGAACCCGAAACCTAGAGGAGAGGAAAACAAACAAAACAAAACAAAATTGGAATATTATTGCCCCTTTTCAGCCAAAGACACATGAACCTCTTCCTCTCTTTGCCCTCATCTTAGAGACACAAAGCGTTGATGGATGAGACGCCATCACCAAAAAGATTTCTCCCACCACCAGGTCCCTCTCATTTACATTATCGCCCGCCCTGACTGAGAGCCGACCCCGGGTCACCCCTTCTCTCCTCACCCACAGAGGGGACAGAGATAAATGGATCAGGGAAGGACCCAGGAAGGTTATTTTTTATTTTATTTTTCCTGTAAGAGCTGCTGCTGTTTGTGTGTGTGTGTGTGTGTGTGTGTGTGCGTGCACCCACCTCTGTGCCTGTTGGTAGTTTTGTCAAACATTAGCATGGCGTCATCGACCTGTGAGGACACAACAAAGGATACTTGAGCTGCGGCGTATTAATACTCACACATCATTACCCAGCATGGGGTGCAATTGTCCCTCCTTTGCTTTGGCGTAAGAAGGGGCAAACAGATGGAGAGGGTGGAGGTGGAGGGAGGGAAGGGTGACAGGTGACAAAGGAGAGGGCTGAAAGGGCCAGAAAGGCAGAACGGGTGAAGAATCACGAGGGGGCAAAAAAAAAGGGGGGGAATGCTGCACAAAACTAACACGAGCGTCATCTTTGGAGGGCGGAGAAGAAGCTGAGGGGCTTCATCTCCATTCTCCGCTCCGCCTGTCGTTCAAGTGAGTTCTCACACGCTCCGTCCTGCTTTCTTTCAGCGCTTTACTCCCTGCATTTGTTCAGCTTCAACGTCTAAAGTTTACCGTTGCCGTGGAGACTGTCTAAAGAATTTCAATTAGGAGAACTTGTCACCCCCCCACCCCCACCCCCAACTCATTTTATTGAAACAGACAAAAAGCTAAAAATAAGAGTGAGAGAAAGAACTAACGGCAAAAAAATTCAGGGGGAAGTTTTTTTTTTTTTTTTTTGGGCAAGATTGCAGATCAGACACCAAAATGGGCTGCGGCCTTTGTCAGCACCCTCGTCTTTTCTTCCCCCTCCGAGCTTTTCGCTTTGCCCTATTCAATATTCCACCTCCTCCCTCCCTCCATTCCCCCCTCCCTCCCTCCCTCCATCACTTGTCCTTCACTTGTAGGAAAGTTCGCTGCTCCTGCTGGAGCTCTGACGGCATCAGGAGGGAAATCAAGGACTGTGGAAACCAAACTTTGGTGGCGTCCTGCCGACACACCTGTGGATCGTGACTCGGTGGTTATTTTCATAAAGTGAAACCTACACCGGTGAAACATGAGCGGACGTGGCCTCCGGTGGTCGGACCAACTGATTCCCGACTCTTATCTCACATGATGATAAAAACTAACTCACACACAGCTTCTGACAGATGAACATGGATGGGATCAAGGCTGCTTCGATCCTGACTCCCCCCTCCCTCTAAGTCTCTGTCCTCGATTCAGATTTACCCCCCACCACCCCCACATCTTACTCCTTTCCGGTCATCCAAACTCAGTGACACAGCAAAGAGCCGGCCAGGCAAGAGGACGCTGGGAAGACAGCTGCGAGCCAACATGTTATCGTGAAGAGTAGAGTTACAAGCCCGGCTAGCTCTGCAGCTAGCTTTAGCAGCATCACTCCTGGAAGAGATTTCCTAATGGGCCGGGCCAGGGGAGAAAGTGGGTCGCTCTGATGGCTCACCAGAAGGCCCAAAAGATGACGAGGGAACTGTTAACCTGTGAGGCAACAAAACGGTAATCTGTTCAGTGACAGTGGCCCTTTTGCTTTTGCCAAAACCAATCCCAGAAAGCCCACTGTTGTAAAACTATCCGATTGGAGAGCTGCGGGGTTCTGGGATCGCCGCAGTCGCTCGCTATTCCGAACACAAGCAAGGCAGCGAAGAAGCATTAAGGTCAAATTCTCCAATTCTCCCATGTGCAGAAACAAGGTGCAGCTTCCAGAGGGCAGCCTTGAAAATGTCCCGCTTCCACTGAAGCGTACAGACATTGTCTGAAGAACAAGTGTTTGCTGACAAGTCCATTCCACTTCTTTTTTTTTTGCCAGATTATAAAAGGTGGCATTCACATTTTTTCCCCCCGCCGTCTCCTCACATCTCCCTCTTTCATCCTCGCTCGGGCTCTCCTGCCATTTCTCTCTAAACAGGCCAGCAGACAAAGTGTTCAGTCAAGCCTTCTAATCGCCAGCTCACATGGGTGAGTGGAGTCCCAACTTTTCCCGTCTGCCCTGTCCATGCTGTAGTTTTCATCTTATTCACTCCTCCACGTGCACGCTGCTCCGACAACCCCCCACCCCCCTCCACCCTCCCGATTTCAGTAGAAACAGTAAGACACAAGAAAAACCTGCTGGAAGTCTGCAGGTTTGAAAAAAATCACACTGTGACTGAACACAATAAGTCAGCATTGATTGAAAAAAAGGGTCAAAAAGCCGGAGTTTATAAAAGGGGTTAACCGCAACTAACTGCTACAGATCAGTCGCCATTTTTTTGCAACATGCCGCCATGCTGGAAACAGACGTGATCAGGAAACCGCCGATTGGTCCGAGGCGAGTCAAGTCAAGATTTCTATGGCAACCAGTCTCCAATCAGAAGTGAGCATGTTGGAAGCCTTCCACTGGAAGCAAGTTTGACAAAATCTGTCAATCAAACATGGTTGATGTGGGGGGCCAGTGGGCTCCACATAATCTTATCGAGGAATCTGATTGGCCAGTTTATAACTGCATTATTCTGACAAATAGAATGACCGAGTAACAGCTGTTTCTTTCTCGATAGAAGTCTATGGGATTCTGGCATCTTGAAACAGCTAGGCTACTTCCTGTTTGGAACATGTGGGGGGAGAGGTTACTCAGTCCAGTTCCTATATGTGGTCAAATCTCAGGACAAATGCTAGAAACTGTCTGACCCAAAACCAGAAAGGTTTGTGTGGCTCTAAAATATCACAAACAGAAGTTATTGTTCCAGAGGGAGAGACGTATCCAGGTCCAACACAAAGAAGCCCCAACTACTACCCTCCACTGCCATGTTTGACAGTTCTCCCAAAGCTGATGTTTCTGGCACAAACCTGGATGCTAGGCGTTGTTGACTCACTTAAACGTTTAAAACCTGTATGTCACTAATTCTCAACATACCATTTAAACCAGGACTCCGCTTAGCTTAACATCACCATGAATGGAAAAAACACTGATGGAATTCATTTTAATATAACAGGAAGAGGCCATTCAGGCAGGAAGAAGTTAAATAAATGTAATATTGATAAAATCGTCTGAAGTCTAACACGACAAACCCAAACTGTAAACTGACAAACTGATGAGGAACCACAAAGCTGACAAATGATCTAACAACCAGACTTTGACAGGTGTGACTGGGGGTGGAGCACTGATTGATTGTGAAAAATGTGTGCATCATTAGGGGTGTGGTTCTGGGCAGAGTGTGGACCCATGGGTGAATTTAACAAAACTCTCACTTCAGTCCAGCCCAATCACCCATTTTTAATCAGATCGTCCCGTCCCACTTCAGGCTTCCTGTTCATCATTCAGAATCAAGAAACATCAAAGATTGTTTGGTTTGGGTCCTTGTCATGCTTCTTTTCCATCCTTACAGTCAGAAATCTCTGATTTTGTCTCCTATTTTATTATTGACATAATGAAGACCTTGTAACCCGTCCAAGACTGATGAAGTGCAGCTTCTGTGCGATCGTTTTATTGATGTCTTTGCTGCTAGACCTTCACTTCTGAAGCTCAGTGAATTATAAGGCAGCTGATTAGCAGCACTTCTTAATTCTTGTGGAAACGGTCAGACTATACTTAATTCAAGCTTTTTATAGTTTTTCATATGATGCAATAAAAGAGAAAAAGTTGGTATTTAACTTGACTTCATTTTGTTTATTCAAGAGGTCTAAACATAAATTACTAAATTATTTGCCTATTTGTCTTAAATTACATTTCTGCAATGCAGATAAG
This sequence comes from Oryzias sinensis, assembly GCA_037389245.1. NCBI lineage: Eukaryota > Metazoa > Chordata > Actinopteri > Beloniformes > Adrianichthyidae > Oryzias > Oryzias sinensis. Next base: position 18,122,181 of record CM074493.1, read on the forward strand.
TTCTATTTTTAGCTTTGGCCAAAATGAAGGAGGCTTTTGTAAAGTCCCCCCAAGCAAAGGGGGATTACAAGACCTCCACCTCAGTGTTTAGACTGTTTTCTCATACAAGAACAATCGCTGCAGTCTTAGTGGCTTATGGGTATTTTGCAAAAGGAGCTTGGCCTTTTTCGCGTTAGCAGAAAATTCCTATAATGTTTTAGGATCTCCGGTTTGCTCCAAAACACCTGAAGTGTCAACTTCACTGGACTAATGAAGTTTGCATAGGTGTTGCTCTGAGATGTGCCCTCAAACAAAACAAACCTCAGCCTGAATCAAAGACTTGCATAAATTGCACAGTGCATCCTATGTTTTGCTAACAAGGCGGTGCCACGCTAAGAAAATAAACGGGACAGCGAGTCCCGCTCCATCTTAACCTGCACCTTGTAACCAGGCTCGGATAATAAACAAAAAATACCTCCTGCTCAGCAGGAATGCACTGTGGGATTGCTGCAATCCACGATGCAGCTTTGGTCTCACGTGTCCAAACAGTCCAAATATTCCCTCATCCTGTGGAGGGAGTGTTGTCTTAGATATGAGCGTCTGTAATCACCGGGGAGAACCGATTCGGCGCTGAGCCGCTAAACAGCCATTTTAGGAAACGAGACACATGTCACAACATCCACCTGAACCGGTGTGATGATGATCACACATTTAGCAGGAGGAATTAAGAGAAATTATATCCATCTGAAGCGGCGCCTTGAAGAACGCCGCCATACTCCAAGCATGATTCAGGGGCCAACAGAGAGAAAGCACACAGCCAGACACAAGGCAGAAGGAGCTTCACGCTGTTAATTTCTTCCAAGCCATTAGGCCAACATCCTGAAGCAGCGCTCATTTACAGACTGCCCCGCTCACCAACAGCAGCACAGCCGCACACTTCATGTTTGTGATAACTGGATGGCTGCGGCTGAGCGTCACTGTCTGTCCGGATCCGCACAGACACACAGACGCAGGCTTCCTCTCCTAGCAGCCATGACGGTGACACTGTCACGCGCACACTCGGCTTGCGCTTACGCTCCCCTTTCACACACATTTTTTTTTAAAAGAAACCAAAAAAATACGGCATATTACAACAGGACAATGGGCGGGTCACCACAGCAACAACCAGACAGGGAGGGACTGTAGCGGGGGCTACAGCGGAGTCTGAAGTACTCTGCTTGGGGCAGGTGTTTGGGGAGGGGGCTGCCCCACCAGCAGCTGTTGCATTTGAGTTACAACTGAAGACTTTAAAATCTTCTAAAACCAACCCAAATATACGGAACCCAAGATGAGTTTTACCGTACTTTCTGCACTATAAGGCCCACTTATAAGGCCTTGATTTTCTTTTCAAAAAATAAAAAAAAGTTGTAATTATAATCCGGAATGCCTCTAACATGGATGAATTCTGGTTTTGCTTATTGCCGAGGCAATTCTAAAGGGTACAAGGTGCTCTGTCGAAATGTTTGGTTGGGCATTATTGGGGAAACACTATCTTGGTCACAGTTTTAGCGGTTTCCATCTGGTTTTTTACGTGTTGCATACAAGGTTGGGAGTTACAGGTGTTGTGAATACACGGCTAATGCTTCTAACATGGCTAACGTGTATTGTGTTACAAACAGGTTCTAGGGTCACTGTGAACGCAGTCCAGTATGACTGACTGACAGACTTTTCTCTAAAGCTGCGTACACAGATTTGACGCACGTTCAAGATCATGCTAAATGGTTCATTTTTGTCCATGGTGTTCACACTGGACAAGCAGAGACGGGCGTCTTCTTTTTCTACTGTTTAATAGCGCAGGTCCGCCACGTACTGTTGGAAGAGGCTTGGTGCAAACCTGTTACATTCATTGCTAGTAGACCTGCACGGTATGAAGAAAACTCGCGATTTGCGATATTAGTGATCAATATTGCGATGACGATATAACTTGCGATACATGAACAAATAGCAGAACAACCAAACACATAATTTACATTTCAATGCAACAGTTTAATTTAAATAACAGTCAGCATTACTTAAATTATACTCCAAATGACAATAGTCTACATAGAAGGCGGCCATGTAACATAAAAAGGTCTCCATCCGATTGGTCAAATGGATTTATTGGATTGATTAAATATTTCAAGCTGCCATAAGATTATTTTAGCACATTTAAGGTTGCCATTTATTGACATTTTTGAAGACTATTGCAGAGAGCTTATTGCACTGCTTGCTATGGCGATAACGATAAATTTGCGATTTATTGTGCAGGCCTTATTGCTAGCATCCTTGCATTGGTGGATATGGATTACCGACATGTCAGCAGAGTGCTCTTGGTCTATCTTTGTTTGAAAGACAAACACGGATGTCTTCAGGGTCATCGCTGTGTCTCAGTTCCCCAGGGGAGTTTTACCACATCACTACCAAATTCTAATCCTCGATTGGTAGCTACACGTGAACGTGAGTTTTGAATACGGAAGCCCTAAAAGTGCATTTACATACCTTTTCATTGGAGGTTGCAGACGGCAGTGTGCGACTTTACTCTTTTGTCTCACTTAATGCACCTTATACTCTGGTGTGCCTTATATAGCACATACATTGACGGTGCGCCTTATATTCCAGTTCACCAGTATAGTGGGGGAAATACGGTAAGTACTTTTACATTTTAGAGGCTCTCCAGATTGCCAGCCCCCTCCTTCCTACAATGCACTTCTGCTCACTATCTCAGCATCCCCCACTTTCTCTGCCCTTCAACCTTTCCTGAGATCCCCTCCCTCTGTCTCCATGGGGGGTCCCTTCTTCTCTTTCAATCCCCAGCCATCTACTTCTTCACTTCCCCTCCTGCCTTTTTTTCCCCTCCCTTTTTCCCAGCTCCTCATCTGTCTACGCGGCATGTGCTTGCTCTTTTCACCAAATTTCATTGAAAGCACCTGCAGCAACACAAACGCTCAAAACACAAAAATGCAATAACATACAGCTAAAACAGATAATAGAAGATCAGCTGAGGAACACTTGGGTTATTTTCGCCAGTTCCTAAAGGTTTTCTTTGTTTAAGCTCTGTATGAAGTAAACTTTTATCGAAAAAAAAAGAAACGCAGATTTATCAATAGTTCCACCTAGAGACTCTTGTTTCTCACAGTAAATTTCCACAGCTGCTTAAGATTAAAGAAAAAGACTGCAGATAGTAAAAACATTTCATTTCTGTCTATTTAAACCCACTTTAAAGTCAATTATACTATGAGCTAACATGATAACATAAGGCTTATTGGCATACAGGCTATGACGACATTTTTAAAAGAAGTCAAAAACCACAGAGAACAATTTCAGCAACAAATCAAAATAGTGTTTAACTTTTCTCTATAGTAAAAAAATGTTTTGCCAGCTAATATAGCCTGTAAGATTATAGTATTTAGTGGTTGATTTACTTCATATTTTTTTTTCCGATTTTCTTGTTAAAACTGCAACCTACTAAGAATGGAAACTTCTGCCTAAAAGTTAAAATGAAAAAACAAAACCTGGATTAGGTCGGCTGACCTGATCCATGTGTTCCTAAAGGATATCCCAAATGTAAAGATGAGCAACAGACTAGAAAGCATTAGACAACAGAAGGCTCACTTTACCTTTCCAAACTGGTCAAAGTACTGCTTCACATCTTCAATGGTGGTATTGACTGACAGACCTCCAACAAAGATCTTCTTTGTCCTGGTGACCAGCTTGCAAGACAAAAAGGAAGAGGGATCTTCATCACTAATAATCTGATTTGGGACTAAAACGTCTGTGATAAATAGACTTTTTGTGGTTTGTTATTTCCAACGGGCTTCGGAAATCTGCAGATTTCAGCCAAGTGCACAGGTGAAGTGCGAGGAAGCATACATTTGTATAAGTCCAAGTGTTTTCAGGGGTCAGAGGTCGGGTGCAGAGTACAGGGTCATCATGTCATGTCAAACAAGTTTGATGCAGCTTCTATTTGGCCTCATCCCAGACTCTAATCCAGGCCAGCCTGGGTTGAGGGATTATGGGTGACGTGTGACATCATCTCTGCTCCGTCTTGCCATAACCTTTCATGGTACACTCACCTTAGGCTGTGCCCGGCGGGGGAACGCCACCTTTGGGTCAATCTGCAGATGAGAAAAAGGAGCTAAAATGAGTTTCAAAAGGAATATAAGAGCCTCCGATGTGATATTTTTAACTCCAACAGGAAGCACTAAAGAGATAATCCTTTCTCTGTGGTGCAGCTATCAATATTTTATGGGAGCACATCATTTATGTTTATGGTTAATTACTTTATATCGAGATCTATTTCCCATCCTATTATAACTAAATAACAAAATCCAAGTAGGCTGTCAGGATTTTTGGCTCAGAAGACCTTTATAGAAGCCAACTTTAATCCCAGACTACAAGCATCAATATAAATAACCATGTTTGACTGTTAAACTCTCTGGCTCTATAAACAAAAAGAATACTAACGCAAATTTCAAATAAGTAATATTTGATTAACCCAAACTTACTATTAAAACCTTTAAATAGTAATATGCTTAACCAGACATTTTGCAGAGTACATAAAAAAAATTCTTCTAGGACCTTCTACATAACATATTTAACTCCAAACTCCTGCTGGGACCTCTAAAACCCTGAAATAGAAAGTTTGCTAATCAGCGAATATGTATGGAAGTGCCCTGTTTATGCAAGCCTCCTTAAATCCAAACACTATGGTCAAACATACAAGCAGAAGGAACAAAACACACAGAGATACCCATGCATTCTTTCTCAGAACTGTGTGTTTCGACACAACCCGACACATCTCAGCCGTGTAGAAGGGACGGCGTGGAATCTAAAATAAGCGTTTAATATTCAGAATATATTTGAAATAGACGTGTGTAAGTTCTTTTTTTCTTTTTTTTGCAATCCCACAAATCCAGCCAGCCTCTATTTTCTATTTTGGATTAGCCAGATTTTACTGCATCCTTATTTCTTCCCACTGGAATGTCTCAACGTCGGTCAAGGTTACAGATAAAATTAGAAGAAAATGAGCTTTGAGTGAGCTGGCCTTTAATAATGCTAAATATGCAAAGCCTGCCCCGGCATTTTACATTTGTGTGGAATCTCGGTGTTATTTGCACTCAAGCCAATGAACGGGATGATTTTAGGTCACAGGACCTTCCAGTGTATTATGGTCTTAGAGTTCCATCCTCACTGCAATAATTGGATGTGTGAAGCCAAGCCTCTTGTGTCTCACACAGCCGCTATTAGAGGTATTGAATTGATATTGGCAACTTAAAAGAGCTTATCAAACAGCCAGCAATAATTACTTATAATATAGGCAATACATACAACAGAAAGGGTGTTCATTCAATATTCTAAAAACCCTTTCATCTCTTTCCAGTGATAATTGCATCCTTCTGATGACAAATGCACTGGCAAATATATCCTTTGAGGGCCTTTAAGTGCCTCAGATTTTACTACAGCTTTGAGAGAACAGCACTGTGTAACTAAGATGCAGCTGCAGCGCCCTTGGAAGGGATTGCGGAAGGACTTTGCACCTTGAAGTGGGACGCTAAGACTAGAAGAGTCATGTCACCTCCAGCTGGACAGAACACAAAGACAAAGGTGACAAGGACACGCAAAGCCAGCAGCGACGAGCTGCAACAGCAATGCAGCAACGCAGCACACACACGCCAGCCGAGGGGAAACGCAGGATTTGAGTGCAGTGGGGAAAAATGTAACTTTTGTGCATTTGATATTTGACAGTGCCTTTTTGCTAGAACTACGGAGTCTTTCGATAACCTTTACAGTGCAAGACTAAGGATTCTGACATGCACTTTAAACAGATTTTACTCAAAAAAATAAAACAATGAGCCATTCTACATAATGCATCAATGTCTTTATTTGGCCAAAAGTTGGCAGCCGGGACATTTTTATTTATTTATTTTTGCATTTTTGCCCTCAACTGCCTCACCAAGAAAAGATGCTGAAGCTGCCTGGGGCAAATATGTGGCAGGGTCAACAAGCCAACAGACACTGGGGTCAGAAACCACCAAACATCTGACAGAATCATCCAGGCAGAGGTAAAGGTCCCCCAGAAATAAAAAAAATGAGACCAAGAACTGTCATAAGACATTGTTTCCACTTTCCACTTTCTCCTGATTAAAGGCATTGTACCATACTTTCCGCACTATAGGGCACACCGTACCACTGTCAATGTATGGTCTATATTTAAGTTGATGTGATATATAAGGCGCACCGAACTATAGGGCGCATCAACCGAGACAAAAGAGTCCCAGATGAGCCAGTCAGCCAAAAAGTCTTTTTTAACGGCATTCACAGTAACTCTAGAACTTGTTTGTAACACCCAGTTAGACGCGTTAGCCACCTTAGTGTCATGATTCGAATTTGTTGTCCTTGTTCTGTCTGGTTTCTGTTTCCTGTTTTATTTTGGAAGTCTCCTGTCTTGTCTGTTTTCTTGAGTTTACTTCCTTTGGTCCCCATCAGCCCTGATCGTGTCCACCTGTGTCTTGTCTGCCCTGTCTGTATTTAAGTCTTGTCTCTGCCTTCCTCCTGTGTTGGTCCATTAGTGTTCCTGTTCTGGTGTTCTCGTCTTGTCATGCCATGTGCCTTGCTTTCTTGCCACGCCACAGTGAGTTTATGTTTCTGTTCTGAGATCCTGTTCTGCAGCGCTTTTCGTTTGTTTTTCCGCATTAAACCCCTTAGCCCCTGATCCTCATGCCTCCGCCTCTGCATCTGGGTCCAACCGGCTCTCGAGCCACCCATCACCATGACACTTAGCCTATTCACAATACGTGTGACTACCAACCTTGTTTACAACATGTAAAAAAACAGACGGATACCGTTACAACATACATTACTGTAACCACATGAACTCTCCCAAAGTAGTAACACATAAAAAAAAGTATAACACCGCTACAAATTAGCCGTGTTTATGTTTTCACAATACATGTAACTCCCAACCTTGTTTGCGACACATAAAAAAAAACAATACTGCCAAAACAAACATTACTAAGATTATGCTAACTCCTAACCTTATTTTTACCACATAAAAAAACACAGTCCGACACCGCCTGTGTTAGAAAAATTTAGTGTATTGGACATTCCTGTAAATCTTAAACTTGTAAAAAAAAAAACGTAAAAAACCTGAATGCTACCACTAAAAGAAATGTTACTCTCATTTGAGTTCCCAAAATTGTTAGTAACAAGTAAAAAGAAAACGCTTCATGTTAGCCAATTTAGTGTATTTAAAATACCTGCAACTCCCAACAATTGTTCGAAACACGTAAGAAAACAGATTCTTACAGCTATAACAAACAATACTATAACTATTCAAACTCTCAATGTTGTTCGTAACAAGTGAGAAAATCGCGTCGTGTTAGCCACTTTAGCGTATTGAAAATACCTGCAGCTCTCAAACTTATTTGCAACACGTAAAAATCTTGACTAATATCACTAAAAGAAACGTTACTACCATTTGAGCTCCCAACATTGTTTGTACCAAATTAAAAAGAACACAGTCCTCCGAGATTGCTACATATTAGCCACAATAGAGGATTCATAAGACCCAACCAAACATATTGACAGAACGCCATGCACCTCGCTTCGACGTCAGTAAGTATAACCTGAATTAATCTATATATACATAAGGCGCGCTGTCATTTTTTGACAGTAATATTTGTATTTTTGTATATTTGATAATATACAGTAAATAGTCCAACACAAGTTTAGTTAGGTAAACATTACTTGTATGATGAAGAAACACATTTTATTTTAATGTCTCATATTATTTTATCACATCATCAATGTGGGACCGATCCACACTTCATACATTCATTAGACTTCAACAAAAAAATAATTCTAGACTAGGTTAGACCTAATGCAATATCTGTAATAATGCTACTATAGATATTCATGCCATGCAGTTAAAAAAAACATTCCACTTCAGAGAAAATAACAGAATACCACTAAATTCTAAACTTGACTTGTCTTAGAGGTTGGTAATAATAAACTGAAAAAGCATCTATGAAAGTTGCAGATTAGCCTCAAGGTAGACAAGAGAGGGCACCAAGCAAAATGTAAAATAAATTAGTCAGGTCACTGTTGGCAACACTCAGAAATTGCTCTTTAAAGGCTTGACATTTGAGAAGAGGTGCTCTGGAGTAGCCCTGCTAATCAGACTGCTCAAAAAGTAACCACTCGTGAAATGTGTTAGGAAGGGGACAAAAAAAGTTGCTCTTCCGAGCTCAACGGAGAAGAGTTACTGAGTGTTGGTGAGAATGGTCTGACTAACATCAAACTTCATGACATCCAACCTCCGCTCAGTCCAAGCAGCTAAAGTGACAGCAGAGCCCAGAGTTTGATTTTTTTTTAGTGCTTTGGCTTTTAGAGACTAAACTACAACTGATAGTCACCTCACATGTTGCAGAGCCTCCACCAGTGTTACAGACTGGAAAACAAACAGTAAAAGAATAAAAAAAAAAACATTAAATTATGTTGAAGTAGAAAAAAAGAAAAAAATAGAAAAGCACACGACACAAAAGCGGAGGCATTCATTTGGAAAACAGTCAGACCATGAGAAAGAGGGGCCTGTCCGGTGCAGCAGTGCAGCGGGGGCCGTCCCAGCAGGCAGCCCCTCTGATTTCATTAATTAACAGGACAAAGAGTACAAAACAGATGGGCCCGCAGAGGAACTGGGGCTCCTGTGCTACCCCCACAGGCACACACGCATGCATGTCCTGCAGCTCTGCACCCACACGGTGCAACTCAAAGATAAACACACACACGCGTAAACACAGTCACACACGAATGTCATTGAGTAAAAAACATGCAAAAATCCGCACAAAGGCCGCTGCACCTCTTCACAGGTTGAATCTTTGACACGCCCGAGAACACTCCCCCAACAGAACGCCCACGCTGATAAACCAAAAAGCCCCCCCACCCCCCCACCCCCCAACTCCTCCAGTCTCACCCGTTATAGCAGCATAATCAATACAAGCTAAACAAAAAGCCATAAGCGCAAGAGGAGACAAAGGGAAACGCTGTGTCGATACTTGCAAGAGTGAGACGAGGAGACTGGGTCTGGGTTCAGGCCGGCGGGGTCAGGCTGCACCGCTCCACAATGGCCCAGTAATTAGTTAAAGAAGCAACGCTAATGACATCCTCTGAGCCAGCCCCTATCTACAACCCCACAACCTTTGCTACGCCTCGCCAAGGTGGCTGTGTGCTGGTCAAACACAAGGGTAGGGGAGGAGGTTGTGCATTGTGGCGAGCACTCCTTGACCAGATCCTCCTTCAAAGCAGACCCCCTCGCTTTATCCACAAATCTGAGCCAGGCCAAAAAAAAACAAAAAAACAATCCAGTTTGTTTCCTTCAATCCGATTAGTTGCTTTTCCGATCCATACTAATTACAGCACAGGAGCTAAACCCCCTCCCTCACCATGGCTGTCCCTCAGTCCACCCCACCTCCAGTTTTGCCCATGTCAGCAGTAACAGCTAATTTTCTTGTCTGGAGCGAAGAGCCACAGCTAGAATCTAAACTCTCCGGTGACCAGGTGTTGGACTGGAGAAGACTGAAGCGGGGGGGGTTCACTTGTGCTGATATAGTCGACAGCTAGAGAGGAAAGCAGCTATTTTAACACCTTGCTGGCAAGTACTACTGTAGCTACGCAGACAGTGGTGCTAAAAGCAACAATTACCCGCCACTGTAACACACAGCATTCGCTTTTAGTCAATGGAAAACACAAAAAATGTAACATTTCCACATTTCCCTTTTAGAGAAAACCTATTACATCTTTATACATAAACTGTAGCTTTGTATTTATGGCTTTCTATTGGCCATTTTGGAATGATAGCAGGCAAATAAATGCCATTAAACACTACAAAGTCTGTGTGGAGTTCCCGGCAGGAGAAGTGGTGCCTTTTTTCAATTGTTTTTTTTTTTCCTGAGAATATCTGCTCTTGAGTTTTCTTCTTCCTGTGGATTGTTCTAGGTAAAATATTTCTCAGATAAAACAAATAGCAGTTGTCCCCCTTCTTCTCTGTTCAGAGAAACACAACGGCGCACCACAGCCCCGAGGCCATGCTCGGCCCCGGCAGGAAATCTAACCTCCAACCAAAACAACCACCTCTCTCCGAAAACAATAGGGAACCTCTGGTTTTTTGCAGGAGCAACACAGGTAGCAAAAGCAGCGTTTGGTTGATGTTTACACAGTGAGGTTATGTTTTATTATTATTTTCAAGGATTTTTCTGAGGAAAGATTAAAAACAACAGCGGATGTAACTGGACTGTAAATGTTTAATACCAAGTGAAGCAGGTGGAATGGACCTTGCACCGCCTCATGTGCTGTACTTCTCACCCTGTCCGTCCTCATGCAGGTTTGACACCCATCCATGTCTTTTATTTTTTTACAGTCTTTTCTACACCAATGAAAGCCTCCACCTAATGTGTTAAAAAGAAAAAAAAATCCAAAAAGCTTCAAATATTCCTCATTCCAGAGAGGACAACAATAGAGGGGAGAGACAGTCCAGGTGTGTTACAGAAACACAGTGCTGAGAAAATGGCCCCAAGTTTGTCCCTATTCTATCCCAACATTCCTCAGAGATTAGCATTATTCAAGCACTTTTAAATTTCTACCATGGCAACTGATATTAGTGAACAAATATAACCCCAAAAATAGGATTGCAACAAAAATGGCAACCACATCTTGGTTGGATAGATGATGCACTGGTGAGGTTCTCCGACCCCAATAAACTACTGCCTCATCAACCTCAGACAACGCAGTCTAATGCCAAATTGAATCGGTTAGTTCAAAAGGGCCCAAGTCCAAGAAGTTTGTTTTTCCAGGAAATGATTTTAATTGCATAGCTTAAAGTGAGGCTACACCAAATGATTAATACTTTACCCAGATTTAGCACCAGTTCATAGCTTACAAATGCTATAATATGAAGCACCTCACTTTGATAATTTCAGGACTAGAAAAATAAAGTCTCTGGACTTGGGCCCGTCTTCAATTAAACGGGATGCTGCCATATTGGATAACTAGTGCTGCCATCTATGGGATAAAGCAAAACCCATGCAAAAGAGGCCCAAGACCAGGAATTTTACACTTAATGCATTTAAATGTCAAGCATAGTCGATGCATTACAACGGACTTGGGACCTTTTTGCACATAATCAGATAGCTTTTCCAGTGAAGACCATAGAACACATAATATCCTGAAAAATTGTGGATTTGGGCCCCTTTTGAACTAACTGATTCAATTGTGTAAAGCTACATTCAAGTGAACACTGATAATGAAAGATCTATGTAAAAAAAAAAAATTCTGTCTTTGGTGTACAAAACTCTCATGTTCATGCCCCGCTATGCATGTTTCAGCCTCTACGTACAAAACATGCATCCACTGAACCTGGTTCTACTTTGACCACACGGGGATTCCGATTAAGTAGTGATGGAAAGCCTCCCTCTCAATTCATAGAAGTGCCAATCGCTTGAAAAGTAATCATGACGGCGATATTAATGATTGCAGCTTGTGTTTATCCGAAACTGTACGACACCAAGTCTTTCATGTATCGGAATAAAGCTGTGAAAGAAAAAAAAACTGGAGCTTGGACATTATACACCAATCCAGTTCCAGCTGTAGGTGGTGAACATGGCTAGTATTAGGTGGCATCAATCTAGTGTGAACACCATCTGCTAAACACATGCCCAGTGTGAAATTAGCATTATTTAATTATAATTAGCATTATTGGTCCAACAGGCTAAACGTAGCAATTTTACAAAAATGATGCTGTGAACAAAAGAATATGACAGCTCTCACCTCTTTTATTGGTGGAAAATGCCATAGAAAAAGATTGATTGCAAACTAATCTTTATTTTAATAACATTTCTTGCGAAAAATGTAGCCTTTACTTTCACAACATCCATTTATTATAGATATGAAGTTCATAGTTCTTTTGTTTCGTTTAACTTTTCCTTATAAAGGGTTCTGAAATTGTAGGATGGCTACATTTTATTTATAGGCGTCCAAACCCGTATTCACACTACACACACACCTTCAAGAGCCCTTAAAGACTTCACCACTACCTTGTTTCAAGAGGTAATATGAGTCACTGAGTAACACTTTGCAGTTGCTTCCTCTGAAGCAAAAACACAACAGCAGTCCTGTGTGTAATAAATCCCAGTTGTCCACAAAGATTCACTTTTTTTTTAGAATAATTAAAAAATGGCCGCACTTGAACAGAGCAAACACAACACAAGCTGAGCGCCTGACATGACTTGACATAATCTGTGTGTGTGTGTGTGTGTGTGTGTGTGTGTGTGTGTGTGTGTCGGTGCTCGGCCGCATGACTGAGCCCAGCACCTTAAGTTAATGCAAAATAGCTGAGAAGTTGTTATGGAGACATGAATCCCATTGGGTTGTGCAGTTACAGCACCGTCTCCAGAGGCTGGCGTCACCCCCGGCAACAGACTTGCTCCAACAACTAACCAACTCTACCTTTCTCCACCCTCTGGGCTCTGCTGCGTTTCTGTGCCACCGATTTTCACTCTCAAATGATCCTATTATGTGTGTGTGTGTGTGTGCGGGTGTGTGTGTGGTTAGGAAGGACAACAAGCTGACAAAGACACACCCATGCCTCCGCTCCTGCAGCCAATGTACATCACCAGAACAGCATCATTCACACCTTTTTAGTTATTCAAATCCAAGTCAGCAGCTCTGATTCTCACTAAATAAACCACCCAGATTAACCGTGTAATCTCGCCATTATCGCACATGATTCCAGCCCAGAACAAGAATGACCTTCATCTGGCGAGGGACTTGTCCCCTGTCGCCTCATTTTCATCTGCAAGTCTGGAAACTGCTCTTCAATCAGAAAATCTCTCCCAGTACTTTTAAAGGAGTTATTTCCCCTTGCAGGCTGGCTCTGCTTCACCTCAGCATCATCAACAGCAAAAGTTTCTTTCCCTGCAACTTTGCCGGCTGCAACCAAAAGATAAAAATGCGATACTGCTTGCAAAAAAAGGAGTGAAAAATGTGAGCATGTGAGCTCTGCATAAAAAAAAAATCTGTACGGGTTTTGCAGGGTCTCCTACCCCATTCAGGTCCCCAGGTAACCATGGCAATGAAGACCAAGAAAGAACGCTTTCATGTTGGCGCTCTGAACCAGGATTTGGAGGGGGAAATGAGCAGACAGGAGGAGGAGGAGAGGGGAGGAGGAGTGTGGCTGCTCCAGCACTCCTAAACTTTACAAGCCATTCGGTAGGAGGTAGAAGGCAGAGGCAGGGAAACAAACCAAAAAAAAAAAAAAAGTTGCCGAAATGGCACTAAAAACTCACCGTTTTGGAATCAAGCTCGTGTCTGTTTTGCGCCAAAACCTGTTCCACCCCGGCTTGGTCTGCGTATGTTACAAAGCCAAACCCCCTGCAAAAAAAAGGAAGACACACAGAGAGAATCACGCAGGCTCACAGAGGCGCTCACAGCCTTCGTGGAAAAGCATGAGGTCGTCGTTGATAGGCCGGCGGGGCGCACACGCCTCCCTTTTTCTTACCTCGACCGCTTGGTAACGGGATCCCGCATCACCATGCACTCCTTCACCTCCCCAAATTTACCGAAGTACTCCCGCAAGCCCTCTGCAAGACATCGAGGAAACGCTTAGAAGCAGAATTACCCCACGCGCACAGGCTAGGGATGGGTGGTGGGGGGGGGGTGTAATGGAGGGGGTCAATGAATGAGGACCACGTTGTGTCCGACCACAAACAAGAACACTAATGTGACACAGCAGCAGCTGGAGAACAAGGAACAGCCATGCGCTCCGGACATCAATGAATGAGCCCAACTTCTGTATAAACGCAGAAGAATTGTGCGTGATGGGTCCCACGCATGAGCACGAGCCGTTTAATCCGATGAGTCTTGCCTAAATCCTCATCCCTGCGCGAGGAGCAGGCTCTGATTGACCCACCTCGCGCCAAACTTTATTTATAAGGAAGCATGCGGGAAAGCAAAGACTTTTAAATAAATAAAAAAAGTAGCGTGCGGGACAGCTCACCTTGTGTTGTCTGCCAACTAAGACCCCCGATGAACATTTTGCTGAGCGAGAGAAAAACACAAGGCATTTAAGACAGATTTTTAAAGCACAAACACACATTTCGAAGCAAATCTGAGGGGATTATGGGTCAATACAGCATCAATAAAGTCAGAAAGAAAGCATCGGCCATGTTGCGAAGTCGCCCGTCGGCCAACCGGGCCGTTATAATCTCCGAGAGGAGGAAAAAATATAAGAAAAACAAGGATTTTCCAGATGATGGAGAAGTTGTAATGTGGCCTTCTGGAGGGAAATAAACAAACAAGAGAGGGGAGGGGGACAGGCGGAAAGCAGCGGCGCGTCTGCTCTGCGCCTCATCCGCTGAGTGGATCCATCCCACACATCGAGAGGCGCGCGCGCACGCACAGACACACGCGGCGTGCTTGTCTTTTGTCTCGGCTTCAGCTCCTGCAGCTGAACTCAACTTAAGTCCAAGGTTGAACTCGAACCGGGCCGAGAGAAGGCGAGTGGATCGCGCGGGGCGCCTGCGCAGGAGCGCGCGCGCGCTCGGGCCGTTACCATACCAGGGGTCGTGGGGGGAGTTGTCCGTGCCGGAGGACAGGCTGCTCTGGCTCCCTTCCGTATCCATTCCGCTCTCTCCGCTGCTGTGTTCCCGCACTGTGAGGCGAGGAGAGGCAGTGGAGGCTTCACCGCTGCTGCTGCTCCAGACTCAGGGGCGGGCAGCGCGCGGCGGGAGGGGGGGTGGGTGGAGGGGGTGGGGGGTCAGCGGAGGTGGGGGTGGGGAGGATGAAAGAGGAGGGGTGAGCGAGGAAACACACGAATGCGTAGACGCTCCGAGTCAAGCTCCGCCCCCACCTCGTTTTTCCCGTAGCCTAACCCGGCCCCGGACCTCCCCTCCCCTCTCCTCCCCTCCCCTCTGCCTGCTTTTATTCATGCTGCCAGTGGCGCTCTCCCTGTAGTGTTTCCCCGCCGTTCTTGTCATTGGTTGATCGCAACAGCATGGTCCGTTAAAGGGGACATGTATTTTTTTTTGTTTCTAAACCAAAAGTTAACAGAATTTCCTGAGGTATCAGTGCCACAGGGTCACACAAGGCTGCACCCTTTTTCTTGTACCACTCTGAAATCCATTCATAACTGTGCCGCCTCTTTTCTCTGTTTTTGTTCCACAATACCGTTACCGTACACCTTAGAATACATTAGATACACCACAGGGGGATAAAAATTGACTTTAAAATGCTCACATTTGTGTTCATGGAGGGATAACCTGTAAACTTCCAAATTGAAGCACACAAATACATTGGAACCAGATCAATTTACTTTAACAAACCCCCAAAGAATCCAATGTAAATATAGCAACTATAAAAAAGATAAAACATACTTTTTTACATACCAACTCCGAATATCTTTTGAACTAGTTTCACTTTGTTTACACTTTTACTTATTAGCTTACAGCCCCTCATAACCCCAACCTAACAGGTGCAACAAAAATGGCGAGAAATATTGGAGCTATCCAACCGTACAGTTTTGAGCGAGATGCCAGCTTGGACGAGAAAAAACGGAGACGTACATAGATTGTTTTGGCCGAATCCAAATTGCTTCCCTAAACTCTGGCTCCTCCCTTTTGCTCCAATTGTAGGGGCATTTATAGCTGTGGTGGTGTCCAAAAGTGTTATTTTAAAGAAGACTTAGGCCTGGCTATCCCTCCACCCGTAGGGTGATCTGCATCACGTTTGTGGCTAGGAGGAGAAACGCATTTCTTCACCTGGGTGTGCTCTGAAGCACAGAAGTTTACACTTAAGTATTGAGTTTTTGCATGACTTTTTAAATTTATCAAACCAATGTTGTTATGTATTTTTCGAGCACTGGCAGTTACGGGCTAAAATAGATGACAGGCTGTTATTGATGACGTCATCAAATGGTAGTACCGTCCAGATTTGAAGATGCAATTTATCCACATCTCTCCACTTGGATGGATAACTGGGGGTAGGAAGAGGTCGAAGGAGTAGGGAAACAATGCAGATTCTGCCTTTGTCCTCAAGTGGATACATCAGAATGGAGAGGAGCTTGTAGTCTTCTGATTGTAGTTTGTACGTAACAACTACAAGCTTTTCCAAATGCCATTATTTTTACTTGATCCTGACTTACTACGATTTGAGCAAGGAAATACTCAGAGACACAGTTTTAATCTCAATTTTCTTTCTAAATGTCCTCAATCAAGAGAAAAATGCTACAAGAACATTTTAATTGGAGTGGGTCTTTCACAACTTCTTTACATCCGTGGTTAGATTGTTATACTAACGAAAAGTATGTACCCCTTTATAGTATCTCAGAATTCTTCAAACACAAGAGTGTGGTCTTTTGTGTGCCACCTTTTCAGTTTGTAAGTTCTGCATTGTCTTCAAATCATCAAATCAATTCAATTCAAACAACTTTATTTATCCCATTCGTTAATATCATTGAATATTCATCCAATATTCAATGAAAGTTTCCTTTAAGAAATTTCAACCATTGACTAGGCTTGCACAATAAATCGCAAATTTATCGTTATTACAATATCAAGCTGTGCAATATGCTAATCACTGAAGTCTTCAAAAATTGGTAAATAAATAAATAAAATAAATGCTAACCTTAAATGTGCTAAAACAATCTTATGACAGCTTGAATTATTTGATGAATTCAATAAACCTCTTTATGCATTTAACCAATCAGATGGACCCCTTTTATGTTAGATGCTCTCCCCTTTGTAGAGGAGGGCTGTTTGGAGTGTAATTTTAGTTATGTTGACTCTTATTTAAATGAAACTGTTGGAGTGAAATGGAAATTATGTATTTAGTTGTTTTGTTATTTTTTCATGTATCGCAAGTTATATCGTCATCACAAAATTGATCACTTATATCCCAAATCATGAGTTTTCTCATATTGTGCAGCCCTACCGTTGACTGTATCTTTTAACATACATCAACCTGGACATGGAGTGTTTCGGGTCTTTCATACACCATACACTCTCACCCAGGCGACCCAGCTGGGGTTTGATCAGATCCCAGATTGAGTCCAGGTAGCTCTACCCACCCACATTTCTGCCCTCTGTGTCCTCAGCTACCTTGATGGCTACTTGTGCTGCCTCAGTGACCTCCTTAATGCCCCTTTGTTTGCTGGGGATGCCTGGCACGTTGTATGCCCTGCAAAGCGACTGGCCTATGAACCCCCTGCAACCCAACTCTATCAATAGGCTCGCACCTAGCTCTCCAACCATTATCCGGGCTCTCTTCTACTAACTCACCATACTTCACCCTCTTCCTCTCATTTGCCTCATTGATCCAACTGGATCGACAACTGGACAAAGTGAGTGTGACGTTACACAGAAAATGACTTACTTCCGGCTCCAATGAAATTAAGTTATTTCAGTCACCATTTTTTGCGATTTGGACACCACCATCTTGGAACCATGTTAATTTCTCAGTAGAAGTCCATAGGATTTTGGCTTCTTGGAGCCAGCAGGTACTTCCTGTATGGAACGCGAGGGGGGGAGGGTTCACTCAGTCCGTAATAGTGGGACTGCTAACATTAACATAAGCCTGCTATGTCCAATTTGTCTTTTCTGTTGTGCTTAGATTAAAAGAACCCCCCCACTGAGAGTAAATTAGTGATAGTTGGTATCTGGTGGTTAGCATTCACCTACTGGTTAATTTTCTAAATGGGTAGTTAGAATCCTGGATATGTGGACACCAACTTAAAAACAGAAGCTACAACTTTGTCAGTCAGCCTGTGCATAGTCTTTAGTGGTGATTCAACCTCCTAGAACCATAATCTGGCAGCATGGCAGCCCAAACAAAGGGATGACATAATTGTGTGTTGAAGAGTTTGAATCGATAGTTATGTGAAAGACCCAAACTCAAGCTCCCAGAAAAACAATTGTCTTTTTCTATTCCATATTTTTTTCACCACATGCTAAGTGATGCAAGATGCATTGTAATTTCTCTCTTTTCAGTTACTTCCTAACAAGATGAAGGAACTCCAAAAACAAGGACTTCAACCGGTGGATTTGAATGAATTCCCATGGGAGAAATTACATTAGAAATACAAGTACAAGCCATGTTTTTTAATCATTCACTGAAGCGCTGTCACTCATTAGGCATCTCTGCAGATCAGTTAAATTTCTGACTTTGCTTTCAAATAGCAGGGGTAATGAACTGAAAAACCATGTCTTTCTGCAGCGCCAGGTTAGGCCTCAGGTGCAGGGCAGATTACCGGATGGGTCTTCTGGGTAAAAACCCAGACTCCTGAGGAGTCAAGGGGATTCGTGTTCTCACACAATAAAAATATGAAAAAGGGAGGGAGGATGGGGAAGCACAAGGAGGAGAAATCACGTCAAATGAAGAAAATTCCACACAAAGAAACACAATTGATGACAGTGTGAAAACATTAAGAATGAACACAAAACAGCAACAAAAAGCTCTTGGTGTTGGTACAGATGAAAAGGTAGTGAAAATTACCAAAATAACACCAAACTGTTGCTAAAAAGAAGAGAAAGTTTACCAGAGGAAATTCTCCTCTAACCAGGAGTAACTTGGCTTTTAAGCGAAATAGTCACAGAACAAACTATTTTAAAAGCAGGTTTCAACCAAACTTGCTCTGGTATGTAGAGTAGAAGGTAGAAATAATCCAGCATTAATCTTTTCTTAAAACACAGAGAGAAAAGTGTTGAGGTGGCTGTTTAATCTCACTAAAAATATTCACCCATGTAAGCATTTTCTTGAATGAAACGTTTTCTGGAATTTTGTGTATCAAAAATAAAAATTTGTGAAAACTAAAGACTCAGTCTTCTGGTAGAGATATAAGAAACTCCAAAAAAAAAAAGAAAGGTCAAATCCAAGACACTAAATGTCTAAAAAAAAAGAAACAAAAGTAAGACACAAATGACCAAAGTCAAGGAAAACTGAAAACAAGTACCGGTAGTTAAAAGTTATCTAACCCAATTGACTGTATATGAGAACTGGACTGAGTGAGTGTGATACCACCCATAGAAAATGACTTACCTCTGGTCTCAGCCAAAGGAAGTCAATTCAGTTGCCACTCTTTCATAATATGGACGCTGCTATGTTGGAGCAATAAATTTGTCAGTAAGCAGCGATTGGTCCTAGTTGGTCTGAGTCAATATTTATGGTAGTCAATCAGGAGTGAGCTTTTTGGAAGGCCACACCCCTACCACTTGAAAGCGGGCTCAGGAGAAGCTGTCAATCAAACATTTGAACAACTTTCTCTGCAGAAAAAATATAATGAGAAAAAATATATATGAGATTATCAAGAAAATGGCATCTGAGCATGAATAGTTACTCTGACACATTTAAAGACTGAGTCTATGTCTATTACTCCATAGAAGTTTGTTACTCCACAGAAATCTTTGTGATTTTGGCTTTTGGAAACAGCCGTTACTTCCCATTTGGAACACCAGGGGGGCCAGGTTATTCAGTCCAGTTCTCATATACAGTCAGTGTTTGACCCCAATAGAAGATTTCTTTAATGTCTACCGGCACACATTTAAAACAGCTGTGGGCACAGCAAGACACCCTTCACCCAGTTCTTCACCCAATCACTGCTCGGTCTCCGTCTAAACCTGAGCTCATTTAACAACCTTCCCTTCCAGCCCATGTGACAGGCTGTCCTGACCAGCTAAGTGGCAGATTAGCAGCATTACCTCTAAGTCAGACGTGTTCTTGGCCAGGGTGAACCCTGTCAGCTGAGCTTTCTTCAGCTGCCTGGACACAACCAATCACAATAGCTGCACTTGCTGGATTGTCTTGTCCAAAGCACCTACACTGAGGCCTGTAAGAGGTTCAGCATACCTATTCTGGTGTAGAAGAAGTACCTTGGAGCGCGAAATACAGATTTGATCACAACATTTCTGCTCCTGACTGAAAGTTCTCTGCTGGGATGAGTGAACTCTCCCGGCGCAGCATGATGATCTGTGGATGTGCCGGTTCTGTGTAGGGCCGCGGGGTGTTTGTGTGTGTCAGTGAGGAGAGGCAGGTTAGGGGGAGGGTGTGACCATGGCCTGGTGGACCATGGCGAGAGAGCCGTATGTAGGACAGGGCCCCACTCTGGCTAACCTATCCGGAGTTGGAGCTGCGACTGGGCGTGCTGAATTTCTGCATGCATGATCAATGGCACTGAATAAAAAAAAAGGGGGGGGAGAAGAAAGACAGGATCGTTGGGGGGAGGGAAGGAGCAAGTTAGGACGCAAAAAAAACACAGTTCAAGGCAAAATTCTTGATGTCGAAGCCAGAACAGTTTGGAAGAATATTATTGTGCAGAACAGAACAATAAAAACATTTTCCAGCTTGAGAAACTTTGACAAAGTCGTTTTATGGGGTTGGGTGGAAGTTCTGGCGGATTCAAAGACCTGGCAGAGTGTGCGGGGTGTAATATTCACACTAGTGTTTGTGCAAGAGTGTTTTTAGAAGACGTCTGGTGCACCCATCAGTTTCCTCAACTCCGTGTCATCTCCATCCTTATGTCTTGCTGTCACTCTGCCACATCAGTGCCTTACAGCTGTTTGTCTGATTCAGGTCTTCGGGGCTTTGTTCCCTTGACTGCAGCTGACCCTGAGTGGAAAGCCTTTGTTTGTGTGCAACCTCTGACCTGGCAGGGCCTGGGACCTGCTCCCAAACCCAGTGCAGAACCGTCTGGCAAAAAAAAGCTCTGAAGAAAAAAAAACCTTCTAATGATCTAAAAAAGCTGCATGAGAGCGGACGGAGTCGGCCGTCACAGACAAAACCCTTTATTTAAATTGGATGCAAATATAAAGAATCCACAAAAAAGATCCTCAAAGTGTTTGACATGAAACACAGGCGGTGAAAAATAAAAAGTTTAAAAATGAAAGCAGAAACCAGGAGGCCATTTTAAGAAGCTTCATTTGCTGTGGGTGTTTTTTTTTTTTCTTCCACCTGGCAGGTGGCGAACTGAAGAAATCATTACAGGAGAGAGGAGTTGGGAGGAAGCAGGCACACCTGTGAATGCACCAAGAGCTCCGCCTCCATTCTCCTATCACAATCCCTGCATCCCTCTGGGGAAAGGTGTGGCAAAGGCAGACACACAAAGACGAGAGAGTAAGGCAGAGGAAGGAAGAGATTGAAGGGGAGATTTAAATGCAACAGTTGACTCAGGTTTGAGTTAGCCTTTTATTAATCATGTGCACACACACACACACACACACACACACACTAAAAGAGGGCTTCCAAAGGTAGCTGCAGGCTTCCTGCGAGTGTAAACACAGCGCAGCCTTTTTACCTTAATGACACAGGACTATTTCAGTCTGACGGCCGCATGGGGGTAAACAGCAGCGGAAATCTGTGCTGTAATACCACACAGACAGACGGCTGGGCGGATGGACGCTGGAGCACACACACACAAAAACCACATAAAGGCTTCTGGGTACAAATCACCTGAGACCTAACACTTAAAGACAGATTGTCAATACAGCACTTGCCACCGTGGAAACTGGTTTGGGAATCACAGTTTGTTAAAGGGGCTGCCCATCCATCACAGCTGCTCTGGGTGCATTATTAACTGGGATATAACTAATTATCTCCTGTCTGATAGACTGATATTCTCATGGAATAACATTCTGCCTCAGTTCATACTCATATGAGCACATCAAAAGGTTCTCTAATATCTATATACTTTGTCCAACTGTAAAAGCGGATGTTTGCACGTGTTTACAGCAGGTCCATTATCCTTTACGTCTGCCTTGACCTCATTCAGGGGGGTGTGATGAGGTCACAGGGCAACTGCTGGGAACGACACAGTGACACACACACACACACACACACAGAGATGGAGTCACGACCGTCTCTGAGACCATCGCCGCGCTGACGTGAAAGAAAAAGACGGCCCGGTGACTCATCATTTCTTGGCGGGTGATGTCGTCTTAACACGTGATGGATCTCACACCGGGGCCTCCGGGCAAGATGAGACAGAGGCGGTGGAGGGGTTGGAGGCAGAGTGAAAGAAAAGCATGTGTATACAGAGAAAGCATGAGGAGATACTGTGAGGGGGGCCAAGAAAGCCTCCCAACCTCTCCTCAAAGTACCTTTGAGGCACAGACACACGCAAGACGAGTGGCAGTGTGTATCTCCTTTAATCCTTTTTCCACTCCCCCCCCCCCCCATTTCTTTTCAGCAGGACCTATCAACGCCATTCCTGCCTTCTATTTATAGGAGAGTGCTGTCCCCCCCTGTCCCCCGTCCTCTTGTGTGCATATGAGTGTGTGAGGGAGCTAGTTTTATGGGGAACCTAGATAAGACAGTGGCTCCCACCCCTAATCTCTCTGTGGTGTGATTTCCTAAACACAATATATGGGGAAAGCAGGTTCAAATGTGTGAGTGAGGCAGATGTCTCCCACCTGTACTGTTGTTTCCGATGTGGCGAACCACAACCAGCTGTTGAGCCAATGTTCCACGAAAGCTCAGAGGATGCACGAATCATCCCTGGAAAGAGTGTTTATTTATTACTCTTGTGTCTGCACATGAGCTTATGCTAATATTAAGGCCTCAAATTGAATCTATAACCAGAGTCCTCCACAATCCACTGACAGTTTCATGCAGTACAGCTGTTTTAAGAGGGTGCGATGCAGCCTGATGGAAGACAGACCGCCTGATGGAAAACTGGGTATTGATGAATGACCTCACAGAAAAACTGCACCCAGCTTTGTGGTCTCATCAGCAGCGGACGTCCTCTGTCATTTTTTCAAATCTTCCAAAATGATTTTTTCTCTATTTGTTTGTTTGTTGGAATCAATTTTTCCTTGTGTTTTTAAAATGAATCCACCACAGTTTTTGACTTAGTTTGGTCACTTTAGGTCACAGTAGGGAGCTTGTGGCTTGCTGTAGTAGCTTCTACATCCCACCTACAAGCTTTTTCCAATGTTTTTTTTTTCTGTCTGCTCCTGATTTGCAACAATTTGAATAAAGAAATACTCAGAAGTGCAATTTTAGGCTTTCTGTATATATGTCCCCCATCATCAGAAAAATGCCACAAGAACATGATAAAAACATGATTTTCATTGGAGTGGGTCCGAAAAAATGCCAAGTAACTGTTACACTTTAACTGAAATTTGTTGGGGTGATGGGGGCTTGGTGTTAGACATGGTTCATGGACTGGAAGGTCACTCGTTCAAGTCTGAAAACAGAATTCAACAGTTTGCTCCACTCTCGTCACTGACATTGTGACACTTAGCAAGGCAGCGGTCGTGGAAGTGTGCAAAGGTCATGGGTACATTTGTATAGGTAAAGGGCAGGTATGAACATGAAAGCTCATTCATAACAGGCATCTGCTATAAAAATATACATTTATGTTATGTAATATGACCCCAATTATGAGAGTTCCTCCACTGTGTTTTAGGATTATTTTTCTTCCTTGTATTTTCTCTGTGCTGCTGCGTCGTACTCCCTTTTTCTCAGGTTTTTAAGAATTGTATAATCTTGCAGTTTTTTTTTCAGAGTGTGCAGGTTTTCTTCTTGGATACACCCAGAGGCTGACCTTGTGTAAATTCCCAACCACCACGTGCGCCTACTCAAATTTCCATTGAGAATCTTTGTGTCACATTCTAGCGCTAACATGTCAGTGCTACAGCAATGATAGCATTACCTTGATAGACTCAAGAAATAGTTTAGATATTTCTGGTTTATGGTATGCAACTAATCACTGATTTCCATTCAGTGGAATTTTTGTCTTGTATTTAAAATTTTCCTCCCCCTCAAATCATATGTGTATTCCCAATACACAGAGGAACAAAATGAATCTGTGAAATTAAATGATTTGATAAAAAATATTCAAAGATTTTTAGTTTTCTGGGCTGCATGGTGGTACAGTGACTAGTGCTCTTACTTTGCAGCAAGAAGGCACAGGTTCAAATCCTGGCTGGGGCCTTTTTGTTGGTTTTCTCTGAGTACTATGGCTTCACAGTCCAAAAACATGCTTAATCGGTTATTTGGTGAACATATATTGTTTCTAGGTGTGTGTGATTAAGTGGCCCTTAAACAGACTGTTAAGCGTGTACCTCATCTTTGCCAAATAGTAGCAGGATAAGCTCCAGCAACCTACCCAGGATGGAAAGATGTATTTTCCTGTTTTTATTAAGTTTTAGTTTTGTCACTATTATGTCAAACTTTTATATTGTAGAAACAAGGAAATAATGATAAATATTGCTGTTTATCTTGGAAATCTGTTATCTTTAGTAAATAACTTCAGTATATTGGATCACTTTCACTTCTTTAAACAAGAAGTTTATGTGAAGAACAGCTGCTGGAATATTTGCATCTAAAAAGTAATATTTTTTCCAGAGAATAAAAAAAGAGTGGGAAAAGTTGTATGAAAGGTAAACCTCAAACACGGCTTTTTGAAACGAGTAACACTTTGTGCTGTAAATCTGCATCTGTGTCAGCTCTGATCCAAAAATCGGTGTAAAATTGAAAAACTTTGACCACTTCCTGTCTGAGTGCCTCAAAGCCACAGCTGCGACAACAAAGACTCACAGCAATATTCAAAGATGACGGGACATCCCAGTGGGCGATCAGCAGTTGTCTTTCATCTCCCAGCCCTGGTCTGATGTAACACTGCAAGGTGTTTTCTTTTTATGCCGCGTTTAAAGCAAAAAGAATGAAGTCCTGAGAGAACAAACACCAGAATTAAAGTAAAAATCGTCAGGGGGGAAAAAAAAGGAACCAAACTGTTGAACAAAAACAGCAAAAGGGGTTAAATGAAAAGAACAAACAAAGTGTGTAGGCTTTCTCAGTGTGGGTCAGTGTGTGTGCAGCTGTGCAGTGCAGGAGTAAAGGTAGGAGTGAGCAGAGGGGGTCCATTGTGAGCCTTTGTGTGGCTCAGATTGTCCTCTTCTCTGGGAAAGAGGAAACTCAACACTCCTCTCTAGAGGTCTGGTTACCAGGTGAGAGAAGTGGAAATAAAAGATAGAGGGAGAAGCAGAGGAAGAGTGAGAGCTGCAAAGGTGTGGAGAGAAACAGAAAGAGAAGGACGGAAAAGATTAGGAAAATCTGCCTTTGGAGGCTGGAGAGACCGAGAGGCAACGCTGGGAAAGAGGAGACAGGATGGGTTTGCGGGGTGGGGGGAATAAATGCAGAGATTTGGTTCAAATCCCACTAAGACTCCAAAAATGGATGAACAATCCTAAATAAATATCAGCAAGGATTTAACCCTCTGGTATTATTACACACGGCCAGTTTACTCAAATAACGATTAGGAAGAAAGGGAAAAAGAAGCAAACATCAGTCAGAACATTTTGAACACAGAAAAATAGTAACATTTACGTTGACCTTTATCGTATCAGGCATGCTGAGGAACTTTAATGGAGAATAGCTCCCCCTAGTGACCATCTTTGTCTTTTTTCCTCATACCTATTTTTACCTTCAATTTCAACATAAATAAAACAAAAATGACAGGATAACATCTGGAAATGTGATCTTTTATTATTTTACCTCTCACAAACCATATATAATTATTCAACCCTAAACAGAGTACCCTGTGTACCTGAAAGTTTTTAAAGCCTGTGTGATAAGATTGGTTTTAAAGTCAAATCCAATTGGTTAAAAATTAATTAGGTGTGTAACGATTAATTGGCTTAATCAAAGAACCAATTTATATCTCTGCAATCCAACCAGATCGATCTGTCTGAGGCAAGTTGTTAATCGAATCGACCTGTACGGTTATAAAACTGTTTCAAAATGAAATAAATCGATTAAATTATTCTAGAGAAAATACAATAGAGACCCAGTGGGTTTATTTTACTATAACGTAAAAATGATCAAGTGCATCACAGCTGACAACACACATGTGATGGCAGCAAAAAAATGACCAATCCATCATTCCAGTCTAATGTGTGGAATCACTGAATTTAGCAAAGTCATGTGACCATACAGTGAGTTAGAATATTCTAATAATGCTCCCTTTGGATTATTTTGATGTGGAAAAACAACGGTGGGCTCAATTTCAGGAAACTAAAGTTGACACCTTTGCCATTAATTCTTGTTTGTCAGGTCGTACACATATTTAATTTACACTTGATTATCTTCCAAGAAATACAAGGAATCTGGAAAGCTTCACCTGCACTGTTCAGTACCAGGGGTTTGGTTGAATTTTTGACTAAATATGTCCTGGTTCGATTTTAGATCAGTAAATCGGATCGTTCAACACTATGAATCATATCGCCAACGACAAATTATGAAATGCATCGAACTGTCTTTCAAATGAATTGTTACACCCCTAAAATACACATGTGATGTCACTGATAAAATAACAGAAAAAAAATGTCACCACTGCCTTCATTAGAAGTCAAAAGCATATTATTCCCCCTTTTTTTTATTTTACATTATGACATGCATCACATGTACTGATCCCTGAAAAGTGTTTTTATTTTACATCCTTTTAAAATAGGCTTCTTGTTGGTTCAACTGCAGTTGCTTACTTACATAAGAATAACTTAATCTATTTTCAGCTTTCAATGAAACAGAAACAAATGACAAAAAAGAAAAAAAATCCGGCCGCTAATGTGTGGAGGCCACAGCAGGAGTGATCATGTTTTTTTGACAGGGCTGTTTTTGTGGATGGCTTCTTTGTCCCCAGTGCTGTTTGAAGTGGATCATGAAGCGGCAGCTCTGAAAACAGCTGCTTCTGATGGTATGGAACTATCCCTGTCGTCTGGGGATGGAGTGCGCATTTAAAGACCCACTGCAATGAAAATGGTACTTTCTATGTTTTTAATATGTTCTTGTAGCACTTTAATCGTGATGGAGGACATATATAAAACAATTTCATCTTAAAACTGCATTTCTGAAAGTTTCCTTAGTCAAATTGAGGTTAATCAGGAGCAGATATAAAAATGCCAATTTAAAAACCTCTCAGTTGTGATCCAGCAACGGAAATGGACAAGCCAAAGTCTTCCTGCTCTGCTCCATTCTGATGCATCTACATGCAGATAACTAGATCTATGTGCATCTTCATTTTCCTCCTCTGAGCTGCCATCTGGCTCAAACTATACAGCTGGATAGCTCCAATATTGCTTGCCACTGCAATGTTAGCATTGGGTTGCTGGATATTTGAATGTAAACCTGAAAAAAATAAATAAAAGGGCAGTTTGACCTTGTCTCATACATATATGGATGTACTGTACGCGTGTGGATGATTGCATGTGTATGTGCATGCACAAAATCTCCACATCACTGTCCTCCATTGTAAGCGTAGTCTGCCTTGTTGTGCATGACCAGCTTGTTGTCGACGAAGTAAAAGCTGTCCGATCGGGTTTCATAAGGGCACTCCACCATCTGACGCACTGCAACACAGACAATACGAGCATTTTAATGACCCTGGAACGCTTTTCCCCTTTCACATACATCCAATGCAAACTGAAAAAATAAAACAAACCTAAAAGTCCCTGGACTGACAAGCTCATCGTTCAGTAAACTGTTGAAACTTTCAAACACTTAAACGACTTTACAACAAGAGCATTTATATCTGAGTCATTCAACAGTACTAGACGGTGTTCATTATTTGTTTGGTTTCATATTTTCTCTCAGAAAATAATTCTGAAAACAATACCTCCCAAAAAAAAGGACATTAGAACCTATAGCCCATTTTCGCCTGACAGTAGTTATAGGCTCCAGTAACCCAGTAATACTAAAAAAGGATTAAGCAAGTTGGAAAATTTGATGGATGGCAATGAAATTTAACAATACCTCGTACTGTAATGAAAATCCAAATTTAGGATAATGTGATAAGAGTTTATAGAACATTTAGGTTGAAAGTATTGAAACATGCTTACAAATGAGGCATTCAGAGTTTTTTTCAAACGTTATATTTTTCCAATGAGGTCATTTAAAACATAGTAGACCTAAGCAACATATATTGCTCAAATTTGTCAGAGGGAGGAGGAAAAGGAAGCAGACTAGCAACAGTAGTTAACAGGAACTAAAGTTCACAGATCTGCATGATTGCCTTTAAACTATTCCAATGTAGAAACTGGAATTTTTGGCTTTTCCGAGTACACTGCTGATGATTGAAAGACTATTTGCATGCTCAGCAAGTCCATGTTTTACTCTTCAAGTTCCGACCGCCAATTTGCATAAAGACAGACGGAAAGTGCCTGCATTTGACTTCTTTGTACTTTGTGGAGTTTATGAGGCCTGTGGGCTGCAGTGTTTGTGCTCTTTGTGGGAAAAAAAGGAAAAAACACTGCACTTAGTTGTATGACGTATTGCCAAAAGTATACACTCAAATGAACTGAACTGACATCCCACTCGGAATCTATTGGGTTGAATATGCTGTCGCCACAGCCTTTGCAGTAGTAGCAGTTTCATCTCTCAGGTTTGGGAAGGTTAAACACCGGCTCCAATGAAAATTGTGTTTTGGGTGTTTTTAACATGTTTTTGTGGAGTTATTCTGAGGATGGTGGACAAATATAAACAAAATTAAGCTCCAAATTGTTTTCTTTTTTCAAATTGTCGTAAGTCAGTAGCAGAACAAAAAAAAGCTGTTTGAAAAAAAAAATCTATTACACTGGGAAGCCCGGAAACTCTCAAACACTCACTAACGGGGAGGGAAACGGGGGTGTGGTTGCCAAAAGTCCCGCTCGCAATTTAGCGGTGAATTTTTTAATTAACTACTGCAGAAAATTTATTCTAGAAAACAACACGGGTTTTTGATTTTGGCTAAAAACTACGTATTGATGACTAAAAGACCACTGGGAATGTTTTTACAATCAAAAGATGATCAGAGAGGGTCTAACAGGAATGCTCGACCATTATTTCAGAAGTCAGTGAAGTGCTCCCACTCCAACATTGCTCTTCCGTGCCGTCACAGAGTCATCCCTAAACTGTTCCCACAGAGTTGGCAGCTTGGAATTGTTTGCTGAAGCACTGAGGGTTCGTTTCACTAGAAGTGAGGGGCCAAGCTAACTTCACTCTTGCAGTCAGGTGTTTACTGACACGTTGGCCAAGTTCCTAGATGGAGAGTCAGCCAGCGTTAGCTTCACATCACTGCAGTCAATGCTTTGTACCTGAGGAGGGACAGCACTTTATGTCACTGTTCATGAGCTAATCTGAAAGTCATTTGAAGTTTGTAGGTTTGTAAGAAAACTGTTGACCTCTTCTGACCCCGTTGGGTTGATTCCCACCAAATGCTTCCGCTGCTGATGCTCACACTGGCTGTACTCAGTATTACTAGACCTCTCTCTCAGCACCACTCTGGTATTCATCGTCCTTTCACAAATGTCTGCGGAAGCAAACGGCGTGCCTCAGGGAAGGATTTCACACACCTGTGAATCTGAACAGATCTGAACACCTGAATGTAATCATTTGGATGGGTGAGTAAATGCTTTTGGAAATAAACTGTACCTCTGTCTCCTCAAGCAAAGGTCTAACGGAGAACTAAAACATGAACTTTGCCTGCTCTGCAATTAAAAATGTTGGTTTATTTTTGTTTCAGTTCTGCATTTGGAGACACTTTCTGTAAACAAGGCTGGTTTCTTCCTCCTTCTTGACACTGACCACATACTAATCTTTGCTTTGGCTGATTCTACCTGGTTGAGTCAGAAGAACAGGCTAAATCTAAATGCAATATTTGCAGATGGACAAAAAAAACAGCAGTTTTTAGTTTTTCTATAAAGTTTTACACAGCTGATCTGACCTGAATTGTCCATGTCAGGAGTCTGCAACCCTCAACGCTTGAAGAGTCACAAAGTCTTACTTCACCCTTTAGAAAAATAGGATACTGATTTATATTTAGTTATTGTTTGATAAATATAAATTAACTATTGTTTTTGACATAAATAAAACATAAAAAGAAATTATCCTTTATTTAAAATATGATAGTTTATAACTTTTGACAGAGGTTCACATGCCTTCCTTTCAAAATAAAGGACATCCTATACCATACAGCAGGGCCGGCCAAGCCAGAGCTACAATCCTGTCCGGTTTTCAGCTCTTCTTGGCCATCTTTCTTCTAATTGGCTGACTCAAGTGATTCCATATCCTGATTGACTGAACACACCTGATTTAGGTAGTATGAACCAAGCAGTCCAGGGAGAGCTGGAAATCAGACAGGGCTGAGACTCTTGAAATAATTTGAATGCAGCAAAGGTAGAAGGGAGATGAGTGTATTGTCAGCTAAATTAAAAATAAAAGTATACACAGTTGATCTTACCCTTTGTGGTCCATCTCAGACAGAAATCTGTAAACCTAACTAACTAAAATTGAATCGGTTAGTTCAAAAGGGGCCCAAGTCCACAATTTTTCAGAATAGAGATATTATGTGTTCTATGGTCTTCAAGGGAAAAACTATCTGATAATATGTGCAAAAAGGTCCCAAGTCCGTTGTAATGTATCGACTATGCTTGACATTTAAATTGCATTAAGTGTAAAATTCCTGGTCTTGGGCCTCTTTTGCATGGGTTTTGCTTTATCCCATAGATGGCAGCACTAGTTATCCAATATGGCAGCACCCCTGTTTAATTCAAGACGGGCCCAAGTCCAGAGACTTTAGTTTGCTAATCCTTAAATTATCAAAGTGAGGTGCTTCATATTATAGCATTTGTAAGCAATGAACTGGTGCTAAATCTGGGTAAAGTATTAATCATTTGGTGTAGCCTCCCTTTGAGCTATGCAAGTAAAATAATTTCCTGGAAAAACAAACTTCTTGGACTTGGGCCCCTTTTAAACTAACCGATTCAATTAAATCTGACCTAAAATAGTGACCCTTACCGATTTTTCTGATCATTAGTTGTACTTAAGATCCTTGAATTTTTTTCTAAATAGAAATCCGCCTAATAATTTGCGGCAACTTAAAGGGTCTATACCATGCAAAATCATTTTTTTAAGTTTTGGTTTTATAAAGTTCTTTCTCATAAAAAGAAACTCCAAAGCAGTATTCTGATTCATTCACAGATTTCTCCCAATCTCCCAATCCACGAAAACAAGCGGGTTCTCACGTTGAGATGTATAGGGGTGAGAACAGCCCCTTCCAGGAAGAGTCTACTCTGCACTGTCAGCACCGCCCCCAGGCTAACAAAAACACCCCTGCCATAGAGCCAGCAGTGATCGACAAAACGTTTTCCTTTTATATGCTCAATATGCACATCCATCGTTGCTAAAGTTTGGATGTTGTTTGTTTTCTTGGGCGAGACGCAGACACGCTGCCGAGGACGGCGAAAGCCGGCGCCGCAGAGATCGTGTCGTCTTACTTCTGGGTTGGAAAAGAGCTTAGGAAAATAACTCATATTTCTTATTCATTCTTTTGTGTGCCAAAGGTAATAAATGATCATATACATGGATACTTTTTACTACTATAAAAAGCTTAAGAATAGAATGGTATAGGCCCTGAGTTTTGCTTACTGACCTCTAAATAATTGTCTGTGGTACACAGCGCTCAAAGATCTGTGTAACTGTTTTAGTACAACTTTGGTAAACTAAGAAGTGACGCGGCTTGATGGATTGTTAGGGCATTATGGGTACTGTAGTTAGGAGCCCCGCAGGATGACGTACTTCACTTCAACTGTTTGTGAATAAGATGCATAACGTTTGACTTATCTGACTGATAAGTTTCACTTGATGCGCCTTACCGTCTGAAAAATACTTTTTAAAATAAAAAATGTTGGTTTTTTTTAACCAGAGAGCTATAATAGAGGGGGAAAAGAGCCACATGTGGCTCTGGAGCCTCAGGTTGCAGTCCCTTGATCCATGTTCCTACAATGTTATGACTCTGTTTTTGCCCTTGTAGATTCGTCACTGTTTTATTTTCTGGCTTAAAGCAGAGCAGCTCTTCGTTACAGATGCGGTCGTGTCAAAACAGATGTTGCTTTCACGTCATGTCAGCGAATCAGTTTGCCTGAGATCATCAGAGGGTGGGAGCACAGACAGCTAAAGGTGTAGGCCGTCCTCTCTGAGTGTGGTGCGCCAACGTTCCATGTTTGTAAACCGTCACTCACCCAGACTGTCGGAGAGCTGAGGGAACTCATAGATGTGTTCACATGTGTTACAGCTGTTCGGGATACAGAAGCCAAAGTCGAAGTCGAAGCTCTTCAGCAGGTGGTCCCGGAAGTAGTGTCTCTCAATCATGCGGAAGTTGTTCAAAGGCCGGCTGCCCACCGTGAACTCCACCCTGAAATAAAAAAAAAGCCAACTTGGGGGGTTGGGATGTTGCAGTTTGATCTGTCGGTCATTTCCTTGTCATTAGTCAGTTTGGGTTTGCAGCTGATTAGCAATAAAGGCTGCAATTGTTCTGATTGAACAGGTCAGTGTGGCTTTTCTTAGGTGTGTGTGTGTGCGTGTGTGTGTGCCCGTGTGTGTGTGAGTCACTGACGTAGCTCCCACAGTTCTTAGCCGCAGGAAGGCCGGGGTGAACTGGTATCGCACAAACCGGCCGGCACTGGCATCTCCCGCTCTGTTCTCCTCCTCATCATCTAGCAAAAAGCGAGATTAGATCAAAGCATTTCATCATTTCTCTGACAGTTCTCAAACATTTCCAGAGTAATCTCTTTTGTGGCAGCAGCAGGGAGAGGGAAGGTGGGTGCCGTACCTGTATGTGGGGGTTTAGCGATCTCAAACAGGACAGTATCTGTCTCCAGGTCTCTGATTTTAAAGCGCACAAAGTCGATATTATAAATATTCTCCTCTGGTTTGCAGAGGTAGCCTGTGCCAATGACAGAAAAATAATAGAAATTAATATTACACAATATGAGGCAAGCTTGTCCATCTAAGCAGTTTGGATCAGTGCACAGAGGAACACGTTAAGTTTATCTGCAGCTCACTGGATGTTTTTGAAGGATCTCTGTGTTCAAATCCCAGAAACTCATTTGCTTTTAATTAAGGTACGAGATTATTACAACAACTCTTTTACGTTATAAGGAAATTTTTATTTCTATAAATGTAACAGACTGATGTAATAGATGAAGTTTTTAAGCAGTGCTGCTGTCAATGTAGGCCATGACACAGATAACTGATTTCTATTTAGAGTAGAGCAAAAGTCATAGTGACACAATAATGTCACCTTTTAAAGAAGAATTTATACTACACCTGTTTTATTCTGCTTGTGTTCGTTTTATTCTGATAAGGGAATCTAAATGGACACTTCCTGGGGAAAAAGAACTAATTAAAGGGACTCGAACCTCTCGTAGCCACGCGCAGACCCAGTACATCCTCAGGAGTTATGGGTCCACTCTTAGTCCGCAGGTCTTCCTCTGCCACGGGCCTGCTGTCCACCTTGTTCTGGCGGGACTTGAGCCTCTTCAGGACACCCCCGCCGGCCTTGCGCTCCCGCGGAGGAGCCGCGGTGCCGTGCCCGCCGCCGCCGCCGGGGACGTTATCAGCAACAGGCGCGTCGCTGCGGGCTTTGGCTTCGCTCATTTCTTCCCTTCGTCTGTGGGTCGGAACCAGGAGTTCGGCCGTTCTCCTTCCTGGTGGAGGTGGGGGGATAGGGAAAGATGGCGTCGAATGTGTCGAATGTCGAGTTAGCTTGCGGTGGACGGCTGGGCTCTTGTTTTTGTAAGCACATGCTATAACCGTCACCATGACAACCCGCTCAGCGAAGCTGCACTGCGCTTGCCTATCTCATCCACCAGGGGGCGGAAATAAAATCCCACAAGTTTTTAGAATTGTATAATGCCAAAAAAAAGACAGAAAAATACAAACAATAAGTGTACAGACAGCACAATGTAATGTAAATAATATATATCAAATACGTGTTTAATTTTTATCAGAAAACAAAACTGCGTTTCAAAATTTCAGACTCAGATACGGTCCATAGAAAAGATTCAATTACAATTTTACAAGCTTTTATTCGTTAAAATGTTTAGTTTTTTTCAATTTAATTATTCTCGTACTTACTTTTTTTCTTTTATCCAATTTAGACATTCATAAATTCAATTATTAGGGTAGATGAAAACCCAAGAAATGTCAAATTTGATGAAAGTTCACTGGTGTTGTGTTTCCTGCTTCAGAGTAAAATAAAGGCTACGCAAATTTCTGTTGTGAAGGCCCGGGTCACATGCAAATAGGAGTTTGCTTTGTGGCAGCTGATGGGCAGTTCCTGCTGTGAGAAAAGGTAGCCCACAGAGAAGCCTGAATGCCTATTCTTTTGTCTTGTAGTGAATAAGGCAGTTTTTCATCTTAGAACTCGCTTGTCCAGTTCAAAAATCAAAACATGACAAAGCTGGAAAGAACACGGCAAAAAACTTCCGGTTAAAACTTTCAAAGTAATACTTTTCAGATGTCCTAAAAATGTTTTTTTTCTTTTTTCAAAAATTATCATTGTTTGTATTAAAAAACAACATTTAAAAATATGTATTAGTTTTAGAAAGTACCTTAATTATATAATGAAGAAACAGTTTGTTCTCAATACTTGAGAAAAAATAGCAGAAATAAAACAGCTTTTAGACCATTATCATCCTTTTTTTGTTTGTATTATTAATAACAGTTTAAATCAAACACACACTCTGTTAACACTGTTTGACCTCAATAATACTTATTATCATAATCAAGTTATATTTTTTCTGCATGTGGCCTTAGTCTAAATGCTTTTAACTTAAATATTCTCTAACTATTGAACACCTTTTGATGCTACTATGTATCAAACCACATCTGCTCCAAACGTACCTTGATAAGCATGAAAACAAAGTCACAATGGAATCAATTTAGCTATAAAAGGGCTAAATAAAAACGCAAAGGGAGTAAAGATGAAATGAAAATGAATAAAATTGTTATTAAAAACAACAATCTTTAATTTCATACAGCAATGGCTTTAAAATTCTTCAGTGAATTATTTCAAATGATCAAATGAAGAAATCTTTTGGTAAACAATCTGCAGTGCCTTGCAGATGCAGACTGTATCATGCAACACATTTTTTATTGGATATAAACAATTGTAAAAAAAAAAAAAAGAAATTCATGAAAATTTCAGTTGTCTGTATACTGGTTGATCCGCCCATCTTCTAAACCCACTTAATTCCTTTTGGGGTCACTGGGCTCTCAAGTTTATCTCAGCTTCTGTGTGGCAAGAAAAATTATCTCTTCATTACATAGTTAAGGCACTTTCTAAATGTAACAAATGTTTTAAAATGTTTTTTTTTTAAATACCAATAAGGACATATTTTCAAAAGGAAAGAAAAAACAAAATTTTAAAAAGTTCCATGGCCACAAAACAACACAAACACACTCACATTTGACCTAGAAATAAAATAGAACGAATAACTGACCCACAATGCATGTTTTGGGACTTTGGGAGATCCCACCTACAGAAAACACATGCATGAGAAAAAGCAAACGCCACACAGAAAGGACCCAGTTGGGATTCAATCCAAGGCATTTTCACTGAGACAAGAGTGCTAACCACTACACCACTGCAGAGCCCCTGTTCTGTTTGATATTTTGAGTTATGCGATTGCTTTGAGCAAGAAGACAGCAGTGGATGTCACAGGGTTTTTGCTTTGTTTGTTACCTGTCTGAAAACAAGAAAAGCAGGCTGACAACAGTACTGCATTCATCCTGCAGCTTAATCATTACCTTACAGGGCCAAAACACAGGCGGATTTTCACAGTCCTACCAATGCGTTCACAGTAGAAGAGAGGTACATGAAAGAAAGGGACAGACAGTCATTGAACCAAAGAGTATATGGCCAGGAGTTTAGTGTTTTATGATGTGAAATGAAAATCAACAAAAATAATCAAACTTTTATTTAAGCTGCTACACTTTGAATGGAACTAAACTAATAGATTTAGACGTAAAGAGAACAAAAATGTGCGCAAAACAAAATAGTTAATTAAATATTGTAGTAAGAAAAAACATTCCCTTCATCTTAATGTTTGGGGCTACACAGTTCAACGATTTTCTCTTTTAGTCTTGACCATAACACTTCCACCTCCACATTTGGCTGTTAGTCTAAT
Organism: Oryzias sinensis; assembly: GCA_037389245.1. Lineage (NCBI taxonomy): Eukaryota > Metazoa > Chordata > Actinopteri > Beloniformes > Adrianichthyidae > Oryzias > Oryzias sinensis. Next base: position 18,158,159 of record CM074493.1, read on the forward strand.
AATCTTTTTCTCTAATGTTAAGGTGATGTAACCCCGGATGTAAGGAGAAAGACATCTTCCAGTTTTACTTTTGCCTCACCACCCCAGCCACAGATCACTTTTCCAAAAGTTGTAAGGGGTTGTCTGGCTATTTTCCTTTAAAGCTGGGGCAGTGTTTTCTCTTCGCTCAATAGTACCTTTCCTTTCAAATTTCCTGTGGTGGAGTCATGAACTGTTTTTACATGCCATCTCTATCATCCCACTTTCTCCCTCTATTCTTTTTTTCTTTTCCATCGGTCCAACAAGGAATCCATATAAATACAATTATTGTAAAAAAAGCTTAGCCTCAAATACAAAGGGGGTTCATACCAATATACACTCTGTTTGTGTGAAGATCCATAAACCCATGTTGTAACAGTAAAATCTATCCAACACAAGAGGCCTTCAGCTCTGATCTGCTTGCTCAGCTGTTGGACAGGACAAGATTTAAAAAAAAGGTTTTTCTTCTGCTCCCGATTTCCAATGATTTGAATAAAGACATTCTCAGAAATGCAACATTAAGCTTAATTGTCTTTATATATGTCCTCCATCATGACATAAATGCTACAGGTACAAATACAATTTTCATTTGAGTGAGTCTTTATGTGAGACATATTGTTGTTTGGATGTTGTTTTGAGGTATTATGTGACTTCTTGGATGACACTTTGCTGGCCACTTCTTGTAAGGTTCTTCACTCTGGTTTGCTCAGTCAAGTCAACTATAGTTGACAGTTTTTGATTGTTTTTCTTGTTTTTTCCAGTTTAGTGTTGGCATGTTGTCAACCACACTGAACATGGACCACAGAAGGTCAAGGAGAGAGTTGCATCAGACAAGGACGTCGCAGAGGAAGGCTTTGACCATCGTTAAGTAGTTTGATGTTTCTGTGACTAAATGCTTAAATCTTCTGTTAAAGAACCTTTCACTAAATTGGTATTCAATAATACTTTAGACATTTTCTGGTTGTTCTTTTTTTAATTTGCTCAAAGCAATTTTGTCAATGTTAGGGATGTAAAGGATACAGATATGTATTGAAAAATCAATCTAGTTATGAGAATAACAGTAGTATCGGTTGAAGATCATAAACATGATTGTGTTGGTAAATTGTAGTCAGGTAGGAAGTAAATAATTGGTTTCTAGCTAACTTTATTAGTTTCTCATCCTGTGGTTCTCTCATCCGTTTTGCTCGGTTCTACCAAGTCAGGTCAGTTATTTGCTAAAGGTGAACCACATCGAGGTATGTGTGTCGTGTGAACTGAACTTTTTCACAGCACTGCAAACAATACCTGAATAAATAAATATCACACACTTTTTTTAACCACAAAGAATAACACAGCCTAAAAGACCCAAAATGCCTGATTTTAATGTTTAAGGCTGTTTAATCAGAGACATTTTGTTTTTGTTGCTCAAAATAAAAAGTACTAATAAAAAAGTTAATTTAAGTTAAAATGCATTTTCATTTATAATTTTAACCGCAAAACTAATTATAAATTTCTAGATTGTACACATTGATGGAACATAATTGAACTGTACTTTAGCGCCAAAAGGTTAACTGAATCTTTTCTGTATATTTGATTCAAAAACCATGTATTGAGATGATTGAAAGACAAACACAACCCCGGGCCTATGCGTTTAAATGCCACGATGAGCTTTTATTTTGAAGTGAAACCCACTGCTTCCTGTCTTTTGGCCGTCTAACGACTTGAAGAGGGCGTGTCTGCGGGTGTTGCATCTGTGTGACGTCTTCGTGCTGTGACAATGACAGAAAGCAGAGGTGAGACAGAAAAAACCGGACAGAATACAGAAGAAGACCGTCAGAAGAAACAATCACGGAAAGCGCAGGAGGACTTTTACGCTGGAACGTCTTCCTACTCCATCCGGTTCTTCACTTGTATGACTGCCTCAAGACAACAGGTAAACAAACAAATAAAAAAGACAACTGGTAAACAAGAGGAAAGTTTACTAGCGTTACTAGTTGTTGTATTTTTTATAATATATGTAATGAATGTATGCAATTTATTTTGAAGTAATTTAATTGACAGTCGAGGTTCCTGAATTAAAATCATTTATTCTATCCTCGTTGTTGGTTCAGTGACTGGAAGCTTTTAGTTGACTTGTTTATTAGTAACTTATTAACAACAAAAAGCTTTGATTGATTATTTTCTATGCAGATGACACCATATTGCACCTTGACGTACAGTTAAATGTGGTGTGACTAATGTAGAACTGTGGCTTCACAGCATCACTCTGACATAAGGTAAAGGTAAACAGCAGAACCAAAGGTAGCTGCAGGAAAAGACCTTGGCTGAGAAGAGGACAGGCACCAAACAAAGATAACAAAAAAGTGGAGAAACTTCTCTGCAAAACAAAAAAAAAAGCTTTAGGGGCATAATTTTGACAGAGAGATCTCCTCACTGAACGACAGAGCTTCACCTTCTGGACGCTCTCAGGGGTTCAGATGCAGGGAGAAGAAACAAACACAGGGCATTGCCCAGCCTTAATGAATAGCTCATCCTATTACACAATATCACACACCCACAGGTGCTGGGTCTTCTGTGGCAACACAAGAACACATATCACATGAAAAGTAAAAAAAAAAAAAACTTCATGGCTTTTGTTTGGGAGCAAAACAGCTTATTTTTACCTGCTGTACTTTCTCTACACAACAGGGTTCTCTTTTTGCCGGTATTGTGAGTGAATCAAGCTGAAGGGGTGTGGAGTTTCTGGTCTGTGCATGTGTCTTACAGGACCAACCAGATGCTGCATACAATGCCTGTGGTATGAAACCACAGGCATTTTCGCGTTACTAATTAGGAAATGCCACTGTTGCTATTTCAACAGAATGTCTGTCAAGTGTTCAGGTGCTATCTGTTTGCCTGTGTCTCCTTCAGTTCCTTGAGAGGTCCTGGTGTTCTAATCCCGTGTGGATGCATGGGAGGGCGCCTCGCCTTTGTTGATGGGGTCCCCTATAGCTGGTGTGAAACATGCTGTGCAGCCGGGAAAACATGAATATCAACTTCCTTCCAGTGTCAGATGACTTTTGTAAAACCGTGCCACATCTTATAAATCTTTTTTTCTTTTTTTCAATACAGGAGTTTGGAAATTTATGGAAAAGTGTTGTATTTTTAAAGCATATTCTCATCAGTGTGCATTTAAAAACGTATTTATTAGCTAAAATAGTCGGTTTAAACATAATAGCTTCGTTAAAAAATTCTTTTAGAGCAACAAAGTGATTTTTTTTTTTAGTTTGGTTTCCTATTTTGCTATGAGTCCAGGAAGCATCGTCTTTAAAGAAAAACCCTTTCAGAGCTTGTTTACTTCAATGAACATCTACAACTTGAGTGACAGCAATAGAACAGGAATTGACTTTGACAAACTGGATTGTTTTAAAAAAAAAGATGAGGAATGAAAACAAACAAGCAAAATGGAACATGAATCCATCAGCGGGATATTTCACAAGAGATGTTTGTTTAGTGCGATTGATTAGTTTCACTTAACCCCTGCTGGGAAAAAAGCGGCTGCAAAAAAATGTAGACCAACCTGACCTATCTGCTCGTTTTTATAAATGGCAGGAAGCCATGCTTTTTTGGAACTCAATTATCTATTTTAACTGTGTTTATTCCTGTTTATTTAGTTTGCTGTAACTCTTCTCTCTCTGTGTTTTTTTGCAGTGACTCAGCTATGGAGAGTTCTGTTGTTCCTTCCCATACAGGAGAGTCCCTTAAACGCAAACCAGCTTTAGCCCCAAAGCCTATTCTGGCTCCTAAACCCTTCAGTTTACAAAGGAACTCAGTGGTTCGCCATATCCAAGCTCCTAAGTCCACCAATGCTGGCTCTAAGGGAAAACCAGCTCAGAGTGTTAAACCAACTATCCCGGGTGACACCAAACCTCCTTTGACCCCCCCAGCTGAAGCACTGACCCCCAACTCGGCTTCTACAACAAGTACGGCAAGCAAAACGGGTGACACCAAACCTACTTTGACTCCCCCAGCTGAAGCACCGACCCCCAACTCGGCTTCTACAACAAGTACGGCAAGCAAAACAGGGGACACCAAACCTACTTTGACCCCCCCAGCTGAAGCACCGACCCCCAATTCAGCTTCTACAACAAGTACGGCAAGCAAAACTGGTGACACCAAACCTACTTTGACCCCCCCAGCTGAAGCACCGAACCCCAACTCAGCTTCTACAACAAGTACAGCAAGCAAAACTACCAAAATACCACCAAAAACAACAGAAGTTAAGGAAGCACTTCCACACAAAGATGAGACTACTGATGTTTCATCAGAAGTTACAACTCCTGCCTTGAAAGCCACTCCTGTGGAGGAGACACCCAAACCTGAGCCTGTTCAGATGCCGGATGTAATCCAGAAAAACCAAAGAACCTCTACGGATACCACAACAAACTCGGAGCAGAAAGATGTAAAAAAAGAGGAGAACACAACTCAAGCTCCCGATGCTGAAAAGACTGAAGACCAAACCAACGCCAGCTCCTCTGAGACCAGTCCAGCATTCAGCAGGCGCAGCACTCCAAAGCGTCTGTCTGTCAAGCTCACCTCTATGTTTGAGACAGGGGGTCCAGCTCCGCTCCCAAAGCCTACTGTAGCTCTCTCTACTACTAAACCCAAAGGTGAGATGCAGAAACCAGAACCCGCCCCTCCTATAGAGAGCCCGGCAACGCCAGCGCCAACCAACGGAGAAGATGGTGTCAACGAACAGAAGGAGGATTACACCGGAGGGAACAGCATTAAGCGCAGAATCAGTCTTCTGTTTGAGTCGACCGTCAAGGAGGAAGTTGAGACTAAGAAGCAGGAGCCGGAAATTATAAATGGCGTCCAGGCTGTGAAGGATCGCATTAAGATTTGGGCTGTGGAAACAGGTTCAGAAAGTCCACAAGCTGAAAAGAAGCTTCAGAATACACCCACAACCTGCCCCAAAAGGTGAGTGAGGCCTTTATTATCCATGCAGTTTATGTTTAGGGACCAGAGTGAAGCTGAAAGACTGTAAAAGGTAAGATTTTACATGAAGTTTGTTCTAAAAGTCCCTCTTCAATCTATTTCAAAAGCATTCCCAGTGGTATTTTGATTATTATTATGCCGTTTTTAGCCCACAACCAAATCCAGTGTCGGTTTTTAAGGACATAGTTTCTGCAGAGAGGCAGTAGTTCATTAAAATTTCACCTCAGAGGGATTGTTGGTGCAAAGTAAGTCCCCCCTTTCCACCATCCATCTGTTTACTTACCGCCCCTCACACCCCCAACCTATCATTTCTTGTACAACAAAAATGGCAAGCACATTGGAGCCACCCAGCCATACAGTTTTGATCCAGATTCCAGAAAAACAAAGACATTCTTGGAACTATTTGTCTACAATCGAAGCTGGGAGCTTGGAGCTTGTGACTTGCCATAGCAGCTTCTACATCACAGTATTTCGAGCGACATTTTCCTGATTCACCACAATTTAAATAAAAATACTCAGAAATGCAATATTTTCTTTAAATATGTCCTCCATCATGAGAAAAATGCCACAAGAACATGTTCAAAACACCAAAAACGTAGTTTTTTTTATGACTGCTGATGTGAGCTGCCTTGTGTCCATCTGAAAGAAACTTTTTTCAAAGAGTTTTAAATTAAAAACATGTCACCGTGATTGATCAATGCCTCTAACCCGTCTGTCTAGCCTCCGGCAGAACCTCTTTGCATCAATTAATCCTCCGTTTTGACAAGTGGTGCACAGGGATCTCTGCACTCCGTGTCTTCTCTTTAAATTCTTTCTTACTAAATTTATACATCCTGAGGCGCTCGCTCGGCAGTGCAATGCTGGGTGCCATATTTTTAGGGGTTTCTTGTGTTCCAGTTTTTAGAGCATTCAGGTATGCAGTCTGGCTGATCCAGTTAGTTTTGTTCAGGCAGATTTTGGCTCCAACATTTCTACTGTAATTCGTGTACAGGTAAGTCTCACTTTAAAAAAACAAGGTAGTTTGTACAAGATCTGGAAAAAAACAAAAAACTTTTTAAATGCTTCTGGCCCTACTTCTTAATAGATGTACACAGGAATCTAGTCAAAGTTGTCTTACTGCATTCAAAAACATACATCCGGAATCCTTTAAATTGCCAGATTAATGCACCAGTCTGTAGAAAAGACTCCTGGTGGCTGATTTTTTTGTCATGTCAAGCAACAAACTTAGACTGGGAAAGGACTTCTCAATGTGAAGCTATCAGCACCCTTCAAACATTTCAACGTTGAGTAAAAAAAACAAGGTGCCTAGTTGTCAAAGATGTCTTTGTTTTTTCTGATATTTTTTTATCCAGCTGCAAGATTTCTGCTGTAACTTCAGCAATAAGTTATCATTTCCTTTAATCTGTTGTTTTCCCTGGAAAGACTGAAACCTAACTTTGTGTTAGTTTTATGTGACTTATGCTGAAAGTTTGAGGCCTTTGTTAAGTAGCTGTTTTTCTGACATAATTCGTACTTACTTTAGAGTCAAAAGGAAATAAATATATTGAATACAGTCGATTTTTTTTGTTTGAAACGTATTCGTCTTGCGTCAACTATCAGTTTTAAATGCATCAAAAGTCCGATTTTAAGTGTTTTGTGGTCAGGATTTGTTGTATTGTAAAGGGTTCTCAGTGGTCTTTTAAATAAGATGTCTTTTTTACACAACAACAAAAACCCTGTGTTGTTTTCTGGGATGTAGTTTCTGCAGAGCAGCAGGAGTTCATTAAATATTCTCCTCTGAGTTGTAGGCGGGACTGTTGGAGCACCCCAACCTCCCTTCCCATCATCCATCTGTTAGCATTCTCTACCGCTAGATTACAGCCCCTTAAACACCCAGGCTAAAATTACAGGAGCAACAAGTGACGATCAATATCGGAGCTATCCAGTCATACAGTGTTGTGCCAAATGCCAGCTCAGACAAGGAGAATAAAAATGTACCGCTACATGGATCTATTAATCTACAAGCGATGCATTAGAATGGAGCAGAGCAGGGCATTTGTGACCCACCCAGTGTATTTTCTAAGTCACAAATACAATCTTTCTTAAGTAGCTTTTTTTTCATCTGCTCCTGATTCACAATGATTTGAATAAAGAAATACTCAGTAATGGAATTTTCTTTATATTTGTCCTTCATCATCAGAAAAATGCCACAAGAAAATGTTAAAAACATTGGAATGGTGCTTTAACCCTTGTGCTATCCCAGGCACTTTAACATTGGGAGTTGGGTCATCTAGACCCACTAGACAGTGCTCTGAACCTTTTTTCTTCAATGATTTGTGATCTTCACTGGTGTTACATGAAACACCAGTGATTACACCATGATTACATGAAATCTTTCCACCTTTGTCCACCTTTGTCATGGTAGGGAGAACACATCAATGTAAGGGTGGGGTCATCTAAGATAGCACAAGGGTTAAGCATCTCCCCCTTTTTACACTCTTTACACAAACACACCTTAAAGTAGTAAAGATGTCCACATTGGATCAAATGTATCTCCTCACAAAATTCCGTGTACATCTTTTGAAACAGCGTCATCACTAATCTATTTAATTAGCTTAGATTACCTGAGACAGGCAGGTTTTTCACATGATCATTACCTCAAGTTTTTTAAATGACTGTTTTTGTTTTTTCTTTTGCAGCACTGAGGTTGCAACTTCTCCAGCAGCAGAGAACATAGTCCAAACTCCTACAGATGTTCCAGATGCAGATGAGGCACCTGCTCCACCTTTGGATCCACCGGTACCTGAAGGAAAATCAACAAAGACCCAAGTAGAAACACCGAAAGATGCTCTTGTTGACAGGAAATTGTCAGAAATCTCTGCAGAATTAGTAGAGGAGAAGAACAAGGTGACAGAAGAAGAGGTCCCGCCCTGTATCAATGGTCAGGCAGCAATCAGTGATGAAGAGAAAGAAATCTTAAGAAGAAAACCTGCTGAGGTTGCACAGAAGAAGAACAGACGGCGCTCTGTTCGCTTTGGTACTGTGGTGGCAGATGATGGTAGACCTCCAATAAACCTGGGCTCAGATCCTGAATCCAGCACAGATGAAGAAAGTGAAGATCAAGATGAAGATATGGAATCTCCCTCAGCTTCATTGCCTGTCCTAATAAGCGTAAAACTGCTTCAGGAGGACAGGGATGAGATCCAAAGACAAAATGAAGAAAAACAAAAGCAGAAGAAGGAGGAGGAAGAACAGGCGAGACTAAAGTTAGAGGAAGAACAAAAAAGAAAAGAGAAGGAGAAAGAAAAGGCAAGACAGGAAAAAGAGCGTAAGCTTAGAGAGGAGGAAGCAGAAAGACAAAGGTTGCAGGAACTAGAAAGGAAACGGTTAGAAGAAGAGAAAGAAAGGCAAAGGTTGAAAGAAGTGAGGATTGAAAAGGAAAGACAAGAGGAGCGTTTACAGCAGATGCAGAAAGCAAGAGAAAGAGAAGAAGAAAAGAAGAGAAATCTGGAGAAGGAGAAGACAGGATCCACATTGAAGGAGCCAGGAGCAGGGCAGCCACAGGAGGAAGAAATTAGTAAGGGTGAAGAGGAAGAAAAAGAGGGAAAGGCTAATGAGTTTAAGGCAAGGGAGGTGGTGATGATGATGAAGCAGAGGCTGGAGGAAGAGGACAGAAAGACGACAAGGGAGATGGAGGAAAGACAAGAAAAAGAAAGATTGAGAAAAGAAGTGGAGGAAAGAGAGAGGCCAAGAATCATGGAAGAGGAGGAGGAGAAGTTGAGGAAAATTCAAGAGGAGGAGGAAAGAGAGAGAAGGGAGCTGGAGAGAAAAAGAGAACAGGAGAAATTAAAAGAGATGGAAAAATTAAAGCTAATAAAGAAACAGGAGGAGGAGAGAAGGGAAGAGCAAAGGAGGAAACAGATGGACGAGGAAAGAGAGAAGGAACTAAAGAAAAAAATGCAAGAGGAATTGGAAAAGCAGCAAGCAGCAGAGCTGAAAGAAAAAATGCAGGAAGAAGAGAGACAAAGAAAAGAACTCGAGCTGGTCAAGCAGGAAGAGGAGAACATGCCAGGAAAAGAAAATCTTATTGGCTTTGAGGTGGAGGATCTGCCCCAAGTGTCCATGCCTCTGTGTTCCCCTTCGTCAAACATCTCTGAGCCCACAGAAAAGTTTATCGATATTGATTATGATGATTTCTCTGTTCAAAATCCAGAGATTTACGTGGAATTTGACGATTTTTCTGTCAAACCAAAAAAACGGGGTTCATATGCTAGAACAGAACCAGCTCCAGCTAAACACAGCTGGTCAGATGACCTTGAAGAGATGCTAAACTCTTTTGAATTTACACCTCGGGAGGAAGGTGGAAAAGTGGAAAAAGAGGAAGTGGTGAGCCCAGTCCAGGAGCAGACAGGGAAGAAAAAGGGGGAGTTGTTGGTGGATATAAATCAGGAGAAGGAAGAAGACAGAGGGGAAGGAAGTGGAGAGGAAGACCCTCCTGCAAATGTAAATCTGGAAGTAGATGAAGAGGAGACACCTGAGGAGGAGGAGGAGGTGGAGCCCACACCTGAAAAAGAGATGGAGACTGGAGAGAATGAAGCTGAGGAAGATAAAGAGGTAAAAGCAGCAATTATTCAAACTTCGTTTTAACCATTGACTGTATATGAGAACTGGACCGAGTGAGTGTGATGTCATCCATAGAAAATGACTTACATCCAGCTCCAATGAAATGAAGTCAGTTTCATCGCCATTTAAGATAAGGCCTTGTTACAGCCAGACATCTCTGTCCATTGTCGGTCTGTACTTTCCCATTTTTAAGGTTTGCTTTGTTTTGGGTAGCATCATATCATTCCAAAATCATCCCATTAGTGAACCAGTGTATTGACGAAACATGCATGGCACACCCTTAAGAAATCTTAAAGGTTATTTCAAATACCCCAAAGTCAATGCACCCTTTCTCATGCTACCCCATTTCCCATCATTCAAGTGTTGGTAGATCTAAGTTTATTCCGTTTAAGTTAGGATTTTTCCAACACTTTTTTGGGATGATTTCGAGTTTCTAATTTAACATCTTGTCATCTGTAGGTTGTGCATGGGTTTTAAATTTTGCTCAACCTTCTATATTTTCCCTCATGAGGTTTGGTCAGTGTAGAACACCTGATTAATTATGAGTTTTCCAATTGTAAAGGTTTGATTTTTTTTTCTTGGACTTTCAGTTCTTTACTCTTCATCTTCCTCTTTTTGTCCTCATGAGTTTACGTTTTCTTAGTATTATATACCATCATAGTAACATCTTTCACTTCAGCGTTTGAAATGCAAACCTTTCATTACTCAAGTTTTATTGATAGACACAGCCCCCTTTTGGCCTCAGCATGCATTCGTGAGCACTGATTCTTAAGCCATTCTGTAGAAGGTTGATTGATTACTCTAAACTGGCCTTAGGTGTGACTGTGCGTGTGTATGGGAGTGTGTGTGTGATTGTGTTTCCCAGTGACGAGCCGCCGACCTGTCCGGGGTCTGGCCCGCCTTCGCCCAACAGTAGCCAGGTTTGGCCTGGCTGCCCAGTGAGCCCGAAAGGGATAAAGCAGGTTAAATGGATGGATGGATGGATGGATGGATGGATGGATGGATGGGTTTAAATTCCTGCAATAACAGATGAGAAGCTCATCAAAGGACAGTAACTTAAAGGTGTTATGTTTTTTCTAAGGCCTAATGTGGTTATTTTTCGACAGAATTAGTTCTGCCTGGTAGGTGTAAAGACTTCGCCTGAACCGATACTTTGACATTCCAGTTGCATTAGTAAAATATGTAGTATTACTTGATTGAGGCGAACTTTTTGTGATTGCTAATAGTCATCGGTGTTTGCTCTTGTATTACTCATTAGAGGGCAAAGGCTTGCTTTTCTGTATAATCTGGGTCATTTACACACATCACACAGATTTTAGAGAATCACAATATTTTAGCATCATTTGTATGATTTATGTTTTGGATGGAGATGAAGTTTAGCGTTAGAAGTAAATATTTTTATGGTCTGGGCTTTCTTCCTGGAATTATATTAGAATGAGTCTTTGGAAGAGACGTGTTTGATTGTGGGTGGAGGTGTGATGGTAGAACAGGGAGGCTTTGTCATTTTTGTTTGTCAGTGTTGTTTTTGCCGTTGCCAAAACTGTAGTTGTCATGTTGGACAAGATTTCAGAGCTGTCAGACAGTCAGCTTTGAAGAAATTTGGTGGTGGAATTCAGCTAAAACAACACTGATCATAAAAAGGTAAAAATCCCCAAGTTAAAAGGAAGGTAAAACACTGAGTTTTTCTAGAATTTAAAACATCGCTGAAAGTAAGATGAAAGATAAACCCGAAATGTTATATTGTTTGATTTGATTCCTATTCTGAGATGAGAATTTGGTTTCAAACCTAATTTCTTTTTTCATTCATTTCATTTGGGAGCATTGACTGTCAGTAATTTGAACCAAAGTGGGAGACTGAGTAGAAAAGTGTTCCGTCAATCTCAAAAAAGCTTGTTTGAAGGACATCTGAGAGACAACAGCACATCATACTCCTATAATATTTAGTTTGAAACGTCACATAGAGCCTTTGTCGTTACAAGTGTTGCTGGTAACTTATTTCCTCACAAAAAATGTGTCACAATTCTTCAGATTTCAAGAAATAAGATAGCATGCACTTTTAATTATAACTCAATCCACTAGAAAAATGAATTACATTACTTAAGTAGAAAAAAGGGTATCAAATCCCAAAGGAAACCAGAAATACATATAAAAGTTAATAACTTGCCAGCTGGGTTTGCTTGTTTCAGCACCTGTTTGCACATGCAACATTTTAGCAGAGTTGATGACACACCAAACTGAACACCGTGAACTGTGTGGCATTTCGTCTGTGTTTACGGTGTGCGAACACACCAAGTCCTGAGTCACATGTCAATCATTTTGCGCCGTTGAATGCACTCTTAATTGCAATCCTTCTGTATTCTTGGAGTGGTATAGTTCTTTGGGCTTCCTGGAAAAAAAACACAGATTTGATATCTTTTTCTTAATTTCTGGCTGGCTGGCCTTCAGATTTGATCTGTTTGCTCAGCTGTTAGACAGGACAAGTTTAAAAAAAAACATTAAAATATTATAATTTGGTCTGTTTATGTAGAGACAATCTATTCAAATAAGTAGGGGTAGTTTGCAATACTCTGTGATGGGATATCATGCAGAACTCGAATGGTTGCAGTAAAAACTTGCTTTATTTTGCTCATTTGCACCACTGAGTGGTGCTGCTGCTCTTTGAAATTGTATGTTCTCCCTTCTGCAGCAACAACAAAAAAAAACTGTCAAGTTTACGTCATGTATAGCACCTTACAATCATTTATCAACATGACCCAAAAGCGTAACAGTGGGTTTATATTGTATGATGTTTACTTTTCTGCAACAAGATAATCTTCACAGTAAAGTGGAAGAGATATGCCTCTCAGGGAGACCAGAATGAGGAAGTCGTTTGAGGACTAATCCAAGAATGCAGCCAACCATGCACCTTCTCTCAAGCTGCAGCCAAAAAAAACGGATGAATTATTGGCTCTTGCGAAAAAGGAGGTGTTTAGTGGTCAGCATGCTTTCATTTGGTCCAGCACCTCAGAATGACCTTATAGGATCCCTTTCTCTGACTCTTCTTAGCCCTTCATCTGTTTGAAAAAAAAAGTCTGCACACTTTCACCCACTTTTGCTCACACATACACAGAAAAGAGGACGGGCTAACTCATAGGCAAGAAAGTTCATGTCTGCTGTTCATTCTTTTATCTCTCTGTCAAGTATTCACTCTGCTCTGTCAGGCTTCCTGTTTTCTGCTGCCCTTTTCTCTCACAAAGAGGTGGATCGTCCATCGCCTGCCCTTACCTACCGGAAGAGTTCTGAGAGAAACACCTTTCTCCAGCTTGCCGCACCTTCTTTCTTTTCCCTCTGGATTTTTCCACGCTTGAGCACAGACCTCAGCTTTGTTTTGACATTTCTTTCAAATCATTCAAGTCTGCCCAGAGCTATGGGGAGGATCTGATGCTCTGTTCTTGGATTTGGATGTTTGAAGAGGCAAACATTCTCCACGCTGCTTTTTGGAACTTGGATACGGAAGCAAACATTCCTAAAAGCGGGAGCACATGTTTTGGTTCAAGAAGAGAAATCAAGGAGCTAATTTTCCAAAGTAAAGTTTTTTCTTTTTATTACAAGAATTCAATTGGAGGATAATAGGAAGAGAAGAAGATCAGGATTAGCCATAGAGCTTTAAGGATGTCTTGGCATTTGTAGTTCTGTCAACATTGAAGTCGTTTTGAGAGAGTCTAAAGGAAATAAAGACTCAGTCGGTGTGTAATCTGAAGCTGTGAAAGATGCGCCTTATCTCGTAAAACATCAGCTTTACAACGTCTGCCTTCTTAAAATAAAGCTTTAAAGTCAGATCAGAGTTCCAGCTTTCTTATCTACCAACGAAACCCCTTCATCTCTGACAAGGAGCCTTTTGCTGGAGACCCTGCTTTCATGGTGACGTTAACGCGTGGACGACCGGTTGTGTGAACTTTGCCACCATGCAGTTTTTTGGAGGGAAGCTGTCAGCCGCCCAGCTGCAGGTCACGGGCTGGGTGGGCAGCGTGCGCCGGTCCTTTCAAGGTGCTCTGGATCTGGTGTGGGGCCACTCGGAGGCGAAGCAGGATGAGGAGGAGGATGTCAAAGAAGGAGAGGAGGAAGAAAGCGGAGGTAAAGAAGGGAGATTTAAAAGGGCCATGTCACCGCTTCACAACTTCGCCAGGCGTAGCAGAAGATCCAAGCAACAGCAGTCTGGTAAAGGAGTTCAGAAGAAAGGAGCTGAGGCCAGTTCTGTAAGAGATGATGCACTTACTCAACCTTTTTTTCTTTAACATTGCATAGGCTGATGAATAAATACTTGAGTTCAGTCATTTTGTTTAGATTTTTGACCTTAGTGCTCCATTTTCTATGTTGGTTCTGCCTCTGCCTGTTAAACAACACCCATGCAAATCTAAGAAGGGAGTGTGGTAGGCAAAGGCTGTTGGTTCGAGGAAGGATGGAGTTATCTGATAAAATGAACACTGTTCTATCAGTTTACACGCTAGATTTGCACAATAAACCGCAAATTTATCATCGTAATATCAAGCTGTGCAATCCCTTACATGTGCTAAAACAATCTTATGGCACCTTGAAGACAAGGGTCATTTGGAGTCTAATTTAAGTTATGTTGAATCTTATTACAATTAAACTCTTGCAATGAAATGGAAATTATGTATTTAGTTGTATTGCTATCTGTTCATGTATCACAAGTTATATCATCATTGCAATATTGATCACTAATATCACCAATAGCGAGTTTTCCTCATATCTTTTAACCCCTTTACACGCATACATGCACTTTCCCTTTCTGCATGATGTGGGTTGTGTCAGAGATAAAGCGCAGGACAAAAACAAAGTGTGACAACTTTCTACATAGATTTGGAATTCGATTTTGTCATTGGATCAGTGATTCATGACATAGATGTCAAAATATGTTGTACAAGGTCAAGGTTTTTTCATGGAGGTCGCGTGGTTGTACACCAGGGCTTTAACAATTCATTTGAAAAACAATTTGATTCATATCATGAATCAAGAATTTGTGGTTGCACCCCTATGGTAACTTCAAAGCTGGTTTGAATTCAGACTATCCCTTTTCTGTGTGGAGTTTTCATTGTGAATCTGTGGGTTTTCTTCCAAAATCACCCATGACAGCTTGACAGGTAGCTTCTCCACAGCAGCAGATGTGCTCTGCCTCTTGTGTGGGTCCCTATTGTTCACCTCAAGTTTTTTGTTGAAACTCTTACCTGCATAGAAGAAAGAAACTAAATCCTATTTGTTATATTTCAAAGTGCATGGCTTCATCGTCCGTTCAAGTGTTTTAAGGTTTGTTTAACGGGGGGAAAAGAACCTTGGACGTTTTATTAAACTTTTTTGAGTCTTTGTGTGCAGTCTCCGGTTATTGTGTTTGTGGAGACTCAACGATGTAATCCTCTCCACTCAAGTGCAAATAAGCTGTCTGAATCAGTCCAATGCCTGCAAAAGAAAAACGATGGAAGTAAACTATAACAAAGCAGACTGTGTCTTAACTTGCACAAAACGTTACAACACCAAAAATACTGTCTGAACTAACACGTGGTTTTGTCTACTCTACTTTAGAAATGTTTTTAGACCGCAGATAAAAATCACAAAACATTCTTCAAAGAGGCTCTAAATTGGGCACAGATCTCTGAATCCTCTCTGTTTAGACAAAGACTACAGTAAAATACAAAACTTTAAAATTTAAATACTCATTTTATAGGAAACAATTGCAAAACTTAAATCCATGCCGAAGAGTCTTGACACTAAAACAAAATTTTCACCAGCTTGGTAGTTGCCAAGATTGCCTATTGAAGTGTCTTAATGTATTTTATGTTTACATGTTGTTTTCTATTTTTCAGTTTCAGCTATAAGGAATTAAACAAGCAATAATGTTCCTTTTTAAGATGTTGCTAGACTCTCTTTATAGGTCTGTGTGTATCAGTCCCTCTCATACAATTCAAGACTAATCTTGATTAAAAAAAAGATTAAGACTCAACTAACTTTGTGGCGATAAGATACAGAGTTTTTTCCCTTAACAGTCTAGATATATATTTGTCTAAATATTGTATTTAAGACAATTTTAACAAACAACTTCAGACATAATAACCTGGCATTTTGGGTCTTTTACATCATTTTGTTCTATATGGTTAATAAATGAATTATTTTATATTAATTTATTCAGGCATTAATGCAGTCCTGTGAATGTTTTTTCTGTTATTTAGTGAACATATTATAAATCCTTCACTGGCGTTCATGTTTGCTCAACTGTGATCAACCTTACTTGTGATTTGACGCCTTTTCACTTGCATCAAAAAGGACTAGCAAAGTTGTTTACTTCCAAATCGATGTCATACCTTTTTACCAACACAATCTTATCTGTACTTTTGAACTAACCTGCTGTGACTCACAGAACTACATAGATTTTTCAATATGTATTTATTTCTTACATCCCTATTTAGAATCCAATTATCATGTTCCATACTGTATAGCTTAATTTTTCTTGTTTTTCACCTTTCATATGACTCAAAATGTTTTTTTATTCAGCTTTTTATTATACCCTTGCTAAGTCAATCCTATCTAATCATAGTTCCTGTTAATTTCCTTTTATACATCTACCTTGTTTCTTGATCATTCTGAGTTTTCTAAAATTTCTCTATTACCTGTTTTGTTTTTGTTTTAATTTTTTTATGTTTTTACTTTTTTATATGTATTTTTATGTGTGTTTTTTAAAATGTAAGTAATGTGGACAAGAGCACTTCTTAAGACTTACCTGGGGTCAGATTAGTATAAAAGTCATTCCAGTTAAACATTTCTTGCTCCAGTTTTAGAGCTTCAATAGCCTTCGGCGTTTTGTGTTGGATTTATTTACAACTGTTGTTATTAAAAATTAACTCTAAAATCGTAGTGAGCTGCAAACGTTTATTTAGTGATAAATACTGAACTGATTCAGGATTCATGTGGGGCATAAAACATTTCCTTCGCTTCATTTTGTGTTCTGAACGTGGACTGTGGTCATAGGAAAATCAGCGTGCCGTCCGTTTTTGCTGTGCTGCTTCTAACCAGCGGGCTAATTTGCACATTAAAGTGCTCTGTGAGTTGTCAATCATAAGCAAACACTTGAAGGAGATTATACGGTTGTTGTCTTGTAACCAGGCTTACACTAAAGTGAGCTGCGGCCTCCGACTAAGCGAACGCTTTGCTTAGAGGAATGCGCCGAGGACGTGCAAAGAGTTGCTTCAAATTGGAATGTGGTTGTGTTCATCTGTGTGTGCGCACACGTGCATTCCAAACTTCTGTTGTGTTCTGTTGGAAGGCACATTGGTGTGTGTGTGACGATGCATGTGTGAGCACGTTTTGCGGGTGTTAACAGAGGACAGCCCAGTCTCTGTGACCAGCTCATTAAAAGAGACATGCCTGACTGGTCCTTAGTCCTGTTTCCCTCTGTAGACACTGATCTTGGCTCAGAGCTCGGTCCATTTTCTCTCTGCCTTTGCTGTATGAAGTTCCAACCTACTGATGAGACAGGGCAACAAGGAGCATTTACTGAAAAAGTGTTGGTAGATATGGGCACAGAGTGTCTCACACATTAGTAAAATTTCTTTTTAATGTTTCCATCCGTCTTACAGGCACAACTCAACAGCACAGAGAATGAAGACCAAGACAGTGATGCCTCAACAGATCAAACACACCAGCAGAATGGGATTTGTGAACGCACATTAGAAATTAGAAGGTAGGAAGGAGGAGACTGTACCACCAAACAATTCAAACTCTAATACATTCTGTACTTTGAGGTAAATGCAGTCCTTTCACATGGCTCTGTGAATAAGAAACATGACTCGGCATGTTTAAGTGTCAGTCTTTGTGTCAGGTGCTCGATAGGACTTGGTCACAGTTGCTCCAGCGCCCCCTTGTGGTTAGTAACAATATCCACTCTATGGGACCCTGGTCAAAGTGGCAACAACAACAAAACATGAAACTGATTTGTAGGCTTTGTACCGTGTTTGTCTTTGCCCACAGTCTTGAGTTATGTTGTAAAGTAATGTTTGTATTTTCAGCTGTTAAATGTATATATATTTTTGGGTTTGGAGCAGAAGGGTTGTCCGTTTCCAGCTCTCCTCATGAGAAATCATACCTGACTCATGGTGTTTGTTTCCTTTGTTAATACTGTCTTGTGTTTTCAGAAATAACCTTGACATCAGCTTAAAGCCTGCATCTGATCAAATCCCTGATGCCTTCTCTGAAGCCTACGAAGAACCAGACTTACCGCTGTTACCTGAGGTTGGTGTCTTCTCGTATCAAAAAATTACCACCTAATAAAATACTTTTTGAATTCAATTTAGTTTATTGTTAAAATATCCAATCACTCCCTTTGTTATTTTCATGCACTATATAGACTGTTAAAGTCCCACTCCGATCATCTTTTGATCTTTTTTCAAAGCATTCCCAGTTGTCTTTTAACTATGATTATGCAGTTTTAGCCCAAATCAAAAACCTGTTGTTTTCTAGGACATAGTTTCTGCAGACATTCATCAGAAATTTGTCTTTGAGTTGTGGGAGGGACTGTTGGCGTGGAGTAAACCTGCCCCTGCTTGCCAACATCTATGTCTTTACATGCTCTCCCGCTAGCTGACAGCCCCCTTCACAACCCCAACATGGGGTTTCTGGGCCGCCCGCTGTATATTCTACATCAAGAATACACTCTTTTTTTAGACAGGCGTTTTTTTGTCTGCTCCTGATTGACCACAATTTGAATAAAGAAATACACACAGATGCAAATTTTAGCTTAATTTTTTTATATTTGTCCTCCATCATGGGAAAAATGCCACAAGAACATGTTAAGAACACCAAAAACACAATTTTCATCAGAGTGCATCTTTTAATAAAAATATGTAAGATTGTTGAAATTGGTTCAGTTAGGCTTCTTTCAGAAAAACATTGTTATAACTTTTTTTGAAGACGACCAACAGTTTACAGAAAATTTTCCTTAAGAAACAATCCAAAATTTGGAAGAAATCTCCAGCAGACCAGGCTCTATGAGGCCAAGGATCTGCTGACCGGTTGGATGTAGATAGAACAGGGAAGACAAAAACTGAAACATCTGCCACCAGGAACGAGATCTGGACAAGTCAACTGCAACAATGACGCATATAAAATATGCAGAGCCAGGAGAACATTATTTGTTTGCACCCTGCAGATTAACACTACATTTAAATGCTGTTTTGCAAGTCTACCTCGGGAAATGTGTCGTCTTCTGTGTTGGCTTTGGCATAGCTAATGTGGGCTGATTTTATCTAGTGTTCTGTTGGTTGTTTGGGAGGTTATTTTTGCGTGTCTCTACACAGAGCTCCACTCCACTCCTCGACACCAGCGCTCAGAAATCAAAGGCAAAACTGGGCAGGAAAAGAAACGGGGCACGCCCAACACGCTCGCTTCGAGCAAAACCCGATCAGGCCCCCAAACTGGAATTAAGGGTCACTGACCACTCAGGTTAATGCTTCAATATTTATGTATTTATTTCATTTATCAAATTGTACTAAGAAAGTTCATATGATTATAGTTAATTAATAAACTGTAACAGAGGAAAATGTTTACTGTACAATTACTTTTTTTTTCCTAATAAAAAGCTGGAATTAGATCTTTAAAATCTCAAAGATGTTTTTTTATTGCTGAAAAGACATCACACCAATGCTTAAATATGTTGATTCTCTTTCTAATTTTAGATGCAACAGAGACATCCAATGAACAAAGACAGTCAGATTCAGAGGAGAAGCCCAAACCAAATAACTGTCCTTCACAGTCTTCACAGAGAGTCTCTCCAATTCCTGGTCTGACGCCTGCAGATCTAATTGTATGGCCCAACGATAATTCAAGTCAAATGTTTGTAAAATGTATTTAACTTTATTTTAACCTCAGCAAAATATTCTTACTTGCCCTTTAAAGGCTCAGATAAAAAAGAGAGGCATAGAAAAAACTGACGTGGAAGACGAAGCAGTGGAGAAGAGGCCAAAAGAGGAGAAAATAGTGGAAGCGGCACCAGCTCCTCCCCCAAAGTCTCCTCGGCCACGTGCTCCTCCCGCAGGAGCTGCATTAGTGCTGCCACCTTTAGTCAGCAGTGATGGAAGGTACGCTCAGGTTTAATTCCTTAAAATATGACATTGAGCAAATGTTTTGAAGCTTTTTAAAACATTGATGATGTTTGTCCTGCAGAGCAAAACAGTCGCCTGCATGGTTGCAAGAGCTGAAGTCTAAGAAGCGTATGAGTCAGCAGGATTGATGATGGTGAGTCATGCAGTTTAATAAAAAATGTAAACGATTTGTTTCATATTGATTAAAAAACATAAAACGATCTTCAAATCAGAACTCTAGAACGTGCAAAATATTGTTCTTTTATTGCCTCATTAATGAAAATGAACATTTTTTTCCTTCTCTGTTGTTTATTTATTATTTATTCTGTAAAATAAATTTAATGCTAGAAATTTTCTGAATTTCTTTGTTTAAATGCAGCAAATAATTGTATCCAAAATTATTTAAAGAACGTTGTTTTTTAGTTTTTTTTTATTACTAATGGTGACACTGTGAGTTTAAGCATGTTGCCCAAGAGCACACTCACTAAAAAGTCTTAGATTTGAACCCCTAACCTGAATGTAAACTCAACTGGAAGACAAGCTGCTCAATCTTATAAGTTACCAACACCTGTCATATACCTATATTTACATATATGTTAGCTTTTTTACAACAGAGAATGAGCGATTCTGACTGTTCAATTTCAACTGCATCCTTTTCCTTCCATAGGAATCACTGTGGAGTTGCCGTCTGTCTTCTTTGGCTGCTGACACTTACATCAACAACGGCTCCATTCATCACTTGAGTGCCTAATTTTGGGTCTTTGCTATAGACTCCCTTCAGTGGATTTTAGCCTGATGCTGAGCACAGACAATCTGGAACACTTCTTGAAATGAAATGTGATTTTTTTTGTTGTTGTTGTAGTGGCCCCTTGATGGGTTAACACCAAGTGAACGTTTTCTAAAGGTTTGTGTAAATCAGATTAAAGTCAAGTTATTTTACATCTCTAAATCATGAAATGGAACCATTACAGGAACCATAACCACCTGCTCTTGTTCTCATCCTGAACAAGTTCTTGGACGCTGTAAAGATCAGTCGAAACTCCACTAATTTCCAGACACGTCTACACCATCTGGAGTCAGCAACTGAAAACTCATTTGCACATAGCTGCAAACTGTTGTTTACTATTTTTTTTGTTTTGTTTGTCTTTTCATGAAATATCTGGCCAGAAATTGTCTTAAGTCAATCTTAAAGCACTTTAACCAACTTCCATCCACACAGGACAACAGAGAGAAAGATAGAATAGAGACAAACTGTTGCTTAACCCTGGGAGTTTTTATTTAATTTAGTTCCACTTTTTTAAAGTCAAAGAAGTACTTTGTTATTTTGTTGACTTATCAAGTAGTTTTTAAAGCGCTATGGGTTGTTTTAGGGGCAATGACAGACCTTAAGAAGCCATGTTTTTTAAGCCTAGAGAAGTGCCTTTTTGCTTTTATGTACCTTTTTTAAATTCTCGGGAATAAAAAACATTCATGTAATGATCTTCTTTCTGGATGGATTGGAAATTGAGGGAATTTTAATAAAAAAATGTATGAAATGAGATCAGGTGTGTCCTTTTAATGGGGAATTTGCACGAAATAGGTTCTTATTTGGGGATCATTTGGCACACAAAAGCCAAGAAATTCACAAATTGCAGTTGAGGTTTGAAAAGAAGGGGAAAGAAACAGGTGGAACACTGACCAGAGGAGAGAAAGAGACCTGAGTGGGGCCAATAGTGCTGAGTGAGACTGTCTCTGTTCATTCTCTTGGCTGGCAGTCAGTGCTTGCATCCATTATAGGATCATGGTCATGATGGCAGCGTGGGTAGAGCTCGGCAGCGCTTGCCAGTGTGCCAGGGACAGGGGGCAAGCCTATTCAGAAGCAGTGTCACGGACACAATGGGTACGACAGACTTGCTGCATCAACAGGCTTTTTGCTGCTGTGGCCAGAAATAAACCATAAATACCCCCACCAGCATTCACCAAGCGCTCGCCAGGCCTCTACAACCACACACACCCTCACTCTCAGACGAGCAGACAAGAGAAAGGAAAGACGGAGAGCGTGGCTTGTTACAGGTGCAGTCAAGCACAAGCCATTTCAGGTAAAGCAAAATTTTAAAAATATGACAAATTTTATTGATTTAATCCATCCTTCACACCTCCTCAGTTTGTTGGAAATATCTGATCCTTATGAAGTGCTATCTGTGCGCACAACTATTTTTAATAAAGTGACGCATCAAGAAAGTTAGATAACATTGTGCAAATGTCTCAGAACAACGTAATCTTCTGTGTCTAAATTTTACAGACTGTTCAACTTTATGAGTCATATTTTTCTCAGTTTGGCGGAAGTTACAATTCTATATCGTTCTCTGTGGTGACACTTTTTCTAGAGAGAAAATGACAGAACAGAAGAGAATCTCAGACCAGCTGCCTGCAGAAAAGGGCCAAGGGGGAGCCGGAGCCACTTACAAGGTACCAGAGTTAAACGATGATCTTTGTTTCATGCTGTTTTTTTTGTTGCAAATGTTCCAGTTAGACTAAACAGACAAAACAGGACTTGGGACACCTCATCCAACTGTCTTCTTGCTCTGGTGTTGCAGTTGGCTGCATTTGAATTTGAGAACTTTCGTGGAAAAAAGGTGGAGCTGTCTGGTGACTGCAAAAATGTGCTGGAAAAGACACAAAGAGTTGGCTCAGTCATTGTGGAGTCAGGACCGTGAGTGGCTGTTTTCCTGCTATACGGCTTAAAGACTGAAGACAAACTGTATGTTTAGCAGTAAATTAATTTGTGAAATTCCTTTATTCCTAGATGGGTTGCGTTTGAGCTTCCAGGTTTTGCAGGAGATAAGTTTTTGCTGGAGAAAGGAGAGTATCCACGCTGGAGCACCTGGACTAGCTGCCAGAGCAGCTACACGCTGGGTTCTTTTAGGCCCCTGAAAGTGGTCAGAATGCATTATTACAATGGCTTTTTCCTTCTTCTTTTTTTTTTTTTTTTTTTTTAGCTTCTAGAGCACATGTAATTAAATAAATTCTGGTCATTTTTAGGATGGCGCAGATCACAAGCTCCAACTGTTTGAAAACACTGGCTTTGAAGGCAGAAAGATGGAGATTGTTGATGATGATGTCCCCAGCCTTTGGGCTTATGGTTTCCAGAACCGTGTAGCCAGCGCAAAGGCTATTAGTGGAACGTAAGAGGCTGCCTTTCTTTGTCATGACATTGCAATATCATAGATTCTAACAAAAAAGAATAATTTCTGAAAGACAAATGTTGGTACATGTTATAATCAATGTCTCACAAATTTTAAACAATACCTATTCCCTTTAAAGGTGGGTGGGATACACGTATCCAGGCTACAGGGGGCACCAATATGTGTTTGAGCATGGAGACTTCAAGCACTGGAACGACTGGGGAGCCTCTGAACCTCAGATCCAGTCCGTCCGACGTGTGCGGGACATGCAGTGGCATAAGAAGGGGTGCTATATTGCCCCTGCACCTGCCCCAGGGCCTGGACCAGCCCCTGCTCCAGCTCCAGCTCCAGCTCCAGCTCCAGCTCCAAATCCCAACCCCAACCCTAAACCTAACCCTACTCCAAAATCTCAACCCCAACCTTAACAGCATACCTCCATCATCTCCTGGCTTCAGAATGCTAACTGCAGAGTGCCCAGCTTTTCTTCCATGAATCTTATTACTAAAAGCTCTCTGATCATGCAGTTTTGTAAAACTGCAACTGACTAAAGACAAGTGCATCTCTGACACAAATAAAGGTTTTGGCCCTAAATGTGGTTGTGAGTTATGTTATTTAAAAAAATGTATGAAACACATGGGTTTATGACAAAAAAAACATATAATCATATAATCATTAAAAAATTAGTTAAACTACTCCAGCTGAGAACAATGTTTGAAATTATTTTGAAAAGCATTGTTTGGATAACATCAAAAAGCGTACTCTAACTACTTTGGTCATGCAATCAAAATTGTGTGCTCAAACCTGAATCACAATGCATTTATGTGTAAAAATAACATATCATAACTTTTGTGTGATTTTTATTTCAACTTTATTCTCTTATACGGGTATGAATCAAATCAGGGTAAAACACAAATCAAGATAAGAGCTATAACCAAAATGGCGAAGTGGAAAAAGTAAGATGAATATGAAAAATTGGAGGAGGCAAGTTAAGACACAACTTAAAATCACAATAATACAAGGTTGATTACATCAGAAACCTCTAAGTCGATATTATCCCTGAAGTAGAGAACATCAGTTACATAAAATGTGGCACTAATAAAAACTTTAAATGACTCCCATTTATAAATATCAGGCCAGAAGTTGTGTATGTGTTTTTTTTCTTGTGAAACTTTCATCTTTTGTGAAGAAAAAAATGTCTTACAGGTTAAGTTTTAGGTATGATTCTAAAATGTGTTTCTTTCATTTTGCGTGCAAGCAGATATTTCAGCTTTTTTAAGTACTTTTTCGAAAATTACAATTGTTGAAATAGCCTTTTTTGTTTTAATTTGTTTGATATTACCATATAAATCAGGTAAAACGTGTCCAAAATTAGGTTAGGAGTTTTACAATTTCCTTTTATGAATATGACATTTCCCCCAAAATCAAATCAGTTTTGTTAAAAAATATATATTAATTTTTTTTTTTTAAGTTCTGGCCTATCCTGTCATTAACAGTCCATAAGTAGGTCATTTTCTGAAAGCTTGAATGTTTTAAGCAGCTACCATTAATGGTCAACACCAAAGGAAGTGACGTTTTGAAAGAGCCCCGCAATCAGTCATTGGTTAAAACTACAATCACACCCGCCCCTTTCGAAGGAGATCATCCAATCACAAGTCAGTTTCATTCAGTAGTCTGCGGGAAATGGGCGGGAAACGCGCAAAATTTGAAAGTTCAGCCGGAAACTGCGCTGGAGAGAACAGTGTATTTCTTAGCTAGATTGTTTATTGGCGTAAAAATATATTATAGTTATGGCATGGTGGTTTGGTGAGTACATTTGGAGTACACACCTCTTTTTAAATCTATAATATAAATGAAAACAAGACGCTAACTAGCCTTGCATTCGATAAGCGAACAAGAAAAAACGAACGTTGGTCATCGTTAACTTAGACGACGGACAGCTACTCACTGATGTACCATGAAATTGAACGAATGATAATTTTATTTATTTTGAAGCAGTGAGTTTTTTGTTGTTGGGGGATTATATTGTGCAAAGCAAACATGTTGAAGTTCAAATACGTAAGTCAGGGAAACGTCAAAGGTCTCTCCTCCACCACCGACCCTATTACCAGCCGCAGCCTGAGACTCAACCAGGTGTTTCAGGTAAAACGTCGGAGCTTTGTGGGATTTTGGTTCATGGAAGACACATGGACGGTCTTTTAGATAACTGGTCTTCCTGTTTGTGTATTTCCTTCAGGGGAAAGTCAACTTAGGTGCAGGAGGAGGTAGCATAGGACGTGAGGAGTTTCTGGAAGCCCTGTTGCTTCTCTACCAGGAATGCACTTCTTCCCCTGAGCTCAAGAAGCTACGTCATGTGGCAACGTTTGTCAATAAGTGTAAGAAAATCTTCTTTCTCTCTTAAAAGTCTTTTGGGGAACTTTGTCATCAATTTTAGTTTGTTTCCTGCAGTTTTCAGGAGAAATTTATATTTGCTCCTCTGTAAAGTTAAATGATTTTTCCTTCCTGTTGTCAATTTGCTGCATTTTGAGCAAATTACCTTTGTCCTAACTAACGAGCATGTCACAATGTATTGAAATCATTTTTTACATAATTTTAAATTGTAAATAAAATCAACAAATACAATTGATTGCATTTGACAGATTTCCTTGTATTAAAACACGTCTGCATTTCCTGTCTTTGTGTTTCTATTGAAGTCTCTGACGCGGTCTCAGAGCTGCAGGCTCTGCAGCCAGGCCTTCAGGACTTTGAGCATCGTGCAGTGGTGGGTCGCGGCCGCTTTGCTGAAGTCCGAGTAGTCCGAGAGAAAGCCACAGGAGATGTGTGTGCACTTAAAGTGATGAAGAAAGCAGTTCTACACACGAAAGAAAATGTAAGACCCATATCTAGAAAATACAGTAGAACAGAATGATAATTTTCAAAGGGAAGTTCTGGTATTTGTTCCCCTTTTGCGGGGCATTATTTGGCTTTACAAAGAAAAAGAGGGGACTTTTATTTTATTTTATTTTTTTTACATAATTTTATTTCACAGCATGTACTGCATACATGGTACAAGGTAAACTAAACAGTCACTTTCATTTGGAGGTAATTCAAACATAATTTTCAGAGCACATGGGCTCTGTCAAAATTTTCTGTCCAATGCTGGGAAATTATACATTTGCTTTACTATGACATCAGTGCTTTTTTTTTTAATAAACAAAAATCTTTTAATTGTTAAAGCGCGCTTTACCTCCAGTTCTTTGCTGTTTAAAGTCCCATTCCAGTCATCTTTTGATCTCTTTTCAAAGTGTTCCCAGTGGTCTTTTAGTTATGGTTATGCTGTTTTTCGCCAAAATAAAAAACTTTCTGCAGAGCGGCAGTAATTCATTAGAAATTCACCTCTACATTTTGGGTGGGACTGTTGGTGGAGAGCAACCCCACCCCTCCATTCCATCCCCTATAACATAGAGCTCTGTTTACATGCGTTGTTTCCAAATTCCTTCACTATTCACTACATAGTGTACTTAATAGTGTGTTTTCCATTTTGTAGTGCTGTCCGAATCTACACTTCCAAAATTGAGGGCCCTAAAAATTTCCCAGATACCTCTGCGAAAAACCAGTGTGGAAATATAGACCGACAATGCATTGCGTCTGAACGATTTTTGCCAAAAAATGTATTTTATTAATAAACAATCAATGTTTTTATCTTTAGAAGACAGTGGATTCATGAATGATTGTCACAAAACGCTCAAATCAATTATATCTTAACTTTTTTTAAATCGATGACGTCATATTTGCCAGAAGAAAAAAAAAGTGGTGAGGATGGTGTCCGCATTGCTTTTAAAATCCAGGGCACTAGATGGTCCCGCATTATATAGTTTTTGACTTAGGGTGGGAATTCAGACATAGGAATGGTGTCCTGTTGCCCTGCACCACTCACACTCCAAACCTAACATTACCGGTGCAACAAAACTGGCAAGCAATTTTGCAGCTATCCAGCCATGCAATTACTTTTGAGTGAGATGTCAGCTCAGACGAGGAAAACGAAGACGAACATGGATCTAGTCGTCTACAAGTGGATGCATCAGAATGGAACAGAGTAGGGAGCTCGTGGCCGGCCAATGGTATTTTCTAAGTATCAAATACAATCTTTTTCAGGTGGTAGATTTGAATGTATTCTGGGTTCGCGATTTCACAAAAGGCAATTTTGAGCTTAATTTTCCTAATATATTTCCATCCTCCAAAAAATGTCACAAGAACATGTTAACAATATCAAAAACAGGATTTTTAAGTCAAACGGTAATTGAATTTTTAATGGCCACTGATAAAATCCATCAAGTTATTTTTATGTTAGCTCTATAAATATAGGTGACCTACTCTCAAAACTTTATCATAATCTCTCAGAAAACTCCAATCATAGCCTGATTGGAGTGATTTAGAAAACAGAGCACAACTGAGTGAGATGAGTAACAACACCTTTGTCTCAGCAAAGTGCTGCAAATATTGGTGCTCGGCTGCTGTCTTTATAAGCACTGATTAGCTGGTCATAAATCGTGTTTGAAGGTTTAAAACTAGAGTTTTGAATATGAATTTACGAGACAGTGAAATCTAAATATTAATGCACCTTTAAAAGTGATATGATCACAATTACCATTTTATTCAGTAAGAGGGTTTTGTCCAATAAATTCCTAGAAGAGGAACCACAAGAATGAAAAAAGGCATTCAGTTAGATTCTCAGGGGTATAAAAATCATTTTTGAGAAAAACCTTTTAGATCCTTGTGGTCTTTAATTTATTAAAAAAAAAGTATGTGAATAAACTATACTAAGAAAATTATTTGATAAATAGATGCATGTTTGATGTCAGGAAAGAGACAGATTATGTATTCTTTTAAAGGTGTTGAAATATGACTGAAAACAGGCACAGTGGCTCTTAGAAATGCTAAAAGTTGAATTTTTAATGGAATAACGAGAAAAATCCTTTTTTGTAAAGGAAAAAAAAAGTCTTGCAAAATTGCTTTTTACAAGAGAAAGAATAAAAAAAATGGTAATAGAATCTGTCTGATATTCTAGCATCTCGATGTAGATAACAGTCACTTTATCAAAACATAGTATTTGTTTCCATAACCACAGGCAATGACTGCGGTGTTAAAAGACTGAGAAGCAATTCTGTAATCCTGCCAAAGCCCACTGGAGAGTGCTGCAGGCCCGAACAAACCCCAGTGAATTGTGGGTATGATATTTGACAGCTGTGCTCTCTGGCATATGACTAACAGAACAGAGCTCAGTCAGAATATCACATGAGCTGTGACAGGACAAGATCTGAAGTGGGCAACATTTGCAGAGTTAAGACGAACAAAAGATGCTGCTGGTATCCAAATTCTGCTTACAGGAAAACGTGACCAAATGCTGGAAAACATAGATTGATTGACTTTTGTGTTTGTGGGGGGATAATTTCGGGATATCAGCCATCAATGCATTTCTTTAGAAAGTGGGGTGACTAATGGCTCCCATTACATTTTTTTCCTGAAAGGTTTTTTTTTTTGTGAGTTCATCTTATTTAAAATAACACACACACACACACAAAATGTAATCAAGTCTGTTACAGAGTGTCATAGAGATTATAATGTAGAGCTGCTCTGAAACTGTTATAGAGCATTACTCTATAGAAGATCAGTTTAACTCTGAAGTTGTTAGATGCTCAAGTCTTACAGAAATCACTGAAACTAATGGTTGAATTGGGGTTTCATGGTTTTTTTTTACAGCCCCCCACCCCAAACACACACACACAGTTTAAACTAGTGTAGAGCACCTAGTAGTCTTGCTCCAGCTAACTTAACAGAACTTTGAGTTTTACAGTCTTGTCTGATGAAAGATTTGTTCACTCATTTTCAGGTTGTTTTTTGTGACGAGGAGAGGAGAATCCTTTCCCAGAACACCAGTCCGTGGATCCCACAGCTTCTCTACGCCTTCCAGGATAAAGACCATGTCTACCTGGTAAGACTCCATCACTTCCATTTTTAGGGATGTTTTGTCATTCGATAAAACAACATTTTGTTTGCTAAAATAAAAATGATTCCAAAAAGTACTTTTCTTCTCAATTTTGTGTTTGAATAAAAATTCATTTCATTTATTTGCATATTTTTTTTAAGTTGAGGAAAATGGACAAAAAAAACCATCTGAAAGTTGTCTGTCTAAAAGGCTTAGCCATTTCCAATATTGATGGTTTTAATTGCTTTAATGGTTAAAATGTCTTTGTTTTCCTCTGATAAACAAAGACCAGCGTTAGGCTTTTCTAAGAAAGCCCTTTGTGACAAAAGCAGCGAGCTAGCAGTCTGCCTTAGGTTTTAAAAAGATGATTTCTTCACCTTTTGACCACTTTTAACCTAATTTTAATATTTGCTTCCCTTTTGGCTAAAACAGTTGATCATTTCAATCAAAAGTTTAAATTTTTCAATTTGCTTCTTTTCATTTCCACAAATCAACAAACACAAGTTCTAATATATGGTGAAATAAAATAGAACAGAAAGAAGAAAACTTGTTTATCTGTTCTTTTACATATTTTGGATATTCATATTTGCATGTAACAAAAACAATATTTATACAGTACAGACCAAAAGATTGGACACACCTTCTCATTCATTTGAATAAGGTAATTTATCAAAACATGTTAATATATATTTATACATTTATGCCATAAAACAAATATGTACATCAAAATATTTTGCTTAGAATAACCCATAATATATAACAAACACTGCTTTTCTTATTTCTAATTTAATAATACCTAGAATTAGGCAACAAGGTTTTTATATACATTGTATTTTCAAAGCAGCTCTTTTTTTTTAATTTAGTTTCTTTAATTGCTTCTTGAATTCTGACATATAGACATTCATTCTGCTGTTGCTTTTAAACAGTAACAGCTCATTTTACCATCACTTGTTTATGTTAACATGTTTCTGCTGGTGTTGTTTACTATCCAGATTGTTGATCCTCTTTTGTCAATAATAGAAGTAAACATCTATTTTTTCCAGATTTACTTGAATCATTTTTTTCTCCAACCTATGTCACAGGATACCACTCTGAATTTAAAAACATGTCCTGAGTGGAGGGGGGGGGTCTTGGTGTGGGGGTTGCTTGGTTCTCTCCCTCCTTTTTATATTCCATCATTTACTTTAGAAGATCATGAAGACCCACTCGAGCACAGGTGCTATCTCACCTTTGCACAAATAGTTTGAGTGATTAAATGACATTTTTCACGTGTTGGTCCAAATGCATAAGTATGCGTGTGAGAACATCAGTTGTATTGTGAACATGTTGACATGTTTTGTATTTGGGCATTTTTAGAGCCCACTGGTATGTTTGTGGCATTTGGGTGTGTGTGTGGACATGCCCCGCCCCCTTTTAGATTTATATTACTTATAAACCTGACAGTAATGATTGTGAACATCCAGCAACTTGTTGCTTTATGCTGCTTCACGGCTCTACCCCCTCCTCTTTAATCACCCTCCTACCCGGGTATCCCTCACTCTTCTTCCCTTCTTTTCCGTCTGGTCCAACAAAAGACTGTTACAGATATGAGTAAGATGAATAAAGTTTAGCCTAAATTACAAAAGGGATTTATTTAAATAAACACCTAGTGTGTCAAGCGTTTTATAACCCCTATTGTAACAGTAAAATATGTCCAACACAAGAGGCTTTCCGCTCTGTCTGTTCAGCTGTTGGACAGGACAAGTAAAAAAAATTAAAGTCTTTGATCGCTGAGATTTGATCTCCATAGTTTTACTGATCTAGTCTTAATTACACAAACTAACTCATTTGAAGTAAATGATTGGATTTGAGAGCCATTTTATTAAGCCCATATTTGTTACTATCTAGGACTGGTATTCTGTTCGCAGAAATTATTTCCTTCTTCACAGCAACTCATAAGTATTTTCCCTTTTAACACGACCTTATACTTTATTTCCCCCCAACTGTTTGACTCGGATCTTATCCTTCCTTTCACCCCCCCTCTTTCTCCCCCTACTCGCTAAAATACAAAGCATCCATCTTTATCCTTGTGTCAAAGAGGCACCAAGTCTCCCTGTTGCTAGGTAACACTGGAAAATGCTCTGTTCATTCAGACTTGCGAAGCCATTCATGCAGCAGAGGCTCTCGTCTGTTGTGGCTGTGTGGGTACAACCGCATACCTCACATCAACTTTAGTGCTACCTATCTGAAGGCAGAGGCGGTAGTCGGTGCAAACGCAGCGCATTCAGACTTTCAAAGCTCGGTATCTTGAATAATGTTGTGGCACGTGACCCTTTGATCAAAGACATGCAAGCGGGGGGATTTCTCTGGGGTTTTTTTCTTTCCTATATGTTTATTTTTAGCAGTGCTTTGACTGCAGTATGGCAGATGAATCACTAGTAGTATCTGCTTGTTATGCAACAGCATCCGCAATGAGAAACTTCTGTATAAGTTAAAGCCAAACATATGTTCTTCGCTTGCTTCTTCTGTTTGTCTTCACCAATGCGAAGGCAAAGTTTGGCTGATGGCTTACTGTTCTTCTAATGAGCCCACAGTCGTGACCATCTGTTATCATGGTGATTCCTGACTGTTTGCATAAACTGGTATTCCCAGGCGATGGAGTACATGCCAGGTGGTGACCTGATGTCCCTGCTGAACCGATACGAGGATCAGTTTGATGAAGCCATGGCTCAGTTTTATTTGGCCGAGCTGATAGAGGCCATTCATGCAGTCCACCAGCTGGGCTATGTCCATAGGTAAGACATCAGTGCTGAATTTAAGCTGTTGATATTAGAAAATCTGGTCTTAGAGCACGTTAAACACATGGCACAGAGACCTCTGAGCTTCTTTCTCTGACCTTTTTAAGTTTGGATAAAATTAGTCGGGCTTTATGGCGGCATAAAAACAATGCTGACGCTTAGGATGTCATTCCATTATCCTCAGTTCAGTTGACATCTAGCAGTACTTGGGCTACTAAAAAGCTATTTAAAAGCGGTATCAAATGTCTTCTTAACTATCAACTTACAGAGATGTCAAACCAGAAAACATTCTCATCGACCGGACTGGTCACATTAAGATATCCGACTTTGGATCCGCTGCCAGACTGACCATTAACAAAACAGTAAGTGGATTATTAGGGTTGGCCTATGAGTTTGATTCTGATTTCACAAATTATTTTAATTTTTTTGTATATTTCTTCCAGGTCTCTGCTCCTACAGTGCCTGTTGGAACCCAGGATTATCTTTCCCCTGAAGTCCTGGCAGCCATGAACGGGGGCTCTCAGGGTACCTATGGGGTGGAATGTGATTGGTGGTCGCTTGGAATCATCGCCTATGAGATGCTCTATTCCAAGTTACCCTTTTCCGATGGCACTTCCACCAAAACTATCCACAACATCATGAATTTTCATGTACGTAGACCTTCATAAGGACGGTTACTCCCCTCAAAGTCCCCCTCTGATCACACTTTGACCTCTTGCAAGAGAGTTCCCAGTGGTCTTTAGATTATGATTATTTTTTTAGCCAGTTATAATTACGATTTTTAGCTAAAATCAAAAAACCTGTCGTTTTCCAGAACATAGTTTCTGCAGGCAGAGTGGCAGTAGTTCATTAGAAATCCGCCTCTGAGCTGTGGGTGGGACTGTTGATGTGGAGAAACCCTTCCCCCATTTGCACTCTCTCCTGCTAGCTTACAGCACCTCACACCCCCAATTTAACATTACTAGAGCAAAGAAAAATTTGAGGAATTTTGGAGCTATCCAGACGTACAGTTTGGAGTTAGATGCCAGCTCGGATGAGGAAAAGAAAGACGTACATGGATCTATTTGTCTGCAGTGGATGCATCAGAATGGAGCAGAGCAGAAAGCATTTGGCCTGCCGTTGAAGGCCGTAGTGGGTCTTTAATATTTTGTATTTCTGGATATATTTTGTAGCTTGCAACTTCCAAGATTGTCATATCAACTATTCAAGTAGAACTCTGAAGTAGAATCCATACAAATCTGATTTGTTGAAATTGCATGTAAATGTTTTTCCCTGCAGCGGTTTTTAAAATTTCCAGAGGAGCCACGTGCCAGTAAGCAGTTTGTTGACTTGGTGCAGAGCTTGCTGTGTGGTGCAGAAGAACGCCTCGGCTACCAGGGACTCCGATGCCACCCTTTCTTCTCCAGTGTAGACTGGAACAACCTGAGACAAGGTGAAGGGATTCCCTCCACCCGACTTTCTGTCCTACAGCTATAACCGTTTGACTTGAACTGTTTTTGAGCGAGTTGCTGTAATTCTGTTTTTGAAAAAGAAGTTAACCAGCTGACTGACGTGTGTGTGGATAAGGAGTGTAAATGGACAACTGTGATGCCCGGGGTTGGTTTGGGTTGTAAAGTAATGAGATTCTGTGTGCCGCTGGCAGTAAGCCAGCTATTCCTAGGAGGGAGTGTGGGAAGGAGGAAGGAGCTGAATGAGGCAGACGGAGTAAAGACCTGCAACTCTTCTGCTTCTCAACAGATGCAGCACAAACAACACGGCTCATGTGCATCTACATGTGCCATCAGTCATAGCTGACGTTGTGTTTTACATTATCGGCCAGTCAGCTGTCAGAAATATCCAGTCATAACAGGAAATAAATAGATCATATTTTTTAAATTTTATATTAGTTTTTGTAGTAACGATGACTGATTAAAAAAAAAAAAAAAAGGAAATCTGGTGCCTCATCAACAGCTTTCAGTTTCATTGAATAGATGCTGTATATTGACGGTTAAACACGAATTCTGCTTCAGCTGATTAGCTTGCACTGCTGCAGTGAGGGAGAGCAAGTGAGGATGTGTATGTGAGAGAGGGGGAAAGGGTGGAGGGTGGGAGGGAGGCAGGCAGCATGTGCATCAACGCGCGACTTACCGCACTCTAGGCTCCCACCGCTCTGCTCCTCCTCCCTTCCTTTCTCTTCCCTTTCTCCTTGTTATTTTCCCTTCATCTTTCTTTTCTTTTTTTTCTTTCCTTTTCAAACTGCCATAGTGTTCAGGATTTACCCCGTCATCTCTTATTCCCCACTCTGGTCTCTTATTTCTGCAGTTCTCCCGCCTTTCGTTCCTGCATTGCAAGCTGAAGATGACACCTCTAATTTTGAGGAGCTGGAGCAGGCAGCCCCCTGGCCAGCTTCAGCGAACCAGCAAGAAGCTCTGCCGGCGGGCTTCCATGGCCAGGATCTGCCCTTTCTAGGCTGGTTCTTCAGCAGAGCTTTGACATTATTGGTCAAATCTGAGTGAGTGGTACCTGTTTACTTGTTGTTGCTTTTTTGAAGGGGGGGGCTTTTTCCTTCTTCAGTCTGCACAGAGACGTCTTGTATTCTCTCCTGTAACACCTTTATGTCAGATCTAACGTCCTTACTGTTATGACATTAGATTCTTGATCATTGCTGCAGCAGCTTTCAAGTTGATTGACATTCTGGGGACCGGCTGTGGGGATTAGGTGTTCCTTTGGTCAATAGTGTTGCTTTGGCCATTTGCTGTGTCAGACAGGAAATGAGGGAGGGGAGGGATCCCCTCTTGTAATGGGACTCACGTCTTCCAATTTTCTGGTTTTCTGCCTTTTTCTTTAACACACATATATATCTATTTATCTGAGACTTTTTTCCATCTTGATGTGGCACAGAGTTCAAAAGGGTGTTTAAACAGGAGGATTTTAGCCCCCATTACCTCGCCATGAGCACTGATTGGTATGCGGCTCAGTGTGTCAATGAGGCTCGCGGAGAAGTGGAACCTCTCACATCTCCCACCCCTTGCTGCTGTTATCCTGGTTTCAGTTACTCTGAAGCATAATGGGCTCCTGACTTTGACAGAATGTGTCGTGGGACTGTAATTTAGCTTATTGCTGTTTAGCTTCTTAACCTCGGATAATAAAGCAGTGTGTGTGTGTGGGGGGGGTGCTTTTCATTTCTGTAGCCCCATCCTGGTCCTCCGATCCATTCCTGTAGCTGGAGACTGCGGATCAGCAGCAACAGAAAAGGAAGAAACGGCGTTAGCAGATTAGACAGGAAAAAGGATGAGAGCACACATTGGGGGAGAGAATCTATTTCTATGGTTACTACCGTGACAGTTTTTTTTCCCACTCCCCACCCCCATCTTTACCCGTCTCATCTCTTTCTTTTTTTATTTTTTTTATTTGCTTTCTTTTCTAATGTCTCTGTCCCTTACTGCTACACCTTCATTGATCAGTGATTTGAACTGAAACTAGCCTTTTTTTCTGTATTACATTTACCTACAAGAGGTCAGCGCTTTGAAAAGGGAGTAGTTTTTGTAGGTGCATTCATATGCATGACCACATTCTTCATCACAGCACTAAAAAGAGAAACATTGAGCTCAGAGCCAGAGGTGATGACCATTCTGTTCTGTTTATTCCTTGTTTTTTAAATTTATTATAATTTTTTGAGCTCATCTTCCTTAAATAATATCCTACAAATGTATAAGAAAAAAATTCATATGACTTAAAGGTAAAGGAATTCATTAATGAATAATGACTATAAAGAAGAAAGCAGATTCAAGCTATAAATTCCAAGAAAATTGAGGCTGAAAACGAATGACAGAGGCAGCATAAATAGAACCAACAGTGTGGTGGTTTTATCTTCAAACTATTATTGACAGACGGGTACTGTGAAACATTGATCTAAATAGACTCAGAACTGCCTTTATACTGCGGTAAGAATCTTTAAAAAATTTAACCTCCAACAGATCATGGTTGTATTTTTAAATATTGAAATGAATTTAAATCACTCTTATGAGAGGTTTTGCAGAAAAAGCTCTCACAGACTTTTATACGAATGCACAGTTAGTGAGTTAGACTAAAAACACATGTAAGATGATAATTACGTAGTAAAAATGTATCACTAAGGTTTATTTGATGTTGTGGGTACTGGGTGTGCCTAATAAATGACAAACAAGGGATGTAAATGTGTAAACATTACACCCTGGTTGTCCTTAGGTAATGAAATTAGTATTACTGAACATGCTAAACTTTAATATTCAAAGCAGCTGGGAAGGGAAAAACATGATTGCTTTTCTTGGATGCTGAGCCTGATGAGAGCTCTGATTGACAAGTAGAAACGCTCTACACTGAGAAGGGAAGAGGCATACTTCTTTAAGCTGAGGTAAACTCCTTTAATGCGAGCGGTTATGCACAATAGTCGGACACTGCAAGGCTGTCCCGATGAAATTGATTCTAACTCTTTGAGATTCACCCATAAAAACACACAACTGTTTTCCTCCTGTAATGGCTTTATCTGATTTGGGATTTCAGAGTGATACATTTTGTGAACTGATACCCGGTTTTTCTGGAGGAGGTTGCTGGTTACAACCACAACATTTGATGTCTGATATTTTCTCTTATCTTTTTTATTCTGAAACACACTATACATTTTTCATGCCAAATATATTTGAAGCAAACCTGCTTTTTTTTTTTACTAGATTACATATTTTTGTATTTAAAATCCAATAAAAGAGACTCATTCAAAAAGCTGTAGTTTTTTCAACAGCAATAGATTCTTTGGAACATTTTTCTTTTATTTTGTGAGAATTTGTGAAAAAAGGAAATGATGTATGAAAAACGTTTTTAATCAGAATTGTTACTTTTTGTTCTTTTTACATTATAATTATAAATATTAATCTATTATTTTTTCGCATTAAAACTTTGATATTAGAAAAACTGGAATTAAGCAGCTTTATGTCCACTCTTAAAAACTGAACAACCCACTTACATCACCGGTTATTTTTCAATAATTACAATAAGTTATTTGACGAAAGAAACATTTGAAGTTGTAGTTTTAACAATAATCAATGTTATTGTAATTGTTTGTATTGGTTTTTGAACTATAATATTACATTGAGGGGATTTTGGGTTCAAAGAACCCCTGCTTGCTTTTATTTTGAAATCTGTGGCTCTGTCTGAGTTCCTGTTTTTAAAGATTTCCCTGCTATATTTGTGGATCACATATTTTTTTATTTGCTCACACTTTATTCAGAACCACCTCTTCAACAAAGCCTTGCCTTCGGTCTGAAGTGTACAAACTGACAGAAACAAAGGAGGAAATAACCCTGAATTAACAAGAAAAACCTGTGCATTGTACTCTGTGCAAAGCTCTCAGCCTCCCTGCTGCAAGGTTTATTTTATTCTGAGAGCGTGTCTGGGAGAGTTAAATATAACTGCCTCCAAATAGCTTTCTTTTTTTTTCTTTTCAGTGGAATGTTTTTATCTGAATCAATCGGTGCGATGAAAATCCAAGTTCTTTTCACAAATGCTTCAATGTTGTTCTTACCGATTTGAGGATTTTTTATTTTTTTTGCTGGACGCAATGCATGAAACACAACTCCGCTTGAAAAAAGATTGAGTGCAAAGCTTTGTGCTTTTAGTGACTGTCACCCCTCTATAATGTCGGGCTTTTGTCTACATTTTAAATTAGCTTTCAATTCCAGCTTCACTGATGTTAAAGCTGACAGATGGGCAGTTATGTAATCATACAAGACTGTCATCCTAACTTGAGTAAACGATCATTTTGTCTGTTTTTCAAAATTAACTAACATGTTTTTTCTTTCCTTCACTGTATTCACAGAGAAGCCTACATGCTGTGATTACAATACAAACGACTCCATTGACCAGTATTTTGTAACCGAAATTGTTTTTCTTTTTCTTTTTAACCATTTGACATGCCATGTTTTACAGCAGCTTCTTGGGGTTTTAATTCTGTTTCGATCCCACTCTAAAAAAGTTTTCTTCGTGTTGTCCAGGTCTGTGTCTGCAGGCCTCAACTCTCCTGCAAAACACAACTCCATGGAAAAGAAATTGCATCTTAAAAGCAAAGAGTTACAAGACACCCAAGACAAATGTCACAAAGTGAGATTGCACTCTTGTTTAAATAGTTTTTTATTTATTATCTTTCATCACCTTTCATTTAGATATTTTAACGCCTCTTTGTTATAACGTTTTTGCTGTTTTTCTTTTAATGTTTTGCATTTTTAATGAATTGATGTCGTGGGTTACAATAATAGGCTTGTGTTTATTTTGGAAGAGTGTCTTATCACAGATAAAGGAAGCTTCTGTTGGTGCTGTAACCGTCCAGAATAATCTTGTTAGTTTTTATAACAGTAAAGCTTGTGGATTTGCAGCTTTCTTGTTTGGGAGATGGGCCAGAGGAATCCTTTGTAAACTGATTCAGCTTTTTTGTCCAAATACGCCTTAGCAAGCATGATTCCTCCGTCTGTTTAGAGGGATATTACAGCACAGTCTACTTTGAGTACAAAAATAAAACTCAGAAAGTGTTTCTATACTTAGAAAAGCAATTAAAAAAAAAACAACTTTTTTCCCCCCCTAAAGATGGAGCAAGAAATCTCCAGGTTTCAGCGTAAAATGTCTGACCTGGAAACAGTGCTTCACCAGAAAGATGTGGAGCTTAAGGCCTCTGAGACTCAGAGGAGCATCCTGGAGCAAGACCTCGCCACCTACATCACTGAATGCAGCGTGAGTCATCCTACCAGCTTCTTGTGTGTTTGGAGGCTATGAGCACATGCTTGGGAGGAACAGTAGTAAAACAAGTTTGTTTTCATTTATTCTGAATCACCGTCTTAGATACTCGTAATATGAATGCAGTTCTGGCCCTGAGTTTATTTAATGTGTGCAGAGCCTCAAGCGAAGTTTGGAGGAGGCACGCGTCGAGGTTTCCAGAGAGGATGATAAAGCCATGCAGCTACTCCACGATATCAGAGAGCAGAGCAACAAGCTGCAGGAAATCAAGGAGCAAGTATGATCTTTTTCTGCAGCTTTCTATAAACATTTGTGCACTGAACTGATAAACCCCAACACTACTAATAAGATTCAAAACAGCTCAAATGAACTTGGTATGTGTTGTACTGGCTGGAGTTAGCTCCGCCCACATCAACAGACAGACTGAAGTGAGTTTTATTGAGGTCACTTATTCAAATTAAGATAGAAGCATAGAAAATGTATCAACACCAGCCTCCCAAAAACTATTTTTGCATCAGAAGATAGAATAAAATAGAACTTTAGCAATTTCTGTGCTACTATAGCTGTATTTAAAAAACACACACACACACACACATATATAATAAATAAAACTAAAAATACACTTAAAAAGTTATAATAATAGTTAGTGTCCAGTGTCTGTTAGGCAGGTCTAATGGCTGACAGGAAGAAAGATCCATGACGGGGCTCCTTCCAGCAGCGAGGTGTTAATGTCTCTGACGGTGCTCTCACTGTCTCATGCAGAGGATGATGAAGAGGATTGTCCATGATGGATTTCAGCTTCTGTAACTTCCTCCTCCTCTCCCCCACCACAGTCACAGACTCTATAGGGGACATCCCAGAATGGAGCTGAATCAGTTTGTCAATCCTCTTCCTATTCCTGGCAGTGCATCCACCTCCCAGTAGCAATACACTCTATAGAACGCCATCATAAAAAGAAACTCTTTAAGAGTTCTGCCAACTCTGAAGGACCCCAGCCTCCTCAGCCTCTCTTGCGATCTCCAGTCATGTCTTTGAAAACGATGCACCCTCAGACCTCTGCATACCCTACAGTCCCAAAATGAGTAGGAGCAGCCCCCCCCCCCCCCCCACTGCACTCATCATTTTTATGTTTAAAAGTTGGACTTTTAATAATTAAACGTCTATCTGAATTTGCTCCATTTTGAAACCAGCTTCTAGTGGACATTTAAGGAACTGCAGACACTTTTTGTTTTTTGTGTGTTTTAAAGCCAAGATCAGATCATGGAGGCCTGATCCTTTCCCCATTGTCCATTCATCCATCTTCCAAACCCCCTGCTTTCTTTTTGGAGTCACAGGGTTGCTGGAGCCTATCCCAGCTACTGTTAGGGCAGAAGTGAGGTGCAGCCTGAACAGGTCATTAGTCTGTCCCAGTTCTTCCCATCATAATAAAAAAGTACTAACAATACTAATCTTTAAATATTAGTTTAATTTTAATGAGTTTTTAATGGGATATGAACCAAAAACAAAATGTATCCACACTCCAAGATGCCATCTTTTCTCTACACCAGAACAGCTGATTGTGAAGTTACTGTAGAAACAGTGAGATCGCATGATTTCACTGGTCTGGTGCACACAGGCTGGGCTTCTCCTCCAAGTCTTCAGCTCTCAGGTCATCCCTGCAGATGGCATCCCTGCAAGATACAAATGATGAGATTTTGATCGTTAGTCAAGAGTCTCACGCAGCTCAGGGAAGATAATACTTTTTAATTACAATTGCTAAACCAGCCTTTAGTGATTCAATTAACAAATCAACTTCAGGCTATAAAATATAACCCAGTTAGTTTGAACACATGCAGTTTGACCATTAGGTTAAACCTGATTTTAGTCTTTGTTGAACCAAGAAAAACATGTTAGTAGGAAAACTGTAATAGCTATTTTTCATATAAATTTTTTGCCAAGATTTTTTTTTTTCAACTTAAGTTGGTGCCTTGCCAACATGACATTTTGCTTTAGTTTTTCTTTTGATCTTTTTGTGTTTAGCTACAGTTAGGACCATAAATATTTGGACAGACACGTTTTTTTTCTAATTTAGTTTCTGTACATTACCACAGTGAATTTTGAATAAAACAACTCATATGCCATTGAAGTGCAGACTTTCAGCTTTTATTCCATGGGTTGAACAAAAAGATTGCATAAAAATGTGAAAAACTAAAGCATTTTTTAAACACAATCCCTTCATTTCATGGGCTCGTAAGTAATTGGACAAATGAAATAACTGAAAATAAAATGGTCATTACTAATATTTGGCTGAAAACGCTTTGTTGGCAATAACAGCCTGAAGTCTTGAACTCATGGACGTCACCAGATGCTGGGTTTTCTCCTTCTGAATGCTCTGCCAGGCCTTTACTGCAGCGGCTTTCAGTTGCTGTTTGTTTGAGGGCCTTTCTGTCTGAAGTTTAGTCTTCAATAAGTGAAATGCTGCTCAATTGGGTTAAGACCAGGTGACTGACTTGGCCATTCAAGAATATTCCACTTCTTTGCTTTAATAAACTTCTGAGTTGCTTTGGCTGTATGTTTTGGGTCGTTGTCCATCTGTATTATGAAATGGCGCCCAATCAGTTTGGCTGCATTCACCTGGATCTGCGCAGACAGTATGTCTCTGAACACCTCAGAATTCATTGGGCTGCTTCTGTCCTTTGTCACGTCATCAATAAACACCAGTGTCCCAGTGCCACTAGCAGCCATGCACGCCCAGCCCATCACACTGCCTCCACAGTGTTTTACTGATGATGTAGTGTGCTTTGGATCATGAGCTTCTCCACACCTTCTCCATACTTTTCTCTTGCCATCATTCTGGTAGAGGTTGATTTTGGTTTCGTCTGTCTAAAGAATGTTTTCCCAGAACTGTGCTGGCTTTTTTAGATGCTTTTTAGCAAAGTCCAATCTACCCTTTCTATTCTTGAGGCTTATGAGTGGCTTGCATCTTGCAGTGTCCCCTCTGTATCCACTTTCATGCAGTCTTCTTTTTATGGTAGACTTGGATATTGACACGCCTACGTCCTGGAGAGTGTTGTTCACTTGGTTGGCTGTTGTGAACGAGTTCCTCTTCACCATGGAAATGATTCTGCGTTCATCCACCACTGTTGTCTTCAGTGGACGTCCAGGTCTTTTTGCGTTGCTGAGTTCACCAGTGCTTTCTTTCTTTCTCGTAATGTAACACACTGTTGATTTTGCCACTCCTCATACTGTAGCAATTTTTGGCTAGGTTTAATTCTGTTTTCTCAGCTTAATGATGGCTCTTTCACCTGCATGGAGAGCTCCTTTGACCGCATGTTGTCTGTTCACAGCAAAATCTTCAAAATGCAAGCACGAGTCCTCTAATCAACTCCAGGCCTTTTATCTGCTTCACTCATAATGACATAACAAGGGAATTGCCCACACCTGCCCATGGCATGGAAGTCAATTGTCCAATTGCTTACGAGTCCATGAAATGAAGGGATTGTGTTTAAAAATGCTTTAGTTTTTCATATTTTTATGCAATCTTTTTGTTCAACCCATGGAATAAAAGCTGATGGTCTGCACTTCAATGGCATCTGAGTTGTTTTATTTAAAATTCACTGTGGTAATGTACAGAAACTAAATTAAAAAGAATGTGTCTCTGTCCAAATATTTATTGTCCTGACTGTATGATATTACATTAGATATTCAAACATGAAGGTATACTCCTTAATATTAGGTAAGACCACTTTTTCAGGTTATAGTTTTTTGCAGTTTCTCCAGCTTTTTCTTCATTCTAATGGCTGAAAGCAGTCTAGCTTAATGTTTTTAGAAAATAAGTCTGATATATAAAGTGTCAGAAGAAACGTCATTAGAGCCTTAGGCATCACTGCAACATACTTTCTGCAAAGACTCCAACTAATAACTTTAATTGATTACTACAGATTTGAGAAAAATAAGAGCCTATGTTCTCTTTGATTCCTCCATTTTTGCTGAACATTTTTAATGTTATGAAACTTTGCGGTTTGGATTTATCTTAGAATAAAACACTTTCAGATGATGTGAGATGTCTGCCCTCTCAGTTGCTATGCTCTTACATGCAACACCACAATGAAGCAAATATGCTGAAGAGTGTTACCTTTTTCAATTATATTAAGTTTATTTTATTCTATTTTTTAAAATGTTGTTTTACTTGTATAAAAGTGATTTAAACATAACAATTACATTTATTTTCAGCAGAAACGATGACATCAGCAACATTTTTGAATACAGTTTAAATCGAACATTTTAGTCAAAAGTGTTGATGTGCCTTCGATGCATACGTATAGTACTGACTCTGCTCTGGTTGTGTCCTCAGGAGTACCACGCACAGCTAGAAGAGATGCAGGTCACCATCCGGCAGCTGGAGGAAGACCTGGCAGCTGCACGGCGGCGCAGCGATCTCTATGAAGCCGAACTCCGAGAGTCCAGACAAACGAGTGAAGAGCTCAAACGGAAGGCTGTTGAATACCAGCAGAGGATTCAGAAGGTACGGTTGAAGCAAATGTATGCAGCGCCTGTACAGCAAACATTCTTTAAAGAACAGATTCACATTTTGTGCTTTTCTTGAGCAATTATTCCAGTTTTTGTCTTTTTTTAGGCCAAAGAGCAAGGAAAAGCTGAGGTTGAGGAGCTTCTGTCAAAACTTGAGAAGGTAAAAATTACTGTTTTTCCATGCAGATGTCTTTATGGAGCAATGCTTTACTGCCAAGATTAAAAAGGCAGATGACTGTTTTCTTTCTTTTAGACCAACTCTGAACAACAGGTGAAAATTCAAGAGCTGCAAGATAAACTGTCCAAGGTAAACTAAACCGAGCCACTAAAGAAATTCTCTAAATGTAGTTTTTTTTGTTTATTTCCGAAATCATGAAAGTTTTGCCATTTCTTTGGTTCCCACTAAGCCATCAGAAATCCCCCCCCCCCCACACACACACACACCT
Source organism: Oryzias sinensis (assembly GCA_037389245.1). Taxonomy (NCBI): domain Eukaryota; kingdom Metazoa; phylum Chordata; class Actinopteri; order Beloniformes; family Adrianichthyidae; genus Oryzias; species Oryzias sinensis. Next base: position 18,201,455 of record CM074493.1, read on the forward strand.
CCAATCCTCTTCATAATTGGGTATCACACGAGTTGGCGGTTACTCAAAATTGGGGAATTGATTGACACCCTTTGACCTTTTTACTCCCTGCAGGCGGTTAAAGCAAGCACAGAGGCCACTGAGCTGCTGCAGAACGTCCGGCAGGCCAAAGAGCGGCTGGAGCGGGATCTGGAGCGGCTGCGAGGCAAAACCGACTCCAGCGACACTTTGAAACGCCGCCTGAGAGAGACCGAGGTACCAGACCAAATCCAAGGAGACTGTGTTCACAGCCACAGCAGGATTGATGTTGTCATTGAATTGTTTATCTTTAGCTTTACAAACTTAATGTCATGCAAGTTGCTTAACTATTTGGTTGCATTAAATTTTGTGTAAAATTTCATACGTCCGTTTTTGAGTTTGCCTTTTAATTAGCCCGTTTGTGTGTTTGTGTGTAAGCAGGAGGGCAGGAAGACCCTGGAGAACCAAGTTAAGAGGCTGGAGATGGTTGAGCGCAGGGAGAATAAGCTCAAAGATGACATTCAGACCAAATCCCAGCAGATCCAGCAGATGGCTGAAAAGATCCTGGTGAGAGAGCTGCAGATAAGGCTCCCTAATACTCCACCCCTGATATCACCCCAACTGCCCAGCACCCATCCTGCCCACACTCAACAACAACACTGCCCCGGTATATCCTCAGAGGACAAGTACATACTCTTCCTCAGAGCGGAACCTCTCGATTGGTTGTTAATCCGGTGGCACCTGTATATATTTTTCTCTGCTGTCAGCATGAACAGGCATCGCTACTGTCAGCTGGTGGATTTCCAGCTTTTCAGTGCAAGTTCCTTCCTTTGGTTTTGACATGCAGTTTGGGTTATGCTCGTGTTTTTCTGTGTTAGTGATAAATTTGTCATGTTTGTGAAATCTGTAGGAGCTGGAGGATAACCTAAGGGAAGCCCAGTCAACAGCTCAGAGGATGGAAACTCAACTGGTCCAGAAAGAGAGGCTTTTTGAGGACAAGATCAAGGTGCGTCCCCTCAAACATTTCAGCATTTGTTTTGTGAGAAAAACTTCACTGTATCGCCACAAGAGGTTCTCAGAAATGGGATAACTACGAGGAAGACATTAAACATTACAAAGCAATTAGAAAAAGGTGATATAATGATAGATGTAAAGGAATCAATAAGATCCATTGATGTTTTTCTTTAATAATTACCGTAATTGTTTTTAGTGTATCTGTTTTTGTCTTGTGATTCTCTAAAAATAAGTTAAGCTTGGACTCAATAAATTGTTCAACTTCATCCAAAGCCCTTTTCAAGCCTTGAACAAATCTAGTCATTCACCATTACACTTCTGTTTTTGATGTTTAGTTTTACTTTATCAGTTTAAAATATATAGATAAATAGAAATATGAATGTCAGAGCTGTTTCCATGAAGCTATGCCAAAGAACTGCAAGAATTCCTGCCATGTAAAGTGGGAAATGTGATAGTTTCTGTGTGTGAATGATGGAGGTTCTTGAGGCCCAGATGAAGGTGGACCTGGCTGACAAAGAAAGCCTGGAGGCGAGAAGAGCTCAGCAAGAGGAGGAGTCCAGAGAGAATTGTAAACTGCTCAGCGAACAGAAAGCAGTAAGGAAAAAGAAACATTTCTATCTTGAGTATACACCCCCCCCCTACTTCAGACTGTCAGTTCTATTAAAAACGCAGACAAGCAAAATACTATTTTTATCGTTGTAATATTTAATGCTAGTTAGAAGTGATTGGGATAAAGTTTAAGAAGTCAGATTAAGTTGGATTATAGTTGATGTTGCTCAGCAGGTCCTGGGCTTAAGTTCTAATCTGGTTAATGTTGTAGAACTGATGCAATTTAAGAAGATTGTAGAGGAGGTCATCTGACATTAACAGCAGATGTTTTAGGCAACACCTAAATGGCTCCTTATTGGATTTTGTCTGAGTGTAGAAGTCTGCTGTCCATTAGAGCTTTACTTTTTGAAGGTAATGTATTCATAGGTTCTCAGTAGGATGTTGTCAAAAATTAATAAGGAGCATCTATTCATAAGTGATTCTGTTAGTCAGGATGTGATTTCCAGCATTTTTGTTTTTTTCCTTCCTGCCTGCAGACCATTAATGCTATGGATTCTAAGATGAAAAACCTGGAGCAGCGCATTGCTGAGCTGTCAGAGGCTAACAAGCTCGCTGCTAACAGCAGCATCTACACCCAGAAAAATATGTGAGTTAACTAAACGCCCACCCTGCCTTGTCCATTCCTGGGAGCCTCCCTGCACACACACTTTATCTCCAGTCAGTGAGAGAATTTGCACTTATTTTTAAATTTCAGTTCATTCAATCTCAACTGATGTGTGTGCATTTTTATATATAAATACATATAAATATGAAAAACATGCAGGCATGATGAGGAAATACTAAAGACATCATTCAAAGATTACTTTCCCGGAGCATATATAATAAGGACATGTGTGCTCTTTCTCTGTCAGGAAAGCCCAGGAGGAGATGATCTCAGAGCTTCGACAGCAAAAATTCTATTTGGAGTCGCAGGCGGGTAAGCTCGAGGCCCAAAACGCCAAACTGGAGGAGCACCTGGAAAAGATGAGTCAGCAGGAGCAGACCAAGAGAACCCGGCTCCTGGAGCTGGAGAGCAGGCTGCGCGAGGTGAGGCAACAGGAGGCAGATAAACAGCTCAGCCTCAATTCTTATACTTTAACAGAATGCAGACTTGTATCTTTATACCATTCACAAAATTGGATTAAGAAATCTGATGACATAGCTGACACTAATGCTCCTCAGGTAAGGAGCTGAGTGTGTTTGTAGTTATTAGGACTTTAATTCTTTGTTTAGCATTACTTTTTCACCCAGTACAAGTTTAGAACTTACTGTTTAGAACAGTAAGTTCTAAACTTAAGCCTGGAGTTTTTAGAATTATTTGTCAACAAATCTTGCAAATGTTTGCCAAAAAGTCAGTTTTATTGTGCAGTAAAAAAAAAAAAAAACAATACTACAGTACAGTTTTAAGAGCAGCCTGTCTCCTTTTCTTAAGAAATTCTCTGCTGTCTGTTGTTTATGCTCCTAATTTTTCCAACAGACCTTCACACTCAGATCATTACTAATTGTTTTTTTGTGCCTTTAGCATAAACACATACTGTCCATTAACACACTCAAATATTTACATTGCCTTTAGCCGTGAACCACTGCTAAGTGTTTTGCAGTGCATCTTTTTGGCACGGTTTAAAGCTTCTTTTTCTTCCCAAAATATTGTACTTGTATTCTGCTTTTCAATATTTTATATAAACTGTTTAACTAGACTTGGAGTAAGATCAATTCAAAATTAGGTTAACATTGTTTATTACTGGTATCCAACGACTTTGTCGCCGTTGTAGATGGGCCTGGAACACGAGGAGGAGAAGCTGGAGATCAAGAGGCAGGTGTCGGAGTTGACTTTGTCGCTGCAGGAGCGTGAATCCCAGATCAGCAGCTTGCAGGTGGCTCGCCACGCCCTGGAGAGTCAACTGCAGCAGGCCAAGAGAGAGCTGGAGGAGACCACGGCTGAAGCTGAGGAGGAGATCACCGCACTCAGAGTCAGTTTATAGTAAACGTGTACCTACAGATGGTTACTGACAGGGATAGGGATTTTAAATTTGTGAAGTTTAAGTAAAGGTTTAAATGAATCATTGTTAAAATGTCATTTAACTGTTTGGTTGTAAATTTCTTTTTATTTCCATTAGAACCACAGAGATGAGATTCAGCGCAAGTTTGACGCCTTAAGGGACAGCTGCTCAGTAAGTGCTTCGACTGTGTCCCCAAGATAAACTTTAGGAAGGCCGTTGGTTCTTCATCATAGAGTCTTCTGTAGACATATATTCTAGTCAGGCAGTCCAGTCAACTGAAAAGACTTTTATCTTGCATCTTTTATTTGTGTTATGTATTTAAAAATCTGGTTCTACCTTTTGATGCATGAATATCAGTCATGTTTATGGATCAACTTTGTTAACTGCCTAATTCCAGTATTTCTTTTTTGATCATTTGCACACTTCAAATGCTCATATCAAATTACTCTACTATTCAGTTTGTTCTTAAAAGCACTTTTTATTAACATTTTGTTACACAACGTGCTTTCCAGAAAAATCCTCATAGAAGATGCTGCTTCCTCTAGAAAGCTGTTACACATGTAAGGGCTGCTGCAGGAAAATTATGCTTTGCTTTAGTTTCTAGTTTGGAAAAGTCAACAAACCAGCACCAAAGTGTCCGGTGATTCTGTGTATTTATTTATAATAAATGTAAGCCTGTCAAATCATGGTGGAAAACCATTAAGAGATTTAAATGAAACATGAGAACCTCAAACCCTCCCCGAAACTGGCTGGATGTCAAACTGGTGTAAAGTGTGCTCTCTCTGATCTTAGTTAACAGTGATGCAGCAGACATTTCTGCTGTAGATGAAGTCTTTGCAAGTTTTATTAGGGAAGATCAGACGGGAGAACAGTTGCAGTAATTAATTCTGCTTGTAATAAATGCATGAATGGAGATGTCTGCACTGGCTGCAGAGAGGAGGTCAATACTGGTCAAATCTGCATATCTAGAACAACCTATGAGTCTCCGGATGAAATTTCCAAAGGAGACGGCACATAAAGATGATAAATTAGTATATTCTAAAGTTTTTTTTATTCTGTCATTTACCTGAGTAGTCTAAACGGGAGCCGGTTTAGCTCGTGCTGGATTGCGGCGCCTTCCGTCCGTGAAACCAGGGTTCGAATCCGGGCTGCTCCCTGTTCCCTTCTCTACTTCTGTGCTGGTCCCAAGCCCGGTTGCTTTGAGAAGGTTGCGTCACGAAGGGCATCCGCCGTAAAACATTGCCAAATTTACCATGCGACTTGTTCGCTGTGGCGACCCCTGATGGGAAAAGCCGAAAGAGAACAACAACCTGAGTAGTCGAAACAATCATTAAAACATGCAGTTTTAATATATTTTTCAAAAAAAACTTTTAATATTAATTGTACAAGATAAAGCCAAAACATGTCAGAACAGTTTTTGTCAAACTAAAACTGGTTTGAAATATGCCCTGTCAATATTTGCACAAAGTCATAAACCACCTTCTTCCCAAGAAAAGCAATTATTTATTATCAGCACCACTTCACTCCCGCTGCTTCATTTGCAAAGCTAACACCTCTGCCTGCTTGTTTTGCCTTAGGTGATCACTGACCTGGAGGAGCAGCTCACTCAGCTTAGCCAGGAGAATGCCGAGTTGAATCGCCAAAACTTCTACTTATCGAAACAGCTCGATGAAGCATCAGACGAGAGGGAGGACCAGCTGCAGCTCAGCCAGGAAGTGGATCGCCTTAGGAGAGAGGTGGCCGACCGTGAGATGCACCTCAACAACCAGAAACAGGTGACGTTTCCACGGCAACGAAAGCAAAGGAAGTGGAGTTGTTACAGATGCAATGTAAAGTCAAATATTTTTATAAAGCTACACTTTGGGATTATTTCCCCCCAAAAAACTGTAAGAATTTAACATAAACCTTGTAAACTAAATCACACCCTAATACTTATGTAGCTTCTCTGGGTCCTAAAGTAATACTTTTTTTTTTTAAGAGGTTGCATGGAATTGTTTACCGTTTTAAAAGTCTGCCTATTTAGCTTGTTTCTTCACGTTTGCCATCAGAATATTGAAACGCTAAAGACCACGTGCAGCATGCTGGAGGAACAGGTGGTGGAGCTGGAGTCTCTGAACGACGAGCTGCTAGAGAAGGAGCGGCAGTGGGAGGCATGGAGGACCGCTCTGGAGGATGAGAAAGACCAAGCCGAGAGGCGCAACAGGGATCTGCAGAGGATGCTGGACAGTGAAAAACAGAACAGGTTACTCTGACAATCACTCAGTACATTTCCAGATGTACTCTATGCTGACATTAACATCACTACCAATATAACCATTAAAGGAGGCATAGGAAATGTAGAAAGCCTAGAAAAAGTCATTTTAGGTTATCAGTTCCCTGGTTTGGCCCAGTTTCTCAAAAATGAATTCAAATTGAATTGAAACGATTCAAAAAAATTATAAATTTTTCCAAATAACCCAATTATGTTGGCTTTCTTCAATCCTGTTTTTTCTAAAAAGGCATCCTATGTTACATTTAGACTGGTAAGAGAATGTCTTGAAAGAATATTGGTATAAATTTACTATCAACTTTTGGTGCTTTTTACATCTAAAATTGTATTCATTCATTGACTCTGGGCCTCTTTGTAAGTGTGCCATTGTGTTTACAAATGTTTTCCTTTGTTTTATCTGGTGTTGACAGGCTGCGAGCCGAGCAGCGCAGCACCGAGTCTCGTCAGGCGGTGGAACTGGCTGTCAAAGAGCACAAGGCTGAGATTCTGGCGCTGCAGCAGGCTTTGAAGGAGCAAAGACTGAAGGCTGAAAGTCTGTCTGACACAGTGAGTCTCTCCTTTTTCTATTTCAACAGGTATCATTTCTGCACAGCAAACATCTGACTCTGTTAAGCTGCGTTTAATATGGTGCTTGATATGTTCATCAAATACAAACATGAGAAACATGCAACCATCTAATATTTCCTCTTAAAATTAGAAATCCTTTCTGCCAAATATGCTCTGAAATATCAGTTTGTATTGACTTATGTCATTCCTTTTCCTTCACCGATCAGAACTTCCTTGGTAATAATCCCAATTTTATATCAATGTAGTTTGACTGGTTAGATTTGCTCCTAATATGGAAAAGTTTCTCCTTCTCAGCCACCATAGCTTTATTTTGTCACTCATTTAGACCCGGGGCAAAATAAAAGTCCTTGCTTTTGGCTTTTTGTTTATTTGATGGTTTGTGTCCAAGCCTGACACTAATAAAACTCCCATGTGATGACAGCTCAATGATCTGGAGAAGAAGCATGCCATGCTGGAGATGAACGCTCGAAGTCTACAACAGAAACTGGAAACGGAGAGGGAACTCAAACAGAGGCTCATGGAAGAGGTACAAAGTAATGCTCACTGACACTTGCCACACATGTCTATTCTTACACATAAACGTGTGACATTGTTTGGAGTCACACTCCAAAAGCTGAGTTCATTTCCCTTGATAATCTGGAACAAATTTTCAGTCTGAATACACCCAAGCTGACTCTGGTGCGGGACCAGGAACCGTTCTCTGATCCATCTTTCGAGGTGGTCTTGGTAAATTTCCAATCGGACCAACTCATTCAAAACAACTTTTAACGTGACATGCATTGCTAGTCACTGTTCTCCCCACAATCTATAAGTCATAAGACAAGTAAAAAGTTTTGTTCCTGATGTTCAAACCTGCTACTCAACATATCAAGTTTTAATAAGTTAACTGTCACGATAAGGATTGTAAATCGCAGCACGTCCGTCTTTCTCTAGTCGTTTTTACCCACTCTCGTAGTCCCTGGCCAATGACTGACTAGATCTTTAGTCACGTGACTTTGTTTACTAGCTTTGGTCCATAACAGAATGGTCCACTTGATGCCAGCCTGAATACAGACCAAATTCAAGGTTCAGGAGTTGATTCGGGACAAATGTTTTTTCCAGTCTGAATACAGCCTTTTCATCTTGCAAGAAGAATTATCTTATCAAGAAGGTTTTTCAATTCCAAAATTATCTTGGTTTGAGAAAACATGTCTTTGTGACTAGAAATTGTATCCTGAAATAACAATTCTCTGTAGGACTATTTTTCTTACCCTACTGGCATTTCTTTTTTTTTTTTTTACCTATGTAAATATAATCTCCCCATGGGGAAAGATTTTTTACATTATTTTTAAGGGGCCTGTTTTTGCAGATGTTCCAGTGTTTTTGTGTTGGTCTGTCCTCTTCCTACTCTGTCACCATTGCAGTTACTAACAGATCTCATTTGTCTTTACAGCTAAGAGTGATTTAGTTCGTCAGTCTTCATTGTGTTGCCGTTGCTGATGGATCTATGTTGTCATGACAGATTTTTCAAGGGGCCTTACCATCTTCTTTTGCCTCCATTGTGTTCATTCATCTGCCTTCTTTTCTCTTTTTGCTGCAGTTATTAACATATCTTTTCTATAGATCTTCCTATAGTTTCCATTTTTGTCTTTTTTATCTTTCTTCAGACCCTAACTGGTCACATCAGACAATCACCCGTGGTGTTTCTTGCTTATCTTCCTTTAGTTTTTCTGTGCACTGTCGCCTTTTGCTTGCTCTGTTTGGGGATTGCACCAAAAACCTTTTGGTCTAGTCTTTTGGTCACTTATGGAGGGCATTAGCATACAATTAAGATGATTTTCCTTTTAAATTGTTTGCTCCGCAGCAAGGAAAGCTCCAGCAGCAGATGGATCTCCAGAAGAGCCACATTTTTCGTTTGACTCAAGGCCTTCAGGACGCTCTGGATCAAACCGACATGCTAAAAACCGAAAGAACCGACCTGGAGTACCAGCTGGAGAACATACAGGTACACAGGACAACACTTTCCCAAATGGATTAAATGTGTTTGTCTTCAAAAGGTAAAAACACTCCTAGTTATTTATTAAAATATTGCGGTGTCAAGTAACATTTTCAGAAAAATTGTTTAGTCTAAAAGAAACCTTTTCTCAAAATTGACTTTAGTTTTTTTCTTTTCTTTCCACAGGCTGTTTATTCTCATGAGAAGGTGAAGATGGAAGGAACCATCTCCCAACAGACCAAACTCATCGACTTTCTCCAGGCCAAAATGGACCAGCCCACCAAAAAGAAAAAGGTCTGGAAAAAATGTTTGAAATGAAAAATCTTCAATTCTTTTTTAAGGTCAAACAAAATAAAGTCAAACATTTCCATTTCCTGTCTGTGTAGGGTATATTTGGGCGACGGCGCGAAGATGTTGGCACCACTACTAACGGGGCGCTGGCTCCTCAGGTGCTACCAGCTGTTCCGTTGCAGTACGGTGACATGAAAATGGCCTTGGAGAAGGAACGTTCCAGATGTGCAGAGCTGGAGGAGGCTCTGCAGAAGATGAGGATAGAGCTGAGATCGCTCAGAGAGGAAGGTACAGCAGAGCTTGAATTTATATTTGTCTTACCTCATGTAAGCATCAACAAAAGGCATTTATCCAAATGTATTAAATACAATAAATTGTTGTGTTGAGAGCTGTTTAAAATGTGCTGGTGAGCAAAGTAACCGCTTTGAGTATTGTCTGTTTTTAACTCTGTGGGTTCTGCTGTGAACTTTGGAGAAATACAGGACTAAGTCATGTCTTTTCGGGGGAGTAAACCACAAACATGTTAATTCAACTTGAGGTGATAGTTGTTGCTCTAAACTCAAACCAACAATTCTTTTAGATTCTTTAAAGTAAAACATGCATATTATTATTCTATTAATCTAGACCGTCCATAATTAAATCCATCTATCGAGTTTAAAAAAAGGCAGATCATTGGTCATAACCTTGTGCAAATGTTCTTCTGCATGTTGTCGCTTTGAAAAAAAGGACTAATATCGTTAAAATGGTCAATTCTATGATGGCGCTGTAAACATTCAGGGCTTAAACTCCCCAGAATGCAGCTTCTGGTCTTTTACTTGTTAAAACTTCACTAATAAAGCATCTGGACTATCTGTTCATAATTAAAAAAAAACTGCAACTAATAATTTAGTGACAACGGGGACAGATTTAAACACATATTGATGGTAAATCCATTCTTATTATTTCCTTCTGACTATGAGTCTTAATAAAATGCATGTTGTCTGAATAAATCACCAGATTTATGTAAATAATTGCAGATGCATTGTTGTGATGCACTAATAGCTGAAAGCAACCAAGCATAAATGGGCAAAATACAGCATTGTAGCACACAGTTGAGAGTTTTTCACTATACATTTTTTTTAAACGACTGCAATCATTCACAAACAAGTACGTAATTGTCTGTCACGTTGTTCAAATTCTCATAACTTCAACTTCCCTCCTGGCTCTTTACTGCTATACACACCTTTTGTGTTGGTAGATGAAATAATTGTATCACAGTGCGTTGGGTTTAAGGAAAATCTAGCTGTCAGCTGAAAACTTAAATCCTTTCAAAGACATCCGTTTTTTTGTTTACAATATCTTCTGTTTCAGCGGCCATTTTGGATCTTTTATGACAAACTGATTAGACAAAGAGACGAAGTGTCCTGTTTCTTTTTATTACCTCTGTGAATCTCAGTCATCCTTTAATAGTTACCATGGCAACTATGATATAAATTTACTTCTACCAGAAACCTAATTTTAGTTTTTTTCTCTCCCCTTTGTAATAAGATTGAGAGTTTTTCCAGTTAATTGCTTCCTTTGAGATGTTTTATCTCCCTTCTGTGATGCAGCAGCTCATTTTAAAGCCCAGGAACACGTGGCTCCCTCCACTCCGGCCCAGGCTCGACACCAGATCCTAATGTCAGCCATTGTTAAATCTCCAGAACACCAACCCAACCCCAGCAGCTTACTGAACCCCTCCACTCGCTCCAAGGAGACTTCTACACCTGAAGGTTAGTTGTTTGTTTTTTTAAACTGATCTATCTTATTCTATATGGTGTGCTTTCCAGCCCATTTGGCTTTCTTATTCTGAGGCTGTCCAGAGTCTTTAGGACCCTTTCTCCTCAGATGCTCTTTTCGGTCACCTGTTTTTATCTGTTGTGTATCGTCTGTGCTTCATAAAGCAGGATTATGAGGCAAAAATACAAATGGATAACTTCACTGTAAGAATGGTAACCCTGAAAAGCAAACAAGCAAATACACTGTTGTGTATTTCATGCATCAGTTATCCAGCCATGCCTTCAATCCTGCGTGGACCTGTCTCACAAACAACAGAAAGCAACAGGGGAAATCAGAGAATTCATTTGTGATGGAGCTGATCTCCATGGAAACAGAGCCTTGGCAGCTGATGGTAGCTGTACTGCCCGATGCCTGCAATGTGGAGCATTTAGGCAGTGTAAACAAGTCACCTAAATACATGCTTAAAAACCCACTCTGATCATTTTTAGATCTACATTAAAGCGTTCCCAGTGGTTTTTTAATTGTGATTGTGACGATTTTTGCCAAAATCCCAAAGAACCCTGACGTTTTCTAGGACATAGTTTCTGCAGAGCGGCAGGAGTTCATTAGAAATTCACCTCTGAGTTGAGGGACAGGGCCATTGGCGCAAGGCAACCCCGTCCCCTTTCCCCTTCCCCTCTCCCACTCTTTATTTACTCCTCTCCTGCTAGCTTACAGCCCCTCATGCCCCCAACCTAACATTACCGGTGCAACAAAAAAGGGGAGCAGCATTGGAGCTATCCAGCCGTACAGTTTTAAACCAGATGCCAGCTCAGATGAGGGAAACTAAGACTAACGGGGATGGCGTAGTCGTCTTCAAGTGGATGCATCACAATGGCGTGGAGCAGGGAGCTTGTGGCCCGTCTTTTTCGTCTACTCCTGAGTTTCTACAATTTGAATAAAGAAATGCCCAAAAATGAAGCTTGATTTTACGAATATATGACCTCCATCATCAGAAACATGCTACAAGAACATGTTAAAAACACAAATTATTTATTCAGAGTAGGGCTTTAAAAGAAATCTTATGATTTCACACTAAAATATAACAAAATACTATTTCAAGTAAATCACTTTAGCCTCTAATTTGGCCGTCTGCCATCTGAGGTTCAGGGTCAGCCATTAAACCTTATTGACCTGAAGTTGCTTTGTGATTCAGGCTTCCCTGTGTTGTGTGATGTTCTGAACACTCAGCTATTGTTGGACTGCTCTCTCCTTTCTGTCTCTTTCCTCTTGCTCCTCACAGAAAAGAGGAGGGTCACGTTTGAAAGTAAGTCTGCAGTCAACACGGTTTGACTTGCGCACTTTTCCTGGATGTGCATGGACATGCATATTCATTCCAGCTTCTACCTTTTTTCGTTTGTTGTGTTTTTTCTGCTGTCTGTTTGCTAACCTAAGCTCAACCAAAAAGGTATTTCATGATGTCGGCTCTAGAGTTAGATATTATGGTCTCTCTTTTATGGACATCCTTCCTGAGGTCATGACTACAAGTAAACATGATACTATAGTTGGCTTTTTACACAGCAGTGCTTTTCATGCTTAATGGCATGTTTGATCTGACTTTGATTTAACGTCCCAGAATGCCAGTTTTTGCATATTATTGGCAATCCAAACAACCAGTTCATTACCAAAGTTGTCCTCTGCTGCTTGGGAGGGGGGGGGGGGGGGGAATCATCTGATGCTTTTTTCTTTGTGAGTGCTGCAGTGGTTCCAAAACTGTGTTTTAATGAGCATTCGTGAATTTCTTTAACACCCACTCCTGCGTATGTCTACTCTCTTTGCAGAGTTTGGTCGTCGTGTGAAAGAAAGAATGCATCACAACATCCCGCATCGTTTCACTGTGAGCCTCAACATGAGGGCTGCCAAATGTGCCGTCTGCCTGGACACTGTTCATTTTGGAAGGCAGGCTGCCACTTGTTTAGGTCTGTATTTTGTGCTCTCGCTGAGCATAGGACACGAGAAAATGTTTCAGAGGAGCTCTTTAAAGACCCATGCCAATCATCTTTGGATCTAGTTTAAAAGTGGTCTTTTAATTGTGACTATGATATAACTGAACTATCTATTTACACGCTCTCCCGCTAACCTACAGCCCCTCACACCCCCAACCTAACATTAGCGGTGCAACATAAATGACGAACAATATCAGAATTATCCAGCTGTACTGTTCAGAGCCAAATGTCAGCTCAGATGAGGAAAACGAAGACGTACATGGATCCTTTTGTCTACAAGCGCATGCAACGGAATGGAGCAGAGCAGAGAGCTTGTCGCCCGCCCAGCGTATTGTCTGTGTTACAAATAAGCTCTTTTTCAAGCTGCATTTTTTTCCCCGTCTGCTCTTGATTCACAACAATTTGAATAAAGGAATACTCAGAAATTCAGTCTTCTTTATTTATATGTTTTCCATAAAAATCTCTCAAGAGCATTTTAAAAACACCAAAAACAGGATTTTTGTCAAAGTGGGTCTTTAAAAGCTCGTCTTTACTAAAATACGAGGAAGGAAGTTGCTTTTGTGGTTTAGTGCTCACACGGTGGACTGAAATTTGAAATATTTTTTCCATATTCACTGAGTTCTTAAAGCACAATGTTTAAAGTCTTTCCAAACAACATAGTAATAAAGAAACACAATATAATGAATAACAATGTTGCCCTCTTTTTTTTTTTTATATAGAGTGCAACACCATTTGCCACCCTAAATGCTCGCCATGTCTGCCAGCGACTTGCGGTCTGCCAGCTGAGTATGCCACGCACTTTTCAGAGGCGCTGTGTCGTGAGAAGGCGAACTCGCCTGCCCTACAAGTGAAAGAGGCCAGTGGGCATGTTCGCTTAGAGGGCTGGATGAAGCAGCCGAGGTAACTTGATCCACTTCAGGGCCATAGTGGTGGTATGTTAACATTTGTTAACGAACAAACATCTGTTTGTTCATTTGTCCAGAAATAGCAAGCGCGGCCAGCAAGGCTGGGAAAGCAAATATGTGGTTCTTGATGGAACCAAACTGTCCATCTATGACTCTGAGCCCAGGGAAGGTCAGTATTGTATGTTATGCCCAATGTCTGATGTCTCTTTTGTGCACTTCTGAGTCTTTTGTCACGTTTAGGATAAATCAAAACATAATTTAATTTTCCTGTAGATTTTATCAATGCAGAGGAAGAGTTTGAGCTGTGTTTGCCTGATGGAGATGTGACGGTTCATGGAGCCGTCGGTGCCTCTGAGCTCATCAACACTGCCAAGTCAGGTACAGAACCGGGACCAGCTCGGCCTGTGGCTAAACCTATTGTGAGACTGGGAGGGACTCCCACCATCCCATGAAAGTCTGCACATTAAATGGCACCCATCAGAGCCCCATCAAAGGCAAAACATGCAGAAGAGGCTTTGATATGTGATTCCCTTCAGCTTTGAACTCATTTCTGTTCGTTGGAACCTAAATCAGCACATTTTAAACCCAAACACAAGATCAAAACAAATCCAGCAACCCTTTCTATTATCTGCTTTCTTTCTTTTTTTTCTAATTTAGCTGCTTATGTTTAACTTGAACACAAAACAAAGGAAAATGTAATTGACAAATAAGCTAGTGTGTACATTTAATAAAAGTTTGGGGCAATTAACGTTTCAAATGGGCATAAATTTACTCTTAGTAATAGACTCACTTGTATTGAAATATATTTATTAACTTGTTCAGAGGAGAAAAAGGTGACACATTGAAGCAATTTTGAGTATTAGCCCCGTAGAAAGTTTTTTGATTTATCATTTTCAACATAAGTGTTTCAAGACATCTACATGGTGAAAAATGATGTTCAGATGTGGATTTGGTCCCATGAGCAGCTTTCGTTTCCCCAAAATACAGCAAACTAGTAACAAAATTTCTAAATCTAGTTTTGGAAGCAAAAAAGTTCTGAAGCTTTTTCTAAGTTGTTGACAGGAACTAATTGAATGGTCTGGTTGTTTCTCCCTGCAGACATCCCTTATGTCTTAAAACTGGAGTCTCATCCACACACCACATGCTGGCCCGGTCAGTCTCTCTATTTCATGGCTCCCAGCTTCCCTGATAAGCAGCGCTGGGTGGCAGTGCTGGAGTCCGTTGTGGCGGGGAGTCGAGGATCTAGAGACAAAGCGGAGGCGGATGCTGTGAGTGTCATTTCATACATTGGTATTTCTATTTTTCCTTCTTTTTAGTCTTGATAGCGATAGATATGTAATTTAGTATTAATGTATTGAAAATGGAATAATAGCTAAGTTTGCTGACCTACACTGACTTGGTTATTAGGTCCATTTCAAACAGTAGTTCAATTCAAAGCTAGTTTTTTTCATGTGGGAATATAGTATACTGGATGCTTTCTTTAAACATCAGCCTTCACCTCTTTTTCTCTCATTCTTCTTTCCCTCTTTGCATGTTCTCAACATTCACCTCCTGTCTTGACGCCATTGTCTCGATCAAACTGTGTTTGCGTGTGTGTACGTCTCCATTGAATGTGAATCTGTGGATCATATAGGCAGGTGTTTGTAAAAGACAGAAGAACCTGTCTCCTCTGGTTCAGGTACAGTAAGTAGCTGCATGAATGCTCTGTCCACTCCACCGAGCATGCAAGGCGCTGTACTGCATAGGACATTTTAGCGAAGGTTAACCCACTCCACTTATGCTGTCAGTATCTACAACACTGTCAGTTACTGAATTAAATCAACTGGAAATAAAACTTTTTTTTAAACTGATTATTTGGTCAAATATTGCAGCACTGGATGAGAACTGGCGGCTGCACGCTTGACTTGATGTCCTATGCTGTCATGCATGCTTCTGCAAGGGTCAATCGCTGCCTGAACTCCCTGCAGTGACGCATAACATGCAACACGTAATGTGTTCTTCAGAACAAAGTACACCCTGCCTCAGCCTCATGTTAGTGTAAAATTCACCACCGAGTCTGAAGTGAATGCGGCATCGGATGAACAACAGCACACTCACTGCCTGTGATGTTAAAGACGTAACACTTTGGTGTTTTCCAGTTGGTGCAGTGAAATGGTTCATTGCTGTTTTATTTATCTCTTTCAAAAAGTATAAAATCATTTCCAACTTTTCCAGAAAGGCATGTCTGAAAAGCCCTTAGAGAACAGTTTGTCTTTAAATGCTGTTTTTGTGGCTCGACGTTCTGGAGTTTTAGAAGGCAAACAGCCGCACAGACTTTCACTCCAGTCCAGAAATACCGTCCTGCTGCTCTCTGTCACACGTTTTGACTCTTTTGACTTTTTTTTATCTTCCCAAAGATCTCAATTAAGGACAGAGAAAAGTCTGAGTTCTTTTAAGCTTGGCATTCTCTTTGCCTGCGAATAAACAACTTCATTTCCCCGGTTATTGACTATTTCAATAAAAATAAAAAACAGCATTAAACATATTTACAAATTTCATATACCGGTAATTATTTATTTAGCCAGACAACATCAGTAAGAGCGGATTTGGCCTTTTCGGAATGAGTAGATTTTTCTATGGCAACCACTCTAGCCAATCAAAAGTGAGTTTGTTGAACGTCCACACCTGTACCACTTGATTTGGGAGAATCAAATGTAAGGCAACCAACGTTTGTTGAGGCATCTGATTGGGCAGTTTATCATTTTCAAAACTTGTTTTAAAAAACAAGGTATCTAAACGAGAATAGTTATTCTGACAAAATACTGACTGAGTAATAGCTGTTTATTTCTCAATAGAAGCCACAGGATACTTCCTGTTTGGAACGCCGGGGGGAGGAGTCACCCGGTCCAGTTCTCATACAGTCAATGTTTATTTACACACTTTCTGTGCTCTCTGTTCCCAAATAAGGGCAAAATGAATGGTAGAGATTGTAGTGTTGGTCTTTAGAGGTTGTGTTAATGAACAGATGCCTTTAGAGCCACATGGGGGGTGTACTTTCTATGAAGCCGGCGCGCACAGTGTGAGTGTCAAATCCTTGGTTTTTGTCTTTTTTATTTTTCAGTTTCAGAAAAAAACATTTTGTCATCCCTCTTAGTTAAATTAGAATCATTTTAAGGAGGTCTAGGATTTTCCCTCTACCTTAAAATGTTTTTAAAGTAGGTTGCAACATATTGAATATGTAGCTTTATGTTTAAAAAGAGCATGGCATGCTGAATTTAAGTGTTACACCCATATGTTGTTTTTTGTTCTTTTACACGCATCACTGCTCATTTGTAAGCTATTAAATATTCTCCATATTTTATTAGGCAAAGCTTTGCAAACTAGCTGATGGTTGCTGTCTGTGTGTCCACAAAATCTATATTAAAAGCATTGTTTTGATGAACGTATTGCCCAAACTTGCAGCTAATTAGTTTTCCTATGTATAAACCTCCTTTTACATAATGATGGAAAGTTAAAATTGTCTTACTATGTTTATAACCATCGCCACAGACTGAAAACATAAGGAAATAGCTATAAGGTTTTTATTTAATACTGTCAGGTTTAGATGTTGGAGAGAAGGTTCCTTTTTTTTTTCAGGATCCACTGATAAAAATTGAACTAAAGCTACAAATGCTAAAGAACAGACTTTGACATTCAGCTGGAGTCTGTGTCCATCAGGGATTACAGCCTGTAATCCTTGCTCCTGCACACACAGCATTACTCTCTGCTGTCCCACTGATGGACTTCACTCCTTCCTGCTATCTTTAATTCAGTGCAGCTTTTAAGACATGTTCTCTCCACGTCTATCGGTAGCAAGGCTAAAAACATTTATGACCTGAAATATTTTATCTTGTTTAGACTAATCTCACAACATCTCACCTAAAACGTTCAAGTTAGTGGGCTGCTAATCTTGAGTTTCTTTCCTTGTTACATAAATCTCCTACTTTCCTTTTGGCAGAAACTTCTGGGCAATTCTCTTCTGAAACTGGAGGGTGATGACCGTTTGGACATCAACTGTACTCTGCCTCTCACTGATCAGGTAGTGAGATACAGACACTGACCATTACCGTCAAATTGTATCTACATGAACACGCTGGATTTGTTTTGTGAATTTTTATTTCCTCCTCTGTCAGCTTGTCCTGGTTGGCTCTGAGGAGGGCCTGTACGCTCTCAATGTCATCAAAAACTCTCTGACCCACATCCCAGGAGTGACTTCAGTCTTCCAGATCCAGATCCTGAAGGAGCTTGATAAGCTACTGATGATCACTGGTCAGCAGTCACAGCTACTGATGCTTCTCTTTTTATCATGTCTTTCTTGAGAAAGCAAAATACATTTTCACTGAAACTCAGGTACACTATAACAGTCGTCCCCAACCTTTTTCAGGCCACCGGCAACTGATATTTGTTTTTTTTCCCTTTAACTTTTGAGGGTAAAGTTTATCTTTAACCTCTGTAAATTATCTGCTGCTGGATTAGATTGGATTATTTCTACACTAGATTTTTTTTTAGGAACCATCAAAATATGAATTGGATTTTCCATGAACCCATAACTATCAAAATGGAAGTACCAAAATTGGATGTTTTCTGAATATTATCTATTATATATTGTGGTGTGTGAGAACAGCTGTCACAATAAATCCATATTTGGAGTAAAGACTCCTGGTTTTTGTCTCTTAAATCCAGATAATTTTTTATTATGAAGTCCAAACACGTTTGTTTTTGGTTCACTCGGCTACCTTTGGGGTTTTCATTTAGTGTCGGCCCAGCTGATTTAAGAAAATAGTAGATGTGTTAACCAAATGACTTGACATACGTGAAGAATGAGACGGATGTGATGGAGAATCCAGTAGTTTTCCAGAATTTAAACGTCCTTCAAAATCAAATTAGAAGGGAAATGTAGGTCGTGTTTTTTTTCTGTGCCGCTCGGTATCAACTGTCTGGCCCTGGGGTTGGGGACCGCTGCATGTTATGTCAGACAACATATTAATTACAGCACGTTTGAACTGCCTTTCAGGGGAGGAGAGGGCTCTGTGTCTCGTGGAGATCAAGAAGGTGAAACAGTCCTTGTCTCAGTCTCATCTCCCAGCACAGCCTGACCTCAGCCCCTTCATCTTCGAGACCGTTAAGGGATGCCATCTCTTCTCCTCCGGAAAGGTCTGTAAGGCTGTTGCCTCGTCAAACCAAACCCTCCCAGGTTACCATAGAGTCGAACCTCAGGAGCTCTTTACAGTCACTGCAGCTGTGTGCTGCTGGAATGCAGACGTTGCTGATCCTCTTTGCCTCCCATCCCCTCACAGATTGATGATGGGCTGTGTATCTGCGCTGCCATGCCAAACAAGATTACAATCTTGAGACACAATGAAAGCCTCAACAAGTTCTGCATCAGAAAGGTGAGCCAGCCCCGAGGGTTAATGCCTAATAAGTTACAAGATGGAGACATTTTGTAGCATTGCAGATGCTCTGCTTCAGTGAGTCATGATGGTGAAGAGGGAGGGCTGCTGACTGTTGTTTGAATTACAGGAGATTGAGACCTCTGAGCCTTGCAGCTGTATTCACTTCACTGGCTACAGCATCATCATCGGCACCAACAAGTTCTATGAGATTGAGATGAAGCAGTATGCTCTAGAAGGTGGCGGTTTTTTACCATTTTCAAATTTGTTTTGACAAGCGGATCCTCTTTGGACAAAAAAGGACGATGCTGTTCTCCCACCTGAACGATCCTCTTGTGCTCAGAGTTCCTGGATAAAAACGACGTGACGCTGGCCTCCGCCGTCTTCGCTGCATCCTCCCACAGCTTCCCCATCTCCATCATCCAGGTCACCACGGCCCCGCAGAAGGACGAGTACCTGCTCTGTTTCCATGGTTAGATTTCTGCAAAAGCAAACTTTGTCTTGAATCACATTTTAGTGAAATTCTCTAATAAGGTTTTGTTGACGTTCTGTTTTTACCTGGAGTTGTTTAGCAAGTGTTTCTCTACAGTTGAAACTTTTGAGGACAGACAGCATTTGTTTGTTGCAGAGTTTGGCGTGTTTGTGGACGCATACGGCCGCAGGAGTAGAACAGAGGACATCAAGTGGAGTCGGCTTCCTCTATCGTTTGGTTCGTTCCTAAACTAACTCTTAAATTCTTAACTCTTAAAGGCATTTTGCGTTTTGCTCATCTTGATATAAATGCTTAACTCAGCGGTTTGTGGGTATTTCAGCGTACAGAGAACCCTACCTGTTTGTGACTTACTTCAACTCTCTGGATGTCATTGAGATTCAGGGACACATAGCCCTTGGGTAAGACTGTCTTAATGTCTTTTTTTATCAGTCACTTCCTGTTTTTTTGGCGGTGGAGAGAACCTGTCAAATATCCACTTCAAGCTCTGTGCTTTGAATAGCCAAATGTCCATTTTTCTCTTGTCTTAGGCCGCACTCTTACGCACATTTGGACATCCCAAACCCTCGCTATCTAGGCCCAGCCATCTCCTCTGGGGCGATCTACTTGGCCTCTTCCTACCAGAATAAACTACGAGTCATTTGCTGCAAAGGCAACCTGATCCAGAACCAAGATGGAGGAGATCTGCAGCGGAACGGATCTGGACGCAGGTCAGAAAACAGAAAATGCTCCCTTTCTCTTTGTTCTCCTTAATGGGTTTTCTTTTGGTGTCATCCGCTCAGAACACATCTTTAATGTTTTATTTATTGTTTTGTCTGTAGCACCAAACATTAAAAACAATCAAAAATTATTTTTCCTCAAGATTTCCTGCCTCGTGCGTTTCATCTTTTTCTGTAGGGTAGTTTTATGATTTCACCCTCTGGTTGAGAAAATAAAGAATTATCCCCAAAAAACCTAAAGAAAGAGGGATTAAAAAGGGAACTTTTTGGATTAGAAAGATGGATCCCAGGAGTCCGGGAATTTTCAGGAGTTCTTTCCTTTTTCCTTCACTAGAGCAAACTGGTCACTGGGCTTGGCTGAGGCTTGAGGTTGGAATTCACAGGGGGGTATATGACAGAATTTTAGGAGTCTGATTGAAACATAGGAGTAACTTATACATTTTGTTTGTCTTTACAGGAAGAGGGGTTCATTTTTTATCTGTAACAGATCTTAATCCTTTCATTTCAGTCACAATTTTTTAAATGACGTCCTTAATAAAGTTTTGTTTTACTGAGCTTTGTTGCAATTTGAAGTTCTTGATTTTTATAAGGAGACAAACTTAATTTTTAATTTTGGGAGCCAGAACTGACGGGTTCACTCATTTTCAAATCACAAGCCGCAACCTTAAAGTTACTGTGATGATGATGAGTCCGTCTTCTTCATCACACCGTGAAGCCCGTGACCACAGACTCTGTTCTAAGCTAAATGCTCTTCTTTATGCCTCGGCTCCTTCATGCAGTCCCAACAAGCGGGGGCCTCCCTCCTACAATGAGCACATCTCCAAAAGGCTTGCAGCCAATCCTCTGGTCCACGGCGATCCCGGCACGCCCCACCGTTACAGAGAGGCGCGCACGGAGTTTCGGCGGGACAAGTCCCCCAGCCGTCCCCTGGAAAGGGAGAAGTCTCCGGGCAGGATGCTTGAGAGCCGCATCGTCAGTTCTCCCGGCAGGGCCATGGCGGATCCCCGGCTAGAGCGCTCCCCAGGCAGAGCAATGGGAGACCCCCGCATGGACCGATCCCCCGGCCGCATGATGGATGTTCGGAGGGAGCGGTCTCCTGGCCGGTTTGAGGAGCGTCAAAGACTTCATACTGGTTCTGGGCGCACACCCATAAACCCCGTTAACAAGGTTAGTCGCTCTTTTCTGTTCGTCTCCTCTCATATGTGAGTTTATAATTAGAATGTCATGAAGATTGCATTGTTTTCTTTTCTCTAGTCAATTTATAAATGAATATCTCAAACATATTTGGGCAGAAGCCAAAACAGCCTGCCCTACTTTTTGTTTTTTTTGACTGTTTTCTCGTGATAAGATGATGAAGAATCTGTCTCTGCGTGGTGCGTTTTCTGAGCTCCGGACATAAGCGGACCCAAACAGCCCAACTCAGTCCGATACAATATACTTGTCATTTTTCTACGGTCCACAGCAAAACAAAGCAGTTTGTCAGAGATTGTCAAACACAATGAAATGAATCAATCGTCTGCTCTGGGTTCTGTCATTCAACCTGTTGTTGGGGGTTTTAGGGAAATAAAGGGAGGGGGGCTGGTGCATGAGATGGAATTAAAGCCTTTGAGAAGTGTAGATCCACTAATACATAAAAATATACACAAAAAAACACCTTTGGGGGTTTTTCTTCAGTTGTCTTTGTTTTAAACCATAAAATAAATAAACTTAAAACGAGTCTCGGCGTCTCAGTGTGGGAAAGAGCGGCGCTGCAGTATATTCGTCATTATCTCGTTATCATGAGAAAACCGAATGTAAAAAATAAACTAGGGCAGGCCGTTTTTGGTTTCGTAGATTTGATATATCTGTGTATTTTTTCTTTTCTTTTTCCCATGTTTTTTTTAAAATAGCTGAAAATAAATCAATTACATAAAGATAACTGCAATTTTGTTCAATAATTAATGAACTTCCTGTTCTTTTCCATTCAGTTGCTCTTAACAAAGAAACACAATTACACAGAATACACAATTCTTTACCTTCGAGGGCTTTAATTTTTTTTTCTCCCTAAATAAAACCCTGAAAAGTTTGGTTTCGGTTAATATTTTCCAAACGGACTCGTTTGTTTTATATAATCGCAGTTTTAAATTTAATTTGGTTCAATGTATAAAACTGTTCAAGCTCTGCGCTCACATTTGACAAATGAAGGAAATGTGAAATGTTGCTACTGATGCAAACTTGGTGAAAAATAATTCATAAATACTCATCTCTTAAAAACCTGAACACAATCCACCAGAGAGAGAGAAGACAAGCAGACTTGATATGAAAGTGCATCATCTGATCCCAGAGACTAACTTATCAGTTATTGATGTTCGTGGCACTCTTCCCATATTTCCTCATCCTTCTGTGAGTGAAACGATTTTAAAAGGCTGCATTAGTTTAAAAACTCTGAAGTGCATTCATTTATTTCTGACGTTCATCTAATAAATGGCACTGGGTGTGTGAAAACTAAACGGCATCATTTATGAGTATGTCCTTTCACGGGTTCACATTTCAAGAAATGATTACAATTTTAGCGATGAGCTGGCAAATTTCTGCAAAGGTTTAAAGTCTGCTCCGATCATCTTTTGATCTATTTTAAAAAGTTCTCAGTGGCCTTTGGAATGTGATTATGCCGTGTTTAGCCAAAATCAAAATAGCCTGTTTTGTTTTCTAGGACTGCTACCTTATAGCCCCTCACTCCCCCAATCTAACAGTACTGGTCCAACAAAAATAAAGAGTAATGTCAGAGCTGTCCACCTGTACAGTTTTGATCCAGATGTGAACTCGGACGCGGAAAACAAAGACGTTCATGGATCTATTTGTCTGCAAACGGATGCATCAGAATGGAGCAGAGCAGGGAGCTTGTGGCCTGATGATTGTGATTTCTACATCACAAATACAACTGGTTCACAATGATTAATAAAAAAAAGAACAAAAGAAATACTCAAAATTGTCATTATAAAGCTTAATTTTCTTATTTTTTTCCTCAATCATCAGAAAATTGCCACAAAAACATTAAAAACTCTCATTAATTCAGTTTTTCACTTTGGTTTCATGTCATTTAAAAAAAATTTTTAAAAGTTTGAAAGTTCCTATAATATTATGCTGAGTATAATATTTAGTGGACGTTTATCTTGGACTTACAGTACGTAACATTTTATTAGCTCCACGCTGACATTTTTTGGTATTTTCAAAATACCTCCACGCTCATTATTGTGTATTTGTGTTGCAGGTTTGGGATCAGTCGTCTGTTTGAGAAAGCAGCGCCACACACCCACCGTGGACGGGGAATCTCATCTTTGTAGAGAAATTGAGAATGTCACAAACACTGCCGCGCATCCGTTCTACCAGAACTGGAAGACCCACGCTGGAAATCAGCTATTGCTGTCTGAGCTCAGTCTGCAAACAAAATAAATAAAGGGAAGTGATTAGAACCAAATTTTGCTTTAAAGCTGGTCAACAAAACGCCACATGAACCACCAGAGCAGGGGTTCTTGTGATGTGTAGCAGCAAATGCTCTAAACAGATTAGATTCAGTTTCAGCTTTGAGATAAAATTCTCAATTAAAACAATTTTTTTTGTTGCTATTTTCACCATTAGATTGTAGATACTTGCAGAGATGAGGACATTTGTAGCAAATGCATCAAGTCAGTCGGATCTGCGTAACACAGTCAACACTTCAAGATGGCAGAGGTTGACTAAAAGTAACGTTTAGTGACTTTTCTTCACGTCTTTTGAAGCTCCAGTCAGGGCAGGTGCGCTGCAGGTCGTACACCTCTGGCTCAGCGCTGACATGTCAGCACACAATCAGCAACTACAATCATTTTGTCTGTCTGCTGACAGCTCTGGAGCTGAAGAGCGGCTAAAGTAGGAACAAAAAAAAGGAAAAATCAATGATCCCTCTCTGAAGAATCCACCCTGTAGACCCCGCTGCTAGATCATCTGTGTGTGATAACACTAAAAGTGCACTAACCACAACCTCCAGCAGCGATGGAGCAGAGTCTTTCTAATCCTCCAGGACGTAATCTAGATTGTAAATAGATGAGACATAATTTTATATATATTTACTGAGAAGGAATTTCAAGGCTGGAAAAGCCGTGTCTATTTTTGTTAAAGAAAACCAGTGATAAAGTGTCCTCTTGAATGTCCGATGAGTATTCTTTTATTATGTACTAATGTCCTTTTATCAAGTGATTGTATCGGGTCGAACTTGTGTGTGAACTTCCATCTGTCAAAGACAAAACCTCAGTGCTGAACTACATGAAGGAGATGAAGGGACAGGCAGAGAAAAAAAATCATGTTTGAAAGCTTACAAACAGTATTTAAGCCTTTCTTTTGTACAGCGTCCCTTACTGTTGTAAAAATGTTTACAGTGAAGTGGAAATGAATCCTTGTTTTTCCTCTTGATTCATAAAATGGCATGGATATGTAACCCTGATCTGCCCCCATTTTTAGTCCACTATTTACAAAGAAAGCACGTCAATTATATCTTTCATTTTCATCAACGATTCTGCGTTTCACAGTGAATCCATGCATCGATTTGATTGAAATCTACTTTTTCTTTTTAAAGTCAATCAGAAAACCTTACTAAAACGATTAAAGAGGTTTAGACATATTGTCATCCTTTCAATTTAAAAATCTAATTTCAGATGTTTCCTTTTTTTTGTACTTTCTGAATGTACAAAGATAAAATTCCCAACAGTTTGTGCTCAGGAGGCGTTTCACTTATGGACTATTCATTTTTAGGGAGTTAATAAAATCTTCCTGAATGTATTCAAGCCAAGAAAAGGATTTACTGAATTTTCAGAAATGTTCCAGACAAACAACCAAATGCAACAGGTTGCACATGTTATCAGCCGCTCTCTGTAGGACTCCACAAAAGCCTCATTCATTCTAATTTCTTTGATTTGATTTTCTAATATCATTTTTAGTGTCTTTTATTCTTTCACATGATGCTGATCATATTGCTGTGATGCTGGATATATTATAGTCTGCTAACAAATGTTTAATTAGCTTTCTCTGTAGAGATTTTGTCACAGAATATTATAAACATTGTCTATAACTTCTATTTTCCTGTTCTTGTGTTTTGTTTGAAGAATTACCCACAAGTCATCTGTGTTGTAGCCATTTTCCTCCTCTGCAGAGCTTTTTAGGACCTTCCAGTAAGACGGCCATTTGTCCACATCCATGGTGTCGGCGAAGGCTCGTCTATTTTTGGGCGTTTGATCTCAGCCAAGGTGACAATCTCCCGCCATTTCATTGACGGCGTCCGCTGCGTCTTCTCAGATCTGCGAGAAGCCAAAGATGTTCAGCTTTTCACAGCAGCATCTGCCCCTCTGAGTAACAATAACCAGTCTAATTCTGACCTCTTTGTGATGCGGCATGCTGGGAGATGACGCCCACAAAGCAGCTGCTGTGAGTGTGAGGCCGCAGCACAGGGAGGCTTTCAGCTCCTCCCCTTCTTTAGGAGTCGCACCGGCAGCCTCACCTCTTAACCTCGGCCCATTTAGCTCATTTTCACACTGTCGCATTTCTGGAGCAGGGAGCTGGAGGTGACACTGGGAGCCTTGTTAATGGTGCAAAGACGGGGTGCGTGTCACACTTGAGTATGTAGCACCTACTGCAGATGACATCTGTTTGCGATGTTTGACAAATGCAATGCTGACAGCAGACCCTTGCATGCATCATGCCTGTTTTATCCCGTTATCTCATTACCAGCATGAAACCATCCTGTTCACCTGTTTGATGGCAGTCTGGATTATCTTCAGGAGAGCAGAAGCTAATCTAAGCAACCAGAGACTCTAATGGTCGTCTTTGTTTACAAGAACATTTACCTTTCCACAATAAATGAGGTCACATCCAGAATGATGTCGGTCCAACGCCAACATGGCTGTTAGGCCGTGAGGTGAGCCAGCTGCACTGGAGGGAGTAAGTTTGGCCCTAATTCAGTCTTGACAGCTCGGTAAATTACATTTAATGAGCTGGTGATTTTCAAGGACTCTCATCCGTTTCATCCAATGGGAACAAGAAGCGACTGGCGAGCAGATCCAAATATCACATTAAGGAGCTGATAATGATGTTGGTGAAAGTCCACAAGGCAGCGGCTTTGATTAACATGAATCATTTCCAGGCTTGGTTTTTGGAAACTTCACAGGTAAAGGGTTAGATCTTTGAAAAGCATTTTGTTTTGTGAACTTTGATTCATCTGGGGGTTTTTTTATTTCAAAGCTAAAGCTTTAAAGAACCTGGATTAGAATTGTTTTTCTTAAACAGAGTTGAAACTAGAACAACCTAATTAAAGGTTAGAAGGGTCAAAACCGTTTGAAATGCCGTATTTTTCAGAGTAGCATCAGTGGCACTATTTTGCAAAGTTTGGATGGGGGCGTGACTCATACTCATGCGACTTACATGTTGATCTTTCTGCATATCCCTTCAGGGGTTGCCACAGTAAATCAGCTTTCACAGTTTTGCTCAGGTGGTTTGCCAGAGATTCTGACACAACCCTATATTTTATCTGGGCTGGAGACCAGGCTCCCCTTTGGCTATGTGGTTAGGCAGTAGTGCCAAGAGTCATGAAGCTTATTGCACCCCCTGGGAGTCCAACCTTATTTCCTGTGTGCCAGTGTTACATTTAACCACCCAACTTAACCACCAGATGCGACTTGTTAGTGATAGCAACAACCACTAGGTTGTAGGTGTGTGGACCGGTATTTGCTACTGACAGCAATGCAGAAGAAGAAGCACAGCTTGGCCTTACGCCGGGATTGGCAGTATTGGGAAGGGGGATGGAACACGAGATGAAGAATTCAATGAAATCTAAGGATTTGAAGTGATAAAGAGTTAAGTTGACTTGTTAGCATGTTCTTTATCCTATGATTATGAGTAATTGTTCATATTCCAACATTCCTCCTATGTTTCATGAAACTAAATAAGCATTAATGTGTTACGGTAGAGAAGCATGCAGACTGTTGTTGTTCCCTTAGTTCCACTATTATGATTGGCCTTATACTCCAGTGCAACTTTAATTTTTTAATTAAATTTAAAAAAAAATGTAGTTCTTTATTATGCTTGTTTTTTTCCTGCTGCAATTTATAGTCTTAAAAACACTCACAAAAAAAACGTTTAGAGAGACTAGAGACTTTCTGAAGTTGCATCATCTTAGGCAAACTTGTGAATGAGACATCCACACGGAGAAGTGTGTTTCGTTTGTGTTTGCTTGGTTTTTGTTAGTTACACTATCCATACATACATGCTTGTTTCAAATAAAAGGTTTGTAGACAGAGGATGGATTAAGAGATTTAAGACCAGATATTCCTTTCTTACCTCATGACTACATGAGGGGATGGATGCTGCAGATTCTTCTTTTTTTTTTTGCATGTGAGCCAGTATCTCTGCACTTATTGTTTGAAGCCTCATTTACCTGACACTTCCTAAAGAGGACACAGTTTATAAATATCATCCAGTAAAGTTGTGGTGCAGAGTTACAAAAAGGCCACCCACAGTCCCCCCATTGTTCACCGGCAGCGCTGTTGGTCTGACGCCCAAGCTGCTTAGACATGGTGAGTTGTGATGTGTGATGTTTGATGAAGCACTAACAGCTGATTTCAGGGGTTCAAGTCCTCTGATGACGCAGAAATACTCCATAACAGGTTTTAAAAATGTTTTAGTAACATGAGTTCAGTTTGTGCTGTTTTGTAGTGACAGAAATATAAAACCTTTCACACCATTTTCTCATGGTAAGGTGTTTATTTTATACTGTTGGACATTTTCACATTTTTATGCTGTTGCTTCATCTCTCCTGTCTTTGTATGAAAGGCCCCCAAGAAAGCCAAGAAGAGGGTAGCAGAGGGAGCAAATTCCAACGTATTCTCCATGTTTGAGCAGGCCCAGATCCAGGAGTTCAAAGAGGTGAACATTTGCTCAGAAAATGTATTAACGTCTTCTAACTTTAAAAACTAAGATGGAATCAACCTGGATGAATGAGAGTCTTCACAGACATGTTAGACAAGTTACCAAAACGGCGAGACGGCCAAACAGCTGCTTTAGGGTTGATGTTCGTCTTTGCTGGTGTTCTTGGCAACGCGCTGAGCTCTGAAGGCCCACCCCCGGCTTTCCATCTCCATTGTTGATTACAGCAAAATGCCCACCTGTCTGTCTATTTTCCTGCTGCTGGCTTCACAGCAGCAAAGCTTTTTGGTATGAGGGTTGGCGGTGCTGAGACATTCAGACTGTCATCACTGATCAAGCTGCAGATTAACTGTTAGGAATGTCCAGGATGCCAGACTGAATCCTAGAGGAGGGCAGGGGGGCTTACTTGTTATAAATACTCATCAGTGTTCAGCTATAAACATGCATCCCATGAAATCCAGGCAAAGAGAAATGCTAACGTCAACAGATTCTCCTCTCTTCTTAGGCCTTTACTATTATGGACCAGAACAGGGACGGCTTCATTGACAAGAATGATCTGAGGGACACTTTTGCTGCCCTGGGTATGCTGCCATCAGTATTCATCATGTACCATAAGATGAGTAAAGGCTGCTTTAAGTAACCCTAACCCTCATGTTTATGGCTGCCACAGGACGACTGAACGTGAAACAGGAAGAGATCGACGACATGCTCAAAGAGGCTTCCGGCCCAATCAACTTCACCGTCTTCCTCACCATGTTTGGAGAAAAACTCAAAGGTATCCAATTCAGAAAATGTTGGAGAATAAAAAAAAAAACATGTTTTTTTTGAAGAAATGAGATGGCTGCTTTACTGTTTGCAGGTGCTGATCCAGAGGAAACGATCCTGAATGCGTTTAAAGTCTTTGACCCTGAAGGGAAAGGAGTGCTAAGGAAGGATTAGTAAGTTCCCACATCATTTCTGTTTTCATTTCTGACTACAGTACCCATAATGCTTCAACAATTCACCAGTTCTTTGTAGTTAAACAAAGTCATAGTAAAATACTTTGACAGATTTTTAAGCGCCGTGTTCCAAAAGAAATCAGTTGCAAGTCAGTAAGCACAATCCAAAATCCTACTTAAGGCGCACCGGATTATAAAGCAGATTCTCTATTTTTGAACGAATTTAAGGATTTTAAGTGGTTCAAAAAATATGATGGGGGTAACTTAATTAGCTCATATTTCATTTTAGTTTATTAAATGTATGAATTTCTTGCTGAGATGTACAACAAACAGTCAAATAAACTGGTATTGTTGCTGACATTACACCACCTACTGCTGCATTGAGATGCACAGGGTGTCTTTTATTTTGAAAGGTCATGTGAACTTCTGTCAAAGGTTATAAAATATTTCATATTTTAAGATAAGGCTATTTTCACTTTGTGTTTTAAATATGCCAAAAAACATTTCATTTATTTTTATCATAATAGTAGCAATGCCATAAATAACAAATCATTGTAATTTTTTTCTAAATAGTGGAGTCAGACTTTATGGCTTCTGCTGGGTTGCTGTCAGAGAGAAATTGACCCAAATGGTTCTTGAACTGTTCAAGGTTACCCTAACCTAAAACCCTTTTTTTTTTTTTGTAATTTTATCTGCAGCGTGACACAGATGTTAACGACACAAGCCGATCGATTCTCAGCCGAAGAGGTACACCGAGGTCTTTTCACGCTGATCACCATCATTAAAGCCAAAAGCTTTCTGCACATGTAGGAGTCTGAGAGAACAAAAGGATGCACGTCATCCTGACAGCCACACACCAAACACACACACATTTTCATGCAAAATATTATTTTCTAAAAGTCAGTGAATCATACCACCCTCTTGTGCCGCCGTAGTAACGTGTTGTTCTGCCTTTTTCTGCTGATTAGATGGAGCAGATGTTTATTGCCTTCCCCCCTGATGTGTCAGGAAACCTGGACTACAAGAATCTGGTTCACATCATTACTCACGGAGAGGAAAAGGATCAGGAGTAAACTTACTTAGTCTTTGTCAAATAAAAAAAATCTTTAAAAGCAACCCAAGACCTGTGAAGGAGACGAGAACTATTAGTTTGAATCAGGAAATTGCTTTGCTTTCCAAACAGGGAGACGACTGGACTACTTTGACAGCTTTGAAAGTACCAATCCACGTACATTTGAAAGGAATTTAATTGTTTATCCCCTCTCTATTAAGAGATAAGGAAGTCATTTTAATAAGACAGTTGTCGGGCTTTTACTTTTACCAGAAACCTGTCAAAATTTCCCTTTTTTATCCCAGGTTATGCAGTGCAGGTGAATAATAAGTGTTGCATGTGCACCCTCATAAATCCCCACACCCTGCTTTGAAGCGGCATTATGCAGTCCTGCATGTGTGCAAAGGAAAGAATTGGATTTGGAACAAAAAGGTTTTACTGAGATGCAGCCATGCTGCTATTATACTGTTGTGCCTTTGGTGGTTTAGTCAACCCCCCTCAAGTCATCCTTGCTGCACTCACCTTGGTCATTTGGGATGCCTTGGAGGGAAAATGTAGGGTAATAAAGTTTTTAGCTGTTCCAGCTTAAGCTACTGCAGACAGGATCTTTCCCACAGCTTCACACTCAAATGTCTGCCCAATTTCACAATGATGCCATATATATCTACATCTATATAGATATATAGATCTAGATATACATATATCTAGATATCTATATCTAGATGGATATAGATAGATAGATAGATAGATAGATAGATAGATAGATAGATAGATAGATAGATAGATAGATAGATAGATAGATAGATAGATAGATAGATAGATAGATAGATAGATGTAGATGTATAGATATATATAGATGTATAGATATATAGATTCATATAGACATATATATGTGTCCAACTGTTTCGAATTACTTTGTGATTTAGATGAAAATAAATTGAGTTTCAATGTTTATGATGTTATAGTTTTTTGGAGAAAACAGTAAAATCCCAGTAGATGAGTTGTTGTGTGTCAACCTTTGAATCTGAAGCATGTCAGTGTGAGCTTTGCTTTGACAGAAAATAAACCGAATTCTCATCTGAAGTATCTGAATGTCATGTCAGTAAAACCCTGGCAGGAAAAAAGCAATTAGTCCTGTCAATCAACAGGAGACTTGGCGTTCTTTTAAATTGACGTTTACTCTCACTAAACACAGTTTGATTCTGTGACTTTATCAAGTCTCATAGAAAACTTATCTCTTTCTGCAAAGACATACTGCCATGCAGAGGGAGCTCTGGCAATGCAGGTCTGAAGTAACCCATGTTCTGTCAGGAAAAGATGCCACCTAGTGGTGGGTTAAGTCTCCAAAATTTTGCAGCAATGCATTCTACATTTGTTTACGCAAAAAAGAGCACAGGTGGGGTTTTTTTCCGAAGATGGGAAGGCCAAACGTGTGAGATGGGCTTTTCTTTATTGCTGTGTGATGTTTATGCCATGTTGGCTGTTAGCTGTCACACGGTCTGCACTGACTTGTAAACCTTAAAAATTGGAGTCTGCAGTAATCCCACACACACATGTATGTTTTTGCTCGCTGAAATTGTTTTGTGAATGCCATAATGTGTGAAACTGTAAACATGTCATGTTTTTTTCTTATTTGATCCAGAGTATATCTGTTTTTAAATCACCTGAGCCAATATTTTATTTACAGCAGAACATACATGACTAAAACATGAATAAACTGTGAAGTCTAGCAAATGTATCACCTGTTAGGGGGGCTATGGGCGAAAGATGCTGAAAAGCTAGGGACTTTTTTAACCCTCTGAAGGCCACTACATCAAATGATTATTACAGAATTCAAAGACATTTTTATAAAACCCTTTGATGAAATACATAAAAAAAGTCAATATCGTTTTTTTCTGATCAGCTAGATGAGGTATAGAGTATCAATTACGATACGTTTAGGTGATTTGGTAAGTTTTTATTCACAACAATGTTAGTTTAAGATGCAAAAATAGTAACACAATTTTTCAGGAAACAAGCACCTTATGTTCTAACTGTCTCAGATTTGATCCACACATTTTAACCGTGGTGTAAATGTATTATTCAGATTTAATTATCAACACAAGTTGCATTCTTTCAATACAGCAGGTTTTCATTTAAAAAATAGCCTAACTTTTTCCACTAAAGGTGTTTTTGTGATTTAATGGAGGCAGCTTTTTTAAACGGAGCAGGAAAAGCGCCTCCACTGCCTCTAAGGCAGGGGTCTGCAGCTCCTTCCTCCCCTTAAGTCTGGCTCTTTGACTTTCAAGGAAAATTATGATGATTTCGAAAAAATTAAAGGTTTGTAGTTAATTGATTTTAGAGGATTCCGGGTTTTCTATTATTCATGTTTAGAATTTTAACATGTCAGATGATTAAAAAACATAGAATTAAAAAGTGTTAATTTTAATATTTGGATTCTACATGGATGATGTCGTGTTTATTTTTTAAAAGTAATAGAAGAAAAAGGATGATGGGGCACCAAAATCATAATAATGGAAATTCCATGGTTTGACTCTGTTTCCTAACATTTTTAATTTACGTGTATCTGCTGCAGTGGGAGGATTTATTTTGTTTTACATAGTTTATTTTATTTTGAAGGAAACCTGGAAGTGCTTCTGTCAAAAGTAGGAATTCAATGAACAGATGCCATTAGTTTTAAAGAAGAGGGAATCCTGAAGCAGATTCAATTCAAACTACCTGGATTACTTTTGAAATGAGCTAATTTTACGCATAAATCTATCAAACTTTCCAGTTAAAAAATATTTGACAATATTGCTAATGTTCCGTTAGAACTTCGGCTTATTTTATAAATAAGTCTTTTGTTTTTATATATTTAAGTAAAGGTAAATTTATAAAACCTTTACAGACAATATAATAGTAGTATTAGAAAACTACTTTTGGAAGTTGAGACAAAACTGAACGTTTGTGGATGTTGGAAAAACATTACAATAAAACCAAAAAAAACATTTAGAGTAATTTCATGTACATACATATATAGCTTTAATGTTTTACTTTGTATTTAATAGAACTTTTAAATTAAATGTTGTTAATGCTTCATTTTACACTGGCGCGAAACACCATCATTATTATTCTATTATCATGAGCATATATTCTCCTCGTATTGCAGCTCCCATTCAGTAAAGGCTGCTGTGTTTTGTCAGAACTGTGCTCCAGCCTTTTCTTCATGGGGTTTTTGATCACATTAGATAGCTTTAAAGGGCAAACAAACAGTGACAAAGGCTGCTTTCACTGTATCTAAGGATGTATTAGCTGATCTACTGTCCTCTGAAACACAACACAACCCCCCTCAGACTAGACAAAAAAGAAACTAAATTATATTTCATTTAAATCTCTGATATTCCCAACAATGTTACAGAGGAAGCACCTTGAAATGTGCTGCAGGCGCAGTTTACAATGTTCATACTTTAGTTTCTGCTGAGATACAAATAACAGTAAAACTTATGGTCAAAATCTATAAAACTAGTGAATCAGAATTCCAGTACCGTCTTCTTTTTAGTATATATTTAATTTGCATATATGTATATGATCTTTTTAATACATTCACTAATGAATATGCAGTACCTAATTTATGACAAGACCAGATAAAACGGGTAGACAAAAAGAGAAAGTAAAAAAAACTTACATTTATTGATCATAAAAAACAAGTTCAACTACAGTAAAAGCAAAAAATTGCATTTATTGAGTATAGTATTCCAAATGTACGACAAACGTCATCCAAAAATGTTGAGAATAAAAAAATAATAATAATTTTAGCAATACACTAAAACAAGCCACTGTGGTAAAACCAACACTTTCACATTTCTAATATTTAGTATCTGATCTTTATGTTCTACTCAGAATCGTGTAGTTAAATTCTGGCATTTGTTGCTTAGAAAAGATCTAATTAAACTTACTGACTGCAGGGAGAAAGAGATTTTCATGTCGAGTATCTGCTGCCCCCTAGTGGCCACTTCAACCTAGGATGCTGTATGAAATGATTCTTCAGAAATGTTCTGCTTTTACACTCATGCTTTTCATGAAGCAAACCTTCACCCATAAACATCTACGTTTAACCCTCACTCCAATATTTGTGTTTTTGGTGTTTTTCACATGTTCTTGTGGCAAGAACGTTAAAGCTTAAAATTGCATTTCTGAGTATTTTCTATTCAAATGGTTGTAAATCAGAAGCAGATGAAAGTAGCAGCGACATGAGTGCTACAGTCGGCAGGCCACAAGCTCCCTGCTCCGCTCCATTCTGATGCATCCACCTACAGGCCAATAGACTATGGTATTCTGTGATATGTTTTACATTGTTTGCAATGCAATAAATTATAATCAGTTAATTGGTGAGTGAAATGGTGAGTCTTTTGCAATATGAGGTTTAAGGTAAATATATCTGGCATCTTATCATCTTTTTGCAAACCTGATGTTGGTTTCTTATGGTAGAATTACAGCTCCACTCTCCAGCTCCTATCATTATTTTTTTTCCTAAGTACAAACTTAAAAGAAACTATGTTCTGTTGCTATTTTGACTACATTTTGTGTCTTGTTCATTTTTGTGAGCTGTACTGATTTCCTCATTTGGTGCACATGTTGATGATTCATAGTTGGAAACACATCTCAGTTGTGGAAACAATGCCTGTACTGTTAGATGCTTCTTTTTTTGGAGTCTGATTCATCGTTGTCTGGGGCTGCATTATTTTTTTTTTCCATTGGGACATCCTTCCTCCACAGTTCATATTTTTGTGTAGCGGTCTTTGTCTTCAAGCCTTTATTTTAGAAAAACTCTACCAATTAAAAAAATCACCTGCTCAGATAAATGGACTTTGGATGTTTCTTGTCTACTTTAATTGGATTATTATAAAACAGGAAAATTCATTCTCTACTGTTTTGTCCCTTTCGGGGTCACAGGGCTGCCGGAGCCAATCCCAGCCACTTGTGGGCGAAGGCAGGGGACACCCTTGACTGTTCGCCAGTCTGTCACAGAGCCACAATCACACACCCTTTCACTCTCACACTCACACCTAGGGACAATTTAGAGTTTCCAATTGACCTATGAAGCATGTTTTTGGATGGTGGGAGGAAGCCGGAGACCCTGGAGAAAACCCGCGCATGCACGGGGAGAACATGCAAACTCCATACAGAAAGGTCCCCCATTGATGTTCTGTTGCAGGTCCTCCAGCCGGGACTTAAACCGGGGGGCTTCTTGCTGTGAGGCAAAAGTGCTAACCACTGTGCCACCGTGCGGCCTTGTTAAAACAGGTAAATAACTTATTTATTAATGATGGTTAAAGCAATAGTCTTTTCTAATGGATTCAAAAAAAGACTTAATGATTCCTGATGATTATCTGTCATTTTATAATAAAAATTCCTTGAATGTTGCTCAATTTTTTTCTAATTAACAACATGCACCTAATTTGGATACCTGTGATATGTAATGATTTCTGAAATAATGTTATGCCTTCTTGTGTAATAAATTTGTACTTTATTGTTGTCAGTTGATTTATTAATACTCGTGGCTTTTTTTAATCTGCACTTGAAATGGTAAAGTATAAATAACTGATAAGAAGTTAAGAGAGTAATGATATTTATGGTCAAATTAAAAAAAATAAAAGTTCAGTGAACAAAAATAGGGGTGGGATTATATAAAATTGCTTCCTCCTACTTCCTTTCAAGCAATGTTCAAGGGATAGACGTGGTCATCAACAATACTCAATAGGCTGTGGTGTTGCAACTTTGTTGAGCCCAAACTATCCCAAGAAAATGTCCCCCACACCATTCCACCACCAGCAGCCTGAACCATTGCTACAAGGCAGGATGGATGCATGCTTTCATGTTGCTGACGCCAAATTCTGATCCTAATGTCCTAATGTCGTAGAAAACATTCAGACTCATTAGACCAGACAACGTTTTTCCAATCTTCTATTGTCCAATATTGATCGAGTCTGTGTGAATTGTATAGCCTCAGTTTCATGCTCTTCTGCAGACCTCAGTTGTAACCAGAGGTTTTTTGAGTTGTTGTCTTTCTATCAGCTGGAACCAGTCTGGTCATTCTCCTCTGACCTCTGGCATCAACAAGGCATTTCCACCCACAGAACTGCCGCTCACTGGATATTTTCCTTTTTTTTGTGGACCATTCTCTGTAAACGCTAGAGATGGTTGTGGGTGAAAATCCCAGTAGATCTGGCCAGCGGCCAGGCACCAACGACCACGATCAACGTCACTTAAATCACCTTTCTTCCCCATTTTCGGTTTGAACTGCAGCAGATGGTCTCGTCTACATGCCTTAATGCATTGATGCGATTGGCTGAATAAAAAATTCTATTAAGGAGCAGGTGGACAGGTGTGTGCCATTTAAAGTGGCCGTTTAATTTGTGATTCCTTTAAATAAGCAAATTCCAAATTACTTCCTCTTAAAAATAAAAGAACATACAGACTGTACCAACAGTCTATTTCTGCATATTTGGTGTTTAAGCCTGCAGTTCTGTCTGTGGTTGTGTGGATTGCTGTCGTTGTACTTCGCAGTAGTACCGCTTTCTGCCACTAGATGTCGCTGCATGTTGAGCCTGCTGGGCTGGGGGGTGGACTGCCCACGTACCCGACTGTGTTCGGGTTCGCGTGTTTGTGTGCGCGCGAGCGCGGCGAAGACTCGTCGAGCTGCAGAAACCAGGAGGGACTTGAAAACTTCCTCGCGTCAGTGACGGAGCTTTCCTGTCGGAGGGGGGGAACAAAGAGCCGAACCGGCAGCTTCTTCACAGTCCAGCGGTGACCGTCGGAGGGGAGAAGGAAAAAAAAAAGGAGAGAGACCGGTCCGGTTCACGGTGGCGGAACCATTTCCGGCCAACATGGATGATTTAGGCAAGTTATCCCGCCTTGAACGCAACATCAAAGAGCCGTTAGCTTAAACACAACACGCTGGACATGGAATTAAGACGATAAAATGTCACGTTTGCGGGATTTTTAAACGTTTCAGCTCATCCAGGTTAACATGAGTGGCGCCGGCCAGGTGAGAGAAGAGATGACACCTGGATGGACTGAGTTAATTTAACATGAGCCATGCTTTTCCCTGTAGAATTCAAACGTTTGTTTGTGGGAACGCTGCTTATCTGTGGGTTCAAGTTTTTTTTGGTCATTTAGGAAAACTTTTATGTGGTAAAAAATGATTCAAAATGAAGTTGTATTGAAGGAGGGGATGCAACAAAGACGTGCTTTTTGGGGTGGGGTGGGGGGGTGGATTGTGATTTAGGTATGTGTTCCAGAACACACCTGCAGAGGTGCATGTTGCCATGGCAGCAAGGGAAGTTTTTTCTCTTCAGAGGTTATCTGGGGGGATGGCAAACTTTTTGAAGATCCACTCCAATGAAAATCGGGTTTTTGAAGCTTTTTTTTATCACGATAGAGGACAAAAATATATGTTTATTCAAATCGTTGTGAATAGGGGAGCAGATGAAAAAAAATGCTTTTAAAAAGCTCATAGTTGTGACATAAAAACTACAACCTGCAGGGCACCAGCTGCCTGTTCTGCTCCATTCCGATGCATCTACTTGCAGACCAATAGATCCATGTGGGTTTTGGTTTTCCTCGTCTGAGCTGGTATCCGGCTCAAAACTGTACGGTTGGATAGCTCTGATATGGGTGGCCATTTTTGTAAGGGGCTGTAAGGTAATGGGAGAGCGTGTTAAGAAAGGGATGACAGGAAATGGAAGCAGGCTCACTCTGTGCCTACAGTCCCACCCACAATTCATTGGCAAAATTCTAATGAACTCCTGCCTCTCTGCACAAACAACCGCTTTTTTAAAATTTTGGCAAAAATAATTAACTAATTATAATTAAAAGACCACTGGGGACGCTTTTACAATAGATCAAAAGATGATCAGAGTGAGACTTTAAGGCTGTGGTGTCAGCAAATTCTTGCTCTTTCTTCAAACAGAAATCATAACTTTTGGTTAATTGGTATAAACGAAACATTTTCCAGATAACATCATGAAAAGCAACAGGAAACCTCTAAAAACTGAGAGCGCGCTCAGTTCTGCCAGAAACCAGAGTCCTCCTCCACCCCCGATGGAGACTGTGAAGTTAAGTTTAGCTGAGTGTAAATGAAGCGCAGTCCGGTGCCGCTCAAAGGAACAGCTCCAGGACACATGGGTCGGCTTTGTGATGACGAATGTGTTGCTAAAGGCTCGGCAAATGTTTTGCTCTCCTTCGAGCTACAGTTGCATTTGGCTTGGCACCGCACACGTGTATTAACATGACACTCGCATACCAGGCTGCTTCTGTTTTCACCTCCACAGCCCTTTTGTTTTCTACAAACACCCTGAAAAAGTTCTGAGGTCCTCCCCCCCATTTTAGGGTCAAAATGCTGCCCTCTTGACATTTGTGGGAGCGTCCCCCGGTATCATCGGCCCGCTCTATATCCAGCCAGTATTTATGGATTGGTTCTCCGCTTACAGGGATGTGGGGCTTTCCTTAAAGGAGCTGCTTCCAAAAAAAAAGTGTTACACAAGCCAGTGTAATTACCATGTCACAGGGGCGATAAATCCTATCATCGTTTTAGGCAAAAATGTTGCACATAAAGCTGGACAGATGCATGCTCTGCTGTTTCAAAGACCCTATAGAAGTGGAAGCCGCTGAGGCATAGTGGGTTTCATCCACTCGCTCAACTTTGGACAATGAAGCGCCCACATATTTATAGCTGTGATAAACCTCCCTAAAGAGGAGGGCCACATGCCTCCCTTTGATGCATTTCTTAAGTCCTGCTTCAGTGATTGAAGGAGGAATCCAGCAGGCGTGTTTACTTCCCCGCTGAAAGCATTTTTTCCATGTGATCCACCCATGTCCACACTTTGACTTCTGTTATCTCGCTGTGCTTCCTTCAGCAGCAGCTGTGAAAGCACAACAGCACACAGTTCAGGCCAGGCTCTCGGCTGTATCAGGCCCACATGCAGGGATTGGGCCGGAGCCAAAATTATCCTCCTTTAGCACCGCATTGCCCCACCCTCACCCCCATGTTCCTGTGGCAAACCTCACAGGCAGGAAAGTGCAGGCAGCAGCCTATTGACTGCTTTCAGCCGGAGAGCTGATTAGCCTTCAGGAAGCCCTGGATTGAGGCCCATTATGAAGCTGGATCTATAGAAATTATCAGCTGCCTTTGTGTTTAATATCAGTAGACATGCTTTATGTGCAGATGCAAACTTTCGCTGACCCGCCTCCCCCCTCCCAGCTATCAGCTCTGCCAGACTGAGCTCCTTGCTTCACCGCTCTGGGCCTGCATCAACAAGACATGAATGTCAAACAGCCCCCAAAGTTCACTTCATTTTGCTGACTTGAGTGCCCTATACCTTTTTTTTCTGTTTCTGCCAATATGGTTAACAGCTGAGCTGCTTCCCCACAGATAGGTGTTACTGTCGCTTTAGTGTCATCACTTTAAGTGAAGTCATTGCAGGGCCTTGTCATTATAGGAGCCGCAGCGCTAAAAAAATAAGATCTGAAGTAACCCAAGATTCTTTGTGTTGTCTAAATATAGCCTGCATAATTGTTTATGGAGTGCCACATGTGAAGAAATGTCATTTATTCCATGTTGAGTTGGACGTTAACGTTTTTTTCATGCCTGAGAGCTGAGTTTTCAGTTTTGTGTGCGTGCGTGTGTGTGTGTGTGTGGGGGGGGGTCAGGTTATTCCTGCCTTTTGTTAGAGATGAGTGTGTCTGACTATAGACCGACACTTTGAGAATCTGCTGTGGTTCAGTCTTGCTGCAGTGTAGTGACTGTGTAGTGACACACATATTAAGAGCTGCTGGACCAAGTGAAAATGGCTCACTTCTGGATCCAATGAAACAAAGTCAATTCAGTCATTATCTTTTGCCCAATATGGACCTCGCCATGTTGGAG
The DNA here is from genome assembly GCA_037389245.1 of Oryzias sinensis. NCBI lineage: Eukaryota > Metazoa > Chordata > Actinopteri > Beloniformes > Adrianichthyidae > Oryzias > Oryzias sinensis. The sequence continues at coordinate 18,241,243 of CM074493.1, forward strand.
CCAGATGACATCAAAAAGCAGTGATTGGGCTGAATTGGTCTGAGTCATAAGTTCTATGGTAACTGCTCTTGCCTATCAAAAATAACATTGTTGGACGTCCACGCCCCTTCTGTTGAAAGCAGGCTCTAGAGAATCTGCCAAATGTTGGATTTGGGGACTAGCAGGAATCATATATAGTACAGACCAAAGGTTTGGACTCGCCTTCTGATTTAAGGAGTTTTCTTTATTTTCATGACTATGAAAATTGTAGAGTCACACTGAAGGTATCAAAACTATGACTTAAAACATGTGGAATTATATACATAACAAAAAAGTGTGAAACAACTGAAAATATGTCATATTCTAGGTTCTTCATAGTAGCCACCTTTTGCTTTGATTACTGCTTTGCACTCTTGGCATTCTCTTGATGAGCTCCAAGAAGTAGTCACCTGAAATGGTCTTCCAACAGTCTTGAAGGATTCCCAGAGATGCTTAGCACTTGTTGGCCCTTTTGCCTTCACTCTGTGGTCCAGCTCACCCTAAACCATCCCCTTGGGTTCAGGTCCGGTGACTGTGGAGGCCAGGTCATCTGGCGCAGCCCCCCATCACTTTCCTTCTTGGTCAAATAGCTCTTACACAGCTTTGAGGTCTGTTTGGGGTCATTGTCCTGTTGAAAGATAAACGATGGTCCAACAAAACGCAAACCGGATGGAATAGCATGCCGCTGCAAGATGCTGTGGTAGCCATGCTGGTTCAGTATGCCTTCAATTTTGAATAAATCCCCAACATTGTCACCAGCAAAGCACCCCCACACCATCACACCTCCTCCTCCTCCATGCTTCACGGTGGGAACCAGGCATGTAGAGTCCATCCATTCACCTTTTCTGCGTCGCACAAAGACACGGTGGTTGGAACCAAAAATCTCAAATTTAGACTCATCAGACCAAAGCACAGATTTCCACTGGTCTAATGTCCATTCCTTGTGTTTTTTTAGACCAAACAAGTATCTTCTGTTTGTTGCCTTTCTTTAGCAGTGGTTTCCTAGCAGATATTCTACCATGAAAGCCTGATTCACACCTTCTCCTTTTAACAGTTGTTGTAGAGATAAGTCTGCTGCTAGAACTCAGTGTGCCATTGACCTGCTCTCTAATCTGAGCTGCTTTTAATCTGCGATTTCTGAGGCCGGTGACTTGGATGAACTTCTCCTCCACAGCAGAGTTCACTCTTGGTCTTCCTTTCCAGGGGCGGTCCGCATGTGAGCCAGTTTCTTTGTAGCGCTTGTTGGTTTTTTGTGGCTGCACTTGGGGACACTTTCAAAGTTTTCCAATTTTTGGGACTGACTGACCTTCATTTCTTAAAGTAATGATGGCCACTCGTTTTTCTGTACTTGGCTGCTTTTTTCTTGCCATAATACAAATTCTAACAGTCTATTCAGTAGGACTATCAGCTGTGTATCCACCTGACTTGTGCACAACACAACTGATGGTCCCAACCCCATTTATAAGGCAAGAAATCACACTTATTAAACCTAACAAGGCACACCTGTGAAGTGAAAAACATTTCAGGTGACTAACTCTTGAAGCTCATTAAGAGAATGCCAAGAGTGTGCCTGGGACCCTGGGAGATATTCCCAGGCCAGCCAAAGATGTAGTCTCTCTAGCTTGTCCTGGGACTTCCCCAGGGTCTCCGCCCACTGGGACATGCCCGAAACACCTCCCCAGGGAGGCTTTCTGAGGCATCCAAACCAGTTGCCCAAATCACCTCAACTGGCTTCTTCTCGATGTGGAGGAGTAGCGGCTCTACTCAGAGCTCTCCGCCACCCTACAGAGGTAGCTCGTTCTTTTGGTCATGACCCAGAGCTCATGACCATAGGTGAGTACTGGAACGAAGATCGACCGGTAAATTGAGAGCTTTGCTTTCTGGCTCAGCTATCACTTCACCACAACTGACCAGTACAGCGACCACAAAACGACGGACGCTGCTCCAATCTGCCTGCTCCAATTTGGCATTCTGATCTTCCCTCACTCGTGAACAACACCCCAAGATACGTAAACTCCTCCACCTGGAGTAGGAACACTTCACCCACCCAGAGAGTAAGAACGGTTATTCTGACAAATATGACTAGGTAATAGCTGTTTATTTCTATATCAAAGTCTGTGGGATTTTGACTTCTTGACTTCTTCTTCACCAGTTGGGTATGCCAAAGTACATCTGGCCTCAAATACAGCTCTCATGGTAGCCTTGATTGGTCTGGTGCAGGCCTTTGGCCCGCTTTGCAGAGATGAACCACGGCACTGGCTCATAGACTCAATAACAAGATAGTGGTGCTGTGAGTGAGAGCCAGAATGAATCCTGCTGCCAAAAGGAGGAGTAAACGCCTCCACTATTGTATTGGTGTATGTATCAGCTGTGTCTGGGCAGGGACGATATAAAGAGTTTGAGCGGAACTAGGGAACCACACTCCAACCTGTGCTCCGTGAGTCGGCCCTAGGGCTTTTCTTGAACCTTCAACCAGACTGGTCCCTCTTTTCTGTCGTCTAAACTTGTTACATGACACCTCAAGTATGTCACAGTTGAAGTGTGTTCAGAATTAGACTGTGTGCCGCTATGAGCTGCTTACACTTTTTCTTTGCGCCCCCCCCCCCCCCTCCAATATGGGCAGATTAATTTTTTTTTTTTAAACCAGACGGCAAATACCACTGCTAATATCATCTGATTTAGTCATCGGGTAATATTACTTTCTTAAAAACCCTTCACTTGATCAGATTTTGGTCATAACTTCTAATATATCAGACTGAAAATCGAATTAAAGTTGTTTTATCAACATTTTTTTTCTATAGATATTGAAAGGATGTACATTTTAATTTAGCACAGAGTAATGAAAATACACTGGTGTGTTTGTATTTCCTCTGGGAGATAGAGTGGCTGAATCAATACTCTGCATGTCTTCCAGTATTGGATGTGGTTTTAGCAAAAAGACGCCACTGGGAACACAAGGGTTGTCTGTACTGAAGTGGAGTTTAAAAGTATTTAAGCATTTCTTTGTTTAAGAGCAAACTTCCGCTAAGGCTGAAGTTCCTACTTTCAGAAACACTTACCATAGACTTCCTTTTCTCTGAAGCTTAAAAAAGCCTATGTGTCCACAGTGGCTGATTGCTGCGGGGGGGTCAAGTCTGCTTGGTATCATCATACATTTCCAGAGCTTGACACACGCACATGAATCACACAAGCAGGTGCAAGAGCCATAAGCGTCAGAGAAACTCTGCTCTATATCTCCTTCTGGGTTTGTCCATCTGCCTGACTTTAAATCCAAATTCTTCAGGGTTTGAAACATATGGTTAACACACTCGCACACTTATGCACACATGCACACACAGGCATACTAATACATGGACAACAAAGGTTGCATGCACTCCTGACCACAGACTGGTCACCAGTGGTTTGGACAGACTGAATAGCTGACTAAGCAGCAGCAGCAGCAGCTCAAATCTCAGCCAACCATCCTGCAATCTCTCATGGGTCGATGCCTGCAGGACGGCAACTGCAGTCGGTTTGGTTTGTTTGAAGGAAATATAAGTAATCATGTTAGAAAACTTGGACTAATTATCCCTGTAGCTTCAAAACCATAAGTATACGACTAGGCCCCACCTGTATCCTTTTTTGTTCCTTTGTCATAAGCAAAAAACACTGACCCTTTCCTTTGACTGCTTTACATCCATCCAGCCATGTTTTGACATCAGTAGCTGCCCCCTGTAACCTCTGTGCTTAAGGTGCAACCATGTAGTTCTTTACTGCATGTCGATGTCCCAGTAGACCAGCCAGCGTGCTCATCACACTAATGAGAAGACACACATTGACTTCTTTTTTTTTTATAAAAGTCCATATTTTTTTCTGTTTTCTGAAAAACGAAAGATTGATAAGACAAACAAATTTAAAGACCCACTCTGATGAAAATCCTGTTTTTGCCGTTTTTAACATGTTCTTGTAGCAGTTTTCTAATGATGGAGGACGTTTATAGCAAAAATTAAGCGTAAAACTGCTTTTCTGAGTATTTCTTTCCTAAAATCACTGTGAATCAAGATCACACGAATAATTGTTGTAGCTGTGACGTAGAAGCTACAATGGGCAGACAACAAGCTCCATTCTGATGCAACTTGTAGACGACTAGTTTTCCGTGTCCTAGCTGGCGTCTGGCTCAAAAAACTACTGGTATGTCCTAGAAACTGACTGGTTATAAAAAAAAAATTTGGGGGGGGAGTCATAATTTATACCACTGGTAACATTCCTACAATAGATTAAGAGATGACCAGAGTGAGACTTTAAGACAAAATAAAGAAAAATGTAAAATCTTCCATTTGCTCTGCAGCTACTGCTGGTCTCCCGCCTTCCCGCTTCCATGCCTTCCTTAATTGTGGGATTCTCATCCTCGCCAGCTTGTCACTGACTGACAGCTCAGTTGATGCATTGCTGCTGATCCTCTTATAAGAGCTGGAAAACAGCTGGTGAAACGATTTTATGATGGATCGTAAAGATGCCACAGCGATTGCAACGCCTGATCTCTCTCACATCAAAAGTAAACACCTTATGCATTATTGACTGTTCTTAAAAAGAGCCCTCTTTCATTCTGTAATAAACCTCAGCAACACAAGTGCACCTGCACACGTTTTTGGTCTTTCCTTAACTGGCAGCTGACTATCTTTCTGAAGGAGCCGTGATAGCATGCATCTTCAGGCTGAGATTCCCCACCATAGCTTTATTTGGAAATGATCTCAAGCTCTGCAGGTTTCCAGCAGGTTTAAATAATCACTAACACACTGCTGCCTCTGCCCTATTTGGGATATAAAGCCATCACAGAGCAAGCCTTTGATGAACAGTGAGGAGAGATTGGTTGGTGGAGGAGAAGTGCATGTGGAAGTGTCTCAGGTAGCTAGCTGCAGCTGCTTTTGCACTTCAGTTTCTTCAAAGATCCCTGAAAAACCTGATCCAGACTCCATTGATGTCTGAAATTGTGTTGTCGCTGGATTTATGGTTTGACATGTTTGAGGGTCTTCTTCCTACACGCATACAGTCATGGTTTCTGGCACTAGAATTGGGCTAATTGTTTTCCAGGGCACTGATCTGGCTCTGCGGCCTGCAGTTTCCTGCTTTTTCATCATCTTCCTCTGTCCCCATCCTGCTGGATTAGGAACAAAGAGTTCTTGTTTTTTGGGGGCTGTGACCTACTTTAGTTTAGTCACAGCAGAACAAGACAAAACTGATCAACAGAAGGAAGAGGGAGAATTATTTATCCATCTGTGGCCACAACATGCCAGTCAGGGTGAAGTCTGCCCTTTCCTTTTGGAATACCTTCATAGATTTCTCCATTGTTCTTTGCTAACATTAAACCAGCTGCAAAAATAAGCAGAATCAGGGTCTATCTTCTATCTTAGTGAACTTGAGGGCCCAATTTCACTGCTAAATGATCCAAATTATGCTTTTATTTTTATTATTTATTAAATATCAATACTGGTACTCCCCCCCCCCCAATCATTACAGAACTAATTTGGTTTGAGTTATAAAAAAAATACTGAAAATCACACAACCAGTAATTTCAACTGACCATAAATCTAACTTTTAATAATAACATTAGAATTTATGCAGTACAACCAACATAAAAGCTCCTTTTGGCCCAAAACATTTCTATATAAAATAAGAGTAGAGCAGGAAGTTCATAAACAAATATCTGCTGCCTAAAGAAATTGTTGGGTGGATTAAGGAGATAGGTAGTGCAGGTTTAGTTAAAGAAAGGTCAGTGAAATGCCCAAAATACTTTGTCCAATACTCTGTTTGAGGTCATTATGCAGATGTTGCAGCAGCTGATTTCACCATTGTGGTCTAACGCGTTATGACCAAGCACTACCATTTTGATCTGGTCTGGGAAGCTGGCATTTCTTTAGAAGAGTGGTTTGTTCAGACGCAACTTTGCAAAGCCATTATTTTTATGTAACATGGGTTAATCAAGACTGTAAACCCCTTTAGATTCTGTGAACTTGTTGAGAAGTTTTTCTACCATTTTTGCACAAAAGGATATTCAAAAATGGCCCTCTGTAAGTACACTAACTACTTTGTATATTTTCATATCTTAGTATTAATTTGGAGAAGCCACCTGTACATTTTGTAAAGCTACACCACATGGCTTTATAAAAGGAACATCTTTTCCTAACCCATAAGAACCCATGGTGACATCAGTGTAACAGAAAAAGATCAGAAATGGATTCTGTGGTCCACTTGGTTTGTGGTCCAGTGCACACAATTTTATTTTTAAGAAAAAATAAAAGACCCACACTGATTATCTCATGATCTATTTTCTAAAACGTTGTCTTTTCTTCATGATTATTAGCCAAAATAAAAAAAACCTGTGTCATTTCCTATGACATTAGTTTCTGCAAAGTGGCAGTAGTTCAGTTGAAATTTGCCTCTGAGTTGTGGGCGGGACTGTAGATGCTGAGTAACCCCGGCCCCCATTCCCTTTCCTGTTGCTTAGAGCTTTCTATTTACCGTACGCACTTTCCTTCTAGCTAACCGCCCCTCACACCAGCAACCTAACATTACTGGACCAACAAAACTGCACCAGATGCCAGCCTCAAAACAATTTGAATAAAGAAAGACTCAGAAATCCAATTTTTGAACCAAATCTCTTATTTATGTCCTCCATCATCAGAAAAATGCCACAAGAGCGTGTTAAAAACACCAAAAACATGATTTTCATTGGATTCGTGTTTCTTGTTCTCTTGAAAATCAAATTCTTTCATATTGATTGATCAGTTTTTTTTAAGTCAGTGCTTTTGATCTTCTTTTTAAATTAAAAATTTCGGATTAAAATCAAAATTATTTGTAGTAAAAATTGATGAACATTTTAATTTTAACAGTTTATTTGAATACATATAACATTAAATTAAAAAAATGTAATTGTGCCAGATTCAAAATGTATTTAAAAATATGGATTTATTTTATTACCTGTCGTTATTAGTCAGTGAGAGAAAAAACAAAGAATTAAAATAAGGATTTTATTTTCAAACTTATTTTGTTATTTTGGAGATTTTTACTGGAGGTTGTTGAAAAACAGGAATAAAAGGAGTTAAAAATTCTTTAAAGTAATAAAACTTTACAGACCAGACAGTCAACATTTAATCTTCTTTATTTAGAAGCCTTGCTGACATCAAGTTGTTCAATAGATCAATTTTACAATCACATTTCTTGACTCACTCAGGGCGTTTGCTGTCCTCCCCCACCTGAGTCCTCTCCTCTGGTGCCAAGCACCTCTGAGAACTTTCTGGGCAAAGTGTTAGATTCTGGACCGGTCCAAGAGGAACAGCCTTTAATGTCAGATTAATGTGGATTCTGGGTTTTATTGGAAGGCTTTTTGTTATTTCTAAACCTTTGGGAGTAATCTTTTAGAACCTACATTCTTTGAAGTATTTGACATCTACGTAGGTGAGACTGAACTGAAAGGAATGTGGTAAATGGCCTTCTTTAGTTTGTTTATTTTAAAGCTAAGGGTGTTTTATCACCTCATTGCTGACTTCTTGTGTGCATGTGTGCACTTGCACTAAAGCAAATTTATCAGCATGCTGTGAGGAGACTGCAGCTGTCTCAGAGGAACTGAAGTGGGATGAGTGTCAGTCTTGCATCTGTGCCTCCATCACATTTTTTTAAAAACAATCTGGATTGTAAAATCTCTTTAGATATGTTTTTCTTTAGCAACCTCAACACAGGGAAACACAAGCTCTAGCATGAAAGGAGGCAAATCTTTGCCTAAAATACCTTGTTGAACTTCTGAGTTAGCTACTAGGATGGACCAGGTAGATGAGCTCTCAAACCAGGAATGTCCCCTAATTATGATGATGCCATTTTTTGCCAAAATCCGTGTTGTTTTCTAAGACATAGCCTTGTAAGACAAAGTTCAAGTAAAAACAGGATTGTTGGCATTGACCAACCCCACGCCCCATTCTCATCACCCACCTGGTAATGGGAATGGTGCAGCGGTAGGGCGGTCGACCCATGATTGTGAAATTGCAGGTTCGATTCCCGCCTTGCACACCGATGTGTCCTTGGGCAAGACACAACCCCACCTTGCCTCTGGTGGTAGGTTGGCGCCAGTGTTCGGTAGTGGAGCCACCACCAGTATGTGAATGTGTGTGTGAATGGCTCTGTGCCTGTAAAGCGCTTTGGGCCTTGTAGGTAGAAAAGTGCTATATAAGTAAAGGCCATTTACCATTACTCTCCTGCTAGCCTACAGCATCTAACGCCCAGAATGGAGCTGAGCACGGAGCTTGTTGACTGCCGAGTCCATTTTTTTTAAACATCATTTTTTTCGACCGCTCCTAATTCACAATGATATGAATAAAGAAATATTTGGAATAACAGTTATAGAATAACAAATAATTGTCTTTATTTCCTCTGTCAACAGAGAAATGCCACAAGAACATGTTAATAGCTCCAAAAACACGATTTTCATCGGAGTGGATCTATAAGAAAGACAGTGATATACTCCTTATATTCTCTACTCTTGCTTTTGTGGTTGAAATGTCAAATGAAGAAAGGCTTGTAAAAAGAAACAGGTCGCTAATGTTTTTAAGAAAACTGGACAGCAGCTGATAAATAAACTTTGTTGTTGAGAAATCCTTTGAATAGTTTTTCATATGGAATACTTCATGTACTCCTAGAACTAAGCCCCAATACATCTACTCCTGTTATAAGGTAGGAACAGCCTTACAACCTACATCCTTTCTCTTTTATGTTGTTATCTGTTGAAAGGTCAAGTACATACATCCAGTTTTGTATTACTGAATAACTCCAGAGAGCTGGTGTTGGAACCCTAGAGGTGTATCATTGTTGCCTGTAGTGGAGCCCCAATGGGTGGTCTGTAATTCCCTCCGTTTGACTGGTCTGATCATCTATCATGTACTGCAGGTGTCTTGTCCTGGTGGTTGGAGTTGGGTGGGGAAGTATTTATAGCAGCCTCACTGTTTCTGGTGTGAATCACCAAGCTGCTGCAGTGTGTTCTCCCCTGCTCTTGTGTGTGGACCATGTACATTTGGCTTCATTTTGCTTCAAGTGATCACAGCTCTTTCTGTTGTCTATGAAGTGTAATGCAAAAACTCGATGGGTTCTCAGGCGATGCTGGTCTAGTTTTGTTGTTGCAGGCAGAGAGGGGGAGTTGTGCTTTCTTTGTGGGTCTCTGCTTGTGCTGCAGTGAAAATCCATCCCTCATGGCAGAGAGGGAAAGGCTGTCGCTTTAGGTTCAAGCTCAGCAAATGGCAAACCCAGTTTTAGGCGGTATTCTCAGCCCTCTGCCAAAACTGTCTTTACAGTTCTGTTGTCTTCCATCTGTCCTCCCTGGCCCCCTTTTTCCATCAGAGCATAGTTCATTGCTCAGCTGGTGCTCACCTTCCCCTCTTTTTCTGTCATATATGGAAAACAAGCTGAAGCATGTTAGGAATTTCTATCAACCGGTGAGCACCTTGCAACACAACAAAGACATGGAGGAGAAGAAACAAGAGTATAAGGATCCAGAAATGAGGTCAGAGTACACAGGTAGACTTGCTGCACAGATGGCATCTTACAGCAAGTTTCATCTCCTTAATTCCACGTAGGCTCACAGATCAGTGAATGCTTTGGCATTTAAGAACTTCAGAGATAAATCTTTTGGTGCATGCTATCCCTGAGGGAAAATACCCAGAAGCTCTGAGCCTGCTGTCACTCACATGATTCAACAACCCCCCCTGCAGGCAGTGGAGCGCTGTGTTGTTTGCTTTAGATTTGATGACACAGATTCACTCAAATGAGCTGCTGGCAGCTGAGCTAAACTGACAGATATACATAAGTTATGTAGTTGGTTGGCTGTAGGAAAATAACTGAATCAACAGATAAATCTATTTATCAATTTTCCTAGTTAAAGCTATATTTTTTCTGTATTTCTTTTCCTATAAAAAATGTTTTACTGGTTTTTAAGTAAAATATTATAATTTTCTTAAAGTTTGAATTACAAGCTATGAGAATTGTTTTTCATACCCATACAAAACTAGTCATAGATTAAAAGGGTTTAAGATAAATCTATATTGCTTTTTAAGTGGGATTGTCATCTACTGAGTCTAATTTTGATGGATGATCTGCCTGAGCTGTACAGGCTTATTCTAATTTTGATTTTGGAGGTTTGCATTTCAATTGCTTTGAACTATTTCGCTTTCAAAAGTCTGATTGTACCTTGCCTGTTGGTTAGTAGATTCCACTCATATTCAATGCTGGAAATGTAATCATTTTTTTATCTCAATTCTTCATTTATCTTCCAAATTCCAGTTTCCTTTCTGTCCTTCGCTGCCCCACCCTCTCGGCCCGCACTTTGATTCCCACTCTTCCTCTCCGTTTCATGCTTTATTCTGCCACCCAACCTTCTCTTTTTATCTTCTACTCTCTCTTGTAACAAGCCCCATGAGAAGCAGTTTGGTGTAATTAAAATGCACACCATTCATCTGGGAGGAAGGGAGTCTCCATAATCAGTCAACCCACATTTTAGTCCTTGAAGATTTGGCTGCAAGGATCTGTCTTAGTAGACCACTCCCAGCTACACTTCACATTTCTGGACAGTTCTGGAGCCTGCTTATGTCTGCCCCTTTTCTGAAGGTACTTGCTCCAAGAGTTAAGGAAGAGGGTCTCTTTGTCAGACATGCAGTGTGAGATTTATCATCAATTTGGTGGGGCTGATGAGCAGATTGTACTTTAAAAGCCGCAAAATGCTCTCCAAGTCGTTTTTTTTTTTTTCATTTTACAGTGAACATAAACAATCATAGCTTTAGCAAAAGATCTACTCTTTATTTCCCAGAAATTTTACCAGAGGTTGATTTTGAGATGGAACACTCCTGTTACATCTTTTCCTGCAGTTCCATTTTTGGTCACTAGAGAACAGGCCCTGGCTTCGCTCTGCAGTCTCAGCGTCATGGTATGCTGGCTTGGCAGAGGAGCCCGGCACACCTCTCTGTTTGTGTAGTTTGAGGATGGGTCGGAGCATGTCCACCACACTGCTCTGTTTGACAAAAACAACCCTGAACCCGAACCTCCCTGCACTCCAAGGTCTTCATTAAGACCTTATCTGCTTTCGTGGGAAATGAGCTGTTGATTTGGATTATCTGACTTCATCTCGGTCCAAGACCTCACAGTTGAGGACTAACCACGCACACACTCACAAACCAGTGCTGTAGTCTTTCATGTAGCCCGGAGGCACATGTTTGAGCACTAACTGTGTTTTAAAGCACCAGCTTCCTCATAACCAGACCTAAATTCAGTTGAGCTCCAGAGCCAAGTTGATTACTGTCTCTTGTGTAAACCATCTGGTCCAACATCTGTTGACAGAGATCACAGCCAGCTGCAGTGAAACTTGGCTCTGACGTCAGTCCCATCTGCACCAAACCTCACAAATGTCCCTAGTTTTTGTAGTAAAATCTCAGTTTGTTTAAACTGTTTTGTATGCAAACTTTTTTGTTTCATTTTTTGTTTTGTGCTAATAACAACCTGCCGTCACAAGAAATATGTGTCCCTATAGGGAAGCGAATGGTAGTCTTCTTAAGCCTACCTGTCTGCACACATTTTATGATCTTCCAAGCATCTTCTATTTGTAATGATAATAGTGTTTTCCCTTTTGTTTTTATTTGTTTTTGGTATTTATTTGCTGCTACTAAGCAGGAGTTGAGGAGCCGCAGAGATCTAGCTGCAGCAGAGTAAACAGAGCACTGTGCTGGATCTCAGATGAACCCTGTGGAATGCACCTGAGCGTCTGTGTCCAGGAAAGGGGCTCTGCTGTGAAACCCAGGCAACTGGCATGCTAGCAATGTTAACCATGTCAACCATGCTAATGCTAAGTTGGTCCAAGTGGCTCTGGCTCTGCTGTGACTCCTGTCTGTCTGGGAAACGTATGTTATTGCTGCACTGATGGTGCTGGAGTTCAACCCACAGCCACCTTGGTGGAATTGAACTCTTTAACACTCTTACATTATCGCATTGGAATTCAGTGTCTACTGAGGCATTAGTAAGCCATTAAACCTGGTCGGAGCTTGTGTTTGGAGTCTGAAGGAGGAGCCAATTATTGCCTCAACCACCTCAGTGAAGCCATTTCCTCACCTGAGAAGATAAGAGCTCTGCTTTCTGCTTCGCCGAGGTTTGGACTTGCTGCCAGTAAAGGTCGTACGCCTTTGTGTAAGTATTACCTCCCGCTGTGGCAGGGAAGAGATGAACTCTGACCCTTGGCATTTTATTTGAAGCCCTCCTTCCCCTCTCTGCTACAGCCATCTCGTCTGCACCCACCCTCTGTGGTTGTGTTGTGCTGTTGGTAGAGTTAGGAAAGGCGGTTCCTGCCTGGATTACACTTTTTACGTTGCTTTCTTCCCTTTTACTTCTGCTTTCTCAGCTTTACCTTACCTCCTGGATGAACAGTTCTCTTTCTTAAAGGTACGCCTCGTGTCTTTTGTAGTTAGGAACTTTTACTTTCCTTCCTTTCTTTAAAAAGAGATTTTTTTTCTTTAATATTTGCATGAACCAAGCCCAAAAATCTGAACTTTTCTGCCTTTTTTACGCGTAATTTTTGTGTAGACAGCAGTACTGTTTACTTCCTGTTCAGTTGATTTCAAGACATTTTGTAGAAATGTTCATGTTTTGTTATGTAAAAGGTTGATTTCTATGTGTGCCTGTCATTATGGTTACACACACAGCTGCAGTTTACAGCAACTTTATGTTTCTTTAACATTCCTTGTCCTGATAATGGTCATATTTTTTGGAGTTACCAAATTCTGCCAGTGAAACTAAACCTGCTTTGATGCTAAAATAAGTCTCCAGTACTACAGCCTGTGCTTTTTATAATTAAATCCCTTTTAATGTTATGTGCCCTTCCACCTACTTGTTAGGACAGCTAAATTAGTAGTTGTTTCCTGGCTTACGCTCTTCTCTTAAATGCTAAATGACCCCCCTTGCTCAGATTGTAGCTGTCAAAGTGTAGATGGTAAACATGAGCGCGGGCTCAGAGAGGACCGCAGCTTTTGGATTCAAGCATGTCCAGCAGTCGTTGAGTAACTAAAGGAGGGGCTGTGACACTCTGCATGATTCAACCTTTATGTCTTCAGTTCTGAGAAGTGTTTTACTCCTTATCCTGTGTGGCCTGTACAGACATAAGAGAGCGACGTGAACGTCATTCATAAGACTTACAAAATAAAAGCATTACCTGTAAGATTGGAGGGTTTAGATTTGTCTATTAGAGTTTGTGAGGTCATAGAATAATTAGCCATCTGTTTTGCTTAAACTTTGGTGAATTGTTGCAGTACAAAGAAATGAATAATTCTGATCACAAGTATTGTTTTGTAAAATTGAAAGGGCTCTGAGATGTTTTATGCCACAAGACTAAAGTGGATTTCAGGAATTACTCAGGAATAATAGTAGTTTAAAAATGATAATGATGTTAAATGAAATCATCTCAAGAGTTTCTTACTTCAGGGGCCACACTAAAAATGAGTAATGAGCTTCACCTTAGTCCAATAGACATTAAACAAACAGTAGTGCAGATACTGAAGCAGTTAAACTTTGAATGAGCAGAAGGTAGTGTTGTAATTGTATGACGTCCTCATGCATACTGCATTTTGATTAATTTGTTTCCATTATGTCCATACATGTTACATGCAGCATGTTAGAGGGGCTGTTTGACACCCATCCTCCCCCATCCCACTATTAAGTATAGAGAGATGCAATTAAATATTAAAATCCCCAAATGAAAATAAAGTTGGAACTGATGTTTAATATTGTTTTCCTAAACTGTTGGCAGAGAAAAGCTGTTAAAGTGGTCACTCACACACACTATCAATGAAGTGATTCATCCAAGCCCAACCCTGAAGTACATGTCAGTCATGTTTAAATGGATCTGTAAGTAATGGGGTAAAGACTGGTTTTCTTTCCCAAATGTATGAAACATCCGTGTTCATTTAAACACAATTTATTAAGCTTTGTTTGCAAATTCTGACAATCCTAATTATTTTAGTTTTTCTTGGTTTGGAGTGCCTTGCATTTATTATTTGTGTCTTGAGAGCACTTTGGTTGTGAGTTAGGTCTTTATGAACAGACTGAATTGAAACACACACAAACCAGTACATCATCTTAATGGAAGGAACCAACAATACCAGAAAACTCTTGACACCAGTTTATCAATGATGATGGAAAGGTGACTTCTGCAGACTGTTTCTTGGTTTTGTGTTCCCCCTGTGTGATGGAGGCCCAAGTGTTTTTGAAGAATCATGTGCCTTTTGGGGGGCTCCTCCATCTATCTATTCATCCATCTGTCCAACCTCCTTCTAAACCAAATGAATACCTTTGTGGGTCCATGGTTGCTGGAGCCTATCCCACTTATTGTTGGACAAAATCCCTGAACAGAACACCAGGGCAAGTAACTTTTTGGGGAGTTTCATACCAAAAATGTCAAGCGTAGCATCAGTACATTCAATGATGTTAAGGCCAAGCTGCCTCAAAGGCTCAAACGAACCTGTGTGATTTAGCACAGGCAAAGACAAAGGCAGAGAATTACATTTAGTAATTTTTCTGTATTTTTCTCTTAGATGCCTTGTTGGCTGACCTTGAGTCCACAACTTCTCACATTTCAAAGCGGCCGGTTTTCCTGTCTGACGAAAGCGCCTACTCCATCCCGCTGAGAGATCCAGACCACGGAAACAGTTCCTCCTCGCCCCAAGATCGAGCTGAGCAATCCCTGAATGGACTAGATGAGACAGAGGTGACTGCATGGACACTTCACATCTGACTGAGCACATAAATATTTCACTGTAGAAATGACTGTTGGTTTGATGAGTCTTCTGGATTGACCTTGCTTGTGTCGTTCAGAGAAGTCCCTGGTCTGGAGAAAGTAGCAGCCCAAGTCAGCCTGTGGGTGAGGAGGAGCACGTATACAGGTAAGGATGAAGGTTCTGATCTGTACAGGCTTGTAAAGTATCAGTGCATTACACAATAATGTTAAAAATAATTGTAAAAAATATGTCACAAGAAAATATGAAGATGTAAAAGTATTTACTCACAGAGTTTGTATTTTTTTTTTTCAAACTTTACCCAGTTATGGGTGTACTAAATACTGCCCGTATAAAAAATTGTAGCTCATTATTGGTTCTTTCTTGGTGCAGCTTCCCTAACAAGCAGAAGAATAGTGTGTCATCGCCAGCTCCTGCCATGAATTCGTCTTTGGGTAGCAACCTATCAGAGCTGGACCGCCTGCTGTTGGAGCTCAACGCTGTCCAGCAGAGCGCCCCCGCCTTTCCTATAGAAGGTAGTTAGGATTATTCCACCATTCATGAGATCCCCCTGTCAAGTTCCCCTGAAGGAAAAAAGATGTCAGTGTCTGCTTTTGACTCTTCTGCTTTTTTGTGGTTTTCACAGTGGACATCACATCTGCTTCTGTGTTTTTTTCTTTTGAATTGAGTCATATCAGCCTCTGTGGGGAAGCTTGGAGATGGTTCTTTTCTCTGCAACGCTACTTTTTCATTCTTATAGAAGCGGCACCACCACTTCCTGCAAGCGGCACCATCCACCACATCCAGGAGAATGGAGTCTCCAGCGCAGGCAAAGCCCATCCAGCAGCTTTGGAGAAGCCCAAGCGTGCCGCAGCAGCTCGAGGAGCAGAGGCCGTGAGGCCAAGTGTGGAGAGCCTTCTGGATGAACTGGAGAGCTCTGTGCCCATGCCAGTGTAAGAGAGGTCTTTATTTAAGCAACACAGCGACTACAAACAAATGTTTTCATTAAAAAAGAAACTAGTTATGGAAGTTTGGATGTGATCCTTTTTAATGTTTGAATCGACTGTTTTTTTCCATCAGTCCGCCTGCATTATCAGTGTCAGATGAAACAAACGCACAGGACGACACCCTGGGTCATCAACAAGCCCGAATGTCTGCATCCTCTGCAACACGAGAGCTGGATGAGCTCATGGCCTCACTGTCTGACTTCAAAGTTCAAAGCAACGTGAGTGCTCTTTCTAGAGGTGGAGGGGGTTAGTTTAGCTGTTGTGAGGTTTTCACACTTTTTGACTCTTGCTATATTGAGAGTTTGCACAACAGTCAAAGTTTGTTTCTTGTTTTTATAAGTAGAGATGTGTGAAATGCGCATTTAGCTTGTGTCTTAACTGCAGCAGGTGGTTCTCCCTGTATATCTGAGAGCACTACTCAATAACTTTAAAACAGGGGTGTACACACTTTTAAAATGACCAGCTCCAAGATCTATAGATATTTAAATAATCTAAATTTGAATTTCATAAATATGTTCTTAAATACACAGACTTACTTTAAAAAGCTGGTTTTAAAGTGAATCAGAAAATTTTGAATTAAATGGATAAATTTAGCTGAATGTGTAAGATTACAATATGGTAAAAAGTTTCTCGGTTTTCCTTCAACATCTTGTTGAATTAGACCCATGTGTTTGTAGTTGTCATGTCAACGGCAACACAGCGCACAGTGTGTCGACTAAAGAAACATTCTGTGTTTGTTCTGTTCAAGGTACTTTTTGAGTTACTGACTCGGGCCTGTTGAAGAGAAAGATGAAGCACATTAGCAGCTACGTCTGTCGATGAACGCTCACATTTTTCTGAAGTTTAGGAGGAACAAAAACTGCTTAATTTAGTTCAACACACATTTAGTGACTAGGGGATGTAACGATTCATTCTGATGATTTAATTCATACCATAATTTGTGGTTGCTGACACGATTCATAGTCGATTTTTGGTTGATTTTGAACGATCTGATTCACTAACCTAAAACCTGATCCAGGACATCTTTAGGCAAATATTCCACCAGTGTGACTCAGAAATAAATACCTGGTACTGAACAGTGCAGGTGAAGTTTTCCAAATTCCTCGTATTTCTTGCGAGAATAATCAAGTTTAAATTACATTTGCGTACAAACAAACAAACAAACAAGATGTCAAATTAAAAAAAAAATTATGTCAAAACTATTCACATTTTAGTTTCCCAAAAGTTCAGTCCACTGTTGTTTTTGCACATCAAAATAATCCACAGGGAAAATTATTAGAACATTTCTAGCTCGCTGTGTGGTCACATGACTTTGTTAAATTCAGTGTTTCCACACATTGGACTAGAATGATAGACTGATCATTTTTTTCTGCCATTACATGTGTTGTCCACTGATTGGTCGTTTTTACCTTATCGTCAAATAAACCTCGGTGTCTCAATCCAAATAGTATTTTCTTAAATCAATATAAGCAGGTCAATTCAATTACACAACTTGCCTCAGACAGATTGATCTGGTTGAATTGTAGGATTATTAATTGTTAAATCAATTCATTGTAAATTGTTACACCTCTAGCTTTGACCTATGTTCGATCTTGCATGTCAATCAACTGAAGTACTTTGCGCCGTGGATGATAATTGGCTAACGGCATTTAAAAAAATATAAGTATAGCTATATATAATGTTTATTTTTGACCTTCACTACCCTACCCTCACTTCCTTTCCAATGATGACTTGTACGACACCCCTGCTTTAAAACAATCAGCAGAAAGTTGTATTGATTCAGATGATTCTAGTCTTGCTCTTCACCCTGCCATTCCTTTCATTCTCCATTCATTCTCTACTTTGCTGGTCTTCTCTCTTTTCTTTTTTTTACCCCTGTCTGTGTCTTGTCTTTGTATATGAAATGCGCTCATTCACCTGAGACAGTCAGGCTCTCAGCTGTCTGTGAATTTGGACTCTGGGGACCCATTATCAGCAGCAGCTTCAACGATTGCTCAAGGAGAAACGGATCCTTCCCAAACCCCCCATAATGACTCAAAGAATACTCATTTGCCCTCCGATTACACTTCCCTCTCTACCACACCTGTTCCTTTGGAGCTACACATAGACGAAGATGGGTGTTCACCTCGTACATCTTTATCTGGATCCGCTGTAATCATTGCATCATCTAAGAGCCAGCTGAGAGATGTTGGTGGCAAAGTCACGTCTGAGTTCTCACACGTGGAGAACTCTGGTGTTTCCAGTTCTTTGAATCCTCAGACTCCAAGTGACATCGCCTCATCGCATTTAATAACTAAAGTTTCTACCAATGCTCAAAGCTCTAGTCCCATTGTTTCCAATAGTCCAATCACTGATTCTAAAATTTCCTCTCCTGTTCTTATAGCCAAGAGTTCCAATCCTGAAGTAAAATCTAAAAGCCCAGTCCCTAAAGGTCTCAGTAGTCCACACACAGTCACAGTGAGTGACAGACAGGTGATGGCGCCTACTGCTGTAGAAACAAGGCCTAAGGCAGCTAGTCCAGTCACTGTTCCCCGGTTGTCCAGTCCAGTATTAAGAAGTGCATCTCCTCTGACACTTCCATCTGTCACCTCAAAGATTGCTAGTCCTGACACGACTCGTAAATCTGCAAGTCCACTGATGATATCAAAAAGTCCTGTAACTGAACTGAAAACCTCTGCTCCTGAAACAGTGCCCAGGACTTCTTCCCCGTTAGCGCTGCCAAGGCTTTCTAGTCCAGGAACGTTTCCAAAGAGTGAAGCTGTGGTTCCTAAGACTCCTGCTCTGGTCGATAGAAAAACATTTGCAGATCCAGGCACCAGTAGTCCCCGAGCTTCACCAGTTTCATCCACTGCTGCACCATCAAACAAGCTGTATGCTCCGGAAAACCAAGGAGGCGATGTGCTGGATTTAACGTGGCCGTGCCGGGAGCCTCTACTGGATGATGCTTTGGAGAAGGTCCTGGCTCCAGAGTCGGCTCACCTGACTGAATACCAGCAGTCTGCCTGGGAGGAGGACGACTTCGGCAGAGAGGAAACACTTACCCCCATGACCGAGTCCAGCTGGATGGATGAGTGTTTTACCCCCTCTAGCTGCCCCGGGACACCAGATGCAACGCTGGATCTGCCCCTACAGCAGCCATCTGCCGTTGAACGACTTTCTGCTTCTGGTCAAGTAGGCAACCGGCACTCCCAAAATAAGCTGCCATAAAAATAACCTTAAGACAATTTTGCACCGTGAAATATTTGGACGTGGCCATACACAGTAACATCAGAGTGACTGAATCATATGAATGTTGTGGTCTAATCTCACATGTAAGCTTATTTTGGGGTAGCGTATCTGTAAATATTGAGGAAGCTCAGAAATAGTTGTGCATTAGGCTGCAGAGAAATTCCTCATCCTTTACAGAGGGGTGCATGTCAAATCATCTTGCAGTTTGGAAATCGCCTCAGGGAGAAGTTTCCCTGCAGAAAACATTTGTGGCTGATGTTGAAAGCTTTGCTGAAACATTGTCGGCTCATGTCGCTGCTTGCCTTT
Source organism: Oryzias sinensis (assembly GCA_037389245.1). Lineage (NCBI taxonomy): Eukaryota > Metazoa > Chordata > Actinopteri > Beloniformes > Adrianichthyidae > Oryzias > Oryzias sinensis. Next base: position 18,260,567 of record CM074493.1, read on the forward strand.
TTTTTCTCCGATTCTTTAGTTTTGTATTCACAGTCTGCATCTGTACATGCAAATTTGACATTTCTGTGAGAGAGGGGTCTTGTCTTGACTGTAGTTTTAGTGGCAAAATGAGGGATTTATATCACTGATGGTTTTTAATCTTTTGCTTTGCTGTGGCATGGCATTTGGAAGAGCATTTTGAAATGTGGTCTTTTTGTCTTGAGTTGTCAGCATGGGTTGTTGCAAGTTTTTTTTTTAAGTAACAGAAGTCTTGGGTGGCTGTGGTGCAGAGGTAGAAAGGTTGATGCTCGCCATATTGCCCACCCACACATCAAAGTGTTCTTGGGCAAGACACTGAATGTCACATTGCTCCTGGTGGTTATAGTTATTGACTACAGTTCTACATAACATTCCTGTTTTTGGAAAAACTCAATTTCATGAAACTCCCACAACATTGTTTTAGTAACACAAACATTGATGGGTTCATTCTCAGCAGATTAATGGTGACTTTAAACTCCCCCTCCAATCACCTTTTGATTTATTGTTTAAAGCTTTCCCAGTGGCCTTTTAATTATGAATAAACCAATTTTAGCCAAAAACAAAAAAAAGAAATAAGTGTTGTTTTCTAGGAAATAGTTTCTGCAGAGCGGCAGGAGTTTATCAGAAATTCACCTCTGAGTTGTGGGTGGGACTCTTGGAGCAGAGAAAGCCCGCCCCCACTTCCTGTCACCCATCTGTTTACAAGCTCTTCCACTAGCTTACAGCCTGTTCTACGCATATTATAACATCAGCAGTTTACCAAAAACTGCCGTTCAAATGAGGAAAACAAAGACCTGCATCAATCTAGTTGTCTACAAGTGGTGGCATCAGAATAGAGCAGAGCCGGGAGCTTATGGCTCGCCCAGTGTATTTGTTACATAGGAAATACAGCAGTTTTTCATCAGCTCCCGATTCACAGCTATTTTAATTGAGAAATACCTGGTTGAAAGAGAAAAGGTGTTTTTGGCATGTGAGTGTTCAGTTTGTTTGTTTTTTTACTTGTTTTTGACTGCTGGTTCTTGAGTGTTTTGCCTCTTGAATGAGATATCTGGTATGGGACTCATCCTGCTTTGAATGCAGGCTTGGATTTTTTTCTTTTCTTCAAAAAGTCCCACATGTCCATATCATCCACTCTCCAGCTCAAGTCAGTAATCCGCCGCACCAAGGAGACGACTAATGTGCACCCAATGTTCAGGGAGGGATTGTTGAGGCGCAAAATGGGACCAATCATTGTGAATAAAAGCAACTCTCAAGACCGACTCATTGAGGAGCTGCAGGGAAAGCTGGGGATTGGGCGAGTGGAGCGCAGGCGCAAACAACAGCCTGACGACTGGCTGACAGAGGGCGTCATCGTTATGTCCAACCCCCAGCGAACACGAGAGGAGGGAAGTCAGCCCTCTGTGGATAAGGTAGAGGACTGTAGCAGGACCGTCCTGAACCAAGTTGGACAATAAATATTTCATTGATGGCTTCAAGTAATTACCAAACATGAAATTTTCATTGCCACAGTACATTCAAATAGTTTCTGCTTTAGTCCATCTCTTGCATCAGCTTCACTTTCTCTCATGTCTCCTCTGTCTTTGTGCTCCGTCTGTCACTCTTTTCTCCGCTGTTTCCTTCTTCCTGCCAGATCATCATCCCTCCCGAATCACCTGCCCCCCAGAGAAAAGTCCTCCCCCAGTCACCCCCAGCACCTAAAAAGCCACCCCCGGTCAAGCAGACACCTCCGCCGCTACCTCCTCCACCTCCAACCCCACCTCCTCCCCGAGAACCCACCCCTCCGCCCCCTAAGGACCCCACTCCTCCCCCACCCAGGGATCCTACGCCTCCCCTTGCCCGGCCAACTCCATCACCTAGCCCCCCACCCAAGCCACTCACACCACCCCCACCTCCAAAGGTCCTCGTATCAGTGGGCTGTCAGACAGATTGTGACCCCGTCTTCCCACCAATGCAGGCATGGATCACCTTTCCTTATCTCTGCTCGTCTCTAAGCCTCCTCACTTCCTGTCAGCTGCCTCCCAATTTACACTTTAACCTGAACTGGGATCATAAAGTTTGCCTGCTTTGACCCCTCAGGGTCAAGGCTTCTGTCCGTGGCATGCAGGAGCAACACTAATAAGGTTTTGAGGGCGTCTGTGGTCTCTAAAGGCTTCAGGCGTTCACTGATATCAGTCCAGGTTATGAGGGGCGCTGACACTAATGCTGGAGACACTGACTCCCTTTTCTAATTCTGACCTCTGATGGCAGCAGGAGCTGGATGGGAGAATTGAGGAGCTTAGGGAAAAGCAAAGCATTAGTTCTTGTTACACTAAGTGTCCTGCCATGCAGGGGAATGTTAGGCCTGCAGTGCAACAGAAACCCAATCTGCCACCTGACAGCACAGTTACCACCACAGTTATAACTCCTGCAAACAGGTCCCACTCCTTGTTGAAGCTAAAGGCTTCTTTTTTAATGATATTTATGTTATTGGCGTTAAGTGATGAGGAGGAGGAGTACACAAGAGAAGGTTAGTATTTGTTTTTTCCAGTAAGGCCATTTGGATGAGTGAGGTTTGTCCAAAGTGTTTAAGAGAAAATATAGAGCAGAGATGCTATTTTTTCTCCTGCAAGGAATGCAGGAGTCGTGAAGATCCAATAACCTCACCATCTGAGGAGCCTTGTGTTTATGTGCCTAGGAGCACACAATGTCAATCCCAGCTAGCCAACTTCATCACATCAGAGTCACACCTTTCGCTTTAAAAGGAACATTTCTAGCAGGCTCACGTTGTCTCGCTGTGGGGTCCAGGTGATCAGAATCTTTTGTTCTAAACAACGCAAATGCCTAAATCCTTAAAGTAAACCCCTCTCTTTTTCCATCAGATCCAGTCTCAAGGAAATGCCTCGTCCAACGCTCCAGCAAAACCTGCAAACAAGCTGGACAACATGCTGGGAAGCCTGCAGTCGGACCTCAACAGACTGGGAGTCCAGACGGTGGCTAAAGGTGTCTGTGGTGCCTGCAAGAAACCCATTGCTGGACAGGTAACAATGAAGAACCCTGCAGTTTGTGATGAAGAATCCTTTGAGTCTGAAAAATGTAGCCCTGCATTCCAATACAAGAACCCACCTCAAAACTGATCAGAATTAGTCAAGTTGCAAGCTGCTTTGTGGATTGGTTTGTGTTTGGTCTGAACGCATTTTGAACGGTTGTTTAAAAAAGAAAAAAAACGTTTTCATATTTCCATGTAGGTCTAAAACGTCTGAGAAGAACAGGATCAGAAGATTCTCAGTCTGAAGAAGAAACCTGTCTTAAAACACACACAGATGTTTCCAGTTTTTCAGGACAAAAACATGTTCTGATGAAACTACTTTGTATTTTCAAGAATCCAGAAATGGATTTAAATTCTAAATGAAGCAAAATGCATTTAACGAAATTCAAGTCCACTAAAGTTAAATTTTAGATTAAACTAACAGTCTTGTTAAGTTAAATTTTATTGGTTGTATTTTCTGAAGTAGGCTATTTAAATAAATTAGTTCAGTATTTTTCCATTAAGTTAGCTTGTTTTTACTCCTATTTTAAAACATAAAAGTGCAAAGTTATGTAAGTATTTAAACTTAGAAGTAGGTAATGCTTCTAAGTTGTCCTGCGCTCACAAAGGTTATGCATAGTGGATTTACCTGCACCAACTGCTAACTCTTACAGGTGTTTAGTCATTTTTGGTAAGTTTTTTTTGTTTTGATTTAACGATTTTAAAATGTACATTCTGGTTTCAATGAGTTTGAACCTCGCATTATGAGTAAAAACTGAGCCTTTGCTGTAATTCATAGAACATATTTGACCTGTTTTACTGCTTTTAAAGCAGACATTTTTCTCATTATTGATATAATATAATTGAGGTAAAATAATGTCAAATCAAATTTCTTCTTGAACACAGATCAACAAAATGCAAAATGACAGCAAAGGTGTTTCTATTTGAAGTGGATATTCTTTGTGGGGTTACCAGACTTGTGCTTTGGTTCACAGTGTTCCTTCTGCTGAGGCTCATTTCATTTTAATGCTCTGCGTCTCCCCACACCAGGTGGTGACTGCCATGGGCAGAACATGGCACCCCGAGCACTTTGTCTGCACCCACTGTCAGGAGGAGATCGGCTCCAGAAACTTCTTTGAGCGTGACGGGCAGCCGTACTGTGAGAAGGACTACCACAGCCTGTTTTCGCCACGCTGCCACTACTGCAACGGACCCATACTGGACGTTAGTCGCGCACGCACACCGCCAGATAGTCCTATTTACTTATTCATAGACTTTTGGATGACTGGAAAAAAGTCTCAGATTCACAGAAAATTGAATTTCTCTTTCAAAGAAACATCTTTGGAAGCAAATAAAGCAACTTCTACGTGCTAATGACAATTATTAGGTTCATATTTAACTGTAATTGTTTAGAGCTGCTTCTGTCACTGCAAATATATTCTGGGACTTCTATGCATATGCTGTGAACACGGCTGCTGAAGTTATTGAAGAATGTGGTAGTTTTGCACCTCCTGATGGCAAAGCTGGGAATGACCTCCACCCTGAAACAAACTGGAGTTCTGAGTTGCACAAGCGTGGCAATTTTTTTAGAAAACATGAACATAGAACATGTGTGAAGTCATCCATTCCAGCTCCAGTTTGTGGGGTGAACATGCCCCATCCCGGACTCATGTGTTAATGAAGCCAGATAGTTATTGTCTTTACTTAACTCCGATGATTTTTTAAGTCATTTTCAAAGTGTTCCCAAAGGTCTTTTATTGATTTTTTATTTTTAAAAAAAAAGCTGTGTCATTCTGCAGAATGACAGTTTTTATTAGAAACTGACCTCTGAGTGGTGGGTGGGAACGTAGGTGCAGAGTAAGCCTGTGCTGATATCCCATCATCCCTTTGTCCACACGCTCTCCTGCTAGTTTACAGCCCCTCACACCCCCGGCCTAACATTAGCGATGCCACAAAAATGGCAAACACTATCGAAGCTTTCAAGCTGAACAATTTTAAGCCAGATGCCAGCTCAGAAGAGGAGAACAAAGACGTCCATGGATCTATTTGTCTACAAGTGGGTGTTTAAGAATGAAACCAAGCAGGGAGCTTGTGGCCTGCCCAACTTACTTTCTACATCACAGAAAAGAATAGAATAGAATAGAATAGAAAAGAATAGAATAGAATAGAATAGAATAGGTCTTTAATAATCACTGAGGAAATTAAAAAATTGCAATCTGCTCACACTCATAAAACACATACACACATTAAAAACAATAAAAATAGTAAAAATAGCAATAGACTAAAAAGATTAATACTGTAGATTAAAAAAAAAGATTATAAATTTAAAATCGGGGGGTAAAAAAAATGAAATAAAAATAAATAAAAACAAAAATTAAAATTACTTTTAAGATGCCCTGCCAGAGACTTGTATTGCCTAATGGTACGAGGAACAAAAGATTTCTTCAGTCTTTCTGTGGAGCTGTGCTGGGACGGCAGTCTGTTGCTGAATGTGCTCCTCCTGCTGGTGAAGGCCTCATGTAGGGGATGTGAGGGATTCCTCATGATGACCCTGAACCTGCTCACAGTTTTCTGCTCTGCCACCTCCTCCGCAAGATCCAGTTTCAGTCCCACCACAGAGCTTTCCCTATTGAGGATATTGCAAAGAGATATAATGCTCTGTCAAAGAGCATTATTTTCATCTGCTGCTGATTCACAGCTATTTAAACGAATACTCAAGAAATGTAATTTTGAGCTTAATTTCCTTTATGAGTGTTCTCCACCCTCAGAATATTGCCACAAGATGTTAAAAACACTAAAAACATGATTTTTATTTTGAGTAGTACTTTAAATGGGAGAAGACTTTTAATATTAAACAGTGTAATTGCCCTGAAATTGTGACTTTTTGCTTCCTCACAGAAAGTCGTCACTGCTTTGGACAAGACTTGGCATCCAGAGCATTTCTTTTGTGCTCAATGTGGATCTTTTTTTGGACCAGAAGGTACCATAGCATGTGCTAAATCAGACTAATTTGTTTTTTTTGTGTGTGTTTTTTGATGAATGGAAGCAAATAATGACTCTTTTCAGGCTTCCACGAGAAAGATGGAAAAGCTTTCTGCCGAAAGGACTACTTTGACATGTTTGCCCCTAAATGCGGCGGCTGTGCTCGTGCAATCCTTGAGAACTACATCTCTGCCCTCAACTCACTCTGGCACCCCGAATGTTTCGTCTGCAGGGTGAGTCATCTGTTTCGCGTCCTGTCTGCAGAGTGAGTGTGGGAGCCCACGGTCACTCTTTGTTCTGTTTGTGCAGGAGTGCTTCACGCCGTTCATAAACGGCAGCTTTTTCGACCACGACGGGCAGCCGTACTGCGAGTCTCATTACCACGAGCGGCGTGGCTCACTGTGCTCCGGCTGCCAAAAACCCATCACCGGCCGCTGCATCACAGCCATGGGCAAGAAGTTCCACCCCGAGCACTTTGTGTGCGCTTTTTGCCTCAAACAGCTCAACAAGGGCACCTTCAAAGAGCAGAACGACAAGCCGTACTGCCACAGCTGCTTCGTTAAACTCTTCAGTTAGACCGCATCTGCCATTTCTGCAAACGTATACCAGTCTGAATACGCCTGACCAAGGTCACCTGTGGCTTAGCGGCTTTACAGACACTTTTTTTTTATTACATCAAGCGCAATCAAGCAGAGGTCTTTTTATCAGCAGTGATGCTGAACAGACTACTTCTGTTTTACCTTTTAGAAGAGAAATCTGAATAGAACCCAAAGATATTTCTGTTTAGACTATTTCTAGTGTGCAACAGCAAACAGAAAAAACCTTTTCCTTTTACGTATAAACAGATCGAAATAAGTAATTTATTCAACTCCCTCATCGCAGGGCCAAAATGGAATCACTTATGTTGACATAGTTTGATGCAGATGCTTGATTCCACGGACAAGTGAGCGCAAACTTAGCCTGATTGGAGATAAATACGCTGTGTTTTGGTTATTGAGTATTAAGGAGGAAAAACAGTATTTTTCTAGCTTTAGGAAAAAGGTAACACAAAGGCCTACACACACACCGATTCTTTAAAAAAAACCCGGTGCACGCTCGAAGAGTGGATCTCTTGATGAGACCATCCTTAAGTCTATTTTATAAGCTGGTGTTGGCGAGTTATTTTTCTACAGATTTCCTATAAAACAAACTCCTACTTTGTCACTTGAGTCAAACTTGTCCACTCTTTGTGCGTCTTTATACATGTGGAGGTTAAACAAGTTTTTATCTTAGCGCGGAAACTTGGCTTAACAATATTGATCCTCTCAGATTGATTTAAGTATATGAATATAAATACAAATATTATCATTTTTAGTTTATAAACTGTTGTTTGAGTTTACACACATTTTTTTTGCCAAAACTAAACTTTTAGGAAAACTGAGATTTTACTGCTGTATTTGGTTTCAGAGAATTCTATTGTATCTAAACTATTCTCCAAATTGCCAACATGTTTTATTGTTGTCACTTGTACGCATTTATAACTGCATTAACAAAATCTGAGCAGTGTAGCTTGTTAAATGTTAAAATGATAGTTGTGTATTTTATTTTGGAGCATGCAGACTTTGGATTTTTATCAGCCCCAGCTGCCGCTACAATCAGTTCCTACATCTGTATTATCTTTGAAGGGACAGAACTGTGTTTTGTCTGTTTCCACTTCTGTTTGAGCGCTTGGAGCTCATGGTGATGATATGCAAAGAGCTGGCTCTGTTAGCATGTAGCTTACTGTGACAGAGGTTTACTCTCCATTCTTTTAACACAAACGCCATCATTCATTCAAAACTGTGATCCTGGCAATCAAAGAATTCACAATTTACTGCTGAAAGTGAGACGGTATTCTCTGCTGATCAGGATGTGATGGAAACTAGGACCTGATCCTAGTATAAAAAATAAGTATTCATAAACTGCATTTCACAAATACCTGATTTTTTTTCTTTTGTTTTTTGTTATTAATGAATTAATGTTAAAGGTGAGGACTCTTTTTCTTGTGCCAAATGTCTCAATGCAATGATGTCTTACACACTGTTGAGCTCTCTGCCTTTTCTGTGATCCACTGGGAGACTTCACCTGCTTTTTGTTGCATTCTAACTCAGAACCGCACACTGTAACAGGAGGAGACGCAATCAGAGGCTTTTCTTTCCACTGATCTCACAATAAACTGCCTTACAATACTCACTTCTGCCAGGAAAACAATTTAAATAAAGATTTAAAGCTTTTTTTTTGTTATTTTGACTGCAGATTATGTGAACTTTGCTTTGTAAACTGAGACGTACGTACTCATGTTATCTTTTACTATTCAGACGATCTCAGGAGTCATTTGTGCGCCTCTGTGTGGGTGGGGTGGAAGCATCTGTGAGTTATGACTGGTAAGCGTCTAAAAAATAAAATATAAAGTGTTGATTTCCTGCATGTTTTATCACTTATTTTCTATACAGACCATAAAAAAACAAATATTTCCCCTAATAACAAAACATGTACTTGAAAATGAGGTAAAAGCATAAATGAGGGGAGAGAGATTGTATTAAAATTGTACAGATAAAAAAGAAGCATTTAAGTGCACTTAACATTAAAATATTAAAACTTGACAGTGATTTAAGTGAGTAAATTTACAGAAGGGACCTTTCTCATCTCCCTTGAAAGAGATTCAATCTCAATGGCATTTCCTGGTAAAATAAAGGTTGAATAATAAGTCTTTTAAGACCCACCCTGATGAAAACAGTTTTTTGTTTTTATAACATGTTCTTGTAGCATATTTCTCATGATGGACACATACAAAATGTAAGTTTAAAATGGCCTAAGTATTTAAGTTGTTGCTCGTCTGTAGCAGGTGAAAAGCAGTTGGAAAAAGCTTGCAGCACTGAAGCAGAAGCTGCAATGGCCGACTACTAGCTCCCATTCTGATGCATCTCCTTGCAGACAAAATCCATTAACTTTCACTGTTCTCCTCGTTTTAGCTGGCACCTGACCTAAAACTGGACAGCTGGATAGCTCCAACAATGCTCGCCCTTTTGTTATTAGGTTGGGGGTGTACAGAGCTGTAAGATTTTGGGAGAGCGTGTACACAAAGGGATGTTGGGAAGTAGAAGTGGACTTAATCTGCACCAACGGTCCCGCCCACAACTCTGTAGCAAATCTCTAATGAATTGCCGCCCCTCTGCAGAAACTATGTAGTACAAAACCACACGGGTTCTTTTTTATTTTGGCTAAAAACACAGTATAATAATTAAAAGAGCACTGGGAAGGCTTTGAAAGAGTGGGGCTTTAAACCAAGCCAATGCTCACTTTATTCATATCTATTGATATTTTTATTCTTTCTTTTGGGTAACATTATGTCTTAATTAATAAAATGTGATAGTTTCACTTGAATATGAAACAAACAGCATTTTAATTGGTGGAACAGCCACAAACGACCAACTGTAGCAGTGTTTCACTGCTTTTATTGAGTGCAAGCACAGCAAAGCACATCTCTAGGGAGAGGAGAGGTAGAAATGTTTAGTCTGTTCTTTGTGATCATTCGAAGCTTCCCAACAAGATCCCAAAGATTTGGACGGTCGTCCAGAACCTCCAAGTGTTCTAGGTCCTGCAGCTGGTGAAGTTGCAAAAAGTCTCTCTCTGGCACATGTTCGTGGCGAATTTTAAGACTTTTCAGCTTCGGGAAAAGCTGTGGGATCTTAGAGGTGTGAGCTCCCAAACATGAAGGCCAGGGGTCAATGTGGAGGTGGAGAAGGTTTGGCACCTGTGCTGCTACTGCCGCCATGTCTCCTGCAGATAGTCCTGCCACACGAAGAGTGAGGCTGGTCACTGTGGCCGGGATGGAAGAGGCGTACGTGTTGGCTGCAGGGCCCTTGATTACCACCAGGCTGGATAGCTGGGGGAGGTCACTCAGCCAGGACTTCAGGTAAAAACCAAGATGTTCCGGGTCGTCCATCTCAGTGTGGGACAGCTGGTGGTAAACTGAGAGACTGCGCAGGTTAGGAAGCAGTCTCATAGTGTCTGTAGGTAATGAAAAATTCATATAGTTGACAAGTTCCAAACTGGATAAAGCTGCAGGTCTATGGATTGCCTCAGTTGTGTCATAACAAAGCAGGACGCGCTTAAAGCACACAGAGAGGCGCTTCAGTTTGGGCAGGCTGTCAACTAAGACTTGCAAGCATGAAACTGGTGGTCCGATGGGCTCCAGATGATAATCCAACGACGTCAGGTTGGTAAATTTGGACAGTGCGGCCTTGAAGACATCCTTTGATGGGAGGCTAATGCCACACAAGCTGAGGTGGGTCAGCTGCTGTGCAGCAGCCGCTGGGTTTGCGTCACACAACAGCAAGGTGCTTCTAACTGCCACGCGTTTCACGTGGGGAAGCTCCTCCAAGAAGCGGAAGTTGGTCCGTGGGGTTCCCTCCACGACGACCGTGCTGACCCCAGGTAGACCCTGGGTGAGCTGACTCCAGTGCTTCACCTTGTTGCTCCTCATCACCACGCTGGCTACTTTTCTGCGACGAAGACTAGCCCAAAACTGGTTGCTGTAGGGGCCATTCCTAAAACTCAAAACGACGCTCCAGCCTTTCCAGAGAGACCAGTGGTCAATAAGTTTTTTGAAGTACTTACACGTTGCCCTGACGCAAAACTTGTCCGACACGGGCAGAAAGGTAAAAATATGGTTCCAGACCTCTGACGGAATCTGCAAAAACGACTGGGCCATCGCTTTTTTCTAAAGGGCATGGGAACTGGTTATAAACAAAAGCGCAAACACCGCTATCCCCCCAAAAAAGATAACACGAACCGGTCCCTTCTTCTAATTTTTCTTCGTTTAGGTTCCTCCGGTTTCCAAACAAAACAGCAGATTTGTGCAACACCCCCACCTACCGGTGAGGAGTGCGAGTCACGATTTTAGAAGCAGAAGTCACTTCAGTCAAATTTTTTTTCAACTCTTTAGTTATTATTATCATACGTTAAATTTATATTAAAAATAGTAATTATATTATTTTTAAACGGGTGTGAAAAACTCGTAAAATATGAAGGCTTCAGCTGGTTTCCTCAAAAGTAATTGACGTAAAAATTGGCCAATAGTAGTTAAGGAACCCTATGCTGCTACATGATTGGCCAGCAGTTTTTGATATACTCCCTAGCCAACCTTCCGCTTCCTCTTTCTTTCACGCGGCCCTAACGCGGTAAGTTGACCGCATGCTGCTGTAGTAAAACCCGGGAGAAGTCTAACTTACTGGGTGTTTGTTACAAAAATTGGACCCAAAAATGCAGAATGCCTTATCAAATTCATTCAGTTGAAGAATTTTTGGTGTTTATAGGTGTAACATGACGGTAAAGGCGAACGGGGCCTGCTCTGCTAATGATGCTAACATTTTATTAGCATAGCGAAAGCTCTCTACTTATAATATCCATTTTCCGCCCAATTTAAAGTCGTCTTCTTTGTGTTTTCTTTCTGTCGTTTGTAGAGTTCACCTTGTCTTTAAACCAGTTCTTTGGCAATCCCTGGTAGCACTGTCAAGATGCCCAGGGAAGACAGGGCCACGTGGAAGTCCAACTATTTTATAAAAATTATCGTAAGTAAAATGATTATTGCAGGTTGTTAGTTTTCTAACATTTATTTTCAATGTTTCCAGTCTGCAGTATTTACCTTTTGTTAAGCATCCGGCAGATTCGGCTTACTTTGCACATTTTATTATATAGTTAAAATTTTCACAGCTGCAGAAAGTTTGTAAAATTCAAAATGATATATGCAACCTTCACACCCAAACAAAGGTGCAACTAATGTTTGAAGTGATGAGAGAATGCAGCACATCTTTTTTGGGAAGTAATAAAATGCCTAAATTTTTGGAAAATTCTCAGTAACATATGCTCCTACACATTTGTATTGGAGAACCGTTCTGTTTTTTTTTTTTGGCCTTTTGTTTTATCGATGCTCCTCTTTTATAACACCTGTGTACATTTTTCTGTCTTCAGCAACTTCTGGATGATTATCCAAAATGCTTCATCGTGGGAGCAGACAACGTGGGCTCCAAGCAGATGCAGACCATCCGTCTGTCCCTGCGAGGCAAAGCCGTGGTTCTGATGGGTAAAAACACCATGATGCGTAAAGCCATCCGTGGACACCTGGAGAACAACCCTGCTTTGGAGAAGTGAGTTCTCCCTTCTTTTTTTTTCCCCTCTGAGATTTTAAGTTTAGCAGGATATCTACTGTGCAGCTTGTGTGGTGCTGCATTGTCGTTCCCCCTGCTGAAAGTAACATGTTTCCAGCTATCCCTGTCTGTCTAGATCCCCGACAGTTAGGGACGCAAGGTCTCAGACACGTCACCTTAAAATAAAAATAAATCATTTGATGTTATTTACAACTTGAATCTGTGATTCGACAGGCTTCTGACGCACATTAAAGGCAACGTTGGCTTTGTCTTCACCAAGGAGGATCTGACTGAAGTCAGGGATCTGCTGCTGGCCAACAAGGTAACCAGGTCTGGCTCAGTTGTTCATTTGTTCAATGATTTATATTTAATCTAATTGGGTTTCAAATCAAAAACCCATTTTGTTGATTAGTCTTTTCAAAGGTAATTTGATAACTTCAATTGGTGTACCCTTAGTTGATTTGTGCAGCAAAAACGGCATATAAACTGTAATTGGCTACAAGCACGAGTCTGTGCAGGATAAGTTACAATGCAGCTGTGTAGTACTGTATTGTCGTTCCCCCTGCAAACAGTAAGCTGTTTCCTCGCTATCTCTGGCATGATCTTGTGACTGCCAGAGTCGTATGGTTTCAGACACAATAGAATGCCAGTTTTTCTTTTTTTGTTTTCTTGGCTTGTTTTCTAAATGTAGCACGATTCTGTGGCTTGTCCCAGGTACCTGCAGCAGCTCGAGCTGGAGCCATTGCCCCCTGTGATGTCACTGTGCCAGCCCAGAATACTGGACTTGGTCCAGAGAAGACCTCCTTCTTCCAGGCTTTGGGTATCACCACCAAGATCTCAAGAGGAACCATTGAAATCTTGGTGAGTTCATATTTAATGGCTGCAGAAGATGCTGATCATCTTTTTTTTTGCCATAATTCTCGTGTTTCTCTTTTCTTCTTTTTAGAGTGATGTTGGTCTGATCAGGACTGGCGACAAGGTCGGTGCCAGCGAGGCGACTCTGCTCAACATGTTGAACATCTCGCCCTTCTCCTTCGGACTCATCATCCAGCAGGTGTATGACAATGGTAGCGTCTACAGCCCTGAGGTCCTCGACATCACTGAGGCTTCCCTTCAGGCCCGGTTTTTGGAGGTGAGACGTGCTTCATTTAGAGCCCTGAATCAGAACAATTTAAACTCTTGATTGTGGTTTTAATTTGAGTAAACTTGTATTTCTAGGGTGTGAGGAACATTGCTAGTGTGTCTCTGGAAATTGGCTATCCCACTCTGGCCTCCATTCCCCACTCTGTCATCAATGGCTACAAGAGAGTCCTGGCAGTTGCTGTGGAGACGGACTACACTTTCCCTCAAGCTGAAAAGGTGTGTTTCATGCTAAGATGCTTGAGTTGCCTTCGCATGTTTTGTTTTCATGGAACTGGAATAGAAATCCCGCTGCTGCTGTGGTCTAGAGTAAAACTAACATGACTTTTTTTTACTGCAGGTCAAAGCCTTCCTGGCAGATCCAACTGCTTTTGCTGCTGTTGCAGCACCAGCAGCTGCTGCAGAAACTGCCGCTGCTGCTCCAGCTGCCAAGGAGGAGGTTAAGGAAGAGTCTGAGGAGTCCGATGAGGACATGGGCTTCGGTCTTTTTGACTAAAGAAAATCAGCAAACCAGACCTGATTTGAGTAAAAACGCAGAGTGTAATAAACTCTTCTAACAGCGTTAGTCCTTTGTCTTGGGTTTTTATTTTCAGCTAAACCTACCCATGTAAAAATCATCTTAAAGCAGATGTGCATGCTTTCAAATGGAGTCAGAGGAACATTTAAATAGAAATATATAAATGCATTGCACAGCATTTATTTGCAATATAGTATATATATTGTATAAGTATAGCGAGGTGCATCTGAACTGAAAAGTAAAAGATATCCAAAAGTTTCCAAATTGAGTACATATTAGTAAGGTTAAATGTAATCCTAGAAGAGCCCTGACCCATTTTTCCTCTTAAAACGGTGTTTGTGTGATGTACTACAGACCAAGTGGACCATAGAACTCATCATTTGTAGCTGTTCTTAAACTATAATGCAGAGTTGTCTTGTGCCCCGGATGTTAAAAGCGATTTGGATGCCACGGACACGACCTTTTTAAATTTAAGGCAGAAAATATGTTGGATTTCCCAAAGTAAAATCCTAATGTGATCATTTTCTGAAACTAAATCCACTGTCTCCTGGTGGATAAATTTTGGATGATTTCTAAAAAATAATGTACATTTTCTTTCCCCGAGCATTGTAGTCTATATTCTCTGATCTAGTGAGCCCTGGTTTTCCACTATGGATTTGAAGAGTTGGACCGCTCTACAAAAGGACAAACCCCATAGTGCTCTTTAGTAGTAGTTCTTTTGGGTTAAACTTATCCAGAAATGTAAATTCAAACAATTTTTAATACTTTTAAAAAGATTTAATTAGAATTCAACAATTAAAAATTGTTAAACTATAATAGGGTGGTTGAGGTTATGGTTATACATTTTGTTTTATATAAAACCCTACATTAAAAACCTGCTATCAATTCTTTACACAATAGAGTAGAACAAATATTTGTGTAAGTTTCACTAATTTTGAAAAGACAAGTAATGATCATCATTGATGTAGCAACACTGAGAATATGTAAAGGAAAAAAATTAGAAAACCAGAAACTGATTTTAAAATTTAAGTGCTCTGAAAATAAGAATTCTGTCAAAAGAAAAAGTTCATCTTAATTCTGTAATCCTGGTTGTCAGTGATAGGTCAAATGGTTTTTGTAGGTCTTCAACAGGTTTGCAAACATTGTAGCTGCTCCTTTGGTCCAATATTCTGTGCAGATCTCAAGAGTTGGGCTGCCTTGGGGCTGTTGCTAGACAACATGGACTTCAACTCCCTCCACAGATTCTCTGTTGGATTGAGGTCCAGAGAGGTAAAACCTCTCCAGAAGCTTGAAATGCTTTGTATATAACCTCCCCTTCATTATCTGGGTGATGCTGGAAGATTCAGGCACATTTCATCCCCAATGCTCTGACTGATGGACGGAACTTTCACCCCAATTCTCACCAACTTCTCTACAACTGTAATTGTCACTTTAAAAAATTATAATAAAAAAAAATGAGACGTTTAACATTAAGGAGTAGTTACATTTATTTTTCATTACATTTAGTAACATGAACAAGTCATATCTGGCCCTTTGAGGACAACCATTATGCTGATGTGGCCCTCGGTAAAAATGAGTTTGACACCCCTGGTCTAGATGGTTTGTGGACACCTTTGGACTGGCCTGGACATGTGCTGGCCTAAGCAGGAGGACCTTTGGAGCGCTGCAATGTTCTGCGTTACTATAGTAACCATGCATACTGTGGTCCGAGCGCTCTTCAAGTCCTTGATTATTTCTCCTTTGTAGTTCAAGGATGTTTCCTCACTGTTCTCAAGATCCATTATACCCCACCAGGTGACATCTTAGATGGAATCCCGGGTAGAGGTAGATTGTCAGCGATTGTGTATGTCTTCCATTTTCTAATAATTGATTTCTTCTCACCAGGCTGCTAATTGGTTCATCCCGGTCTTGTTGAGGTGTACAATCGTGTCCCTGGTGTCCTTTAACAGCTCTTTAGTCTTGGCCATGGTGAAAAAGTTGCAGTCTGATTGATTAATAGTGTGATTAGGTGTATACCACCAGGGTTGGGGTGGTTGTTTTTTTTATCCTTAGAAGCAAATCCCAACAGGTGAATCAAACTTTGCGTTTTTATTCTGATCATACTTTTAATAAAGAAAATATTCCGAACAGACATTCATTTTTCAACAATTAGACGGTATACATTTCCAGTTTACTTTTACACGTTAAAATATATGCATTTTTGCTTAGCAAGACAAAGCATTTTCTTTTTCTCTCTGTTATTTTAAATCTAATTTTAGGAGTATCCATCTAAAAGTAGTTAATCTAATTTAAGGTAGGTGGTTTTCGGTATAAAAAAAAAACTAAAAAAAATCTAGATTTTGACTGTGAAGTAGAAACCACGTTTAAACAAATGTAAATCTTCAGTCAGTGTTTAGTGCTTTTATTGTGAAGTAGTGTACCGGAAGTTGTTGGCGGATAGCAGCTATAGATCTAACGTCTGCCATGGCCGAGGTGGGTTTTGAGGTTTAAAATCGGTATAAAATCACGATGTCAAGGTGAAAATAGAAATATATTAGACCTGATTATGGATTTGGGAGAATATCGGCTAAAAAATTGGTTGTATTTTGAGCGCTGGATTAGTCCGCAAATGTAAGCTAAATGTTATTAGCATACTGCGTTTTTTAGCATAGGATACGGTGATCAACATTTATATTTCAAGATTTCTTATCATTACTAGTTTATATTATTTGTGAATATTCATTTTAAGTGTTTTATATTGATTATAATACGCTGCATTTTCTGTTTTTGTGTATATTGTATTCAGGAAAAAATGAATTTATTTTCCGACGCCGTTGTGTGTTGTTGTGAGAGTTGTGTTGCTATATCTGAGTGTTTTTCCTTTGTGTCATCAGACACACAGCTTACAAGACTTCCAGCGGCCAGCTGTGTCCTCCAAGGTGTTTATTCAGAGAGACTACAGCTCGGGAACCATATGCAAGTTCCAGACCAAATTTCCATCCGAGCTGGAGTCGAGGGTGTGTCCACTTTTCGCCATCTTTTTCAGGCTTGTTTACAGATAAACATATAAACACGTGTCCTGTGGTTTCAGCTCGATAAGCAGCAATTTGAGGAAACCATCCAGACTTTAAACAACCTGTATGCTGAAGCAGAGAAACTCGGGGGAAGCTCGTATCTGGAAGGCTGCCTGGCTTGTCTAACTGCCTACACGGTCTTCCTCTGCATGGAGACGCACTATGAGAAGGTACAACTATTGATTTCAATCCTCATATTGTTGTTTCACCATTTTGTAATGCATGACTTTGTATACAGGTGTTAAAGAAGATTGCCAGATATATCAGAGACCAGAATGAGAAGATCTATGCTCCTAGAGGCTTGCTGCTGACTGACCCCATTGAGAGAGGCCTCAGAGTCGTATCCTCTGTTTACTAGATGAGTAAAGCTTTCCTGCAACCCTTTATTCCTTTGAGCAAACATCTATTCTTTAGATTCTTCTAAATATGAACATGTTTAACTGACTGGAAGGCTATAAAAAGGTCATTTCAATCCTGTATTTATTTTATTTATTGTTAATAACGAATAGATCAAATTATTGTAGATATTTACAAACATTTCTTTTTTATTTTTTTAGTACACAATTCTGTATTTCTTTCATATTTTGTATTTTATGATGATTTAAACTGTAAATAGATTAAGTAATGATTTCCTCAGAGGGGACTCCTGAATCAAATAATAATAATAATAATAATTGATACTTTAATTTTCCCACTATGGAGAAATTCTTCTCTGCATTTTGAACCATCCCATGGGGGGAGCGGTGAGCTGCAGGCTAGCAGTGCTGGGGGGGGGAGAGAGATCATCTTTCACTGTGGTCCCTGGACACACAGTTCTTTTTGGATTTTTTTAAATATATTATGATTTGGAGAAGAAGTATAGCCACTGAGCTGAAGAATGTTTTTTAAAAATGACTTATAATACATCTAAAGTTTGGTTAAACCATGTTACATGGGGCAGAAAAGTGTTTGACAGTCACCTGCTCTGCAAGTTGCGAGATTTTAGTTGGAAAAGTGTTGCACAAATTTGATTTGATATGTTCATCATCGATGACTGCGTGTGACAGCATAAAAAGAAACCCTCCATAAAATGAAATGTTTGATTCTTTAATGTATTTGCATATTGCTGCAGAAATAGATATTTACCCCCTACAAACAATAAGCATTCTGTCCCTCACAGACTTGTTACTTCTTCAGAAAGCTCCTCTATTCTCCAATGGTTACCTGTATTATTGATTCCTGTTCTGGATTGATTCTGAGATTCTAGAGACTATTCCTGCATAATTAGTGCGGGGTTAGTGCAGCAATGTGCATTTTGGCAGCATGTAATACATGAGGCCAGCATGAATTTCCATCTATTTTTGTGATTGATTGCACGTCGCCAACCTTTTTTTAATTCCAAGAAGAAGCATGCATCGAATACCACAAAACACAAGTATTAATAAAATAAAAATTGTTGACATAAAACATATGCTTATTTTTCGTTTCTAGTTGGACTTTAAAGGGCCCACATCATGCCGTTTTTAAGCCTTTCATATTAAACTATATTCATATATATATGATAATATATAGAAGAACGATTTTTTTATGAAACACAAGTTATTTTTGCAGTTCATTTTCCTACCTTGAAGTAAGTCAACTTGCCTTTCGCTCTCTGTGGGCTCCGCCCATTTCATGACGTAAGGCTAGAGTCGGCCTCGGCAGCGTGTCTGCGATTCGCCCAACAAAACAAACAACATCCGAACTTTTGCAAAGACGGATGTGCATATTGCGCATTTTAAAGGAAAGCGTTTTAGTCGATTACCTCTAGCTATGCAGAGAAGGTGGGTGGGTGTGTGTTAGCCTGGGGGCGGGGCTGGCAGCACAGACTCTTCCTGGAAGGGGCTGTTCTCACTTGTCTGTCGGCTCGTTTTTTTGTGGATTGGGAGGGACCGGTTCTCAGCGCGTAGGTTTTAGAGGAATACTCAGAAATCTGTAAATGGGTCAAAATACCGCTTGGGGTGGTTGTTGTTGTTTTTTTTTTGTTAGGACATATTATAATGCAATTAAAAGTTTAAAAAGTGGATTTAGTATGAAATAGGCCCTTTAATATTGTGGAGATTATGATAAAAAATGGCGTCTTTCAGAAATCAGCCTCCTGTGGAGGAGGAAGAACTGCAGCATTTGGTTCTTAAGAATTGGGTCATATTTGGAAGGTATTGGTGTTAAATGTACTCTTTAATGTCAAAATTGTTATGAGGGGCAGGTTTTAAACTAATGATTAGTTTTACTTTGGTGTATTGTCCTTAACTTGAGATTTCAGGTTGAAATAACCATCTTTGAAGATAGAAACATTGGATCTGCAAGATAAAATAATCTTGAGGTAAGATAACTGTCTAATTTCTTTTTTTTAATCAATGTACATTTCCAAAAATGTCATATTTTTTAAAAATCTTTTCTACCTTTAAAACAGATCTCATCAAAAGATAGCATTCTGTAACACAGATCTTGTGTATTATGACATTAGCTCTCTAAGACTTCATCTGTAACATCACTTGAAGAGTCATTTTTCTTTTTCTATCTTTATTTTTAAATACTGCTTAGTGTTTTTTATTTTTCCTTTCAGGTTAAAATGATCCTCTTCCCTGACCCAGCGGTGTAAAACTGAAAGTCTTCGCCTGAATGATGTAAACAGTTTATTCTGATCACTTCTGCCAGTTATTTATTTGTACTCATGTTTTCCTATTCGGATGTTTGTACATGTTTTTATAAATGCAAAGCTTTGTGAAGCATGCCATTCTGCTAAACGGCGCTCTTTGGGTACTACCGAGGCTGGGTCCACTGCCAAATTCCTGAAAGCCTTCAATTTAGATTCATATGATTCAGCTATGATTCCAGTAGTTTGAAAGTGTTACTTTTAAGAACAGTTTTGTTATAAAAAAAAAAATCACACAGTGTTTTAGGCTGTGGAAAATGTCTTAACACAATTAGGACCTCCAATAAAGATGAACAGAAAGCTGCTTTTCTCTAAAAATAAACAAGAAATGGCTTAAAAGGAAAATCAACTCAGGATTTTAGGGATCAATATTGAATCTGGTCATTAAACATACAAATAGATTGTAACAACCCAGCCCTATAGTTACCACACACACACACATATGTTGGTTTTGTAGATTTCTTTTTTTTTTTTTTACTCAATGTTTTTTTATATACAGGTATTGCCACAGACTGTAAACCAAGTGACATTTTTGTGTGTTTGCGTGTCCATGTGCTGCTCAGACTGTGACACAGTTGTTTGTGTCAGTCTAATAGAGTTTGGTTTAAACACAAAAACTGTCAGCATGTGGTCCCTCCGTCACATCCTGAGACCTGAAGCAAGAACATGTCAGCCTTCTCAGAGACCAGGAGGACCAACGACTGGAAGCCTGAAGGGAAAAGGAGGTTGAACTTAACAGTTACTATTCAGTTATGGTCACATAGTGAGAAATTCTGCCTCAAGTGTTAGCTAAAATAAACCATCATTTTCCTCTTTTTGCAGAGGTTTTGTGTTGTTTTACAAGTAATCGGGTGTACTCAGAGCTGTTGTGTTGGTTTGAAATTTGTAGTTTTATCCAGTTGTTCAATAACTTCCTGAACCTGATAGTGACCTGATTGACCTCTTTATCTCTTCAGAAACACAATCATCCCACAGTGTTCAATTTTTCTGACCATCTGACTAAGGGTTTTGGTTTTCTATGTACAAACTCACCCTTTTTTAAACAGCAGACGAGGAGTTATTACGGTTGTTCAAACCAAAACTCTCTTGACTTTTAACTGTTGACTTGAAGTTTTCACTCCTTTCAGCATTCCGTCTCCTTACTGTCTTTGATCTACCACCATGCCTGTTTCCCAGTTCTCTCTGCTCTGATTTCTGCTGATTTGCTGACTCGTCTCTGATTGACTGAACTCACCTGATCCAGGTGATCAGCAGCAAGAAGTGCAGGGATGGCTGGCAGATAGGGTGGTAGTTCAGGGACCAGGGTTGGACAGTGCTGGTACCTCAACAAGCTGCTAATCTTCTAATAGCTTAAAAGCATAAATCCATTGTTCAGAATGTTTACTGTCAACCTAGACTGTGTTGATGTTGATGAGTTCACTATTTAGTCAACTAGGACAGGTGCTGTCGATCACTTTAGAACTAAGTGGTTTGCTAAGGATTGATGATCTTTTTAAAGATTTAAAGTTTTTTTTTGGTTCTTAATCTTAAGTGCCCAAAAGGTTATTTGTGAAATGAGTAATTGTGAAATCAACAGCCCATCATTTCCATGACTTGCAGTCATTTAAAGCGAGTGTTGATAAAGCATTAGTGTTGCTGTTTTAATCTGACAGTTCAGTCAAGCAGTAGTGTTATGGACCGCTGTCTTTGGCGAAACCCCCATGAATCATTGCAGCGCTGTCACCCTTACATGATGAACCGAGTGACCCCGGCGTCTCTCTGTTTCCTGGTTTGCTGCAGAGCAGACTCAACCAGGTTAGAACTGAACACACTCCATGCATCACAATGAGACTCATTGTGTTAGTTAATGCTAACCACAGTGCTGAAAGTCATGGACAGTGCCAGCTTGGTTACATCTGATTGTGTTGAAGGATCCGTGCCTGCCCCCTAGTGGCAAAACAGTAAAACGTTTATCAGGAGTTCAAAGACAAACCCACCAACCAACACATTTCCTACATCTTGATACAACTGGAAATAAATATTGAAAAAAACCTGCCGCTTTCATTTTTTAGTACTTCTTTTACAAAGACAAATAATTTTTAAAATTAAGGTAACTTTCCAAAAGTTGTTTTCAGTCAGCTTTTTCTCATCAGCTGAGTTGCAATGGCATTTTTTACAGGTAAAAAAGCGTTTTCCATCCCACAATGGAAATTTTTTTTATTTTATTTTTTTGTTGCTACTGAGGACAATAGGATATATGGGAAGAAAAATACACATTTTAAACAAAATACACAACTGAAAGTTTAAATTCCATTGTGGTGATTTGTATTGCACAATCCAGTCCAGCTTGTTGTTCAAATAAAGTCTCCAGATGTTTGTAGCAGCAAAGAATTTCTGCCTCTGGATGTTGGGATGGTGTTTGGCTCCACTGCAGGCTACCTCTTCCTGACATCTGTGATGATCTTCTTCATCTCATCCACATGCAGAAACAGAATATAATAGAATGCCTTTATTGTCACTATACACGTGCAATTCGCATCACACGTGCATACGGAGAAATGAGAGCCGATCACTGTTCAGTGCAGACATGCATGAAAAAAGGGATTTCCGAAAATATGTACAATTCACAAAAAGTACGAAAATGTACAATAAAAAAAATAAAAACATGTCATTGGTCTACAATCAGCCGCTAGTGTCCTGTCCTCTCAACCATATCTTCAATATCTTTTGTGATCCATACCACTATAACAACATCCTAGAGATATAACAACAGCTTTAAAGATGATAAACGATATTCAAACTGGCGTGTAGTTTATAAAAACTAGCCCTGCTCCCTCCCTTTAAATACGATAATGACGTTTTTGTATTGTTTTTGTTTTGTTTTTTTTTTGCCCTAGAAGACCACCAGAATAGCCTCTTTGTATGACTGCCAAATGCCTGTTTGGGACACAACCTTTGGACAGCACAATGACCTCACACTTGAGTCTAGTCTGTTCCACTAAAGTCCCACTCAGATCATCTTTTGTTTTTTGTAAGTGTTCCCAGTGGTCTTTTAATTACAATAATGCCGTTTTTAGCCAAAATCAGAAAATCTATGATATTTTCTAGGACATAGTTTCTGCAGAGCGGCAGCAGTTCTTTAGAAATCTACCTCTGACTTGTGTGGGGGACTGCTGGTGCGGAGCAACCCTCCGTTACACTTTCCATTGCAAAGCGGAGCAGGGAGCTCTTGCGCACACCCACCATATTTTCTACATCTCTTTTCTATATACCTTTTTCAAGCTGCATTTTTTAGTCTGCTCCTGATTCACAATGATTTGAATATAAGAAACCTTCAGAAGTGCAATTTTAAGATTAATTTTCTTTATACATGTCCTCCAACATCATAAAAATGCCACAAATACATGTTGAAAACACCAAAAACAGGATTTTCATCAAGGTGGATCTTTAAGACATTTTATTATAAATATGGAGGTTTCCAGAAGACCAAGCTAATCTGCCACTACTGATTCATCTCTATCACAGAGACATGAATCAGGTGAAGCATCCAGAGTCTTTGTGTAAAGATTTATAATCCACAAGCTTTACTCTGCTTGAAAAACAAAACAAAACAAAGAACTGGAAACCTTCTCTCCACAGAGTCTGCTCTTCATCCTCCTGCTGGTGGACTGTGGAGTCTTTAGCCCCTGGATCTCCCTCTGCTGAAGGTCATTATCGTGGACAAGCAACACACTGCTAAAAATGACAAAAATCTGAAATATGTCACACAATTGTTTGCTTCACACACACACTTAATACATCAGAACAGTTGAGTCCCGTTTTGTGCACCTTTTCTCATGTGTGTGACATCCAGCATATCTTGGTGTCATCATGTGGTTTCAGCGTGGTTGCTGATTACCGATTGGTTGATTGGTGACAGCATCTCTCAGCATGTGATGGCAAATGAATGACTGAATGCCACACGTGTTATCATGTGATCCTGTGAGGAGTCTCATTTTATAAGCAGCATTGTGTGCACGTGAGCGTAAACTTGTGTGAGCCAGCCCCTGAAAGACGACCATCCTTGTGGATGAGGAGTCCTGGTCTACCTGGAGAAAAAGAAATTGAAATGATGGTCAGGGTTTGGAGTGAGAGCTGGAGGTAAATGTAATGGAATGTAATAGCAGACAAAACTCTGCCAGCATGCATTTAAAGCTCAACCTTTTTTTTGTTTTTGCTAAAGAAGAAAAAAAAAAGAGATCTCTGATCTGGTAATCAATTCTGGATCAAAAATAATAGAACAAATCCATAGTTTCGTGTCATTTCCCTGTTTGAGTGTCAGATGAGATTTTATGTGAACTTTAAAAGTTCATTTGGTTTATCAGAAGCACCTCTCGGAGCACTAGTATCATTTGTTACAATTCTAGCTTTGTGGTTTTGTGGTTTGTTTTATGTTTGGAGGTGCGTCCTCATGTCGTTTGGAGGCCAGTGCTGCCATTTCATTCAGTCAGATATTGACCAACATCACTTTCCTTTCATGTCTTTGTCACCATAGGTTCTAGCTGATGTTCATGTTTTTTCCCCTCATGGACCTGGTCACCAATCCACCTTTTGATTCTATGGTCATGAAAGCCCCAAACCGACTGTCAATCAGTAGACGGTTTAATCTAAAATCTAAAGAAATAATCTAATTTCTAAAGAAACAAAATCTAAAACAAATGAAGAGTGTTATAGGAAATGTGGATACATAAAGTTAGGTTCTTCTAAGGATCCAGGCAACATTTCTCTGTACATGGAAAGCTACAGAGCCCAGAATTTAGCAGTTTGTTGGCTCAGAGTTTGTTTCGTCAAGAAACTATCAGTTGCTGTTTGTTTGAGTAAGCCAGGATGAGGGTCTTCAGGTAGGAAGGTGTCAAATCAAACCCTCTGAATCTGATGTGTGCAACAGAACAGATATTTGTGATTGATTAAAGGACCATCTGATTCTGCAGGCTGGTCGCCCTGTCAGAAGAGAGTTGCAGGACAATAGTTTGTGGATTGTGCACTGTACTTTGGTTTTTCAGTTGTGTTCTTGGTATTGGTCATGTTCTGATTCCTGGTTTCCCTCTGCCAGTCACACCAGGTTTAGGTTGCCAATCATCCCAGCTGTCTTGATTTCAGTGTATTCAACAGTCTGGTTTTCAGTTCCTGTTGTAAAGTCATCTGCTGTGTTACTTTTTTGTTTCTCCATGGGTTTAGTTGTGCTTAAATGTTGACGTTTGTGCCACCACTCCTGGTCTCCTACACACTGGATTACCACCAATTCCTCACAGAGAGATCCAGAGGAAGTAGTGTTTGTTCGTCCAAAGAGGACGAATGTACATCCCCCGCAAATGGTCAAGTTACGCTTGTTGTAGATGTGATCCCAAACAGTCTTTCACAATAGTTGATTGCTGAAGATCAGAAAAGAAGGGGGCAGAGAGCAGATCCCTGTGAAACACCAGTGGAAATGCAGCTGAATAAAGCTGTGCCATAAATGTCAAGTTTACACAGCATAAAAATGAGGATTTAGAGGAGTACATGTGTGGAAAATAGCTTAAGATAGAAGGCAATCTGGTCAAAAAGAGCAGTGAGGTGATGCTAGAGGCATTTTGATGTGTCTTGCTCTGGCAGGATACGGAGAATAATGTAAGGTATCACAGTGACCCATTTAGTGGGGGAACTAAAGACCGATGGCTGCTACCTTGTTTGAGAAGCTGAAGAGGTCAGGAAGACCTGAGGAGGACAGGGATGGAGAAGAGATATGAATGCAAGCTCCCTTCTCCACCAACTGCTGCAAATTCTCATGTGAACTGATGGAATCAAATATTGTAAACAAATGTGACTTTGGAACAACTCCGCCCCTTTTTGTGACATCACAAGAGAGCGGTCATAAAGTGGCCACCGGCAGTCAGGAGGACACGCCAGCATTATGTGGTGCCGAAGCATTCTGCTGCAGGCGGTCAGACACGCATCCACCAGCAGACAGGTCAGTGTTTGTGTGTGTGATGTAGCTGAGACAGCCGACCCACTCTGAGGGGAACTTTAACTCACTTCTTACTTGATTCACGTTCTATCTTTCTTTTTTGCTTTGCATGCATTGTGTGTTTAACGATTATGTGTACAAACAACAGATTGTAAACTACAGCAATAAACTAAAGAAAATTTTGATAAACTAAAATCTAAAAGAACAAAAAGAGACCTTTTTTTTGTATCAAAACTAAACTATATCCCACAATTCAATTGTGACAAAGATTTTGTTTGACCTGTCTGTCAGCATCTCACCTGTCTGTCACTTTTGTTACCTGTCTCTTTGCACCTCACCTATAGTTTCTCACTTGTCTTTTAGCTTGTCCTAATTTCTCTCACCTTTATGTCAATATCAAACTTATACGCCAGTCTTTAATTTGTCCTTTAATCTCTTACTTGTCTATCAATCTCTCATCTGTCTCACCAATCTATCAGCTTTCTTCTTTATCAGTCTTCCATTTTCTATCCTCTCTGTCTCTCACTTGTCCCACTCCATCACATTTTAGATGGTCTTTACCATTCTGTCAGTCTGTCACTTCTTTGTCTTCCTTATACTTATTGGTTTACACCTGAATATGTCAACAGTTACCTTTATAGCTGTTTCGTATCTGTGTCTGAGGCCCTTAGTTTTCATTTAGTTTGCATTAGTCGATTAATCGACTGAATCCCTGAATTGATTTATATTCCTACGATCCAACCAGATCGATCTGTCTGAGACAAGCTGTTAAACATAATCGACCTATAACATTATAAAATTTTCAGTTTGTCACATGTCAGCTCTTAAATGTCTACCTTTCTCTCAGGTGTCTTTAAGTCTCACCTGTGCTTCAGTCCCTCTACTGTCTGCCAGCCTCCCACTCGTCCTGTCTGTCTCTGTTTCTTCTCTTTTGCTCAGGTGGGTGTCCTCTTTGATGTAGACGGTGTGCTCCTCCGTGGGGGTACCGTGATTCCAGCCGCTCGCCGAGCTCTCAGGAAGCTTGTGGATGAAAACAACAACTTCCTGTATCCTGTCATATTTGTCACCAATGCAGGAAGTTGTCAGAGATTACACAAGGCACGCCAGCTGTCTCACCTCCTGGACATTCATGTAGGTTGGTTGGAGTAGTGGAGGTTTCACTTGTTTTCTCAAAGCTGCTCCTCGGTAAATGAAGCGATTTAAGTTTGGTTTGTGGTTCTCTTTTTGTTAAACTTGAATTGAGGCCTCTCTTGAGATTAGATTTGATGTTAAAGCCCCCCCCCCTCATGTTTTTCACAGGTTTCACCTGAGCAGGTTGTTCTGTCCCACAGTCCTCTAAACATCATGAAGACCTTCCACAACAAGTGTGTGCTGGTGTCAGGACAGGGACCAGTGACCAGCATCGCCCAATCGTATCCTTGTTGCTACTCTGGTCTCCTGACGGAAGCTTCTGAATTGACAGGAATACAGTGACACAAACACTTTTCACGGTTTCACTAACAAACCGGTTATCAGATAGTCATGCACACAAGTCTGCACCTAAATTTATGTGCGACCCTGATTTGATACATGTTGGACTCTTGACTGAATAGTCAGTTTGGGCTTCCAAAAGGTGGTAACCATTGAACAGCTGTCACAACATCACCCCCTACTGGACATGGTGGACCATAACAGAAGACCCACAGCCCCTGTAAGTCTTCCCTTGTAAAACACTACGGACTCTGCATGAAAGGTCATAAAGAACAGAATAGCAAAGTGCATTTTATGAAGCACAAGGTTAAGATCTTTTCGATCCAAATACATTTGTAGCTCCATTTGGTCGCTGAAAAGAAAAAGAGAAAAGTAGGAGGATCTTGATCGGTTGGTCGTCCTACTTGTTGTTTTGAAGTCAGCCTGAATGGTTTAAATGAGGACCAGTATCTGACTGTGTACTCTTCTTTTTTTTCTTTTAGCTATCTCCTCTGGAAGATCTGCCCCAGATACAAGGTAAGTCAATGATGCGAAGAAGAGATGGTTCATCCTTCACTTCATTTTACATCAGACTCAGAAAGACATGCGCTTTCCAAGTGTCAACAACACTCCAAATTGACTTATTTTATCAGCAACCAAAATGACTGATTTCCAGAGATTACCAGAGTACCTTAAGTTATTTCTACTCTGAGGCTTTCTAATTTTAGAAACATAAAAGGTGAAAGTCTTCAAAAAAGACTATCACAAAGTGACATGTATGCATCAAGCCACTTTGGCTCCAAAATTATCTTAATTTAACTTGAAAGCAAAAAAAAAATAGGATTTTTTTTTGAAAAAAATAGGATTTTTTTTTTCATAGCAGGAAATAATTTCAGGTGTCAAGGGTTGAACTCTGTAAGTAACAGATAGTGTTATTCACCAAATTATTACCATTCAGTCATTTTAAATCACCAATTAAATTCCAAACATGCTGAACTACAAAAACAGCAACCTTGGCATGATCTAAACTTATTATTAAAACAATTATTGTGAAAAATGTGTTCCACACATCAGACCCTTCTCTCAGTGAATCAAACCAATTTAAACTTTATTTATAAAGCACTTTTCATACAGATGTAACGCTTTACATAGTAAAACATTTATCAACCTAAAAACCAAAGGCAAAGACACACAAAACTTGTAAAATGCACACAATACCCCCCATACTCAATGCAAAAACATTATAAGGCATAAAATAATTCATAAATGAGATGCAAAGTAGAAATCTGGCTTGATGCTGAAGTGAGGAAACAAAATTTTGGGGATCTCCTCGATCAAAGCAGAGAGCCAGACCCGGGAGATCCCACTGAAACAACTCTGTTCACTGAGGAGGCTTGATCACTGGTGTGGAGGATTCCTCTGAGGAAAACACTGGAATTAATTCAATTCAATTTTATTCATATAGCCCAATATTACAACCATAGTCATCTCAATGGCCTTGTATAAATTAATAATTAAGACAAAAGGTAAAAGGAATAAAATAGACAGAAGCAGATATTAGTAACCAGATAAAAAAAAAAAATATATTGTCTTTAATGGAGGAGAATACAATTACTAAGAGTGAATTAAAAAGACGCAGTAAGCTGTAATCAATCGAGGAAACATTTACTTGTTTGATGCCCATATTTACCTGCAACTGATAAGTTTCAGTGAAAGACTGGGAACAAATTTGAAAGTCTGACTGAAGATTCGAAACGACATCTCTGTCTCAGGGCAGACACTCCTCCACATTATCTATCACATTTTGAGTTCCCTGTTGGCAGAGCTGGTGAATGTTGAGCCATCCACATTCTCTCTTTCAGTAAAAACAACGGTCGTATACAGCATCGAGGGAAATATTTCTTTGTGTTTTGACGACCTTTTTGTTTCTTTAGAGACAAACTACGACCATCAGTGGAGATGGTTGATAACATTTGTTCTCAGTCTCGTGCCTGCTGACTATGTGTTGCCGCAGCCATCATCCTGTTTGGAGAACCGGTCCGATGGGAGACCAACCTGCAGCTTTTGGTTGATGTCCTTTTGACTGAAGGGAGTCCCGGCAGTGCTCATGACCCCCAGCCTCCCACTCAGCTGCCCATCCTCGCCTGCAACACGGACCTGCTTTGGATGGCAGAGGCCCCATCGCCACGGTAACAAGAACACAGCGGAGGGATGTGAACCTCAGCGCATATCCAGTGGTGACCCCATGTGCTGTTGCAGGTTTGGTCATGGGATGTTCCTGCTGTGTCTGGAGGCGGTTTACAGGAAGCTCACCGGTCGAGAGTTGCAGTATGAGGCCCTACTGGGAAAACCTAGTCTGCTCACGTATCAGTATGCTGAGCGGCTGCTGCGAACACAGAACCACAACCGCAAGCTGTCCATCATTTATGCAGTCGGGTAAAAGAGTTAAAATCCCACTACTTCTCACACACCTGAATGAGATCAAGTTGCTCTTCATTATACTTATTCAGTGCATTAAATGCAGGACTGGTACATGTGACATCAGTGTTCGATATCCAGAGGGCATAATGAGCCTCATCCAGTGTCCTTGGGCAAGACCTTTGGCGCTACTGCCTAACTATGTAGCCACAAGAGGGCCCGAGTCTGGGTCCCATGTGAGGGTTCCCAGCCTGGATAAAATACAGAATTGTGGCAGGAAAGTGTGAGAATCTCTGCCAAACCACCAGTAAAAATGCGTGACCCCTGACTGGATGTGATGAAAGGTAAACAACAACAAAATTAAACTCATCCTCTGGGGGAATGATGAGCTGCAGCCCAGCCATACTCAAGCAGGAACTCATGGATGAATTACATCCACCCTTTTGCTACGTACACCTTCAAACACAACACAGGTTTCTGGACACACTGTAACCCTTGTGCTATCCTAGGCACTTTAACATTTGGAGTTGGGTCATCTAGACCCACTAGACAGTGCGCTGAACCTTTTTTCTTCAATGATTTATAATCTTTCACTTCCATGGATTACATGAAATCTTTCCACCTTTATCCACCTTTGTCATGGTAGGGATAACATGTCAATGTAAGGGTGGGGTCATCTAGGATAACACAAGGGTTAAACATATGGTGTTGAAGCTGGACTGTCACTACCTGATACTAGCGCATGCACTCACAGTTGGAAGAGGCCAGGTACAAAATGTCAAAGCAGTGCAAATCTGACAAATCTTGCTCCAGGCTTTTTCTATCACAGCTCTGTTCCGATATTTGAAAGACTTGATGTCATGTAATTCCAGCTGGGTATAAACTGCTATGATTAATACATGATCAATTTTTAAAAGGTTGTCACTTCCGTTAATTAAAAAGGATGCCACCAAATCTGAGTCCCTGATTGGTAAGAGTTCAACTGGTTTAACCTTTCATCGTGCATTCAGTGGCTGTGTGTTTTTTTACAATGAGCCCAAAACAGAGTTAAAAACGTTTGTAGCAACACGTAAAGTGGGGATTTTGAATGCTGAAGCCCGAAACATGCATATATGCACGTTTACATAGGTTTTTCATTGGAAGTGGTCACTTGAACACTCAACCAACATCTCCCAGTCTCAGGGTGGACACTCTTCCATGGGGCCAGTTGTAATATAATGATAGAGCAGCCTTTGACCACATATGTAATACCGGAAAATATAGCTTAGATGCTATCAATAAACTGATTTGACTCATGTACATTGACCTGTGATGACTTCGAGGTTCTGAAATAACCAACACAAAACAAATTGTAACACTCATTTCTTGTGCAGTGACAATCTGATGACGGACGTCTATGGTGCCAATTTATACAACCGCTACCTGAGTCAGCAGCCTGAGGCCATGAAAAGTGGAGCCAAACGTGTTGCCCTGGGAACAGGGAGCCCCATAACCATGGAAGAGCAGGAGCCAGTGTCTGCTGCTGAGTGTCGCTCCATACTGGTTGGTAGACACTCTTTCTACATCTTCTGTCTAAGAACAACCTTAAAGCACTAAGGGGCTATACAAATCTGCACCTCAACAGCCCACAGCAGCTCTGAAACAATGCAATTTGAACAGATGAGGCCATAGTGAGGACGTTTATAATGTCCAGCATTACACCAAAAAGCAATGAAGTACATTCGAACAGCACCATCACTTGGGTTCGCTCAGTGTGGCTGGTGTCTTTCATTTAATGTTGGTATTTTGTTTTCTTTTCTGTTGAATCATTATGTCTTCTGAAGTAGTAATTTATAGTTAAAGACATCACAAAAATATGCTGGGTTTTTCATTTTTACCAGACATTTCCCACATAAACGAAAGGTTCTAGAATATTTTAAGATCCACATGTCAAAATTATAAAAGTGAAAAAAAACAATCATGCTCATAGTGTCTAGATGTCAGTGTCAAATATTCTTAGAACCCAGTAAACCACAGTCACAACAGAAAATAAATGCATTCCAGTAAAACTAGACCAACACTTAAGTGACTCGTGTGACTTAAAAAAAAATGGCAATTCTGCCATTGAAAGTGATTTCTTACCTTTTTTTCAGGTGTGCACAGGTGTTTATAACCCTCACTCCCCATTGCCTAGTGACCAGAACAGTAGAATCACAGAAATGGTGTTCCATGGTCAAAGAGACTTGGTCCTGGACCGGGATCTGTTGGAGCCAACTCGGGTGGTGGAGGATGTGGAGGCTGCTGTTGACTTTATGCTACAGCAGGAGAGCTCTGATGCTTGATACCTGTCTTACATCTGGGCTGAAGCAGATAAATGTCTGACTCCCACTTGATGGTGAATCTCTATGTGGAGTTCTGCAGCAAGTGAGCTCAGTTTGAATATCAGCTATAGATGGGTTACTGCAGACCATGAAAAATAAACAGTTTCAAACCTCGCTGTAAATAAATAAGTATAATCTGAGTTTGCTCTGTCTTTTTATTTATTTATTATTTCTGACTGATATTATTATATAGCTATGATCACTATTATAAAAACATATTTTAGCCTTGTATCCTAAATGCTTCTTTAGTTCTACGTTACCGGTGAGGATACCAAGGGTTTTGTTAAAGATTACTTATTCCTTAGTGGGCCGCACATTGATTAATTTTGGGGCCTTGTAGCATTAAGTTTTGGCCTCTTTGGAAAAACTGACCTGGCTAGATTTCTTTGTTTTTATTGATCAGCATCAAGCAGAAAGTCTAAGTTGTTCTATTGTAAAATCGTTCCGAACATTCTTTTAATTAGGATTATGCTGTTTTTACGTAAAATTACAAAAAAAAACACTGTAATTTTCTAGGACAGTTTCTGTATAGTGGCAGGAATTTCCTCTGAAATTTATGGAAGCGATTATGTAGCATAAATAAAAAGCAAAGTCAAAACCAGAAATGCTTTTTCATTTTCAAAATGAAGCTGCATTTTTTGACTGAAAAATATAATGAAAAAGCAATCCACCAAAATGCTTTTTCATTTCCTTCCTCAACACAGCTTATTCTGTCACTTAATTAAAATTAAAATGAAAATGGTATTTGACATTTAATTTTCAAGACGTTCCATGGTAAATGTGTAGCATAATTCATTTAGAAATGTCTAATTTGACCATTAAAATGGATTAATAGAAATGCTTTTTCATTTTCAAAATGCAGCTGCATTTTTTGACTCAAAATTAAAAGGAAAAAGCAATATTTCAAAATGCTTTTTCATTTTATACCTAAAACCGCTTATTCTGTGTCATAATTAAAACGAAAATGCAAAGAGGGGATTGCATTTGCATTTTAACATCCACCCCGCGCACCTTGTCACAATATTCATTTCGAAAAAGCATTAGCAGAGGGGAGGCAGGGCGATGACGTCAATGCTTTCTCTGTGTGTCCGGCTGCTGACTGACGCACACACGCGCACCAGGAGCAGACTGTGTTAGCGGCAGAGACGAGGGTTTTGTGATGGTTGTGAACTTCTGATGAGTTTCCACAGCTTCTCAGGACTATATAGCAGCATTTCCGCCTTCTGTGGTCCTCCTCCGGACGCACCGCAGACAAGCTTTTTTCTTCGGACCGCCAGCTGCCTTCGCACAGCGGGGCGCGAAGCTCCGATGATCGCTGAAGGCGGAAATGCTGCTACGATCTGAGAAACCATCATATGAATTTGTGTTTCCAGTGGTGTCCAGAACAAAAGAAAGACTGGTGTAATTCCCAGATATTTACACATTTATCTGCAGCTTTGCGGTGAAGGTGCTGTTTGATGACAGCTGGAGCCCCATCAACAGATAGTGGTCAAATTAGACATTTCTAAATGAATTATGCTACACATTTACCAGAGAACGTTTTGAAAATGAAATGTCAAATACCATTTTAATTTTAATTTTAATTAAGTGACAGAATAAACTGTGTTGAGGAAGGAAATGAAAAAGCATTTTGGTGGATTGCTTTTTCATTATATTTTTGAGTCAAAAAATGCAGCTTCATTTTGAAAATGAAAAAGCATTTCTGGTTTTGACTTTGCTTTTTATTTATGCTACATAATCGCTTCCATAGAAATTTGCCTCGGAGTTGTGGGTTTGAATGTTGGCACCGCGTGAGCCTGCCTTCATTTCCCATCATAACTTTGTTTACATTCTCTCCAGTTAGCTAACAACCCCTCAGAACCCCAACCTATATTAGCGGTGCAACAAAAACGGTGAGCAATATTGAAGCTTTATAGCCGTACAGTTTAGAGCCAAACTTAGGTTGAGATGAGGAGAACGAAGACACCCATGGATCTATTTGTCTTCAAGTGGATGCATCGGAAAGGAGCAGAGCAGAGAGCTTGTGGCCCGCCAAATCTAGCTTTTACGTAACAAACTAAAGGTTTTTTCACACAGCATATTTTTATCTACTCCTGATTCATCCCAGTTTGAGTAAAAAAATACTCAGAATGCAGTTTTAATTTGAATTTTAGTTAATTACATCCTCTATCATCAGAAAATGCCATAAGTACATGTTAAAAACGCCAAAAATATAAATTCATTGGGTTGGGTCTGTAAACAAGAACTCTCCAAAATTTGTCTGTGATGCTTTTGTAGCTTTCTGGCAAAGATGGAGCAAGACAAAGCTGCTGGAGGAAACATTAACGAAGCACTAAAAAAACACAACACTAAGGTTTACTTAGCTCTTTATTATGTTTTTAAGTTCAAAATATCAGTATTTGTTATACAAAAATGCCTTTGAAAGTACAGTTTCACAAACAGATTTCTAAATTACAGATAAGTGGAAAAACAAGGAGTTAGCCAGAAATGTTAACTCTCCCATGCTAATTATAATTACTCTGATGTCTAATGTAGAGACAAAGTAAACTGAGATTGCCCCTTTTTTATTAGAATAGAATGCTATGCATTTTTTCCTTTTCCCTAAAATTATACAATTGCCTGATTTGACCAAAAAAAGAAAGTTTATGTTGTCAAATATTGCATTAGGAAACTCTGGGCTTGATATTGACTATAGTCTTTATTCTTGGAAAAATGTTACAAAATTTAGATGTACCATCACACAGCCCCGTATTAACTTTCCTGTTTGTTATTCTAAATTAATAAAAAAATGTTTTCTGTCAGTTTTACACCAATCCAATTCTACGGAATATAATTTTTTTGATCAATGTACTCTGTAGATCTATGAAATCTATCTATTTTAAGATAAAAAAATTAACAGTTAAAGGTGGCTTAATAAATGAAAATGTTTAAGACATAACAATGTTAAGGTTTTTTTGTGGAGAGTTGTGCCTTGTATGGTTTAACTGCGAGAATTAATTCACTGCGAGTAATCATTTTATTTCAATAAAAATTTTTTTAACCTGTTAAAGAATAGACTGAAGCAATGTTTTTTGGTAAATATTTGTAACTTATAAATTTGACCATTTGACCTCTCCAGCTGTAGATGAACTACTGCAGCTGACATTTACACTTCAGATAAACCAATTAGAATCAGACCCTGTGTTTGGAGCACAGTTTTTTCCCTGACAACCGACCCACACAGGGTGATGTCCTCAGGGGTGCAGTTACCACTTGAGATAATAAAGACAGGGAATTGGCATCCCTCAGGGCCACTCCATGTCTGTTCCTTAAAAGATACATCGGTTTTGTCCAGCATGCAGATGGTAGGCTAGGTATTTATGTAGGCCTAACCTAAATAGCTGAATTTGACACTTTATTGAATGCTTATACTTAATACCTACTTAGTTAGTTTTATTTATTCTTTGATTAAGAGTCGTGATAAGCTCTGATTTTCTTTTTCACAGCATTTCACTTTTTTTCACCAACATGGCGGAAGGAATCGTACACGTCGACACCGGAGGCGTGCCGAATGTTGCGCCTGCGCAGTTGTCCATTCTGGGCCCCTGTAAAGATGTCTGAGCAGGCGGGGAGGGAGCGGCGCGGAGGACCCGAAACAAGCGCGAAGGACCTACGACTGTTCACCGCTTAATCCGGTAAGGTAGGAGTTAGAGTGTCTGCCGAACGACTGCGACGTCACCGAAACCCCCCTCAGAACTGCTGCTAGAGGATGAAACGAGTTGGAGATGTGCTGCGCCACGGAGTTTGAAACAGGCAGCCGCACTCTTCGCAGGGAAATCGCAGAGCTGTGTTAGGGGTGTGCCCGCCATCTTGTTAGGAAATCGGCGCCTAAAGAGCAGTTTCGTTTCAGGCCGAGCTGACCGCTTAAAATATCCACCCGTTGTTTGGTTGTAAGGGAACGCTTCCACTTCGAGTTTTTAGGAGTATCTGATGTGTTCAGCTCCTGTGCGAGCCTGCACTTGCGGCAGTGGCGTCCCCGTGTTGAAAGCGGGCTTCGCGGAGCAGCCGCAGCCTTTTGTTGTCCTCACCACTTTGCACCTCCTCCCCCCTCCTCCCTGTTTGGAAACATGCTACAGCGCATGCGTGTAACCATGGCGCTCGTTTCTGCGTTTAGAAAGAAACACGGTTTAATGAGTCTTTAACACTCACGAAAGGCTTGTTAAATGCAGTATTCTGCTTTTGGTCGATTACTCTGATATGTGATCATTTATTTATATGTTTTTCAGTGGTTGCAAAGCTTGGTTACGCAGTACCGTCACGGTCATGACTAGTACTAGCAGTGAGCCGAACCGTCCAGTTAAGGTCAGAACCCCAGACCGAACACTCGGCCCCCTGTTTTTTAGTAGAACTCTAGTTACATGCCATGGCTGCTTGAATACTACTCGCAGCCCCTGGCCCTGCCCTCCAGCTCCGCGACATTACGGATCCAAAGTCTCCAATTGCGGGTCGGTTCCGTTGCACACGGTTTTGACACCGCCCTGGGATAATACCTCCAGCTGCAGCCGGACCGCACAATAAATCGGGTGACAGACTTTGACCCATAAGTGATCCGATCCGTCTGATGGTAAACTGGTGGAGTTTTTGGCGCGCAAACGCGGTCGGCTGGTGCGATCATTTCATCTCGGGTCTGGTTCTGTTTACGATCAGAGCAGAGGAGTGATCATAACTGGAACTGTGGTCCCCCGACCGGTATGTTCAGTTCCCGCGTATGTGTCACAAAACTTGGCAATAAAATGGAAAAAGCAGAGCGTGGAACCAGCACGCTGACATTCCGTACAGAACGGAGCCCTGGCAGGCTCCTGTAGCCCCCTTTTAAATCGACTGACTTTGAGCTGGTTCTGGTTGCAAAAACCCATCTACTCTTGGCTGGACTAGCTGGTATTAAAGTTCTGCAGCCGTGTTGACAGCTGTCCCTCTTTGCATGGCTGCCATGGTTAAATAAAGGTTTAAAGGAATTCCTCAGAGCAAGAGAGTGACTGGGCATCATCTGTTTGTTGCTAAGCAAAGCAGGAAGGCTGCTGGACATAAAAGACTGCTTTTATTGTTTTATTTTTTCTTCTTCATCACATGGTGACATTGCCACATGTTTGTTTATTTTTAATAAACTTTGTGATTAAATGTATGCACTCACTAAATAAACCAGGTTAATAAGTATGAATGGTAAATGGCGAATAGTTGTATGTCACTTTACTACCGTCCTTGGAGGCCTAAGGCGCGTTATAGTCTCAGTCCCATTCAACCATGCACACACTCGGTTATTGCAACGTATGCCGTCTTTTGGGGAAACCCATATCGCACAGACTGATATCCCAATAATGATACATTTGCAATATTGTAATGCTCTTCTGTAAAATAAAGCAGAACCTGCAGAGTTAGGCATAAATACTTTGTTTTGGTTGTTCTTTTTCAGCCACATTCAAAGACCAGTGATTCTGTAAGATTAGCCTCCCATTAAAAACTGAACTTTTCTACATGTAGCTTCTGATCAGTAACAGAGTGGATTTCGTGTGTTTTCTGTTGTCACAGGTTCATGTCATTCTAAGGACGATCGGGGAAATGTCCAGTGAAAGTCAGGGATTTGTGAAGGGGGAGGCAGCAGCTGCAGCGTTGCCTTCCTCTGCTTCTGCCTCCACACAGGGACCGCCTCTTTCTCCATCCACCACGTCAAGAGCACCCGAGCTTCCAGGTGGACTCGGGACTCCTCTTCTTGCCTTCTTCAGGTGCCGAGTTCCTCCTCTAACCTGGCTCTCTGTGACCTGTCTGTCCGACAGATGAGCTGGTGCAGGCTGGATGGGCCAAGTGCTGGTCTCGAAGGGAGAACCGGCCGTACTACTTCAACAGATTTACCAACCAGAGCCTGTGGGAGGTGCCCGTACTGGGTCAACATGATGTTATCGTGAGTCTTTCTTATTTACCTACAAAAAGTTCTCCTAAATTCAGCCTGTGAAAGCAGTACCTCTTCATTTTCAGTCTGCTTCAACACAGTCATTTTCTAAGGGGTCCTTTTGCTGTTGGTTGATTTTTAGGCTGTCAAACACTGATCTGTTTGTCTTTAAGCATATTTAACATAACTGCTGCAAGGTTGAATTTTGTGTTTACACAAAATTTTAAAAATGAATAAAAAGCAAATGTAAGTCTTGGACATGGGCAGAGAAAAAAATGTATTTAAAAGAAGTGGAAGTGCAGCAAGTGATAAGGGAAGAAGAGCTTATAATTTCGGTGTAACTAACCGTGCAAGAAAAGCTTGCAAAAAGCAGCTCTGTAGGGTGGCTGTGACTTGGGCTCAGAGCAGTTGTTACCCAGCTGTAGGGTTGGTAATTCAAACTCCTGCCCACATCCTCACATACATTCAGATTAGCTGCTCCTTGTGCATTAAATTACATTTATGTTAAGTGTTAAATCATTCAGAAAAACCACAGGTGGAAAAAATGCTTTAAAAGTACAGTCCGTTTTATAAGCTGCTTAAAAATGTTGGTCCCAATAGAAACAAGAATGAAAAGAAGACGTTTGTTTATGGCTTAAAATGCTAAACACAAACTTTATTCATTTTGTTTATGTACAGTCAGATCCTTTGGGTCTGAATGCAGCCCCGGCAGAAAGTGGGGAAAGTAACCTTGGCAATGGTCAGAGGAAGAGGAGGAGTTCTGGCGAGCAGGGGGCGGGTCCTAACACTTTAAAACGTGCCAAGGTAAAAATAAAAAAAAGAACTCACTGTGATGAAGCCAAGAAAACAATCTAAACATTGACCTTTGCGTGACACTTCTAGGTGGAGCCCACCACACCTATCTCTCCCAGCACCCCTGGAGGAAAACCCTGGAGTTCTGCCCCGGAAGACAAACCGGCACAGACAAATACCCCTTCGACTCCAGCTACAGCTACAGCTCCAACTACAGCTACAGCTCCAGCTCTAGCTCCAGCTCCAGCTCAAGCTCCAACTCCAACTCCAACTCCAGCCCCATACAGACCCTCTGTGTGAGTCCCGAAACCATTCCACCCCCATCCTCTCGTTTGAACTCCAGATTAGTAATGAGCTTTTGTTTTAGAATCTACTGGGATCTGGATGTACAGACAAACGCTGTGATCAGAGAGCGACCTTCTGCTATGGACCTGCCGCCCCACCCAGAGATCGAGCTGCAGAGAGCACAACTGGTCACCAAACTGAGGCAGCATTACCACGAGCTGTGCCACCAGAGGGAAGGTAACTCTCTGGTTCCTCTGAGAAATGCAATGTTCAGGACTGACCGCGCTCACTATACAATATTTGAGTGTTCTGACACAGACATATGGGCTTGATTTCTTACCACCCCTGGCTACACTGAAAAACGCTGCCTAACATCTGTGACCAGGGCCACACGCTCTGTCACAGCTAATCTCACAGCACCCTACTATTCTCAAGTTGAGGGGCTCAGGGGTGGCACCAGATTGAATACAGCTACCAAATTAGCCATAGTTTGGGGCTAAACAAATTCTGGGACGGTCCAACCGGTGTGCTGCGAGTACTTCCCCAAAAAAACGGTGGCGGTACGACCCATGCTGCCTCAGGGCAGCTGGTTGAGAATTGTTGCGAGTACCTGGACTGTATATACATACTTTTGTCAAGAAAAAAATGGTCACTAAAACAGGCGCAGTCCAGAGTGGCTGAAGTGAAGTGGTGGTCGTGGTCGTAAGTGTCTCTGCACCCACAGGCATTGACCCGCCGCGGGAATCATTCAACCGTTGGCTGCTGGAGAGGAAAGTCATTGATAAAGGCCAGGACCCGCTGCTGCCGAGTGACTGTGAGCCAATCATCTCTCCGTCCATGTTCAGGGAGGTGATGAACGATATCCCCATCAGGTATGACACCTGCTGTCCTCCAGCTCTTGTTTTGTCTGCAAACCAGTGGCTGACTGAGTGTTGGAAGAGTTCTTGATGAATGAATAGTGCTGGTTTATGTAACAAGAGGTCAATGTTCAATGAAAATCTATATAAACGTGCGAGGTCCCGTGTTTGAAACGATCATGTTCACGTGTCGCTACTCAAGCTTTTATGTCTGTTTTTTGGGTTCTACATACAAAATGTGTGGCACTTGGACGCGTGTTGAAAGTAGTTGAACTTTAACCAATCAGGGACTTTTGCGGACTTCTACAGGCTTGGTAGTGACGTTGAGGTAGGGTCTTTCAAAACATGGAAGGGCCAACCGGTTGAAAAGTGATCATGAAGAAGAAATTAATAATTGCAGTTTGTGTCTGGCCGTAATTGTAAGACACAAAGACTTTTATATATTGGAATAGAGCTGTGAAAGAAAAAGTCTGGATATGCGCTGCTTCAACATTTTGCACCAAGCCACTTCCAACTGAGTTTATACACTAGTCTCAGGTAGAGACAGATGTATTGAACACCATGTGCTACAAAAACCCAGGTTCAGCAGGTTCTTGAACATGCCTGATATATGTGTAGCTTCAGTCTGTGAAAGAGTTGCTGCTGCTGAATTTTAACAACTTACTTGAACTCCTCATGCTGAGTTTAAGTCTCATCTTTTTAGGGGAAAAAAATTCCTTTTAGGATCAGCACAGAGGGTAACGCGCAGAGAGCCGAAGATTCTAAATAATAAAAGCAGCAATCTGTTGACATCACACAAGCTACTGAATAAGATCTGAATAACATGTTCACGTGTGTTGCAGCAGCAGGACTGTTCCTTTATGTGTCTTACAAATAAGGCAGAATAAAATACTGTTGAAGTTTTTTTTATCTCAGAACATTGAAAAAAAGTTAATCTGGATTCAAATTAGGGTTGTGCCGATGGACGATACCATCGGCATGGGTGACTGACATCTCGATGGAGAGACACCATCGTGATGCCACGCCCCCGCCACGCTGCGAGCTGACACCATAAGACGCGGTTACATGTGCAAAATATCTTGATAAGGTTTATGGTCGGATTAGAATCCAACCGTGTAGATGGGCCCAGAAAAACTTTTTTAGATTATAAAAAACATTCACATGGGTCACACTTTCGGTTGGAATAAGTCATTCACACATGCGCAGTAAACCGGAAGAGAAACGTAGTTCCGCCGAGCGGCTACATACATAGAAGATACGTCAGCTCGGTATTATACAAAATGATCTTCTAAACGTGCTTTTATTAATGTTACGGTTATTATGAAGCGCCTGTTCGCTCATCATTTTAATTTTAATCCGTGTGGTCAGAGCTTTTTCTGTTGAAAAACGGAGCCGGAAGCCAGGATTAGCAGTATGCTAACACGGGCTAAGAACATTAGCATGAACATAAATCCATGCGTGAAACGCTGCAATCTGCATCTTGGCTGCACGTAAATATGTGGGAATAAAACATCAGCCTTTATTTTGTCGGGACACGACTGGAAACACAAATCCACGTGATTGTTCGAATGGTTTCTAAGGAATGAGCGACATTTCTGCTTCTAAGCTTACACACTGCGTTAGCTAGCGCTCCGAGCTCTGCCCCGACACGCACTTTTACCGGGAGACTCGCTTCTCCTAAATTCCGGTTGCTCGTTCACGTAGAGCTGCAGGACGGATCACAGTCCTAAGTCTCCCACACATAACAAAGCATCCTTACTTCACCTAAAACACAAAGCTTTAAGTCCGTCTGCTCTGCTAGAGACACGGTCGCTCGCTCCACCGGTCTAATCATACGCAGGACCGGACCCCTTCTTTTCTATTTTGTTTATTTTATTTTTTTAAAGTCACTTCCCTCAGTTTAGACTGGATCATCGCGGATGAGTCATTATTTGGGAAATAAAATAAAGTAATAAAGTAAAATAATGAATAATATTTATATAATAACAAAAATCCCCCCCCCCCCGACGATATCATCGTCCATCCCGATGGATGACTGCATGACTTCAAACATTGTCAACTGCCAACTTAGGGGACATCGCCCAACCCTAATTCCCTAATTCAAATAACGTATTTATATCACCCAGAGACTAGTCGTTTTTGTGTGTAATTGTGCAGTTTTTGCTCAACAATTCAATTTTTTAAATTGTTTTTGCTCAACGATGCTTTTTTTTATTGAGTTTGATTAATCGTTTTAGATTGTTTTATAATTTTGTCTTTTTAGGTTAGGCATTGGTGCTTTGGTCACATAGTCATT
The DNA here is from genome assembly GCA_037389245.1 of Oryzias sinensis. NCBI lineage: Eukaryota > Metazoa > Chordata > Actinopteri > Beloniformes > Adrianichthyidae > Oryzias > Oryzias sinensis. The sequence goes on from CM074493.1 coordinate 18,302,464, forward strand.
TTGATGAGCTTATAATAAAAAGTTCCCACATGCATTACAGATAAAGTTAAGGGTCTGTCCTGGCTCATTTAGAAACTTCAACATTTTACTATTCTAACGTTTTTTCTGGCCTTAAACACATTACACATTTGTGACCCAGTAGTTTTAGGATTTCAAAAGATCCTTTTAGAAGTTGGAAAGTCTATGCCTCACAATCAAAGGATAGTTCGTGTGCATCCAACAATGTTTAAGTGCAAATTGTGAATCCGTAAAGTGCATCGGATTTCTCCTGTAGATGACACCGGCATTCTTTTGGTTTATTCTGACCACCTGGTGATTGTGCATGTGTGCATGTGTGCCTCAGGCTGTCTCGCATCAAGTACAAAGAAGAGGCCCGGAAGCTGTTGTTTAAATACGCAGAAGCTGCCAAGAGGATGATTGACTCCAGGTAAGGCCGAGCTGGCCAATCAGCGAGCTTTATGAGTGCAGTGGGGATGGGGGGTGGAGCTGACCGTGGTTGTTATCCATTCAGGAACGCGAGTCCTGAGAGCAGAAAGGTGGTCAAGTGGAACGCTGAAGACACCATGAACTGGCTCCGCAGAGATCACTCTGCGAGCAAAGAGGACTACATGGTAAATTACTTAGAAATCACCAACCAAAGGAAGTCTTCTTAAAAGGCTGCATGGAAAACATAACTTGCCTGTCTTGTGTTTCTGCAGGACCGATTGGAACACCTGAGGCAGCAGTGTGGTCCTCATGTTACTGCAGTCGCAAAAGACTCTGTTGAGGGCATTTGCTCCAAGATCTACCAGCTGTCTGCAGAGTACAGCCGGCGCCTGAGGGAGACCCACATGAGTCTGCTGCAGGACCCGGCCACAGGTACACCTGAGCTCACTGCTCTGAGCATCATCCATTTCTGCGTGGTGCTCACCTGTTTATCCCACTGTCATGCAGAGGTGCCTGAATCCCCACAGCCATCGCGGCTCGTCTACTGTTATCCGGTGCGGCTTGCTATACCAACACCCTCCCTCCCCCGCGTGGAGCTGCACTTTGAGAATGATGTCGCGTGTTTACGTTTCAAAGGCGAGATGGTCAAAGTAAACCGAGGACACTTTAGCAAACTGGTAGGTACTGACTGCAGTTCAATGAGGGTGGAATGACTTCATTTTGAAATGTGCAGCTCTCAAAGAGGACAAACATGCTTTAAAGGCTCACTCATCACAGTGTCAATTGAAGCATCAGCTGACCTGATAGAGCTGTACCCTGTCTTATCTGTGTCCCCAGGAGCTATTGTACAGATACAGCTGCATAGACGACCCTCGCTTTGAAAAATTCTTGTCCAGAGTGTGGTGCCTCCTCAAAAGATACCAGGTCAGCTCAGCCTCCGACAGCCAGTCAGCCCTCATTTGTTTCCACTGTAAATCCTCATGTGTCCTGTCTTTCCAGGTGATGTTTGGCAGCAGCAACAATGAGGGGACTGGTCTGCAGGGGGCACTGCCGGTGTCTGTATTTGAGGCGTTAAACCGGCAGTTTGGTGTTTCTTTCGAGTGTTTTGCTTCACCGTTGAATTGTTACTTCAAACAGTACTGCTCTGCCTTTCCGGACACCGATGGGTTCTTTGGATCCAGAGGGTGAGGCTGCATCATTACCCCAACCACACACCGGCCCCACATAGCTGCTGGTGTTCAGTGTTCTGTCAGTTATTGCGTGGCTGTGTTCTAAAAAAAATTAACCTGCAATAAGTGAACTCAGCGAAGTAGGATTACATGTTTGAAGGCTGGAAAACCCCTCACTACACACTTTATTTACATTTATAAGAAATGAACATTTTCACACTTGATCTCTTGTTTATAGACCCAGTCTGATCAAATTTGTGTTTTTGGTGTTTTTAAAATGTTCTTGTGGCATTTTTTATGATATTGGAGGACACATGTAAATGAATTTGAGCATAAAATTGGATTTCTTTATTCTAATCTTTGTGAATCGTGGCTGAATGAAAAGCGAGAAAGCTTATTTGTGATGTAGAAAATACGCTGGGCGAGCCACAAGCCCCCCTGCTCCGCTTCCAATGTGATGCATCCACTTGTAGACATCTAGATCTATTTACATCTTTGTTTTTCTCGTCTGATCTGGCATCTGTCTCAAAACTGTACAGCTGGATAGCTCCAATTGTGCTCACCTTTTTTGTAGCGCCTGTAATGTTGGTTTGGGGGTGTGAGGGGCTGTAAGCTAGTGTGGAGAGGTCAGTTAAGGGTGACAGGATTGGGGGGCTCCACACCAACAGTCCTGCCCACAACTCAGGCAAATTTCTAAAGAACTTTTACAGATGTCCAAGAAAACAAATTTAGCAAAGAATGACATAATTAAAAAACATCTGGGAATGTTTTTAAAATGGATCAAAAGATGATTGGAGTGGGTCTTTAAACACTCTTAAACTTCAGACCTTCCTCTGCCAGATGGGTTCAGCATTATAAAATGAAAACAAAGATCATGTTTGGGTTTATGTAGTTACCATTTGCTGACGATTGAAGATTTATGTAAAAGCGGGGACCTGAGCTAATTCATGGAGGAGATTGATTGACAAGATCTACAGCCAATCAGGACACAGAACGCAGTGTGCTGTCAAAAAAAACTCAAGCATGAAAGTTTACACAAATCTGCGAGGCTGCAAAAGATGAACTGCCATATAACGAGGGAACACTTTGCTGTCATCAGATTGTCTCTCTTGAGCTGAACAAGTATAATGATGGAGTACATGTTGTGTCCAGGCCGTTCCTGTCTTTCAGGCCAGTGAGTGGTTCATTTGAAGCAAACCCCCCCTTCTGTGAGGAGTTCATGGACAGAATGGTGACGCACTTTGAGGTCAGTACTGCCTGAGAGTTCACCTGTGCGGAGTTGTGCTGGTCTGTGGATTCACCCGGGTTGTGTCTCTGCTAGGATCTGTTGGAACAGTCCTCAGAACCGCTGTCCTTCATCATTTTTATCCCGGAGTGGCGTGACCCGGTGACTCCTGCTCTAACTCGCATGGAGGAAAGCCGGTTCCTGCGACATCAGCTAAGCGTCTCAGCCTACGAGCACGAGTATCGATCTGGAAGTCAGCACGTCTGCAAGAGGTAGCTGCACTTCTGCTGTTCTGATTCCACGTTCCACCTGATCTAATAGGTTTTTGCTTTTATTTTTCGTCCTTAGAGAAGACATGTACTACCGGGCTGTCCATGGAACTGCGGTACTCTTTCTACAGAACGACGCGGGATTTGCCAAATGGGCACCCACACCAGAACGCTTAGCGGAGCTGACAGCAGCATATCGGCCTTCTCTGTCCCGCACTTCCTCCCTGTCCTCCCCTGGCCCCGCCCACATTTCCCCAGGAGACAGAGATTCCACCCTCAAGGCCTGCGATAGGACACAGAGCAGTGTGATGTCCCCCAGTGACCATGACAACAACAACAACAACAATGGCAGCACCAGCAGCAGTCCTCAGGACAAGCTCGCTGTGACAGAGGGGCAGAGCTTGTAGTGATTTTCATCCCCTGCGCTCTGATTGACCCTCACCAGCAACTGTAGCACACAAAGGCCGACACAGAATGCTGCTGTTCCCCCGCCAGCAAGGGTGAAGGCTTCATCTGACCTGTTCACCACTTCCCCCTCCCTCCGTCTGCTGGCCATTCTGATTGGCCGAAGCTCTCACGTGCTGTTTGAGATTCGGCCGCTCAGAATTCCAGCAAAAAAGACTTCCCTGATGTCTGAGGACTCTCACTGGTTGGCAGCTATCGTTTCTACAGGACTTGTCTGTCTTTGACAGAATCTCGCAGAGCTCCCGCCCTCTTTGGTGAAGGAGGACTTGACTGTGCACCTGTTGAGCGCTGGCAGCTGGACTGATGGGGTCAAACAGAGGGGGCGGGGCCACAGTGAGATTATTGTCCGTCTTTTTCTAAACGTTCTTTTTTGTCACTTTCACCTCAGTTTTTGTTTTTCTTTTGCTTTTTAAATTAAATTAACATTGTAGATTTGTTTAAAAGAAAATTATTATATGAATTCAGATTTACAGCTGGGCCAGTCCAGAAGGGCTTTAGTACAGACAGGTCTGGTCTGGTCTGGTCCAGTCCAGGTTCAGACACTAAGACACTTTTAATCTCTCATGGGAGAACACAAATGAGCTGTGCCCCCCCCACCACTTCTGGCCTGACCCAGCAGCTGCCCGCTGCTCTGTGACAGGTGTCAGGTGGCGTCTCTGCACCCATTTGTAGATGATGTACAGTTGGACCGCATGAGGTCTGTTGATGCTCTTTTCAGCTGACTTTTTTTTTTTTTTGTTGTTTGGATTAATTTAACCTTTTTAAAAGAGATGTGTTTGTGTATTTACGGCCCAATAGTTTGTTTTAACCCAAACCAAAGTGTTGTTTATAGGATATAAATGTGTATGTACAGGACAGGTGTTTATCTGTGTGAGCTGGGACTCTCCTCGCCTCACCATCTCTAATTTTAGTTGTGCATGAAAAAATTTGGACCGCACACAATCGCAGAGCAGAGCAGCATTTAAGGAAAAAGTTCAGAGTTGGAACAGAACCTGAAAAACCTGAAGCGTTTTTTTTTTCTGCCACAGCTGAAGGTGTGTTCTCCCGGGAGTTGATGTCGTCTTTATTTCTGACTGAGATCGTCAAACGCTCTCTTACCTCCTCAACATGTTGGTCCTGTTTCTTAGCAGAAGAGCGGTTTCCTCTTCCACAATAGGAGGGTGACGGGAGGCTTTTCTGGTTTGTGTTCAGGGAGCCGCAGGACGCTGTTACCAGTCCAGCAGAGGGGTTGTTCAGCATAAGTCTGTTCAGACCCAATTTTATTTTGTCCTTAATACTGCCTGCAGACAAACTGCAACTCCTCTCCAAGTAAAAAGTATCCAGCCCAGTACAACAGCGTGTAGCTTGTCTTCATTGTCCCTCAGGTTTGAGCAGGTTTGTTATTGTTATGACATTTCAGATCTCATTGATTTGGAACAGGTTAGTTGCATCAGGTTTCTCAAAGGGTTTAACTGAAAGCGTGCAAAACTGGACTATAAAATGAGCAAATGCAGCAGAACCATGCAAAAGTGTAATCCTAAAAGCAAAAAGTCTGTTATTGCATCAAAAATGGTTACAAAAATAAAGTTGGAGAATCTTAAGACCAGTTTGGTTAGTTAAGTTTTGCAGTAAATGAACAACTGTACAGGTAATCAACAATACCTGCTTTAAAAGCAAGTTACAAAATGCACTATTCTGTGCTTTTTGTCTTAAAAAAAACACTTTTTATTTATTATTTTTTTGCTTCTAATCTTTTGTGACTAGAAGGAATTGTAGGAAGGAGATGAAGGAAGCTCTAGACCTATTTTCCTTTTTTATTTGCTAAATTTGAACACCCTTTTTTCTGTTATTTATTGGTCAATTATTACCAGAAATGATCTTTTTTTTTCAAAATGAGGTATTCGAACATAAATTTCTCTGTTAAATGAGGTTGGACTTTACTTTTCAAAGCTGTTCCTGAGGGTTCATGAATGTTTCTGCTCCTGAAGTCTGCACTGTGACATCTACATCCTCACTCAAGGGAGGATGAAGCTTTGTCTCCTGATACTCTTACTGCTGCTTCTGCTACTATAACATGACTGTGGTCTTGACCTTTGTCTTAAAGGTATGTGACACTTGTTTCCAATAAAAGAGGTTCCAGAGACTCATCATAGCACAGAACCAGACTGTGAGTGAATATGTGGTGCTCCTGCAGGTGCCCCAGGTCTGCTTTTTCACATTAGTGAGTCCTGAATGGCAACTTTTTTTTCCAGTAGTTTCCCCAGCATCTCTGTGTCAGCATGTACTGGTATGGTCCATGAAGTAGGAGACAAGTACAAACGTTTTGTTGAAAATATAAACTATGTTCAACAGATCTGTGTTACAACAGATGGATGTAAAAGAGAAGTAATACTTAAGAGGTTCTTACTTTTGACACCTAATTTGAAACAACTGATATTTTAAATGTGGGGCTTTTATCTTGATAAGGTGGTGACCGGATACGGTTTGTTTCTGTTTGTGAAGGACGTATGCGAAGTGTATAATCCGAAAAAAGTGTATTTTTTTGTTGTTTTCTTTAAATTGTATGACAAAACACTTTAAAATGTCGAGATATTAGGACTTTTTTTCCCTCGCTCTCTTTTTTTTCGGTCTTACGGAAATTATACCGGAAGCGTGACGTCAGGCTAGTCATAGCCGCCGTTGTTTTTACCACCTGTTAGCCAAAATTGTAGTTGTTTCTGTTCGTTCGGGCTCATTGGACCCTGGACAGCACAGTTTCCGTCATGGGAGCCCAGCGCAGTGAGGGAGGCCGCGACTGGCAGGAGCAAGAGGAGGCGGAGAATCCGGAAAAGATCACGGTTAGACGAGAGTCAGCTCCCGGCCTCCGCCGATGGCGGCCGACTCCGCTACAGATTAGCGAGTCCTGTGTCGCTGTTAAACTGTACATTATAATTATGAAAGCAACCATTATATTATATTACATCATTATAGTATTTATATCATGATATTACTTACATCCGGAGGGGTCTGATGTTAGTGAAACTGGAGAATGTATTGAAATATCAAATGCAGAAACTAAGAGACTAAAGGCAGCGATGTTGTCGTCATACTGATGTTCACAGAGGCCTTGGAACCTGATGATCAAGCACAGACACATCCACAAACGAGGTCGCCGCTCACTCTCGGCTATCAGGTTAGTGTTGCTTTACTTCTACTTATTCTACTGTTTCTCCTTCACGTTTGTTACAGTCCAGCCTCCCAACAAAGCAGCTATTCATCATGTTGCTGTTGTTGTTTTTTTCGTAATAAAGTGCCATGTACAACTGAAATGGGCTCCAAATGAATCGTTTGTCTATTTACTGCTAAATGTTGTACATCATGGAGTTCAATTAGGTTCAGATCATTCCAACAAGGCCACATTGTCTCCAAGTCCCACTCCAGTCATCTGTTGATCTGTTTTTAAAGTGTTTCCCGGGGCTTTTAGTTATGATTATGCCGTTTTTAGCCAAAATCCCCAAACTTTTGTTGTTTTTTTAGGACAGTTTCTGGAACAGAGTGGCAGTAAGTCTTTACAAATGTGCCTCTGTCTTGTGAGCTTGACCACTGTCTGCCACAGAGTAAACATACCCCCACTTCCCATCATCCTTTTGTTTACATGCTGTCTCTCTAGCTTAGTGCCCCTCACACCCCCAATATCATCAGTGCAACTAAAATGGCGAGCAATATTGAAATATACAAACTATATTTGAAGAGCAAATAGGCCTGCACAATATACCGCAAATTTATCGTTATCGCAAAATCCAGCTCTGCAATATGCATATAGCAAAAGACGGCAAATATCGCAATAAATCGTAAACCTTAAATGTGCTAAAACAATCTTATGTCAGCTTGAACCATTTAACGAATCAAATAAATCCCTTTATGCATTTGACCAATCGGATGGAGGCCTATTATGTTAGATGTTTGTCACCTATGTCGACGAGTGACATTTGGAGTATAATTTTTAAACTGTTGCAATGTAATGGGAATGGTTATTTTGCTATTTGTTTATATACCGCAAATTATATAGTTATCGCAATTTTAATCTCTAATATCGCGAGTTTTCCTCATATCGTGCAGCCCTTAGAGCAAAATCATTTTAGTTGTATTGATCTGTAAGTAAATGGATTTGCATCAAATGCATGTTGAGTAGATCTCTCCTCTTTTTATTCTGGTCTGCCGTTTCATGAAGACAGATTCTTTTTCTGATTATTTCTCATATTTTAATGAGGATGTTCTCATCTTGTACAGTTACACAGATCCTCATGTGTCCATGGACCTGTTGAGGGCAGTGCTTCAGCCCAGCTTCAACAATGACATCATGGCGGTGTTCATGAAGTATCAGAAGGTCAGAGTTTGCACTGGAGGGGTGGGCTGCTACCTTCGGGTGAGGACGAGAGTGAGCAGTTGTTGGTGTGCATCTTGCAGTTCTACGAGAAGGCAGCGGAGAACGTGAAGGAGAATGTAGGCATGGAGGTGCAGACGGATCATCTCATCAGGGAGGCCTACAGGAACGCTCTGGAACATGTGAGATCAGTTGCTGTTCAGCTCTGACTGTGTCTACTCTCCTGTGGGGAAGCTCTCTGTCAACTTTATTCTGATGTTCTCCCAGGCCAAACAGCTCTTTCCAGAGGGTGAGGTGAAAACGGCGGGACCTGGGGTAAGCATGAAGGTAAGAGTTGTGGAACCGGCCAGTGAGAGCCTGGCTGTGGTTTTAATCTGAACTCTGTACTTTCCCCTGCAGAGACCTAAAGCTTCTGATGAAGAAGGCTCACAGAGAGGAAGCTCCTTTCCTAGGAAGGTACGGTGGCAGCATCCGTTGTACGTCAGGTGCTGCATTGACCCAGTCATTAATGGTTCTGTGTCCTCAGAGGAAAAGTCGCCCCACTGTCGCGTTTTCAGACCGACCCACAACCTACATTCCGTAAGTACCTGAAGATGAAAACAGCAGCATCTCTGCAGGTGACCTGACCTTTCATCATGTGTTTAATATTGTTTTTAGAGTGAAGCCCAAGATTGAAGCCATTAGGAGGGAGGGGCCTAAGGTGAGTCTGTCGTCACACACTACAGAAACTAAAATAGATGAGTTACTTTATTGGCATTGTTACATGTACAGTGACATTTAAACGTTCTCCTAGGTTAGTTTATTATTCTTAAAAAATATTTAAAAAGTAAATAATTTGCAACTTATAAATAAAAGTGCACATTTGGTCATTGATTTCCAAAGAATAAATAAAAAGAGCATCATATTGTCATTAAAAAACAAGAAATTACAACTAATACAGTTAAAACCACAAAAAAAGGATTAGTCATTAAAAATAAGAAGTTATAATTAGAAAGGAGTGTTAAAACAGGTGTAATAATATTGAATATACTTTTTTTTAAAAAGTCTGAAGACCGGAATGTTTTAAAAACATCAATAATTGCAGAGTTTCTGCATCTGCAGTCACAATTTTAACACCTTTTAGCAAAGTTTAAGTTCAAAACTGTCCTTCAGACGACTTGTCCTTTTTTTTAAAACTAAAACTGTAACTTCTGCCTTAAGGCATCTGCTCAAACATGGAGTCACCGGGGTGTGAAATGCCTTTCATCATTTTCTGTCCTCTTATGAGGCAACAATCAAGATTTTTCTCCAGAAACTGGAGAAATGATTTTTCTTTCTTATAAAATAAGTAATTTGTATTCAAACATATTCTGTATATCAGTGGGGATGTAATGACACACTTTTCCCACGTTTCGGTTCTATTCTGTAAAATACGGTTTGGTTTTAAACTGAGAATTCGGACATCTATAGTCATCATTCTAACCGAACAAACACCTTCATCGCCTCAATTCTGTGTGCCGACACGGCTGATAGAGTCTCTCACAGTGAACAATTGAGTTGAACGGTGTAGTGGCTTCCTGCTGGTTCTGATGTCAGGCGGTTAAAAAAGGGCATAAAGTAATGAGTCTTGGAGATATGTTCTACTTTAGTTAAAAACGATCTCTAAAAATATTGAAACTTTTTAGACAACCTGCTACAACTTCAGATTGTCTGTGCAGCAACAACCACAAAAATTGCTCCCAAAATCCAGATTTTGTCTTAATTTTCTTTCCCTCAGTGCACATGCCATTACAGTAATTAGTTATAATGACACACTCTGTCTGCCTGAAAACATTGGTTGATGTTCTTCCATACCTGATACCTGATGGATGAATGCAAATAAACTTATGCTCCCCTTTGTTTGTGTTCTAGTGGGATCCATCCAGACTCTCAGAGACCACCACCTTTGTTCTAGGCTCCAGAGCCAACAAGTGAGTTGGTGCATAAATGACACCACAGTATACTGATACATTGATGTTGTGTGACCATAAAGGCCTGACTTTCTTCATGTGGCTGCAGCTCTTTAAGCTGCATTGGTGGGAAGAAGTTTCTTAAACTTAAACTTCTTAAACGCCTTCCCAGTTTTTCTTAAACTCTTTTCCACCGATGAATTTAATAAATAAATCCACCTTCACAAATGTCAGTCACAGACTGCAAGTATTCCAGGCTAGAAAGATGAGTTTGGTCTGCAATGTTCAGCATAAAATGGAATTAAAAAAAGAAAAGATCTGGGAAATCATCTTGTATGAATTTTAAAGAATGGTGTCCTTTGACAGCTCTTTGGTCTTATTCATGGTGGAGAGATTATAGTCTGAATGTATACAGGTGTCTTGTATACAGATAAGCAGTTCAAAAGGATGACATACAAGCAGTGAGTGGAGGATAGAAGAGCTTCTTAAGAAGAAACAGCAGGTCTGTAAGGGAACAGAATTCCTGCTTGTTTGTAGGAGCTAAATATTTATTTTCTGCGTCATTACACACTTAAATTCTACGAGAATCTACTATATGATTTCTTGGATTTTTAAATAATTTTCAGTAATTATTATTTTACTAAAGAACATTGCAGACCTCTCCCATCTCTGTGACTAACAAATGCTTTTTTTGCCTTAATGTATATTCAACATGAAGTTAGAATAAAATATTTTCGCCTTATCACATGAAATAATCCACATGTACATTCTTTCAGTTTTATACACAACAGTGTATATACATAGATGCTCTAGTATGCTCTGTCAAACAGGCCAAAAAAAGTATTAAACTTTTAAAAACAATCTTGCTTTGCTGATGTAAAAGGGGTTAAAGTACAGGCAAGAGCAGCAGGGGGGTATGAGTGTCTGTTGACACCCAGAGGTGGATCCATTGTGGATGGTGAGCTGGACCGTTAAGGTGGAGGTTTGTTTCATGGAGCGGAGCATCTCACCACCTGCAGCCATGACCTGGTTGATGTTGGAGGTTAAGCTGCTCTGGTGATGGTTCATGAGTCGGGCCACCATGGTCTCAGTGACGTGTCTTCCTGAAGTAACGCTGCTGATGTCACTGCAGAGCTCTGGGGATGGGCGGGACCAGAGGACGGATTTACATCAAACATGCGGACCTGTTTAAGGTAACGAGCTGTCCTCTGTCTTTGACCAGAACAGACAGGAAGTGATGTAACTGTTGTTCTCTGTGCGTTAGTATGCTGCAGACTCCAAGGACAAGCAGTGGCTGGCAGAAAGACACCACATGAGAGCCACAGGGGGCAAGATGGTGAGAAACCGAGCACCACACAGATGTATGACTGCAGCGCCACCTGCTGGCACAGATTATTGAAACACCAGAGACACTAAAGGGTGTCTGTGCAGACAGCAAGTTATGCTCTTAAATACGTTTTCTTGTAGAGAAGGGATTAAAGCATTTCACTGTGACAATTCTCATTATCAATGGCTGCTTATGCATAAGGAAAATGGGTTGAGTAGCCTTTCTGCTAATCGGTTGAGGTTTAAATCCCAGATTATTTATATCCCACATTTTTCTGCACTGCAAAAGTCGTTTTGAGAAGGCTACTCTCTGACCATTCATGACAGGAATCCTGAACAACTGCAGCGAGTTGACTGATGGGATTATGTTTGTGTGAACTTAGGCCTACCTGCTGGTTGAAGAGGACATCCAAGAGCTGTCTTGCAGTGATGAGTACAGGTGAGTGTGACATCACAGCACCTGAACTTTTGGTTTGTAGGGATTCTGCCTGACAGCTTGGACCATGATGAAGAAAATTACACTTGCTTTACTTCCTCTTTTGTAGTAGGAACCGCTGCATTACCATTCTTCAGGTTGAGGTCATCCTATCCCACAAGTCTTTGCAGTTTAAGTTTGATTGTTTATAATTACAGGTTGAGCAGCTAAGACTGTAAACTGAGATGTTTGGGAAAAAAATGAGTGGAAGGATAGAGCAAAAACATTTTCTTTGTAATCTCCATTCATCGTGTTTAGAATAGTTTCTTTTCAGTATACATTTTCTCACAATATTAGAGTGAAAATATTTTAAACCTGAGAGCAGATATGAAAGCACGCAACACAATTTATGAAGCCTTTTTTCTAAAACTACAATGTAAAATGCATGAAAACTGAAGAAGGCTCTACTTTAAGAAACTCACATCATTGGATATTAAAGACATTTTAAAATCTCAAATGTTTAATAAAACAAAAACGTTCTGAAGGAACACCCTCAGCTTCATGGATCAGAACCTGCAGACATTTTCGGTGTTTACTGTTGCTTCAGCAGATGTGTAGTTTGAGTGACTTCACTCTGAAACGCATCTCAGTTTTCATCACAATACTAGACCCTTTAACACTGAAATGTAGAATGGCTGTCATTGGCCATTGTTGCTGTGATTGCCATGGGTACAGATGTGTGTGTATGTGTGTGTGCAGAGAGTCTCCTGAAGTGAGAATGGACGAGCTGAAGCCGTTCACCGTTCCAATTTGGATGGTGGAGAAGATGCAGCAAGCCATGGAGGTGCAGAAAAATGTTGACCCCTGACCTCACAATGATCATGCCCCTCCCCCCTCTCCCCCCAATTCTATGCTGTTTTTATAAAATCTCAATAAATGTGTTGCTTTGCCATCTTGTCACTTTTCATTTGACAATGTTTGAGCGGAGAGAAGCAAATCCTCGGTTTCTGAATGAAAGTGATCCTTGGAGGTTCCTGTCATCATACTGATAAGCTGGATCAGATGCAGCTTTGTGTTGCAGCTACACACACACACAAGTATTCTGACCCCAAAAGATAAAACAGGGAGTGGCATCACATTTATTTAGAAAAAACAACAGAAATGAAGATAAACAATCATAGAAACAGGAAATTTTGTCATAGGCTTAAATCACTCAATGCCTTCTTGTTTGTCTTTGATGGCGACCCTGAAGCGTTCCTCCAGCAGCGACAGCTCACTAATCAAGTCAGTGATGGCGTTTGTGAAGGCTTCCTGTTGAAAAGACAATTTCCTTTAATGAAATACCACCTTAGTCCCTGTCAGCAATGACAAACAAGCACACGTGGAAAATGACAAACTTCAAAAACATTTGACTCTAAAAACAATTCTATATATGGGAATTTGTGTGTTTACACGCTGGGTTTTTGCCTTACCTGTGGACTGTAGTCAGGGGTGGTCTGCACTCGGATGACGATTTTATGTTCCAGGGGATGGGGAACCTTATAACCAGCAAACAAAACCTGAGGATCCTTCAACAGCTGACTGACACACACAGGAGAAAAAATATGAGACAACCCTGCTGCATAGACGGACTGTGTTTTCATGCGCGTCACTCTTGTTTATTATACATCTAAGTCTTGGAAATTAAACACAAAGGTCACACTTAACAAATAACACTCCTTATTAGCTAACTAAAACGTTAAGGAATGATAAGCGGAGTAAAAAAAACAGAGTCAGAAAGTCAAAGACAAGTCAAGTGGCTTCTGTTAGCTCTTAGTCTCTTTTGTATGCGCGGTTCTTACGCTCGGATGATGTTTCCCAGCGTGTGGTCCTCCTTATTGAGCGTGAACAGACATGCGTTCGGCACTTTCGTGTCCTTACTGATGCTGATTTTTTTCTCTCCTTCAAATAGAAGGAATGACTCGAAAGCAGGAGGCGCGTTCATCTTTCTGCACGACTCAGTGCGCTGTGAACACACCGGAAGTCTTGGTACAAAACTTCCGCTCGGAACACACCTACATATTCCGAGTGGAGCGCCCTCTGCTGGTAGGTATTTATAATTGGCTCTTTGTTTATTTTACAGCAGCAGTTAAAGCCATGCCTCTATTGTCTCCTAAAAACAGATGAAACTGTTAAAGTACAAGAGATGCAAGCTGCACTAGTTGTTCAACAAATTAAAAGCACAGCCACTGATGGATGGACTCCCTTTCTATGCTACACAGAAAGGAACAAAAAAAAATCTAAATGAAACAAGTTTTAAGTTGTGTTTATGGTATGTTTATGTACTTTATGTGGTCTGCACCTTTAATCAGTGTCCATCCGCCTGTGTTGTGTGGCTTAAAGAAAGTCTCTAGACCTTTCTTTATCTGTAATTTCAGAGCCAGGCTCCTGGCTGTTACTATTGGTGTAAACTTTAACTGCAGCTTCAAAGTATGTGATGTGAAATTTTGAAAAAAAAATTGTATTTTAGTTGAAAGCCTAGAGGAGCTGCATGGTAGAGCAGTGGCCATACAGCAAGATGGCCCTGGTTCAAATCCTGCCTGGGGTCCATTTAGGTGGGGTTTGTTTGTTCTCTTTATAAATGCATGGGTTTTCTCCAGGCACTCTGGCTTCCTCCCACAGTCTAAAAACATGCTTTTTAGGTTAATTGATTACCAGTATTTTAAATTGTCCCTTAAGTGTGCATGCGAGTGTATGGCTCTGCAACATAATGGCGACCTGATCAGGGTGTACCCCACCTTTGCCCAATTGTTGCTGGATTGGCTCCAGCAGCCCTGTGACCACGAAAAGGATTGGTCGTTGGCCATATTTCTCTCTACAATACAAGGAAATGATTTGCAGACGAACAATCATATATTTTGTGTGCAGAAACAGCTGCTTCTCAGAGAAAAGCTGTCGCCTAAATGAAGCTGTTACTGAAGCATCCTTCAAATGTCATGTTCAGTTCATGTATCAGTAACTTATTCTCCATGTGTGGCACATTCCGTTCTGGTGATCTTAATTATTTTTTGATCAGTACGCTTTCTTTTTTTTACTTATGGTGAATTTCTCCTTTGAGACAATTGTGCTCATGGACGGTTCTGCCATCAGCTGCACGTGGAAGCTACAGATGAAGATGGAGAATAGAGCTGCAGACATGCTGAGGAGGAGGAACGAGGCTTATCCTAGTCCGACTAATGGAGTTACACAAGTGAATTTATGTTTTAGTAATATTAGAAAATGTTCACATCTTTATAATATGTTCATGAGGTTTTCATTGGGTTGAAAAGCAAATAATTTATTGGACGAGAGTGCTAAATCATTCTAGTTTTAAATGTGAATCTCAAATTGGCTCACAGCAGTGTACAGATCTGAGAACAAAATTGGATTCTGTCAGCGGACATAAGTTCTGAATTAGGCTTAAGGGAAGGAAATGTAATATTTTTCATATAACAATATCTCATTTTAATTGGTTTTTTAAAGGAAATAACTGACTAATGCAAAATTCCTTTAGTCATATGACTTATTATTAAAAGGAACTAAATAGTTTCATGGAAAATGAATAACTAAGGAAATTGGGCAATATTTCTAGTTCTTCCTGAATAAAGACACAAAATCATTGAAAATATTTAAATTTGTATTGTTGCACAAGATTAGACATTTCAAATCAAAACGTTTTTTGTTTTTGTTTGTTTGTTTAAATTCCCATTTCAAGACTCATTTTCATTTCGTTTGAAATTCTCTCTTCTCTTGACGTAAACACTAAACGTCGTACTCAGGGTATTAATTTCCGGTATATTTCCAACCAATTACAGCACGCTTGCTAAAGCATACTCACTCGTGATTGGTTGGCATTGTTCTGTTTGCTTTTGAAAGGCGGACACCGATTGGCTGATGGAATTTAAAAACTCGGGGCGGGTTAGGCTTCCATTAACAGATAGTGAGCGATATCAAAGCTGTTCGGATCTACTCAAATAGGATCTACAGTAAACCTCGCAGGTAAACGGAACTTCTAGATTTATGTGGAATGTTTATTATTTCCGGGTAATAGTTTTCACGAGTGTAGTCGGTGTACACGGGCTGCAGGGATCGGTGTCACGGCGACAGAAACACTAGGAGAGCCACAGAAAACGAGCTGTCGGCGCGGCTGAGAGGCCTCAGTGTTCGCAGCTGCGTTAAATGACCACCTCTGCGTTAACAGCCAAAGCAGAAGCGCAATCCGTTTATCCTGAAGCTTCACGTTGATTCACGTTCTTCCTCAGAGACACTATGGACCTTATCATGTCAGCATCTTAAAGAGCCTGCTCTTCTTCAGCCTGAGCTCCTTTTGAAGAAGCTCCTTTAGCCTCTTCTAAAACAGCCATATTCATCCATAATAGTCGTTTTGGTTTGATGATCAGTCTCCATCAGAGCTCTCTGGATGATGGTATCACCATCAGACCAGAAGCTTCCTCATGTTTGTGTCATTGTGTGTGAAGTGGACTGACCTGTTGGTACATGTGTCCAGGAGAGCCCATCATTGGCACACATGGCCTCCCAGAACATGGACCCTGCAGCAGCTGGAGCCTCTGCAGCAGCTGCTCTGAAGGGCAACGAGAGCGAGAACAACATGACCAAAGGCTCGGTGTCCAAGCGGTGAGTGTCAGCCGTCATCTGAACGTGAAAATAAACCAGACTAACAAGTCCAGAATGAGCCTGGACTTGAAAAGTTGTTTGTCTAAATGGAGATCCAGCAGCTGATGCAATCACATCAGCCAGCTTTGGTTTTCCCTGAATGGTTCAGTCAAATGCTGATTATTTTAGAGGTTACTCCTTTGTATGGCATCTCAGTTTGGTGGTTTTAGTGCTGGTCAAGTTGAAGGTCCACAACGCCACATTTCCTGGCCCACATCAGAGCAGTCCGCTTATCGGCCGTACTATTTCTGATTTCTGAGGCGCTCTGCTTCTGTTCTGTGTTTGCAGGTTGCAGCAGGAGCTGATGACTCTCATGGTGAGTTCAACTTTTTATTTATAAATAGACTTTTAGTTGATTTCAAATTTTTTAAACCCTATTGTCTGAAATAATAAGGTGGATCTGCAAAGCTGTTAATTTTAGGGATAGAGATTTTTTTACACAGATTGATGTTTTTCTTAGAATTTATAGCAAAGAAAACCCCTCTATATATTCATACGTTTTTGGACTAATTTAGGAGTTTTGATTTAATTATTTAAATAACAAAACAAACATATTTTGATGCATTGCACTCTGTGGCGCTCCCTTTCTGTAGCTGGGTAGCTCAATTTGGTTCGGTTCAGAATTTCATAGGGCTCGGTTCGATCTGTTTTCTGTATTTTTTTTTTTTCGGTACAAAAAAGGCAGAAAAAAATTTCTTGCAAAATGCATTTATTGCTTTTATATAACAATAATAAAATTATTCTATGTAGGTGATCTGTTATATAAAATAATACAACTATTAACTACCAGGAACCAAAACTTTGGATACTTAACAATGGCCTTAAAAAACATTTTAACTTTAACAAAAATGTTATTTTAGTTAAAATTTAATTTCAACTTTAACTAAATAATCATTTTAACTGCAATGAGGTTTTTCTTGTAGACTCGATTTTTACAGTCGGGTGGTGCCGTTTAAAGTGTGTCATTAGATTAGATGTGTTGTCTGTGGCATATGCTATCTTCATGTAACCATAAAATGTAAACAAAAATAAACAAACGGTAAAAAAAAGTGGTCCAGCCTGAAATTACCGAAACGGTACAACTACGTGTACTGTTACACCCCTACTAGTTTGGCAGTGTGTCTTATCCATAATGGAAACAAAACTGATGATGAAGCCTTCCGGGACTATTTAAAGGGATAAAATAAATTCATAATCTAAAGCGTTCACAAAGAACAATACTTGAAGTCCAACCGAGGCACTGAATCAGTTTGAATCCCTTTACGGTAACTAAAGTCCAGGAAAACAGCAGGGTGAGCGCTCATTTGTTGCAGCTTTTAGTGTATCTTTTGCTCCTTTGCTGCAGATGTCGGGGGATAAAGGCATTTCAGCGTTTCCAGAGTCGGATAACCTCTTCAAATGGGTTGGAACCATTGATGGAGCTCAGGGGACGGTACGTATGGGCGCATACGCTCGTGCCACTGGCTGTCTGTATTCCTCAACTACTAAAAAAAACTACATAGTGTGGCTGTGGCACCATGTAGTGCCCTGGACCCGTAAAAGCAATTTGGTCACCATGCTCACTTTCTTTTTTTTTATTGGCAAATATGAAATCACACATTTAATTTTTTTTACACAAGTAAAAATGTAATAAATATGGACATTTTACAAAGACTATTAACGGCAAGTTTATTTAAAATATTAGTTCAAATACATTAAAAATTGTTCAAACACAATGCATTGGGGTCTATATTCGCTAGTCTAGTGAGCATTGATGCACACTGGTTTTTCTTAGACTTATGAGAAATTTCTCGAGCACCAGATTTAAGAATTGTAGAATCGCACAGCTCTACAGAATGGGGATTGCGCTATATAGTCAATCGTATAGTGAAGAAACCAGACACATCTGTTGGTGAGGAGAGAGGGGTGCTGCACAATATGATTGGCACCAAATTTGAGGTGACGTGACGTGAGGAGATGAGAGCTGCACATTATGCATGAATGTGTGATCCGGTTCTCCTGTCAGGTGTATGAGGGCCTCCGGTACCGGCTGTCCTTCGACTTTCCTGCAGGATACCCCTACCAGGCTCCTCGTGTGAGATTTGTCACGCCTTGTTTCCACCCCAACGTGGACGATCAGGGTTTCATCTGTCTGGACATCCTGAAAGACAAGTGGTCGGCCTTGTACGATGTGCGCTCCATTCTGCTGTCCATACAGAGCCTGCTTGGAGGTAATCCACGGAGCTGTCTGTTCTCTCCAGAGTCCTGATGTTAGTATCTGCTTCAGACCAACTTGTTTGTCTTCATAGAACCAAACAACGAAAGTCCTCTGAACACGACAGCGGCAGAAATGTGGGACAACCAAGATGGTAAGGAACCCACTTGGATCAATCCTAACAAAAGTGAACAATAACAGGTTTTGCTTGGTTTAAAGCTGTTCTTTCATTCTTCAAACCGTGAGAAAATCTTGATTCAGATTGGGTGCTTTTACAATGAACATAATCAACAAAAGCAAAAACATGTGGGGTGAATTCAGCCTTTAACCCAATCACGTCATATGTTGCTAATTTGCAACATTAAATCCAGGAAAAAACTTAATCTAGCATAAACCTCAGCGGATAAAACATTGCAATTTTTTTTTATTCTCTCAATTATTGTGGGGTCACGTTCTGAAAATAACCAGCAGTAGGTAAAGCCCGTGAAGTAGAATTATGGATGTTTTAAGAGTTTTAAGGCCTCATTATATACACTTTTCGCAGACAGACATTAACATTTTCACACTTTCTCTCTTGTTTAAGCTCTCAAAGTTCAACCTTTATAGAAATATAAGTCCAGTATTGCAGAACAAAATCTGCTCGTGATCATTAAATGTGGCAAGCTGAACACATTTTGTACAGGAGACATGGCATGTATTATATTGATTGACAAGATTTGCAGCCAATCAGAAAGCAGTGGGCTGAGAAACATGCAAACTCGCACTGAGAAAAATCTGCAAAGCTGCAAAAAGGGGAACTTCGACATATCAAGAGACCACTGTAATTGGAAATAAATTCAGGCGTGAAGGGGGTCGTCTGCAGCAGCTAGGAGTCTTCTTAGCTAAAAGATAACAAAAAAGGCACTGGATTGTCCTCTACTTTTTGATTTGCTGAATTTAAAGTTATTTTCTAAGAAGACACTAGGTTTCCCCCAGTCTGGGAGTCCTAGATCATTTTACTTCAAGGATCCGTTCTTCACAGGACCCTTTTTTTTTTTTATTTTTTTTTTATTTCCTTTTTTTATTGATAGCGTGCAGGAAGATGTTCACTATTTGGAGACGCGGATGGCAGAGTTGCTGTTCTTGCAATATATGGTGCCCGTTGTAATTCTTATGTATTTATTCTCTTTCAGCTTTTAAAACTCACCTTCATGCCACCTTTCAGAAGTAAAGCACCTCCAAGATTTCATCTGTCTTGTCTGTTTTGTATAATATTTTTATGTTTCTATCTTTGTCATTTCAATAAAGTTCTTTAAATCACGTGTATGGCTGTTATAGTTTCTGGTTGTTAACTGGTGCTAGCAAAGTTAAAGACAGATGTTCAGAGCTGACTCTCAAACTGCTTTAACAGTGGGATCATAAATAGATGTTTTGTGAAGAGATGACTCCGTTTTACCAGTGTGCACGTATAGACTTTCCTAAATTGAAGGAAAAGTGGGCATGAAATGCCAAATATTGCAGTTCTTCTAGAGGCAGGTTTCAGTTTTAGACTCCTGTAGAAGTCCAAACAGGAATTAAAGTTTATTTTCTAAATCTTTTATTGGCCTTTTCTCTACCAATATTACATCTTGTGGGAGACGTTTGTTTTTAGTTGACCATTTGCGTTTGGTAGACTTAAAATTAAGGTTTAAGTTGTTTTTTTATTTTTTGAACCCAAACCACTTGGTGTTGAGTTGGGCCTTTCCCACTTCAGGTTTCACTGTTACCGTTTTAACCCTTGTGCTATCCTATGGGGTCAAGATGACCATTGACGTGTTCTCCCTACCACGACAAAGGTGGATAAAGGTGAAGAGGATTTCATGTAATCCATGGACACTAGTGAAGATCACAAATCATTGAAGAAAAAAGGTTCAGCGCACTGTCTAGTGGGTCTAGATGACCCCACTCCCAATGTTAACCCTTGTGCTATCCTAGGCACTTTACCATTGGGTGTTGGGTCATGTAGACCCACTAGACAGTGCGCTGAACCTTTTTTTTCTTCAATTATTAGTGATCTTCACTGGTGTCCATGGATTACATGAAATCTTTCCACCTTTATCCACCTTTGTCATGGTAGGAAGAACACCTCAAAGTAAGGGTGGGGTCATCTAAGATAGCACAGGGGTTAAAATCCAGAGGATGACAGATTATATCTACTAAGACTGCATGCACATTAAATTGAAAATGTATTGTCCATGCCCATTCTTTGTACAGTATCGCAATATCAGCTTGTGCAATATGCGAATCACAAAAGACAACGTCATAAATGATTGTTTCCAATGTTTACACATGCTTTGAAACCATTCGGTTTCTCAAAAAGCCCAACTGCACACTACATTTTTCATAATTGTCTATATTATTATACCAGAAATGTATAGATGCTGTTCTTGTGAAAAGCAGACGGGCTTGATATTGCTGCTTATAAAATTACAGTATTTAAAGTCCCATTAGCTGTCACCCTTCTAGGTGTGTGAAATTTGTTCTCCGTTTTTGATCCATCCCCTGAGGGAGCAGTGAGCTGCAGACACAGCTGCACTTGGGAACCATTTGGTGGTTTAACGCCCCGATCCAACCCCTTAATGCTGAGTGTCAAACAAGGAGGCATTGAGTCCCATTTTTAGAGCCTTTGGTGTGAGTCGGCCTGGATTTGATCTCACCACCTTCCAGTCTCAGGCCAAACACCACAATGTCATACTTCTATGCAAGCATACATATATGCAGTCAAATATTCAATAATGTAGAAATGCAGCCGATCCTGTCAGTCACCAAACTTGCGCTGCAGCTGCAAGCACACAAACAATTCTTTATCCTCATTAATACTTCAGCTTTTCTTTTTCTATTTTCCCCTCATCTTGTTACTGTCTATTTATATGTTAGACCTTTTTGTGATGCTGACTTGCTGTTCATCATGCTTCTTTTTATATTTTATTGCCTCAGTCTTCCTACATTACTTCTTTTGTTCCCGTACTTTGTTTCTTTTAGCAGCGCTTAAAAGTTAAATATCATTAAAAAAACCATCTAAATGAATCAATGTGGACATAAAAGGTTTATTAACTTCCAGCTAGTTTTGTTGTTGGGGAGACAAAAACTAAACTAGGATTTAAATTTAAATATAATACTTTTTAAATATGGCCTGAAAAAAGAAAACACAGACATATTAAAAGCTGAAGTAGTTTGCCATTACTAATATTTCACCTTGGTATATTGTAAATGATAGCAGAGCGCCAACGTAAAAAACAGAAACAACATGACTTAAAAAGTTTAAGTTCATTAGAGCAAATTAATGTTTATGTGAATCAGGAAAGACTTAAAACGGATGACAGGAATGGTTTATTTCAGATGGACTATTCTATAAATCTGCAGATCATCAGTGCTGTAGAGACGTGTCAGCGCCTGATGCAGCCCAGTGCACAGCAGCTGGATCCGTCCTTGCTGCTGGAAACAACCTCCACCTCCATCAGGTCCTCCAGACTGTCATCTGGATCCACAAACTCACTCTGAGCTTCGGCCCAAGCTGGCTGGGTCGCCTCCACAGACCAGAATGCAATGGGAATCTGGAGAACCAGTTCGTGTCAGAGTTATGAGGTATTCATGCTGTGGTTTTAATGTTCACTAAAGGTCTAACTTCAGGCCTTCTGAGCCTCCAATACCAAACAAATCCAACATAATGTTCTGCACCTAAAGAAAAGGTCAATTTATTTGTACAAGTTACTAGAATTACAGGGAAAAGAAAACATTAAGGATTATCAACATTTTCTATTCAATTTTGGCATGCCAGATTTGCCCACCCTGGCACTAGGCACTGGCCAAGTTTTTTTCCCCCGCAGACAAAATTAAATTCTTTCATTTCATTCATTCATTTTCATTTTATTTTTCCACATTTTTTTCCTTTCTATTGGACATTATTGTAAAACCTGTTTAATTCTGTTTGTGTGCAACAAACATGAGAAGGAGCTTCCTGTCTGCCTGCGAAGGGCATCAACAGTTAATCCCCTTTAGGCTCCTCCCTCCTGGAATTCATGGTCGAGTAAATGATCATGCTGCAGGAGACTTTTTTGACTTCTTTCAGAAAGTACATCACATATTTAAAGAAAAATCTCTGAACCAAATGAGCTAATTTCATATTTGGTGACTTGAAAAGTCTTAAAAGTTGAAATAGGTCAACGACTGGCTAAAAAGGTGTCTGAAAAAGATTCAGGTGGCTATGAACATTCAAAAACTAATTACCTAAATTAAGATCAGGTCTGTTATTTGATTAGCAATAAAAAAAGATGTGTCAGAGAAGTAGAGCTAAAATGTTCTGTCCATTAAGGGGGCAAGTAAAGATTGTAGAACAGGGGTGTCAAACTCATTTTGGTCCGGGGGCCACATTCTGATCTCAAGGGGGCCGGACCAGTAACGTAAAAGCAAAATAACAGCTTTGTTTTATTTAATTTTATACAGACTGAATATTTTACATCTGACACTGAAGCAATCCAGAAACTTTTCTTTATGGTAAGTCTCTTAGTGGTCTTGAATGTTATATTCTTTGAGCACTTTGACCTGTTGATGACATACCAAGCATGGGGGTTTTGCATTCAGCTTCATGAAAGAAAAAAAAACCTGTCCATTTTTCCTGGAAAGCTCTTCACTCCACTTCACTTTTTGACAACATTTTGGTCATTAGTGTGTCGCTACTGATCATCCTTATAGCAAGATAACAGCGGTAGGGCTCATAGGGAACCAAAGTGCATTTTACCCAGACACAGACCTGTTAGGTTTCACTTTTGGCACATGCAGAGATATGCTGTTTCACCTGTTCTGCCTTTCCTTTGCTCCCCCTAGTGGCGGAATTGCGCATTTAGTTTATTTCTTTGAAAATCCTAACTCGCCACAGGAACGGACTAGAAATTTGCTTCCTTTTTTAAACATCCTTGTGCTTTTAACTCTTCATGTTTGGGCCGGACTTAACCACTTGGCGGGCCAGATACGGCCCGTGGGCCGTATGTTTGACACCCCTGTGTAAAATGATGATGTCTATGTGAAATTGTAAAAGATTTACAAATGTCATTCATCATCTACATCAAAAAAGTTTTTAAAAATTGGTGAAATCTCTGTGCGCCAGTGACACGGCCAAGGACCTTTGCTGGACGCTGGTGGTTTTTAGGCTCTTGGAAGACGTTGCTTCTCAATTAACATATTTGTATGATGACATACTTGTATGAGCCAAAGAATCCCCATTGAACGTTGACATAAGCTTGACTTGAGAACACACAGCTACAAAACTCACCATCAAAATCCATATTTTGAAGATTTTTTTCTTGATGTATTGTGTCATATTGTATTATGAACTGATGCCGTCTGCTCGGGCACTCGAGAAAAAGTCATAAATTCAATTTGAAATTATATAAAAACTCACCTTTGTCTGCATTTCTCCAAGCATCGTTTCCAGGCCCGTGATGTGATTGGTCAGATCAGGACTCGGCTCCTCCTCTAAGATGAGCCACGGTACCTGAACCAGAGCCACGCGAGCTGCTAAGCCCACCATCCCATCCACACATCCTGAGAGGGATGAAGCAGAGAAGACTGGTGAGAAAAGTCATGCGTGGTGGTGAGCGATGAGAACCTCAAATCTGAGGGAATAATCTTTGGGGAATTTATGGAGATTTTTAAAGATGTCTACTACTGTTCTCATTCCCACAGCAAAACAAATGTTTAGGACTCTGTAGGAAACAGGTGAATGACCTGCATTTGTGAGTCAACACAACATCTAGCACTGACCAGGTTTCCTGCACACATGAATTGTGGGTGAGTTTATAGAGTCCTGTTTGCGTTGGTTTGCACATGTTTATCCAACAGCTAGCATACAGTTCAGCGAAACAAAATAGAAACTAATGAGGTAATGATGCGAGTCGATGCAGGTTTCAACAAACCAGAAGTCTGACCTCAGGCACTCTGAGGTCCAGGATGTGATTTACAGGTTCTTCTTTTACCTCGAATTTCAGTTGGTTTGGCAGCTGTTAAACTTCGAATTAAGCTTCCTTTTTTTGATGGATCATGAAGTTTCAGCTGATCTGAAGTCAGTCAAGTCCATTTAAGTTTGAGGATTGACCTTGTCATTAAAGACCCACTCCTTTTATCTTTTGAACAATTTTTAAATTGTTCCCAGTGGTCTTAATTATGATTCTGCCATTTTTAACCCAAATAAAAAAAAAAACTGTGTTGTTCTCTAGGACATCGTTCCTGCAACCCTGCCCCCCATTCCCATCATCTGTTTACACACTCTCCTGCTAGCTTACAGCCCCTCACACCCACAACCTAAGATTACGGGTGCAATAAAAATGCCGACCAATATTGGAGCCATCCATCCAGCCGTAGAGTTTTGAGCCTGATGCTATCTCAGACGAGGAAATGAAGACGTACATGGATCTAGTCGTCTACAAGTGGATGCATGAGAATAGATGCATTTTTTTATCTGCTCCTGATTCACAACGACTTGAATATTGAAATACTCAGAAATGCAATTTTTACATTAATTTTTTTCATACGTCTCCTCCATTATCATAAAAATACCTCAAGAACATGTTAAAAAGACCAAAAACAAAATGATCACTATAGTGCTTCTTTAAAAAGCATAAAAGCCTTGCGCATAGTGCACACTGCTTTCACACAGACACATATTTTTAGGGGTGCAAATCCCAGAGTCATTGGATCATACACCTGATTGCTCAGGTCAAGAAGAAACAACACTTTGATCAATTTTCAGAGGGGCACACAATCTCTGTCTTTAAGGCTGTAGCACTTGCTTTTCAAATAGTTAAAGTTATAGTATGTGAGTCAGAGACATGTTGCTATTTGGGTGCTACAGACTTAGACATCTGGGTGTTGTTTTAAGTTCAACTGGGTGTCTTTACCCAAAGAGCTATGAGGAAATTCTGCAAATCTTTTGGCACTGAACCTGAAGCTCTTTTGGAGCAGCAGGATCCTTGTAATGTAATGTAATGTGGGGGGTCCGTGGTGTCTCTGACGAAAAGATGACCGCTGGTTTAAAAACCCTGCGTTTGTTGACCTTCTTCCACTGTTAGGGGAGAGGTTTTCTTCAGGGATGAATAACTGTCAAACAGTTTTAAATTGTTCAGAGCTTTTCTGAAATGATATTTGGATGTATTTAGGATATTTGGATTAATTCAATGTGTTGTTTGGATGTTTACCCACCCACTGAAATGAAAATGATGCTTTACAGCGGAGCCACAAGCTCACCTGTGTTTATCAGTGCACGTCTGCTGGAGCGCTGAGTTAGAGGAAACTGTTCTGTCAGGTCACTGGCCTTCCGAAGGTCAGAGAGGAAGTTCTCCACTGCTGACAGGAAGAGAACCCAAAGACGTTCTGACCCCTGAGTGTCCTGGACGCCTGAAGGGGCGGGCTTACACTCTGACAACAGATGCAGTAGACGGCGGGACAGACCTGGGAACGGACAGGAAGAAGCAAAAGGTGAGGTGTAGGCAGGTGGTTCTGGAGGCAGATGGTTCTGCCGACAGGTGTTACCGGAGCAGATGCGATGAGCGAGCACCCTGGCGTCCTCTATCTCATCCCGGAGAAAGCTGTTGTCCGCAGAGCTGCCCAGAGACGACACCAGCTGCTGGAAACACGAAGTAACCCGGCTCAGGGAGTCCTGGGCGCGCTGACACTCACTCTGCTGCCGCGCTGCCGCCAGCTCATCCACGGAACGACGCCACCGACTCATGACCAGCTGTAAAAGTCAGGTGCTGCACCTCACAATGTCACAAACATCTCCAAATGGACTTTTCATCATCTCAAGTTCAATCACATACAGCGTGAGGCACCAAGGAAGGTCCTGCAATAAAACTCATTTCTAAACTGAAATTCAACTGCAGAGAACCCTTTAGGAAAGATCACACATATTGAAGAACTTAAAGAACCTGGAGCACTGTTTTTATCTTACCTCAGGAACGCTGTCTCAGCTACTGCTGCTGCTGCTGAGGGCTTCCGCAGAGGACTGCGCAGCATCAGGAGAGTTTAAACGCACACTTAATCTCAGTTCCTCTCTAGGGAACAGACATGTTTTTAATTAGAGCTGTATGCAGCAGCTGTGACCAGGATCTTCCAGCTCCCAGAAGGCTGAGCGTGTCGTCTTCGCCTCCCACGTTAGTCTCTCTTCTCCAGGTTGAGCAGGTGGTTTTCCTAAGACCTGTTGCCAAATCTTTAAACTTACAGGGCCCAGCAGAAAGGACATGAGTTTACATGACACATGAGAGCAGCTACTCAGGCTAAGAACCTGCTTTCTGAAAGAATGACATTCCTCCACAACCGTTAAAGACTCTAAAATATCAAACAGGAAGTGGATTTTTCTGGTAGTTGTTAGGTAAACTTTTCCAATTTAACCCTCGTTTCAGGGTTGTGAAATAAATAACGACTCAGTGAAATGTCATCAAGTTGTTCATTCCGAGTTGTTCGGTTTTCCGACCTGCATGGATCCAAAGATTCATGCAAAACTGTTAGCAGAGGTCCTGGCGTGTGTACCCAGTATCCGACTCAAGAACAGGAGAAAAATAGAGACTTTTCCACGTTAGTTGAACTCCAACTTTTCACACAACTTTATTTCTCAACTGCTTCCTCTTACAGGTCACGTGGTCAATAACAGAACCACTCATTGGCAAACGTCACAACGCATCACTCATCACTTATGACTGATTATTACAACTGAGAGCAAAACATATGAATATGTTAACAAAAACTATGTTCTGATTCATATGAGATGGAACGTTAAAAAAGTGTCTCTGGATGAACCGAAGAAGCAGTGTTCTGCAGAAGAGCAAGGCAGTGCTTCACTGATCTATCCAGAAATAACACAGAAAGGACAAACTTCAACTCACTCAGTTATAGTGGTGGCTCCTCTGTGACCTGATATTCTGTGGTTGGGGGACCTCGGTGGACTCCAGTGATGCATGAACTGGTGCAAAAAGGTTTAGTCATTCTCTGTAAAGTATCTGGCAGAAAAGAACTCCCACCATGTGTTCATCCAGATGCCAGGAGACATGGGCAAATTGCTTGAACCAATCAGCGTTTGTTTATTTTGTCTGCCCTGTGACAGACTGACGACCTGTCAATGATGTCCCCTGCTTTCGCCCACGAGTAGCCGGGATAGGTTCTGGCGGCCTTGTGACCCCAGAAGGGATAAAACGGGATTAGAAGATGCATAAATGTTTTGTAGGCAGTTGGATGGATTTCCGCAAGTGGTGCTTGGAATGTAGAGGGTACCTTTGTTAGACAATGCTGACGCTTTGCACAGCTACACTGAGTTTCTGTAACTGGGACTTCACTGTGCGGGTGTTGGAGTTTCCAAAGTTTGTCCTTATGATCTAATCAGAAGTAAAGCAAAATGATCGCGTGTAACTGAGCAGAGGCGGAACAGTAAATATTTTTTTCCATGAAGTTTATTTGATCCTACGAAGACCTGGGCTTGCCTGGTCACAAACAGGAAGTGAAAATGGGTCAGTTGTCCAGTGCTACCATTAAAACGACAGCCAAACAAACAAAAAAGTCAAACAATGTCACATTACTCAATATGAGAACAGGAGTTTGGCCACGCAAAAAAGATAGCAGGAGGTATGTAGAACACAAACTACACACCCACTTGCTGCTAAAACTACACATCTTTGATCAAAATGCTTTTGACACTTTCTCTTTTCATTATAATTACCATCTGTAACTCTGAAAGTTTTCACAAGACGTTTGTCTGGTTCAGTTGATCGTAATCTGGTCTCTAGCTGTGTTTGTCTGGGCTTGTGTTTTGGTCCGAGTTGTCAGTCCAGGCTGGTGACATGAGGCAGGTGAGATAAAAATGTGCTATTGTACTGAGGTTTGCATGGATCTACTGTACATTTAGTTTCCAAAACATATTTCCAATGTGTTAACACTGCTGCTTGTTATCCAGATCATCTCTGACGTCTTACTCCATAGTCTCTGATAAAACAAAGGGGAAAAACTGATGTTCACGTCTTCTGCTCCTTTGCTGATGGGCTGTTTCAGAAATGTAGTTCACAAGGGACGTAAGGTTGGCTCAGTCTGCTCCAGAGTTCCCACATCGGACCACGGTTCTGGCTCTTGTCTTCCATGTATCTTCACTGCTTTCCTGATAATAGTATGGCATCATCGTGGTTGCTGCAGTAGCGCCATCACATTGTCATTCTGTCTTCAAGACAGAATGCAGTTTTGTAGTGCCGACTGTTTTTGTGATGTCGTGCTCATGGCAGCGTGCAGTGACTTTGGCACAGCTCTAAGCCTGGCAGTCACAGTTGTGGTGGCAGCGTGCTGTTGTGTCGTCTCACTGCGGTGTAACTGCATGCAGCTGCCATGGTAGGTGCTTTGCAGTCCTTGCAGCATCAAACCCGCCCTGCCATCCTCATTAAGGCCGCGAACGCCTGCGTGCGGTTACCTCCTCCATTAGCTCATGGCACAAACACTGGCAGAAGCAATAGAGAATAAGCAGCAGCAACGTGCATGGAACCAGGCTGATGAGGACCACGCCCAGCCACAGCTGACCAACCATCAGCAGGTAGATCCCTAAAGGCAGCGAGCTGAAGAACACCTGTGAAAAAACAGTAGCATGTTGGACAGAATGACATAAATAGAACCATTGTAAGCGCTTTGAGCGTCTGGGAAAAGTGCAGATAAATCTAATCCAATATTATAAACACACCTGTACACAACCAGGTCAGACTGGTTGTAGTGCTTAAAGCTTGGACGATGAGCAGGTCTAAACGATATGAGTAGCGATGAGCATTCATTTAGCTAACTTAGCTTTTTATAATCTGGGTTTATTTGGAGTTCAAAACTGGATTGGGAAGGTTTAGGATCTATCTGGTGTAACCCTTGTGCTATCCTAGGCACTTTAACATTGGGAGTGGGGTCATCTAGACCCACTAGACAGTGCTCTGAACCTTTTTTCTTCAATGATTTGTGATCTTCACTGGTGTCCATAGATTACATGAAATCTTTCCACCTTTATCCACCTTTGTCATGGTAGGGAGAACACGTCAAAGTAAGGGTGGGATCATCTAAGATAGCACAAGGGTTAAACTGACGATTGTAGCTCTTGTTTTGCCTAAACTGCTTTAGCTTTTCTTGCTTGGACAACTTCATATTTCTTAAGCCTCAAGCTAACTCCACACTGCCTTCCCCGATGGGTATTCAAGCGGCTGCTTCCAATGAAAAGTCTGGGTGTTTTGGGCTTCCGCGTTCAAAACCCTCACAATCAGGCGTAGCTACGCAAGTTTCCACGACCATTTTCGGGCCCTACGTACAAAACGTGTAGACATTGAATGTGTGTTGCAAGTCACAGCAGGTCCAAATAAGGACGCGGATTTGGTAGTGATGTATGAATGGCGTCCCTTTTGATACCATACAAGGAGGACTCATTTTAATTGCAATTTGTACCCGTCCTGATTTCTATGACACCACTGACTTCAGATAATGATGTCACATATGATTAACTAACCAGACACAATGCCCCCAGCAGGCACCGGGGGAAGCTGCGGGAACTCCAAGCATCAAACTTGTGAACTGGCAGGTTGCATGGCAGAGAATCCAGGCTGGGGGGCCGGTACAGGCCCACCAAATTGAACATACTGAGCGAGTCTGAGGAAGGAGAGTCATCAGGAAGCTCCATGATGGTAATAACTAAACAGTCTGAAGAGTGCTGGGATGTCTCCGCACCTCCTTCTGCCCCTCCTCCTGAAAGGACACAGAGCAGGAGAAACAACTTGCGTAATGATCTGAGAAAAACAAACAATGACAAATGATCGACTGAAGGACATTTACCAGAAAGACCTGAGGGACTCAGAACCACCTCCATTTTGCCTCCCTCCTGTCTCTGGGCTCGATCCTGACACGACAGAACAGCCAGGATGTGTCGGTCATCCTCCATCAGCCACACCTGATGAGTGTATAAGAAGAAAAAGAAGCTAAAGAACAAGAAGGCAGTGTGACTGAACACTAATCTCCACGTGGAACAGTCTGCAAAGCAGTCTCACCTCCTCGTCAGGGATGTAGGTCTCGTGACGGCAGAAAGGACAGCTGATGACTGAGGGGGAAGACTCTCCTGAAGACATCACAAAGGGATGACGTTTAAACTATCTTCATTTAAACCAACAGCTGTGAAAAAGTGTCTGTCTTTGCCTCATTCCTGAGCAGACCACAGTGAAAATTACATGCAAATGTCCATTACTCATAGATGCACATTTACAGTGGAGACAGTATCTACAGGAAATGCCTCATGATGCTCGTTTCAATCAATATTGATCCACTTCTTTACATAGGTGTCAGAGTCTTCAATGTCACCGCTGACTACACCTCCCACGGATCAGCAGTTCCATCAGCATGAGCGAGGACACAGAAGCACGGAGCAGCAGTGCAGCATGCAGAGGGAGGCGTGTGGACTCACCCATGTCCACCATCTTCTTCAGACACTTGGCACAGACTCTGTGCAGACAGCCCAGGAGCTTCGGTTTTCGGCTGCGAGTGTCATAGCGGTTGTAGCAGATTTTACACTCTAACTCTTCCACGGTGTAAACCAGAGACTGAGCCCAGGTCTGCACCTGCACACACAAGATGTATTGAACTATTATAATGGATTCTTTGTTTCTGGGAGG
The DNA here is from genome assembly GCA_037389245.1 of Oryzias sinensis. NCBI lineage: Eukaryota > Metazoa > Chordata > Actinopteri > Beloniformes > Adrianichthyidae > Oryzias > Oryzias sinensis. The sequence goes on from CM074493.1 coordinate 18,333,583, forward strand.
GCCACTACATCAGGAACCACACACAAATCTCTAGCAGAAATCACAACATGATTAAATGGCTTAAAATAAATAAAAAAATAAATAAATAAAGCATCCACTTGCAGACAAATAGATCCATGAACGTCTTCATTTTCCTCGTCTGAGCGGACATCTGGCTCAAAACTGTACGGATGGATAGCTCTGATATTGCTCACCAACTTTGTAGCACCACTAATGTTAGGGAGGCGTGTGAGGAGCTGTAAGCTAGCATGAGAAAGTGCAAACACATAGGTGATGGGAAGTGGGGGTGGGGTTGCTCTGTGCAAACAATGCAGAGGCACATTTTTAATTAACTACTGCTGCTCTGCAAAACTAAAGTCCAAGAAAATGACACAGAGTTTGGTCATAATCATAATTATAAACCACTAGGAATGCTTTTTATAATAAATCAAAAGATGATAAAAGGAGGACTTTAACCCTGAAACATTTTCTCTGTAAAAGGTTACACCATCACTTTTGCTGGGTAATTTTTACCCAATATAATATCCCTAACAAAAAGTACTTGTCATAAAAAATAAATCAAAACATGACAACACATGATACATTTAAGGGGTTTTCTTTTATTTGCAACTGTTGTAAGTGTAACAAAATGAAAAAGAAATTCATAGAAAGTTCTTACAAACATGCTCAAAAATTACAGAAAAATTAGGGTTTTGAGAACAAAAAACACAATTAAATGATGCTAACTTGGTCTTTGGTCCACTCCCATTCCTGGGACCCGTGAGACTTTCCTGGTGAAGGCACAGACTCCTCGACACCCGATATATTAAAATGAATGTAAATAGTTTTGATGAATGAAAAATCACCAAGCGATGGTGCTCTAGGGTTAAGAAAGTTACTTTTATATGTAACAAAAATACATATTAAAACTACATTGGCCTCATCAGAAGATGATAAATACTGTGATTAATCTAAGATTCCTATTTGATGCCAGAATAGTTCATTTACTTTTCACTGTTGGCACTACTGTTGTGTCTGTGACCTCTGAAAGTCACTTAATTATTTTCTGTAATATGCTGTTTAAAAACCTTTCAAAGTGCTTCGATCCTGTTTCAAAAACCAGATTTACAGCAAACACGTCTTTTCAACCAGTTATTGTGGTTATTTTGATTTGTGAACCTGAGCTGCTGTTGGAAGGTAATTCCATATGTGAATGTCAAAGATTAAAACAGAAAGTCAGTTTCCTCCTTCAGTTCTAAGTTGCTGTTTTTTTTTGTTTTTGTTGCATTGATGAGAAAATAGTTCGAGAATCTTCCAGAGATTATTCATCTGTTCTACAAAAGCTCAGGAAGTGTACTTGTGTTAAAAAAATTTGCACTTTGGGATTTAAGAAAACCAGAGTCTGCATTGGTTGTCGCACATCTTTAAAAGCCGTGAAAACAAAAACTTGATACCTGAACCTGCGGTTAGATTGGTTACTATAGGGAAGTATCAATGAGCATAGATGACAGTCTACTTTGATGAAGCCTCCTCTGTTAGTCACCTGAGATGCAGCTCAGACCATATCTACTTCACTGATGATGTTTCTATATTGTTGCATGCGATTAACTTTGAGGTAATCAACACGGAGTTGTTTAAACTAACCCAGACCAGCCTTTCTGGAAGGCTAAACATCGTCAGAGTTCAGGGTTCACTTAGGTGTTTGCTTCCTGTAACAGATCTCATATCATGGAGGTCACTCAACACAAACATACCTGCAGCGAAAAGCAACAAAAAATAAACATAAACATTTCAAAAGTGTATTCAACTAATGATCTCTCTTCCCAGAATCAATAGCAGCCTCAAAACTCTCCAGAACAATTTTGTAATATTATTCGAGTACATCAATATTCTAGACCCTGTAAAGCTGGTTCCTGGGTGCAGATGGGTAAAACTGATTTGTTTTAAACATTGTTTCCAGCCATGTTTTATGCTACTTTTTAATTAGGTTCAGAAAAATGTCAAATTCTACTAAGAAATCAGTATGCGAGAACTGAAACTACAAAAATAGATGAATACAGCTTTTGCTTTTTCTCAAGTGCACTTTCACGTTGATATGAATAAAGTTAAAACTGTTTATCTTGAAAAAAAAAAGCTGTGAAATTTGTGGAATGTTCTGCTCTGAGTCTGTCACATCGTAAACTTTTGCTGACTCTAAATATATATATTTAAAATAATTCACATATTCATTAAACTATAAATTTAGATTTTATTAAGCTTAAAGTGGAATTTTTGTTTTACTGAATTAAGATTTCTAGAAAACAATAACGGGAATGATACATGAATGGAACAATATATTGTAATATTATATAGAGGATTTTCACGTTTGCTAACCTGGAGGCGTGTACCGCTCGGTCCTGCTGCCGGAGCTCCCTGCGGTCGCGCCGGGCTCATGGCTGTCGCTGCCATCGCTTAGAGGTACGTGTGGCTTGATTCTTTTGGTTTTCCCGACCTTTTTATTCCTCAAACCCGTTTTGACTGAAACATTTCACTCGAACGTTTTTGAAATACTTCTTCGTGACGTTGTTGTAACTTTAAACAACTTTAAAAGAGCCGTATCGGTAACACTGATGTATGATTGGTTGAAATGTATGCCAATCAGGTGGATTGGAAACATTTCAGCCAATCATAGCAGTTCACATGGTCATTGTACCCCTCCTCTGACTCCGCCCCCTGGCACCAGGCGAGCACCAAAATACATTTTTAAACTCCTCTTGAAGCAAGATCAATTTTGTCAACTCTATTGAGTCATCTTATAATGACTCAAATTTATTCAAATTTCTTGTAGACATAGAAAAACATACTGTTTGGTTTTGACTGATTATAAAAATAAACTATCTTTGCAATTTTATGTGAAAAAAAATCTAATCTTATTTACTAGAAATAAAAATAAAAATTTCTTTGAGTTATTTGCCCAAATCAGACATTATTTGCACTTCATTTCATCCAGTACAAATAAAAAAAATCAGTTATCATCCACTTTATAGATTAACATAATTTTACTTTTGTTGTTTTTACTTTTACAACCCCTGTGGTGTTAATCTTGAATAATTGTACAGTTTATTGTTCTATCTTCCTTACTGTAGGCCAGGGGTCAGCCATGTTTATGACACAAAATGCCAATTCAAAATTTTCTCCTCAACAACTGTGCCATCACCAACTATAACGTGAACTCTAATACAACGAAATGCAAAAATGCATTTCCAAAATATCTTTAATTGTATTTAATTCTGAACAGCTGGTCAAACAGCTTTTTTACACATATGCTTGCACAATGAAAATGGACCAAAGTTGAAATAGTATTGCAACTATGTTTGTTTGAAACAAAAAGTACTGCATTTGTGTTATGTCATGCAATAAGATCGGATACATGAGAAGAAAATACCAATACCATTTCAAAGAAATACAAGCACAACCATTAACATGAAAATAGAAACAAGTGTATGCTTTAGATTCATTCATGTTTTGTTACATTATCAGACAGGACCAGAGGAACTTCATGTAGGTTCACTCTGTAATGTTGCTTTTATTTCATGTAAAATTAAATGTTTTACTCTTTTGTTAGCATGCTAATTATAGTTATATAAATTTTCCTCAACTGGACAGAATCATTTTGTCATTTTCATCCTCAGTAAATGGAGTGGCGATCAGCATTAACTTTAAAACGGGTTCACATTTCATGGTGACATTTGTCAAAGCAGAAAGGAAGTCTGGGTATAATCTGACCTTGTTTGGTTATTAATCAACAAACTTATCAATCAAGCTTTATTCATAAAATGCGCTTTTCATGCGTGCAGCTCAAAGTACAAACAGACGACACTTCAGAAAGTCTTTCCCTCCGTGTGCCAACGTGCCACAGGTTCCGACCCCTGCTTTAGGCTACGGCTGTGTCAGAATTCCCCAACAAATAAAACACTATATAGTGCGAGACTATCTAGTGCCCTAGAAAGCAATGCAAACACATGTTTTTTTACAACAGCAAATATGACATCACCGATTTCATGAAGTTTAAACCTAATAAATATGAGCATTGTTTATGAATAACATTTATCCTGTGTCCTAATGAAGAAAACTTGGATTTGTAATTTAAAAAAATTAAAAACATTTTTTTCACATGAAAAAAAAATCATTCACACGCAATGCATTGTGGTAATATTCACTAATCTAGTAAACATCGAGGCTCACTAGTTTTTCGCGGAGACTTGTGGGAAATTTCTAGGGCACTGGATTTGGGAATTGATTCAGACAGAAGTACAAAATAGAGAACGCACTACGTAGTAGGTCGTGAAAGAATTCTGACACAACCTGTGTCATTTCTATGTTCTAAATAAGGATTTTGAAAAGAATATATATAATTTATCAGTCCAGGATTCATTGAATCTTGCATAACCTGACCCCATCTATCTATATAAACTTGGACGATCTAATCATCATCTGATCTTTCTGGAGTTAACAAATTAAATGTGTTTTTTGTGGTAACGATGTAATCTAATACAAATTTCTAGATTTTTGTCAATGTTGAAATATTTTCAATACGATTTAGTCATGGCTATTAAATCTTGGAATGCAAAAAAAAAAAAAATCCAAAAATATTACAGAAAATAAAAATTCACCAAGTATGTGGAAAAAAAAATCTAAAACAGTTTGCTGCATGACAGCCCATGACCTTATGAACAAAGGACAGCAGAATAATGTAGTCTGCTTTGCAGATATCAGAAGGTCTGAAACATTTCCAGAAAAGCATTTTGAGGATCAAAGTTATTATAGCATATTTACAAAAGTGAGAAATTGTGAAAACTACAAATTTGAGGCTGCAACTATAAGTGTAGTCTGTTGTCCTGCAAAAATGTGTAAACTAAAACATCTTGCTTCTTTAAAGTGTGAAGATTGTAAGTGTAAGGAGATTTGTGTATTCTAGCTCAGTTACAAAGACAGCATCTGTGATTTGTGTGGTGATAAAACTCTCTCCCGTAAGAGCTCTCACCTTGGCGCCCACCTCCAGGCCGAGCTCAGCCTCCTTCAGCAGGCTCATCCTGGGCCTCCTGGGCTTTGTTCTTGGAGCAGGAATGGATATAACTCAGCTGAGACTGTTACCTTACTTAAACAGAAAAATCAAGAACAGGCAAAGAAGGTGACATCATTAAATCAAAGGGGAAAATATTTCACTTTGTGTTTCAGGCTGGTTTGAAAATGGTAAACTTTACAAAATAAACATACTCATACTGTGGCTCCAATACATCTGATTTAGTATTCAAAACATTTGAGGTGAGATTTTGACCTGAAATTTAGTTTTTTAGAGACTGAGATCCACATTGGTCCCACTAATAAAACAATACAGGACATTTGTTGTTTACCTCCAGGTGCCTCCCAAGTATTGTGTACACTTGTTTACCACTTTACTACCGTCCTTGAAGACCCAAAGCACTTTACAGTCACAGACCCATTCACCCAAACACATGCACTGATGGTGCCTCTGCTGCTGAACACTGGCACCGACCCATCACTAGGAGCAATGTGGGGTTCAGAGTCTTGCCCAAGAACACATTGACTCATGGGCGGGCAATGTGGGGACCGAGATTGGGATCTTTAGAAGTTGACCGTTGTGCCTCTGCACCACAGCCACCTTCCGGTTGCTAGTTACCTGGCAAGTGTAAAACATGCAACTAAACATGTGACAGCAACTATTGAGGCTTGTGTGGTTAAAACGCTCACATTATTCTGATTTTTTCTGCTAAAAACAGGTTGCCATATTTGGTAAACCCTCCGTTTTTATTGACAGTTTCAGCCTCAACATGTTTGTTTTGTGATGTCACATAATGCAGAAACACAATACTTCATCTCCTGTGTTTTCACTCATCAGAGTCCTTCTTCACCGCATTATCTAAAACCACGGTCACCTGCAGGCACGTGCTGACCTGTTGCTGCTCACCTGGAGGCTGTTGATTGCTGCTTTTGCAGGAAGAATGTCTCAAGGAACAGTAAAGGTCGAGTGACTAATTGTTGCTCCCGTCAGCCATGTTGCTGCTGCAGGTTGCTTCTGTTTGGAGCAACTGTGCAGCATCCAGGCTCTTGAGCGGGACGCCCGCGCGCGGCGGTTGCAGCTTCGGATACTTTCAGACGGTCACGCGGCGGAAAGCGGGGATGGGCATGCCCGGGATGCCGCGATGGAGCTCTGCAGATCGGCCTCCAGTTGTCACAGCGGGCTCTGCGATCCGTCAGGCTGAGGCGACATGACACCATTAGTGCCCCCACCTCCTCCACCAGTCCAGAGGCGAGCCTGACGCCGACGCGACAACGTCGTTCTTGGAGATGACCGTGACCAGGAGCTGCGGTTGGGTTCGATAGCGGGCTGTAGCCGTCGCGCTTACCATTCGGTGACTCACCGCCTCTCACTGCGGCTCGAGCGCCGTTACCATGACAACCGCCCCGTAGCGGCGTGACGGCTAGGCTTGGTCCACTGTACACAGATTCGAACCTTGGTCCACAGGTTCGAATCTGTGTGTCATAATAAATCACGTGAGCTCACGGCTATGGATGACACCCTCAGGCTCAGAAACAGGGAAGGTCATGTGACCTCAGGTGAGGATGTCCCTTAAACTATCAAGTCTGTTCATTCAGACTGATCCAATAAATCCAATAAACTCAGTCATTTCATGTTTTCCCATTTACAACACAGAGAAATGAAAGCAAATACAAACAACGGAACCTTTTCCTGTAGGTGCAGACATTTAGTGCTTTAATTAGATTTTTGCAAAAAAATGATTAAAAAAAAGAGCACATTGTCCACTGTTTTAAAAATGTTGCTTGAAAAAATGCCCATGTTGAGTTCTAAAATAATCCTGGCACGAATTAGCTTCTTAATTAATGCTTAGTCAGGTTTTTTAACGTGTTAAATAAACGTGAAAAAATATAATGTATGTATGGTATTAGTTTAAGGATACTTTGTTTTTCCATTGTTGTGATTTGAACAACCGTAAGAACCCATTTTCTGTCCAATTGATGCAGAAAACACAATTCCAAAGGGTTCAGATAATTTTTCTTGCAACGGTAGTTGGCAAAAACCTACATTGGCTTAGATAAAGGTTAAATTAAAGTGACTCTGATGGATTGATTTCTCTCAACAAGAAAGAAGACTGGTATAAAACACAGAAACAATAGTTAGAAAATGGTAAGAAAAGTGCCAAAGTCTTAATATGTGACACAACTATCTCTGTTTCAGATATAACTAACTGACAACATCTTAAACATCAGAAAAATAGTTCTTACACTGCTTAATCCAAAATCTGCTCTGTGTAAACCTATGTTGCCTTGAATTTAGGAATTTTAGCCTCTCCACCACTCAGAATAAAGTAGGATTAAAAGATGAGACAAATTTTGATAAAGGAACCTGACTTAAGAACTTTAACCCTAAAATTTAACCGTCAAAGATTTGGAATTAGTGCACATTTATAATTTATTACTGGCATGTAAATGTAGTTTTCACAAGATTTTTTTTTACTGTTATGATAACATAAAAAAATGTACTTTTCATTTTCACTCTTCTATCCCTCCTTCCCTGTCGTAAAATTTTAAATCAAATATTTTATACTGAAAAACATTGAAGTTTCTGGTCTTTTAAACAGACATAACAGTGGGGCAAAAACGTGTTTGGCAGCTACTGATGCTGTGAGTTGTACATAAAATGTATTTGTAAATCATACAATGTTATTTTCTGTGTTTTTTTTAATGTAATATTCTTTCTCTCGCAGTTAGGAGCTTGTTGTAATGCTAGGAGAATGTGGAAGCTGTGGGGATTAGGCAAAAGTCTTGGTTATCAAGTTTGAAACTATTTTATTCAGTAAAGGGTTTTGAGTTTAAATGTATATCAATTAGGATAGTTATTCAAAAGGTGTATCACTCAAAAAATATAATCGTAAAACTTGGATAGCAAGTACATTCAATTTGTTTTTATTGGAATCTAAGGGGGCTGCATGGACATTTAATAAAAATTATAATATTGTCTTCCAATGTTCAAATTAAAATATCAAATTTAGTAATGGGTGAAATAAAATTTCATGAAAAATGTGATTATAAATAACTAAACAAATCCTTTAAAGGTCAATTGTACCATGACTTTAACAGAAAAGTGAAATACAAAATAACTGAGACACCTGTCACATCGGGTGCTCAACTATGGAAATAAATGGCCAGTGGTCCCCAAAATTGAAGAAATGCAGTTCAAAATGATAAACAATGATTACCCATCAGCAGAGACGTTGAGGAGTAGATTTGGCTTTGCAGCTAATCCGTGTGATTTCTGCCATACAGCCACAGAAACAACCAAACACCTGTTTTTTTCCCATGCCTAGTGATCCAAAGATTCTGGCAAGATTTTCACAATTGACTTAGTCAAAGAATAAACATCATACAATTCACAGAAGAAGATATTTTGTTTTATAACAATAAGTTGTCAAACTAGACAAAATAAACTGTGAACATCATCCTGATTTTGGTTAAATATATTCTTAAAAAAAACATCGGCCTGGAGTCCAGATTGTTGATTGCCTTGAAATGTAATTTATGCTGAAAGATTTCTATATTTTTATATGTGTTTGCTTTTTTTGTGAAGAACTGTACCTTGCAGTATTGGTTGCGTCTGCGAGAGTTTTGTAATGATTATATTTCAATAAAAAGAAGAAGAAAAAAAAGGGGGGGGGGGGGTGCTCGGAACTTTGCTCAGGTTAATTTGTTCTTTCGCAGCCGGACCACTTTTGGTGTGACGCTGGTCTTTGACGTCATACCCGGCATTGTGTGTTAAAGCGGGCCTGGCGGGATCTCCGCGGGTCAATATTTTTAGGTTCGTTTGGTGAATCCGGTTCAATCGGAACCATCAGAACTGCAAACATGGTGAGTGTGAATTTAACGGAGAGTCCGCGTACTGTTCACTGTGTGGATGCGCAAATTTAAGCGGGAAACACTTTGTTTTCTTGATGGAGGCTTTTGGTGGGAACGTCGACTGAACGTCTTGGGCCCTTCGGTGATTCGGCTCCTGGCCCCCCTTTAATATATTTCTAGTTCGTTCCACGTGCGTGTGAGGGGACATTAAAGTAATTCTGGAAGCATTTAAGATTCGTCTAAAGCTTATAAGCTTCAGCCGAGTACTCGAAACGATACCGGCCGCTCTCTCTCTGCTGCTTTGGACTCTACTAGCTAGTCCCCGGCTCTACTGATGCTAAAATTATTTATCTTTTGAATTGTGTTCATTCATGTTGTATGGTATGACCTTGTAATTCCGTTAAAACATGTTTTTAGTTCTACGTCACAGAAGTTATTAAAAGCCTCATATCTATATAAATAAATAAATAACAATTATGTTTGTTTCCTGTAAGTTTTTCTGTAGTCAAACTAAGTTGTTATATCTGTTTCTCTCATGTCCCCAAAAATATGCGCATTCATATAAAAGTATCTGCATGCTTGAGATCAGTAGGTTGCAGGACTGGCACTCGTCTTTTGTTACACCATCATCAAGTCAATCTACATTCTTATTGTGAAATAAGGGGGACTTTTAGACTACAATTAAACAGGCGAAATTCAATTTCAACATTGATTCTGTTTCGCAGTTGGATTAATGATTATTTATTTGGGGTGAATAATATGGTTATAATATATTAAGGCAGCTCCGGCTCCTACGTTTCCACATGGCGGAAAACGTATAGGACTAATTTAAATACGGTATTGCTAATAGACTAGATGAGTGTTTTCTTGAGCTGTTTGTTTGATTTGAAATCAAACTTGGCTAAAATTGAGAAGTGTGGCTGTTGAACAGTGAAGTTCTTCTTGGTGATAATCAGCTGTTTTTTTCCATCATGTTCACCTTTCGGCAAATCCCTTCTGGCAATTCAGATATCACTAGTTTGCTAACTATCACAGTCGCAGTTACGCTGGAGTCCCTTCCTGAGACCTGGCATGCCCAGACTTTGGTCCAGTGTCCTTGGGTCATTGAACCATTGCGTGCCCTGGGAAGCGAACCCTGGTCTCTATAGCCAGCAGATTGAGCCATTCAGCCACTCATCTTCTCTGCATGTAGAGGTTCAGTGACTCAGATTATTGTCAAACAACTGAATTCTTACAGGCTCAATTTGCATGTTTGCAATCTAACTCTGATTTTTGGCTCTACGGTGTTCATTAAACATCATAACAAGCATTCTATTCTGAAAGTAGGGATTTAAAAAGAAAAATGTACATTTCATTAATACATTTATAGATTCATGCATTACAAATTTGACAGTGGGATTTAGTTTTTAGCCTGAAAAACTTTCACTAGATTCGCACTCTAGTCAGTTTACTCTGATGTTGCCTCATAATGATGGTCTGTCTGCCTTTTGAGAATGTGTAAACATTAATAAGATGATGCACAGCTTAAGTGAAATAATATAAAAAATATGCCCTGGTTTTATTACATTTTTAATACTTATTTTCCTTGGGGATCTTAAATGCACAATCGTAGTTGTATTTTGGAAACACAATCAAATATTGCATATTTTTAAGCAATAGCTTTTTTGACAGGGACTTATCACAAGGGAAAAACGTTAAGGTGTGTGGTCCTTAACAGCTGTAGTGAAATATCTGCTACCAGTTTGCACTAGGGTGATGATCCAGATTGTTTTTCTGGCTTGCAGACGGTGGGTAAGAGCAGTAAGATGCTGCAGCACATCGACTTCAGGATGAGGTGCATCCTGCAGGATGGTCGCATCTTCATTGGCACCTTCAAAGCCTTTGACAAACACATGAACCTGATCCTGTGTGACTGTGATGAGTTCAGGAAGATCAAGTAAGTTCCTGCTCTGCTCTCTCTCACTGTAACATTACAAATGTGTTTGCAAAAGTGGAAATAAAATGGGTACACTCAGCTTTATGCTGGAACTTGGTTTCTGAAATGTAAACTTTGGAGCTGGTTTCTGTAATCAGAGTAGATTGAATTTTTCTGACAAACCCAGCAAACATCCTCATCATCGACTTTTTGCAGCATCACCTCCTGTCACGGTTGTGTAGTTGTCCTCTTTTAGATTTACTGACCCCTTAAATTCTATGAAAATGTGTATCAACCGGACTACACAAGTGCATGATGGGTAGTGACTGTTTCCCTCTTTTAGGCCAAAGAACTCAAAGCAGCCAGAGAGGGAGGAGAAGCGGGTGCTTGGCTTGGTTCTGCTGAGGGGGGAGAATCTTGTCTCGATGACAGTGGAGGGCCCGCCCCCTAAAGATGTGAGTCTAAGTTACAGCCATTGGGACAGGAGCTTGTTTGTGTCGTAGGTTAATGTTTTGAATGCCTTCCTTTAGACGGGGATTGCTCGGGTTCCGCTGGCGGGTGTTGCTGGAGGCCCAGGTGTGGGTCGAGCAGCAGGCCGCGGCGTTCCTGCAGGAGCACCGATGCCTCAGGCCCCCGCTGGCCTTGCAGGGCCGGTTAGAGGAGTGGGTGGCCCTTCACAGCAGGTGAGCTCTGCTGGTCTGCCCTCAGGTGTGATTCACCTGCACTCCAGCGCTAATGAGGTTCTGTTTGCAGGTGATGACCCCACAGGGTCGAGGGACAGTTGCTGCAGCTGCAGCAGGAGCGAGCATTGCTGGCGCTCCGACACAATACCCCCCTGGACGAGGCGCCCCGCCCCCTATGGCCAGAGGAGCCCCGCCCCCTGGTGAGTACTTAATGGAGGTTGTCTTGGCATCTGTGACTGATTTTACTACACAAAATGGAAGTGGGTGTTCCTTCTGCAGCTTGATTATTGTTTTTCTTTTTGACCAACTCCTCATGTCTGTGTGCAGGTATGATGGGCCCTCCCCCAGGTATGAGGCCCCCCATGGGCCCTCCAATGGGAATGCCCCCTGGTCCAGGTCGTGGTGCTCCGATGGGAATGCCCCCTCCAGGCATGAGACCCCCTCCTCCTGGTTTAAGAGGTAAACTTTGACAACCATTTTTGTTGGAGTGTTAACGTGTGATCTTGAGCTGTCTGCTGATCACGCTATCTCTGTTTTAGGACCTCCTCCCCCTGGGATGAGACCACCCCCTCGACCCTAGAATGCTCTCCCACTCAGCTGTACAGATTTTTTTATTTCATTATTTTGTACTTGTGTGTTTTTAGGAGTTTTTCTGGCCTAATTGTGGAGTTTCAATGGAAACAAGTTCAATAAAGGAGTGGATCAGGCATCTTTGGCTCTTGACTATTTTTGCATTTTAGCCATTTCTGTCCTAGTTCTTTAAAATGTTTCCTAGATCACCTCTTGGTTTTTGGCACCTCACATTTCTTTGCAGTCAGTATGTAACTTGAAGCATCAAATAAGATCGATATCTGTAACCAAGGAGCATATTTTCTGCTGTTGTCAAAAAGTGTTCTTAATTAAATGATTGAACATTACAGGTTATTGAAGAAAACTGTTCAAAAGGAAAGTATTCACCTGTGTTCACATTTCACAGACCTCCAGAAAGTTGCGGCCACATGTGCAGTTTTGTCTTCAAATATAACATAAAGCATTTAATTTAAACTGTTTAATATCACAAACATAATTGGTAAAGTGGGCATTGACATTTACCAGTGGTTCTGTTGTTTTTTGGGGGGAATTTTACTGTTCCAGAAGGTCAATATAATTTAGATTTTGAGTTTGATTTGCATAATCTGGATTAGAGCATCTTTGCAAAATCACGTTTATTTTGGGTACATTTTACATACACGCTAATCTAAGAAGCAGAATGGTCAAATCACGGTTCGTCCTTCAGATGGGGTAACCAAAATTTAAAAGTCCCTGGCAACTTTTGTTTAAAATACCAGGATAATGGGTTTTTTATGATCAAAGAAATTCTATGTAAAACCTTGAATAAATCTAAGTTTAAGTCTAAGTTAAACTTTATTCTAAACAGTAAAGCAAACATTAAAAACCGTGTGACAAGACATCTGCTCTGTTGCTGCACTGCCCCCTTGTGTCCTTGGAGAATTGCTGTCTTTTTTTACTAGTCAAATATTGAGTTTTTGTTGCCTTACAATTTACCTGATTTTAAAAAAAGGCAAAATGGTTATTTCGGGCAGTGGAGATCATCTGGAATTTCAAAGATCGCATATGTTTAATCATTTACGGAAAGTCGCAATTTACATAGTCATGTGAGAAACCGGCAGGAATCACATGACCCTGCAGCTGTCACGTGATATCAGTCCTGAGAGCGGCTGACAGTAGAGCTCGAAGGAAGGTGAGGTAAGTGAAGTCCAGATAAGTTTCTGCTGTTTTTGCCGATCATGTTGTTGCAAAGCCCGGTTTTGGTTCGGGTTGTCCTGTGAGGTCAAACTAGATTGTGCGCATGTGTGAGCGCGCGCGCAGAGTTCGTTACATGAGGCTGGACTGAAATGTCACGATGCAAAACTATCACCATCCAAAAACCAAACAGTCTCCGGCGACAGAGGAAGACCACCCAATGAAAGAAAAAGAATCTGGAAGAACTTAAACCCGAAAACACAACCGAATTAAAAATGTTTTACAAGTTTGTTCAGATTTTAACAGAACTTCCTCCCATTGTCTGACTGGTTTGTGGGAAAATCTGAACCAAGCAATCCGGTTTAATTTCATATGCGGGTGAAACGATTGATCGGTTTTTGAACTTCATTCAGGTTCTGATCAATTCCATTTCCATTCCTTAAAGATTAGTGGGCTCGGTTCCGCCTTGCTCGTTATGTCATACGTCACGTCGAGACAAGTTTAGATCATCTTGTTTACTCGTAACAAAAGATTTAAGCAAAGTTCACTTTGTGTTTTTGACACGAGACAATATATATTTTATTTTAAGAAAATGTCACATTTATGCATTAAATCTATTGTTTTAATGCATAAATATGCTTATAAAAACGGGTTAACTTACACATTTTCATAGAACTAATACAATGAAAACATGTTTCATATCATTTACAGATTTTTTACATGTAAAAATCCCACTTTCATTGAAGTTTCGGTTGTATTTTTTTGCTTGAACGTCTTGGATTTGTCGTGTTCCTGTTGGGTAAAAACGAAAGTGTCTCTTTCGCGCCCCCTGCTGGAGTGGAATGTTTAAGCACGCGGGCTGTTCTGTTCCAGTTTGTAGTTTCACTGCGACATTGCTGTTCAAATTTAGACCAAGCTGCTTACGTATTTTAATTATTATAACTGAACTGCAATGTTCTCCACAATTTATGTTAAGTTACTTTTATTAAAATAAAGCAGTCTTATAATGTCTTTATTCATCCAAATAAAGCATTAATGCAGAATTCAAACCCAAGCAAGGCTAATGTTATTATTTGTAAATATTTTAAGTATAATGTATCATTTGACTAACCCCCCCCCCCCCAAGCATTGGTTATCTTTAACTGTGTGTTATGAACATTTACTGTATATGAGAACTGGACTGAGTGACCCCGCCACCCCTTCACGTTCCAAACGGGAAGTACCTGCTGGGTCCAAGAAGCCAAAATCCCATAGATTTCGATTGAAAAATAAACAGCTATTACTCTGTCATTAAATTTTGTCAGAATAACCATTCTTGTTCTATTACCCTTTTTAAAAACATGTTCTCGTTAATCCTCTGTTTTTCATTAATGACATTGTTTCTTTATTGCAAGTTATTGAAGTTAAACTACAGATATCTCGATGAAGTATGTGGTTACTGCTGGCCTCCATGTCAAATATACAAAAAGTTTGATTGACAGATTCTTCCAACAAGCTCACTCCTGACTGGTCAGAGTGGTTGCCATAGGAACAATGACATACTGACTCAGACCAATCGCTGCTTACTGATGATGGTGGTGTCCTTATCATAAAAAAATGGTGACTGAATTGACTTCACTTCATTGTAGCTGGAAGTAAGCCATTTTCTATGGGGGACGTGACATTCACTCGGTCCAGTTCTCATATACAGTCAATGGTCATGGTTCAGTATGCTTGAGTCACAGCAGAATGACGTACCGTGTTCTAGAGCTCTCCGTGAAATGTCCTCTGTGATGCTTTCTGATCCTTGGTAACCATCTTGGCTCTAAATAAAACCTTGTCAATCCAAAAATGGAAATGACAAAGCAGCCTGCAGGGAGGGATTATTGTTTCACCAGGATGTAGGCGATCAGTGTCACCCGTAGAGTCAAAAAGGACACTATGTTGACCTGAAGGAGTCATTCATAGAACATTTTCTACCATTCTGGTTCCTCCAAGAAACCTCATAAACTGTGCTTCCTTTGCATCCCCTTGGTTCTTGTTTATTTCTGATGTTACACTACTGTCTCTGTTTTTGAAAGAACCACTGGTTCCAGGTCCAGGTGTTGATGCTGTCCCTTTGCTCTGGTTTCAGATGCTGCTGTTTCTCTGGTACTTGCTGGCATCCCTGCTTGGTGCAGGTGCTGCTCCAGCTGCAGATGAGATCACATACCTGCCGGGTCTCCAGAAGCAGCCCAGCTTCAAACAGTTCTCTGGGTACCTGAGCGGAACTGAGGGGAAACACCTGCACTACTGGTCAGTGTCTCTCATGCACCTGTGGGAGGTGAATCGTCGTGTTTACGGACAGAAACCGTCTCCTGGACGTGTTTGCCTCACTGGAGCTGCTGCTTCATTTTCAGGTTTGTGGAGTCCCAGAACAATCCGTCCCAGGACCCAGTGGTGTTGTGGCTGAATGGTGGACCGGGCTGTAGCTCTTTGGATGGGTTACTTACGGAGCACGGACCTTTTCTGGTAGCTTTCGTTTGACCTGACCCCCTTTTGCATCAGGTTGTTGTGTGTGGCACCTGCTGACCTCTGTCTCCTTAGATCATGGATGATGGTGCTACGCTGCAGTACAACCCTTACTCGTGGAACAAGGCATGTTAAGGTCTTGACTGCAGCTATCCCGTTGCTGATTGAGTCTTAATGACTGATACGTTTTCTTTTGACACTCAGATTGCCAATGTGCTGTATCTTGAGTCTCCAGTAGGAGTTGGCTTCTCGTACTCGGATGATGGGAAATTTGCCACCAACGACACAGAGGTCAGTCAGCTCTGAAAACCTTTTCCGACTGTTGGTCTGGTGTCCAGGCGCGTGATGGTTCGTTGTATTTGCAGGTGTCCCTGAACAACTACCTGGCTTTGAAGGACTTCTTCCGGCTGTTTCCAGAATTCAGCAAGAACCAACTCTTCCTGACCGGAGAGAGTTATGGAGGAATCTACATCCCGACGCTCGCTGAGAGAGTGATGGAGGACGCCGACCTCAACTTGCAGGTACAGATGTGACTCTGCTGAGGCCCCCCCTCCCCCCTATGATGAGTCTGCAGCGGGACAGCTGAACCTGTGCTGGAGCACTACAGGATTGGGAACATACTGTAAACTTCAAAATCTTACCAAGTTTTTGTCTAGGTCTTAGTCAAATATCTGTTTAATTTTAGTACAAGACGTGATGACTTAGTTTTTACTGAGATAGAATTAGTTTTTTTAAAAACTACCTGTATTTTTTTTCTTCCTCAGGATGGGGAATTTCCCTTTTTTGTGACTTTTTCTTTTTACAAATTTTTTTTTTGTCTAAAAATAAGTAATTCCACTAAAACTCTCTTGTTTTTTATCAAGTGATTTTTTCATTTGAGCATGAAGCAGAAAAACGCACCTGGTAGGACTCATCCTCCTTCAGGGTGGGTGGAGGACGACGAGTCATGCTGGCTGTCAGTAAAGTTATCATTTTGTCGTCTACCGGCAGGGGGTCGCCGTCGGAAATGGGATGTCGAGCTACGAGCTAAATGACAACTCTCTGGTGTTCTTCGCATACTACCACGGCCTGCTGGGAAGCCAGCTGTGGTCAGACCTGCAGACCTTCTGCTGCAAGGATGGGCAGTGCAACTTCTACAACAACCAGAACCCGAACTGCAGCACCTGCGTGAGCCTCAGCAAGCCTGACTCAGTTTGAATGAACGTGTTTGCAGCCGTCAGCCATCTGAGCTCTTTTGTGTCCTCCGCAGCTTGGAGACGTCCAGGATATTGTCTACAGCTCGGGGCTGAATATGTACAACCTGTATGCTTCCTGTCCAGGTGGAGTCCGTCACAGAGTCAGGTGAGCTGTGAAAGACGTGCATTTGCTACAGTCGTCCTCTGTTAGTTCCTGATGTTAATCTTTACTTGTTAGTGCGGAGCGTGGTCAGCTGGTCATTAGGGACCTGGGAAACAACTTCATCAACCACCAGTGGACTCGCCTGTGGAACCAGGTGTGTATGAGACAGAGGACGGTTGTGTAAAGGATGCTGCTCACCTGGAAAACATTTGGCTACAGAACCGGTGTTTCTCTGTGCAGAAATTACTGTCTCTGGTGGCTCTGCATGAGTCTGTCCGTCTGGACCCACCCTGCACAAACTCCACCCCCTCAACCCTCTACCTCAACAATCAGTACGTCAAGAAAGCTCTGCACATCAGCCCTAAGGCTCTGGACTGGGTCATCTGCAGGTGAGTCACACCCCTGTTCTGCTGCAGCACCAGCAGGCCTCCAGTTGTTCTTTATCACCGGATTTGTTTGTGTCGTCACAGCGCCGAGGTGAATCTGAACTATGGCAGGCTTTACATGGACGTCAAGAAACAGTACCTGAAGCTGCTCTCCGCTATGGTCAGTGAATGCATCTGCACACCTTACACATGTTTGACCAGTAGAAACAGGAAACTGGAAGGATTTTAAAGACCGGAAGATTCTAGTTAGCATGGCGTGTGATTCTGGGTTGGATACAGACATCATCCTGACCTGTTCTCCCAACAGAAGTACCGCATTCTGGTCTACAACGGGGACGTGGATATGGCCTGTAACTTCATGGGAGATGAGTGGTTTGTGGAGTCTTTGCAGCAACAGGTAGTCAAAAATCCTCTTTTCACAATCCATACAGCCACTATCACAACCCCCCCCCCCCACTTCAGGAACAACCCACAATGCACAGCACTGCTTTCTAAGCCCAGATATAACACCCATGTTTGTACACCAGGTGCAAGTTCAGAGGCGTCCATGGTACTATGAAGATGTAGATGGTCGGCAGGTTGGAGGGTTTGTTAAGGAGTTTGACAACATTGCCTTCCTCACCATAAAGGTACACACCCTCCTCATCCTCAGTGACCTGTCACATGATCCATGCAGGCTCTGCTCATGAATTTTTCCTGTTTTGAATAACCCGTGTCCTCTGCAGGGTTCGGGTCACATGGTTCCAACAGATAAGCCTGTCGCCGCCTTTGCTATGTTCACCAGGTTCATCAAAAAGCAGCCGTACTGAACTCCTGCCAAACATACCTGATTACGGCCAGCCAATCGGCACACACCCTCTGCAAAACACCTTAACCAATCAAACTGTTTGCTTCTTTTTATGTTCCGCCATTGGAACAAGCACTGCCCAGTTTGTTTTCAGTTTGAATGTGAAATGTTTGATTTACTGACAAATAAATGTTTTTTAAAAGATGGCCCAACCTTTGTTTTCTGTTCTGCCCAGAGATGGAATTAATGAGCAACAATTATTAAAACATTGTACTCCAAAAGGTTATTTTAAGGCACCACACTTCTTACTTTTATTTTTCAAAAAATAGTACTCTAACTCAGATGATCCATGTAACATTTGTTTCATCCATTTTCCACATCACTGAAAGGCTCATTGATACCAAAAGGTCTAAAGTGAAATTTCCTGTTTAAACAGTTGATCCAAAACTTCCCTTCGCTTTCTTTAACTTGGTTTATCTCTTGTTGGATCAGTTTAGATCCGTTTGGTCTAAACCCTTTTGGATTATTTGGAAAGAATTGGATTATAAAAAATTTGATTTAAGCTTTTGCTACATATGAAGTTTTTCTTTCATTTTCATTTTGCTCATTAAGGAGATCTCAGTTGTAAATTGACACTTTGAAACCTTTTCAACTAACTTTTTAGACTAAATCTGACAAGTTAAAATGTTATTGAGTAATTTACTCACTGGTTACTGTTGGCATTTTTTAAAAGAAAATAATTAGAGGATTTCTTGACTGCTTGAGTTACTTCAGCAAGTAATTGCTGCATTTGATACATTTAATTTCAATGAGGAAGTATTCGAAATATCAAAAATAAAATACTAAGATTGTAGGGGAATTCAGAACAAAATTTTGGGACATGTATTCTGCCTTTTCACAGATTATACAGATACGTTCAATAGTATCTTTACTAACACAGTATGTAGTTAGTGTTGGGATTAAATTGAACAAGATTTTATATGGCTGTACAGTGGTACAGTGGTTAGCGCTCTTGCCTCACAGCAAGAAGGCCCCTGGTTCAAGTTCTGGCTGGGGGACCTGAAACAGAAGAACACTGTGTGGAGTTTGCATGTTCCCCCTGTGCATGCGTGGGTTTTCTCTGGCCATTCTGGCTTCCTCCCGCTGTCCAAAAACATGTTTCATAGGTTAATGGGTTGCTCCAAATTTCCCATAGGTGTGGGTGTGTGATATGTGTGACCCTGCGACAGACTTGTTCAGGGTGTCCCCTGCCTTCGCCCATAAGTGGCCAGGATAGGCCCTGGCAGCCCCATGACCCCGAAAGGGATAAACGGAAGAAGATGAATGAACAATTTTATATAATCAGTATATTTATTAATCATCAACACAGTGTTTTAATGAAAAGTACGTATTTGGCAAAAATAAAAGTATTTTGGGTTATTTGACCAACACTGACAAATTTGTAAATAAAATTCAACACGTGTTGTAACCCTTGTGCTATACTAGGCACTTTACCATTGGGAGTTGGGTCATCTAGACCCACTAGACAGTGCTCTGAACCTTTTTTCTTCAATGATTTGTGATCTTCACTGGTCTCCATGGATTATATGAAATCTTTCCACCTTTATCCACCTTTGTCATGGTAGGGAGAACATGTCAGTGTAAGGGTGGGGTCATCTAAGATAGCACAAGGGTTAAAATCAGTTATTTACCTCTCCCTTTTGGAAGTTAATCAAACGGCAAGAATAAATAAATCTTCCGCCAAATCTACAGACTCGATGCAGAGACCATTGCATCCCAGTCTGGGAAAAGAACATTAGAAATGAGACGGTGTTGTAGTTTCATTCTGGATTTATATACAGGTACGTGTTCAAAGTGTGTTTCTGTAAATCCTCAATATGCACAGAAGATAGACATTTGAAACTTAAAATATTCAGTTTTTATTTATTTATTTATTTTTATTATTTATTTATTTTTTCAGTTTTACAGTACAAAACAGTACAATAAACATAATTTGAATTTGCATAGAAGTTCTTCATACACAAACATTGAATTTTTTTGTTTTTTTTACAAAATATAAGAACATTGAACTATAGGGAGTGACCAGTAATTATCCATTTGTTTGTATTTTTGAAATAATATGTGACATATTTAAATTTTTAAACTTTTTCCAGCATAACATAAACCAGTTTTCTCTGTTGTTCATATGTGCCGTTAATTCTTCCATTTTATATATTTCTAATGTTAATTCCCACCATATTGATAAAGTTGGTACATAATGAGAAAGCCAATTTTTAGTCAAGCACTTTTTGCTTGCGACCAACAGGGCTCCCAGCAAGCCTTTATCTTGTTTAGACCATTCCTGTGGCATACATCCAAAATAAACAGTTTTAATTTCAAAAGGAAATGTACGTTTGAAAATCTTTTGCAGTGTTTTATGAACCTCAGTCCAGTATGGTTTGATGAGAGGGCAGACCCCCATTGATGTGAACATGATGTGCTCTTTGGTTTCCACATTTTCTCCAACATAACGGAGGGTTTCCATCGTAATGAGTCTTCTGAAGTGGTGTGATAAAGAATCTGATCAGACTTTTCCATCCATATTCTCTCCATCTTTGTGAAGCGGTACATTTCCATTGTTGTTTCCATATTGTTTTCCATTCGTCCGGTGTTATGTTCACTCCGGCCTCTTTCTCCCACAATGTCTTCACATATTCAGTTGAGTGAGGATTCTTGCTTGTCAAAAACGCATATAGAGCAGAAATATGTTTTCTAATAACATCACCTTTATATGCCTTTGTTTGGGGCAAAATTAGAATCATAGGCATACCATTTGAATATTGAGAGGTCGTTTTCTAGTTTTAGTACTTTAAATACGTTTTTCCATATAGAGAGTGTACACTTAACCCACGGATTACAAATATTGTCAATATGTTTTTGGATATTTGAGTCCACCAGAACTGATTGTATGGGAATAGGGATCAAATTCTCCTCCATGTCTTTCCATTTAGCATTATAGTTCACATCACACCAGTTAATCACTGTTTTCATTTGAGCTGCTCGAAAATAATCCTTTAGAGAAGGCAGGCCCCACCCTCCTTCATTTTTATGCAATTGTAGCGTTTTAAGGCGAACTCTGGGTCTTTTACCTCCCCATATGAAACGTGATATGGTTTTATCCCATTCATGAAATTGGTTTTGAGGGATATTTATAGGTAGTGTCTGGATAAGATAGAGTAATCTCGGTAAAATATTCATTTTGATGGATTCAATTCTTGAATATAAAGAAAGAAAGGGAATCAAGTTCCAACGTTTTACATCCTCAACTATCTTCTTATGTAGAGGGATGTAATTTTCCTCATATAATTTATTCAGGTTTTTAGGTATGTTTACACCTAAATATTTTATTGATTTTGTCTGCCATCTCATTGGGTATTGCGCTGCCAAAACGGCTGGAGGGCTGTAGTTGTAAGCAAGTATTTGAGTTTTGTCCAAATTAATTTTATACCCAGATAAGTTTCCAAAATGTTTGCACAGATTCATCAGTTCAGGTAAAGATTTTGTAGGTTGTTCTAAATATATTAATATATCATCTGCGTAACACGCCAGTTTGTGTTCCTTTCCTTGAATGTTTATTCCTTTAATGTCCTTGTTTTGTCTAATTGATTGTGCCAGTGGCTCTCAGTATAAGGCAAATAAAAGTGGAGACCAGGCGCAACCTTGTTTATTTCCTCTCTGGATTGTAAAGCTGTTTGAGAGGTAACCATTAACTTTGACTCTTGCCGTGGAATTGGCATACAGAGCCTTCACTGTTTCAATAATTATGTTATGAAACCTAAATTTGGTCAATACTTTATACAGAAAGTCCCAATTTACTGAATCAAATGCTTTTTCCGCGTCTATACTCATGAGCATAGCTTTATTTTTAGATATTTCTATCTGCTCTATTATATGCAGGGTTCTGCGTATATTATCTTGTGTCTGCCGGTTTCTTATGAATCCAGTCTGGTCGTTACTTATCAGACTGGGTAAGAATTCTTCCATTCGCCTGGCCATAATTGAGCTAAACAGTCTGTAGTCTATATTAAGGATGGAGATTGGTCTATATGAGCCACGCTCGGATTTATCTTTACCTTCTTTGGGAATGGCAAAAATAATGGCTTTGTTCCAACTTGGTGGTATTTGGGATTTCTTTAAAACCCAGTTGAATGTCTGAAGCATTATAGGGATCAACTCGTCTTTAAATTCCTTGTACTACTCTGCGGTAAAGCCATCAGAGCCCGGTGATTTATTGGTTTTTAGACGACTTATGGCTTTCCTAAGTTCCATTTCTGTGACCTCTGCTGTCATTTTTTCATTTTGCTCTTCATTCAGAGTTGGTAAGTTTATAGAGTTAAGAAAATGATCAATCTCGTCCTCCGTCCCACCAGTTACTTTGGAGTATAAGTTTTTATAAAATGCTTCAAACGCCCCATGCATCTCACTTAATTTGGTCATGATTTTTCCGGTTTCTGGATGTTTGATTTTGCTTACAGTGCTGTCAGCGATTTTCTTTTTCAGTTTCCATGCTAAAATTTTCATTGATTTGGATCCACCTTCATAGTATTTCTGTTTCAGATACATTAATTTTTTCTTTATCTCTTGTGTACTCAGGTTATTTATTTAATTTCTAATTTCTTTTAATTGTTGCAGCGTGCTCGTTAAACGGTTCTTTTTATGTTTGCTTTCTAGTTGTGTTAACTTCTTTTGTAATTCTTCAGCCTTTCTATTACGCATTTTCTTCCTATGGGAGGCGATTGAGATAATTTTCCCTCTTATGACCGCCTTTAATGTGTCCCATAGAATTGGAAATGACACTTCTCCATTATCATTTATTTTAAGAAAATCGCTCATTTCTTTCGTTATTTCTTTTTTAATATTTGTGTCTTTAACCCTTGTGCTATCCTAGGCACTTTTACATTGGGAGTTGGGTCATCTAGACCCACTAGACAGTGCTCTGAACCTTTTTTCTTCAATGATTTGTGATCTTCACTGGTGTCCATGGATTACATGAAATCTTTCCACCTCTATCCACCTTTGTCATGGTAGGAAGAACACGTCAATGTAAGGGTGGGGTCATCTGAGATAGCACAAGGGTTAAGCAGGAGTGAATTTAATTTCCAAGAGAATAGTTTTGGACATGTTTTTAGATGAATAGGTAGATATAATGGTGCATGGTTGCTTATATATTGACCCCATTTCACATCTTTGGATTGTATCCTTATCTTTACCAAAAGTTAGGAAATAATCTATTCTGGTATAAATTGAGTGTGGAGCCGAGTAGTGAGAGTAGTCTCTCCTTGTAGGGAAAAGTTCTCTCCATATATCTATCAAACCCACCTCCTCCATGAGTGCAGAGACTTTTTTATATAAAGTATTTTGTTCTTGTATTCTCCCACTAGAACTATCCAAGTCCGGCCTTAGTCTGATGTTTAGGTCTCCACCACAAATCAATAGACCTTGGGTTTCTGTTACCATTATATTAATAATTTTTTTAAAGAAACTCAAGTCGCTTCCTGGTGGTGCATATACATTCATGAATGTAATTAGATTACCATCTATCATTCCCCGGACTAAAACAAATCTACCTTCTTTATCCTTAATCTCAAAAGACTTTTCAAAATTCACATTTCTGGAGATTAAAATTGCCACGCCTTGCCTACGGCCAGATTTGTATGAGGAGAAAAACATATTTGTGAAGCCCATTTTCTTTCATTTTTCATGTTCCTCATCATTTAGGTGAGTTTCTTGTAAATACACCACTTGCGCTTGTTCTTTCTTCATCTTAGTTAGCACTCTGCTACGCTTAATAGGATTTGTGAGTCCATTGACATTAAAAGAAATAACTTTAATACCTTTCGTCACTCTGGAAAAAAATTGCACATTTCAAAATATAGATATCTTTTTGACTGGTCAACTCCCTTAATGAACAACAGTTTTTATTTTTAATTAAAATCAAATAGATTCAGGAAAGCCTGCTTTCAAGCTTTGGTCATGCAAAACATTCATTTACACAGATTTTTCCAAAAAGCAGAATGTATCAAACAACTACCTTTGGCAAACCCTTATTAACATATTGAGAAAAGAAAATGAAAAAGTCTCGATGAAAAATATTTTCTGAACATAGGATAAAAAGAGACGAACACTTTACATTTACACTGCATTTTTAAACAGACGTGAATGCAGTTTCTCAAAGGTGCAATTTGTCTTGGTACTAATATTGTCTGCTCTTTTATGAGCACTTCAAACAAGACTTGAATTTATTTCCACATTGACTTGACTCGGAAAAAAATGGCTCAACAGTCTAAGACGCTTGGATGCATGTTTTCTGCTGATGCTGAGTCTCTCAGAGATCAAGAGAAATGCGAAAGTGCTGTGCTCGTTGGGCCAACTCCTTTGCAAACTCTTCGGCTTCGCTCAGAGCTTGTTTATCTGGGAAGTGCAGCGCCGCCTTCTTGGTGGCCACCGCCAACTGTTTCAGGAGAGCACACAGGTGGTTGCTTTTACACAACAAGGTCTGATTTGGCTTTTCCCGTTGGGCCTCTCTGCACAAGGTGTCCACTAGTCTCTGGCCGACCATGATCACCAGCTTGCTTTGTGAGATAAATTTCTCTGGAGGCTGGCCATCACGAACGCTGCCCACAAATCCCACGATCGCCTTTTGGAGAGCTCCAAAATAAAGCCTGCAGTGTTCTGACATTGGGGATTTTTTGTGTTCCTCTGTGCCTTTGTCAGAGGAGGGATGCTGGTCATCAGGCTCTATCTGGAAGTAAAAAAAGAAGCCTTTGCTGTTTTCTGGGTTGCAAACATGACATTCTCAGATGTACAGAAGTTGTGTTCTGTTGTGTACCGTTTTGGAAGCTGGTGTAACGGCCTCTGTCTCTTTCATTTCCTTTGGTTTCTTTTCTTCAGTCTTAGCCTGAAATTAAGCAAAAGCATTAATTTTATGAAGAATTTTTGCCTCAACAAAAAAACTAAACAGAGTTGAGGTCCAGTAAACAACATCTTATCCAATTCTTGGACCAATTGGGTGGTTAAAGACACAAGGAGTGAGAAAAACCCTGAAAAGTTAGATGGTGAAATGATATAACAATATGGACAACGCATGTCAACGAATGTATAACAAAATCACAGTTCCGACTGAAATCAGACTGGAAAACAGTAAAAGTGTGTGGCTAAATATAGATTTAAGTGACATCTAGAGATATTTAAGTCTTGGGCTACGTTCACACCGCCCTCAACAACCTGCGTTCAAGGGAATGCTTTCAATGAATGTAGCATTACTTCTTACAAATTCTGGGTCTTCTTCAATTATGCACTACAGCTTAAAAGGTATGACTAATTTAATTTTCTTCATCTTCTTATTAATTGCATTTTGCAGCTGTACCTGAAGATTTCCTGCAACTTGCTGAAATGTACCTGGAATTAGGGTAGGCCTTCTTTTGCTAACCATCTTTTGCTAACTATTCCTGTGACATTAGTCTTCAACTGTTGATTCAAAACCTTTGAGACTTTTACCTCAAGCTCCACATAGTCATTGTTGTCTTCCACCGAATCTTCATCTTGTTTGTTTGCATCAGAGCATTTCTTTGCATCCCCGGTAGCTGGGGAGCTCACTGACTCCACACTTTTCTGAGGACCTCTGAACAGGAGCTTGCCATTGGCGTTGATGATAGAAACCAGGCGCATGACATCATCCGGAACAGTCCGTGCAACCATCACAAAACGATCCAGTTGGTCAGACGTCTGGACCTGGCCAGAATCTTGACAGAGTTTGTCAAGGGGCCATCCTTCCGAATCCAGAGCTCTCACTGTTTGTTGCAGGATCACACCAGAATCCTCTACAATGGACAGCTGCTTATAGAGCCTGGTCTTCAGATTGGTGTCAGTTAAGCGCCGTGCATTTCCTTTAATGTCCAGGGTAAAGTTTAGAAAACAGAGGAGAGACTGTGAAACAAGCTCTGCAGCATCTTTGATCTCCTTCAGATGTTTCTTCAGATGCTCCTGGTGCCTCCAGCTGCTGCTGACAAACACCATGAGTTGTGGCACAGCCCTGACAACAGAGTTTTGCAATTCAAGCAGTTTGTGGCCGACCTCGTCAGGGCTGAGTGTGACCTCACGCAGAAGCTCGGGGGAAGAAGAGCTTAAAGCCAGAGAATCACACGAGCTGGTGGAGGAGCTGCTGGAAGAGCTGGAGGCTGTGCTGATCCTTTGGATGTCTCTTGAGGACTGATACAGAGTTCTTCTCCGCTCTGGCACCACTAGTTCTTCACTTCTCGAAAAGCCATGGAAAGACATACAGTCCAAGTTTCTTATTCGCTGCTGACAAACTCGTTTGAGTTCAGAAGTGTTGCTTGAATCCCTCCTGCACTCAAGGAGTTGGTTCCCACAAGACGTGTCACTGGCAGCTTGGGTGAGTTCTTCTTTCCTTGGTGGAACATCATACACAAACTCCTCATTAAGCTGCGGTGTTGGTGGTTTTTCAAAAGATGGGACACGGGATAAAAGTTTGGGTGGACTTGAGACTTCAAGAAAGCGGGATTTTGGTATGTCATACAATGAGGAAGCCGGATTGTTTTTCTTGATAAGTGGAGAATATAAAACATTAGTGTCAGTTGGCTGGCTGCAGATGGTTTTGGGGGACAGGGTGTTGTAGCTGTGTCGGGGTAGACCTGCAGGCACATCATAGATCCACTCAGGCGTTCTGAGATTAGGGAGGGTGCTGTACCCAGTTATAGTTTTATGTTGAAGCTCTGCGCTTGAAGGAACAGGGATGTCATAGTTTGGGTCTAGAGGTGGTGGAACTGCAGATATCTGAAAACAAGAGCAAACTTATTAGGGGTGAAAAGGTCATCATGTCAGCTTTTAGATAAACAGAAACTATGATGTACAGAATCTTATTTCTAGTATGACAGCATAAATATCATATTCTAAGGACCATCAAATAACCTAAAACTTACTTCAAAATCTCCAGCACTGTTGGGCCTCAAAGTCTCACGAGCACCAAACTTCCTGTCCAGCTCTGAATTTGAAATGATCAAGTGTTTTTCTGACTGGGAAACTGATGATTCCTGCAAATGTAACAATAACAAGCTTTAAACTATGCCCCTCCTACAGGGTAAATGCATGCAAATGTACAGTTTAGGTGTTTACATGTGCTCACAGTGAAAAAAGAGGCCGGTCTTGCTTGAGAGGGAACATCATAAACCTCTCCTTTTGGGCTGGATGCCATGTTGAAGAATGGAGGCTGCAGACATGAAAACAGGCTGTAATTTTCAGGCTGACAGCTGTGATTAAAGCTTAGACGTAAGTCACCCTTCTTTGTTTTGCCACATTTGAGAGGACAATGTTTACCTTGGAGCCTATTGAGCTGCCCATTAGGTGTAAAAAGTGAACAACCTTTGTAATCAAAACCACGCTACTAATAAAATAAGGGCGCTACTGTAAAGTGAAGCAGGACTCCCCAGAAGCAGGAGAGGAAATGCTGAGCTTCTGGGCATGTTTCAACACCCGCTCTTGCACAGGTAGTCAGTGTTTCTGGGGTCTCTTCGTGGCATGGGTTTCTGTTTGCAGTTAAATGTGTCTGAAGTTTGTGTCTGGCTAAGCTTTATTAGCCCATAAAGACCCTAGTTCTGCATGCCTGTCCCTATGGAGAGGCACCTCATCCCCATCTGTAAGCACTTTTGGCAGCAGGAGGTTCAGAGTCCTGCATTTCTGCAGCAGTAAAATAAACTAGTCATGTGAATCGCTGTTTTCCAAATAGGGCAGTGAACTTTGACATGATATCCAAAGACTTGTTAGCATTTCTGTTTACTAAAGAGAATACTGAAGGGAAAAAAAGCAGTTCATACCGTGTCTACAGCAGGTTCTCCTGTGTTGTGTCGAAATGCTGACTGGACCGAAAATATTGAGGTTGATGGAGGAGCAGATGGGACCTTGTAGATGGCTTTCATGGGTTCGTAAACAGGGCTGGTGATTACTCTGGGCACGCTTGGGATTTGGTAGATATTCTGTCCGTTGTCGTTAGCCTGTTCTGTCTCTTGGTTTAAGGAGTTCTCCGTGGCTACAGGTTGTGGTAGGAGTTTGAGCCTGTTGGCAGGGGCCAGGCCGTGCCGCCCATAGAGCAAGCATCTCCACCACTCGCTGGTCCCAGACACATTTTGATCCAGCACAGTTAAGATGTCTCCTTTCCTGAAAGCCAGCTCATCTGCACACTCTGCCGTGTTATCGTACAGAGCTTTGGCCAGTTTATTCTGAAATGAAATAAATGGAAATGAAGATTTTAAAGATCACACATAGACACATATCTGGAATGAACAGAAGAAAAAAGACGAGGAGCCTTTTCTTAATGGTCCTACTGTAGTTTTTTTTATTATGTAGTTGCAAACTTAACATTTACAAATATGTAGCACATCAGGAAAAAAATGAAAATTAAATTATTTAATTTTATCTTAATAAACAAACTTGTAATAAGGATATTTAGCAAGTTTTTAGAATCACAAGTACTTTGGTGTCAAATAACACTTTTGGTCCTTTTTCACACCTTTTTCACACAAGTTCAAGCTTTTATCAACAGAAAAAAGTTCCTTCAAAGCTTCCTTTTGCAAAACTTTTCAACACAAGGCTTTATTTTTGTTTTGCAGAGCTCTGCAGCCTCTGAACTGAGTTTGGATTTTATTTTTTCACTACTTATTCCGCTGTTGCTTAACGGGTGCATGACGGATCTCAGATATACTGGGCTCCAGGAAACATGTCTGTGTTTCTGATACTCAGTCAAGCCTTCTATACCACCCTGGTACTTTAAGTGTTCAGGAAGTTATCGCTACATAGCTTAATATAAATACCAACATGTCAAAGCCCAAACCACCAACAGGGTTGAATTCATAGCTATCACTTTGTGGTTTGATGTGCTGCATGGGGGTTTTCACTGAGGTTGTCATTCACCATTTAAATTCCAGTAAAAATAGAGAAGTGAGAAACACTTGACTCTCTGGGTCTGTTAGCTTTTTTATGTGCTGTTGTAGTTTTCAAAGTAATAAACTTAACAATCAGTTCCAAATGCTTGAATCCTCCAATACAAGATCCGTGTAAATTGTATTTTTTCAACCTAATATATAATGTCATTTTCTTTATGAATTTAAAAAGTGTAGTTGTTCCAGACCTGCAAAGGAAAGGAACAAAAATAGTTTTAACTTACGGTTGTCTTGAAATTGATTCATGGAATAAATTGTGTTTATCATGAAGCCACTTGGATGAGTGGTGAAACATTTCAAGGGAGAAGATTAAAAAGTCCCTCACCACTCATCTTTTGATCCATTGTAAAAGCGTTCCCAGTGATATTCGAATTATGATGATGATGATGATGATGTTTTACCATAAGGTACAAAAAAATTAAGAAAAACTGTTGTTTTCTAGGACAGTTTCTGCAGAGCGGCAGGAGATACTTCAGAATGGAGTGTAGCAGGGGGCTTATAGCTTCTATGTCACACCAGCAAGCTTTTTTCCAATGGCATTTTTGCGTCTGCTCCTAATTCACAATAATTCGAGTAAAGAAATGCAATTTTAAACTTAAATTCATTTTCTTTCTCATGTCTTTTCTGATTGGTTTGTTTTGGCAGGAGTCTTGCTGTTTAGAAGCAGGATTTTATTTTTTATAGTTTGCCAAGTTTTGGCTCACTGTGTCCATCCCTCCAATCGTGTTTATCAAGTGTGTTTGAGCTTGACTGTAAAAATTGCTGAAGATATTGCGACTGTGTTTTGCTTTGTTTTGATTATTTTCCTGCCTTTTTTGTTCAGTAGCTATGATTAACTTCATTTGTGAATTGAGCTTCATAAAAAGTGGTTTATAATAAAGTTTTAATTGGAATGAGAATATGCAGGTGTTCTTCATTGATGGTATAAAAGAGACTTTTTGGCATTGACATACTACAGGGCGCCCTGAGATGTGTGACCATTGAACTTTGAACTTGTGACAGAGAGACACTGTTTGAATGATGGTTCATGCAATACAGATCCTGAAATAACCACAGCACTCCATCACGCACCACCCAGCTTCACCGCCCTCTGTGGCGGTGAATCCTCCCCAACAAAAAGCCCATTCAGACACCGACATGCTCAGCACCTGTTGAAGCAGACCGACGGCAGCAGACCACACTGCTCCTCAATAAAGCAAACACAAACACACACACTCTCCCTGTCTAATCCTCTGGGTCATGCTACACAAATGCAGCAGAAATATGTTGGGTCAAATAACAGTCAGCAGTTGAGCCACTATACTTAATGCCCCATCCTTGACATCAGCCTTTCACAGGTGGTTTCACTGCTGTTTGGCGTTGTGTTTTGAAGGTCATGATGAGCAACGTTGATTTGAACTACAACCTGGTAGTGGTGAAAATGTTAACTCAAGCGTTGTTCACACAAAGGCACTCTCTTCCTCGCTCAGCAACCTAGTTACCTCTGTGCCTTTGAGCCTCCACTGCCTGATGAGTACAGTAACAACAGCTTCAGCTGTCAGGATTCCGGCACACGCCTGCTTGTGCAGACCAGCCTTCTGAGCAGCTGGTCCTCAGAATTTCAGTGTTGCAGCTGCCTCTTTCTACCCCCTGTCTCAGCCGATTTTCTTGTGCTGCGGTCTGTTCACAAACCAACATTGAAAAAGGCGCTTCTGAAATGCAGGCAAAGGTGTCTCTTTTTGGGCATAATGTATTTCTAAGGGTTTAAAGTCTGAAAAGAAACTATGCTGTGATTAGATTATAATCCTCTAACCCTTGTGCTATCCTATGACCCCACCCTTGCATTGACGTATTCTCCCTACCATGACAAAGATGGATAAAGGTGGAAAGATTTCATGTAATTCATGGACACCAGGTTCAGTGCACTGTCTAGTGGGGTCTAGATGACCCAACTCCCAATGGTAAAGTGCCTGGGGTAGCACAAGGGTTAACATGCTATCCTAGGCACTTTAATATTGGGAGTTGGGTCATCTAGACCCACTAGACATTGCGCTGAACCTTTTTTCTTCAATGATTTGTGATCTTCACTGGTGTCCATGGATTACATGAAATCTTTCCACCTTTATCCAAAATGTCTTTAATAGAATCAAATAAACACAAAGAAAAAAGTATTTTAGGATCTTTCATATTCCTAAATACTGCGTGCTTTATCGGGGCCTGTTTGGATAAAAACAGAACTGATTTCCTGGAGATGGTAAATGTTTTTAGATCAGTTAATGAGGGCAATTTCCCATGGCACACTTGACCATCTCCCACGGCACACTAGCGTGCCCCGGCACACTGGTTGAAAAACACTGTTCTAAACAACATTTAATGAGTGTGCAGTCTGCAATCATGTGGACATAACTGCTTTCCCCCTATCTTAATTTGTTTCAGTTGATGCACTTGCCCTCCAACACAAGGGATTTTCTCATAATTACATGACTCCATATGGAGTCTATCCATTATTTTGGGTGCTAAGAGGCATGAACTGCTTCTCCCCCATGCACAAAGACACATATAGATGGATTTAGAAAACAGAAGGTTATTTAGAAACTGGTAAAACTTTTTTTTTGCATGAAACATCATTTTAGTGAACTCTTCAAACATATTCCAAAAACACTGCAGATTATTAGAGTTGAAACTGTTTGTAGAGCTGTATCTTTGTTCAGATAGCTTCAGTGAGATCAACCAGAAGTGCTGTTTGCATCTGTTTAAAGACTCACTCCATTCAAAATAGTGTTTTTTGGTATTTTTAACATGTTTGAGTGGCATTTTTTCACATTGAGGGACATATATACGGAAAATTAAGCTTAAATTTCTTTATTAAAATTAAATGCAGAAAACTGCATTAACTGCAAAAAAATGCAGTTTGAAAATGAGCTTATTTGTAACATCGAAAATACGCTGGGCGGGCCACAAGCTCCTTGCTCCGCTCCATTCTGATGTATCCATTTGCAGAAATATAGATCCATGTACGTCTTTGTCTTCCTCGTCCGAGCTGGTATCAGGCTGGTAACTGTATGGCTCATCGTTTTTGCTGCAATGGTAATGTTAGGTTGGGGGTGTTGGGGCTGCAAGCTAGTGGGACGATGTGTAAACAGATGAGTGACATTTGCTAGTAGTTATTTTTCTTGAAGCAAAAAAGGCGGAATAATTTTATTTTCATTTAATAGGAAATAAATTCAGTCATAAAGGGTTAAGCGTGTGTAGGTTCAAGATTAGATTAGGAATAATGCTTCTCTGCTCTTGGAAAACTGTTGATCAGTTCTCAATCAGAAGGTTTCATAATTGACTGCAATATTTTTTAAAAAGTTTGTTATCAGTATAATTCACTGGTGTCTTCAAAACAATATTTCAAACTGCATATAGCCACCAGATTAAATCATGGACAAAGATCAGCACATATTAAGGTGAGAGGGCTAAAACTTTTGTAAAATCAACACCGGAAGCCAACGATCCAAGCAGATCACAGAGATTTCAAGCATATTTACTGCATTGACTGGTTTCCTGCACATTTGGGCTTTCTGTAAAAGAAAACACTGGCCATTTTAAAATGTGCAAAACGCATAAATGTCTCCAAGAGTGAAGAAGAACGTGCAAACAGTTTTACTGTCCTCCACGTCTCAATAAGGGGTGATAACTCTCCAAAAGTCCAGGTTTTAAACTGTTGCTGCACTGCAGTTTATTGAATGACTGAAAGAAAATAATGCGCTCATCTGCTGTTCTGCCATATCATGTTGTGCTTCAAAAACAGGAAATCCACTGGGGCAGATAGTTCTCTTCCACTGTTCAACTGTTTTAGTTGTAGTTCAGGAGAATTTCATAAGCCGGGGAAGTTGCTTGTTATTTCTGTTGCAACAGGACAGAATTTGTAATGTTCACTGAAAGTTGGCTAACTTTAGTTAACATCATTTCACACGCGTTTGACTTGCAAACCCAGCAGGGCAAAAGAGAGGATTGGAACAGTTTGCTTGTGGAAGAGGAAACATTTGTCATTTTACATCATCATCAACTGAAATTCGCAGAAGTGGTGATTTTTACAAAGCACATTTACACTGAAACGTATTAATCTTACTAATCATTGGCTGACATCCCTGTAACTGACATACATTTCTCACATTGTGCAGTCCCTTTGAGTGTTTTGCTTTTTCTCTGTAAATTCCTCAGAATGAGTGGGCAAAGAGGCTAAAACAAGCCAGTGGAACTGGAAGTTTCAAGTTCATGAAACGTTTGCTTTTTCTATCAATTGTAATTCAGCCATTAGGAGAGAAGTTTACTAGTGTCAGTCAGTATTTCTGTCAAAGTCCACTTTAAACTAAATAGGATTCATAAGTCATCAGAGGCAAAAACACAGTTCCTACACAACAGAGATGCCCAGGTGGGAATCTGCTTGAATTTATTTTACTCTCAGGATTGTCTGCTTGAACAGAGTACCTTCATCAGATATGATCTCTTGTCTAATGGCTGATCATCCTAATAGATGAGGTGACATACAAAGATTCTACATTTGCTGAAGAATAAGACTCTTCTTTCTATATGAAAGAGTTTCACACAGGACAGAGCTGTGTCACAGTTAAAATACTCTATTCCGGCCAGTTCGGTGTTCCACATGGTTTGGTTCTTGCCCCTTTTATCTTCTTGGCCAATTCTACATCTCTTACCATATCTTCTGCGTGACGTTACAGTGTTGTCACACATCTCTGTCTGTGCAGCTACCAGTCTGGACAATCAAGCCTCTACAGATGATCCAAAATATGCGCTGCATGTCTCTTTTTTAATGAGCCCAAATAAGGACATGTTCCACCACTGACTTTCATACTCCAGGCTTTGACAGCTGCCTACAGAGTGTCAATGTAACAGCAGCTTCCTACCCAAACACCCTCATCGTCTGCAAATACAACCCCAGTCTCCACCAATTCTCTGTCAAAGAACAGCTACCGGTGGTCTATTCCACAAGCCACAGAAGATCATTGCCTGCTTCTTTTTCTCTCATGGTTTATTTTCGTTCCCAAGTTATTTTCTTTTGAACGGTTGGAGTTCATCTTATGCAACACTGCCTGTGTTGTAAATGCAGGATGTTTTCAGGCTGTCTGGTTCACTCAGTGTTAAAGAGGACGAAAGCAAATGAAGAAGTGGGTGTTTTCAGCATTCTTCACTCAGTCTCATTGAATTCACTGTTATCAGAGGCTTTAAGCCTTCCTTTCAGTCCTCATGAAAGTGCTTGGTTGTTGTCTCATGATGCACTGGGTACCTGTCCTCACTCTGTTATCTGTTTTCTCCAATGATGGATTTTTTCCCTCTTGTTGTCCATGTTTTAGCAACCTTTCAGTCCATGACAGACAACAGATGGCGTCCCTCTGTGTTTCTGGATCTTAAGGAAATCTCTTTCTGTAGATTTGTTTTCATTTTTGGAATAATGTGCACGCTCAGGACAAACCAGTTGCTAGGAGGAGGTCACCAAGCATCTGCTTCATCAGATACATGACCACCTTTAGCCTTTTAGACTAGGAGTCTGCAACTACATGTGGCTCTTTGGCTTTGAAACAAAAATGCAAACAGTTTAAATAAAGAATGAATTTTTTTGGTAAAATTATTTTATTTACTTTATTTTTATCGTTTATACTTAGATTTTAAAAATAACTGAGGAAGTTTATTAGCTTATTTGACACTGAGGGTGGATTTTATTTTGAAAAGAAGCTTGTAAGTGCTCCTGAGAAAAGTGAAAAATGTAAAAATTGTCATTTGTAGAAAAATATAACCCGGTCATAATTCAATTATTGTAAATATTTAAAAGCCAAATTCTATAACTGAATAATGGCCACAATATACTATAACACGTACTTGGACTTTGTGGCTCTAGCTGGGTCAAAGAAACTGCACTACATTACTCTTTCAGTATTTTATTGTTGCAGACTCCTGTTTTAGACTCTAAGGGTGTCGGAACCAAAAAGCTCCACATATGCAGAAGAGCAAACTGTCCTAGAGTCTAAAACTGTCTTTTTTTGTCATATTGTTGTTATTGTTCAATCTAAATTCGTTTAGTAGATTTCTTCAAACTGGAGTATAGTTGTGGCAACACAGGCTGATTTTTGGTGAATTTAAATG
This sequence comes from Oryzias sinensis, assembly GCA_037389245.1. Lineage (NCBI taxonomy): Eukaryota > Metazoa > Chordata > Actinopteri > Beloniformes > Adrianichthyidae > Oryzias > Oryzias sinensis. Next base: position 18,368,934 of record CM074493.1, read on the forward strand.
GACTAGATAATTTAAATCTAAAAAGAAAGAAAATTTAAACTGGAAGCTGCATGATTTGGTGTGCACTACACTGCACTTTGTTTTTTATGAGCCGCAGCAGTCACTGATCACAAGGACCATATTGTTTTCACAATTCAAAAAGCTATAAAATACACTCATATCACCTCAAAGAAAAGAACTAAGCCCAAACATAAATCAACAGTGTGTAGTACAAAATAAGCGACACAAATACACAGTCAACTTCTATATTGTAATTGTATTGTTTAACTCTATTATTATGCTGCTTCTTTCCTTCTGCAACTTTGAGCCAAAATGCGACCCCTGCCACATGCCCCAAAATGCACCAAAATTTGCACACACCTAATTTTGTGATTTTTTTTTTAAATTAGATCTCCCATTTATGTTTGCATGAGAATAAACATACACAAAAGCTAACAGGGTAGGAATTCTGGCTCCAACAGACCAGAAAAGCAACATGAATTACTACAAGTAAGCTCTCTTTAGCTGCATCAACAATCAACCAAGCGGTTTGCGGCCTGCTTGATATGAAGAAAAAAAAACCCACAGTGGGTGACCCTGTTTCACAAATCAGGCAGGCTGCAGGATCCTTGACTTTTGACAGAAACTTATCAGGCCGCTTGCACGCTGGTTTAATTATACTCACACTTCCTCCCTCTTTTTTCTTTTGCCTACAGGGTATTGTTACTGTGCTTTTGCTCTGCTGCTCATTAGCTGTTTACAACAAAATAGCACAGTTGGGACAATCGTTTTTGTCCTTCTGTCATTAATTTCACATACTTTACATGAACATATTTGTTGCTTTTATTTATGTTTAACAATTTCAAAGTAGTACACATGTTTTGTTATTATTATTATTTATTTTTTAAATACTTTTGATAGTTTTTTTTTTAAGTTCTGCAGGAATAAAGTTGATTGAAATGGAGTCAAATGGAATACCTTCAAATGAAAAAAGAATCTTTCAACTCAAATCTCAGAGTTTTGCATTAGTATACTTCCTGGTGTAACATTTTAGCTCCACACAAAAATATAGTGTCTTATTGCGCAATTGTTTTTACATAAATATCAGATAAGAATGGCGTTTACGGACTGTTTTATGCCTCATCAATAATCCATTTGCTAAATTCAGCTTTTAGGGATTCGTCTAGTGGAGGAAGGGGACTACAGGCCATCGCCACAGCCACCCTGATATTTTATTTGCACTTCCAGAAACATGAGAGCTTGTAACAAATTTAACTGTGGAAACTTGGACCACAGAGTTTGTCATGTTTACAAAGTTTTTGATTTATCCAATTCAAAGACACTTGAACATGGGGAAGTCTAAATTAAACCATCATGAGAATTTCTCTGAGAACCAATTGTCAAAACTCAAGGAAAGATGAAGATCACAGTTCTCAAACAGCAGACCTCGAGGGCCGGTGCCCTACATGTTTTGCAGCTAACCTGCCATTGAAACTCTCTATTGGCTAAACACACCTGATCCAGGTAATCAGTAGCAGATGAGGAAGGAGCTCTTAAAAACCAGCAGGATGCCGGCCCTCGAGGACTGGAGCTGGAGACACCAGAAGATATTTGTGTTGTGTTAAATACTAACACTTGGACTTTTGATGAAGCAGAAGTTCTGTTTTTTATGTGTTTCTTCAGAAAGAAAATGAGGGCAAAGTTCCCTTTTGCAAAAATCCACCTGAACAGATTTTGTACTCTTCCAGATCAAACAGGTGGCTTTTGTTTGACTTTCTGATTGCGAGCTGATCAACAGTTTTCCAAGAGCAGCAGATCTGGGAAAGAATGTCTTTGAAGGAAAATAATCAGTGTGTTGCAAAGTAACATTTAGGTCATGAATCCCACTTAATAAAATGCTGGTTGAGGTGTGAACGAGCTATGAACGAATGTCAGTGAACACCAATGAAAAGATGCAATGGTGATGTGAGAGGGCTGATAAAATCACCCAGGAAATGACTAATTTGGGTTATTTCTGCTTACCGCATACCAATAGCTGCAGAATCTGGAGGTGTTGCCTGTTTTTCTCACCAAGCTACTTCGGTTTTTATTTTTATTTTAGGTGGCGTTGATACTTTTTGAACTTATGATTTCAAATGTTCTGTGCAATCCTTCTTGCATGACTCAACAAAATAAAAGTCCTTTATCTCCATGTGATGGAAAGTAGGGAAAGTTCTGTTGTCTCCGTTTGCCAGCGTCCTGCTGGGTGAAGCCTAACAGCTGGGTGAATACAGCTCGTCCAGGATAAAAACAGACACTGAAGGAACCGAAAATGTCCAATTCTGAATAATCCTGACTTGGCTGAGGAGAGGTTGCTTAAACTCAGATCGTCATCAACCAAACCAGCCTATTTTTAAATCCTGGGTGATGATGAGCTCAGTTGTTCTTCAGAAGGGTGGGGGCAGGGGTGTAATCAAAATGGATGTGTGTACAACAGCTGAGCCATCGACGGCATCTGGAGAGATGCCTCTTTGTTCCTAATTCAGCGGTGTTGCCCCACAAAGAAAATCCAGGAATCTGAGCAGTTTTCTCCATAGAAACGCCACCCTGATGCCGATGAAGGACACCACTCGGGTCTAAAGTTGATGCAGAAACTGCGGGGCGAGTGTGTTTTTTGTCAACTGTTGCATCAAGGCTGCAGAGGACTGGACATGTAATTTTTCCCCATTACAGCGTGTAGGAGATCTAGTGGGTTTTTGAGCTATAACACTAATCAGTTAGCACATTTTCCGAATTCTGATCACCACTGAGCAGATCATCTCCATTCGTGAAGCTTTTCCACTAATAAAGCTTACTCTGAGCTCAGCAGGATAAAGTTTCTCAAGTTACAGACAGGAGCAGAGCACTTCAGAGATCTGCAAGTGTGAGGGGCATGACCCCCCTGAAAAAAAACATCACTTTTCTTGAATGGAACTACTTCTTACTCACCATGATGGTCAGGTAGGTGTGCCCCCTTCTTAGTGAAGCATCTCACTCCCAGCCGGCTGCGAGGACATTTGCAGATCAACGCTTCTCTTCTCCTTCAAGCATGCTGTGTGAAATGTGACGGGTGGCCTGCAGTTTAACTCCTGGGCGGAGGAACTGAGAGTCAGAGCTGCTTTTCTTAGATCTAATTGGTTAGAGGGCACCACTGCCCCCACCCACAACACACACTCATACAGTGACCACATGACCTTTTCTTTTTTTTTTTGATCCAACAAGGAACTGCCTCATATTGTCAACATTCTTCTAAAAAAGCAGAAATGGATTACAACCGTTTTTTTTTTAAACTACATTACAGACAACTGGTAAAAGAAAAAAAAAATTCCACTTTCAGAAGAAGCTTGCATAATCCCATTCTGAATTTTAGGGTAATTTATGGCAGAAAGAAGGAAGGAAGTGGAGTGGGGGTGTCAAGCAGACATTTTTTGCAGTTTTGTTGTTGTCTGGACAACAGCAACTGGTGGGAGAGCTGGGAGGGAATGAGGAAGGCAAAGAGGTGATGGTCTTTCAAAGAATACTGCCAGAAGCATTTTAGTAAATCAATTCAAAAAGAAAATCACTATATAACTTCACATGACAAACAGATTAACGTATGTTATAAAGAACATTTTCATTTTATTGGAATGTGACAGACTTATTTCCTTCATTCTGTAATGGATGCTCCATGTATTTTGAGTTTGTCCGTCTGCTTCCTGGCCTTTACGTGGCTGACTATTCTGGACTGAAATCATTATAAAAATCTTTAATGTTCAGAATGAACTGGATTATAACAACAATATTCTTTTCAGTTTAATTCGATGTTTTTTTGTCTTTGGTGAAGAACTTTAAGACAATCCCTGTTTTGTACTGGCCCTTTATTAAAAAACATTGAAATCATATTTCAAAGCTTTTTTTCTTTCAAACGAAGTGTTGTTGTTTTTTTGGAAGACTAAAACAGATAATTTAAGATGGTTGAGGTAGAGAGTAAAGTTTCTAAATCAAGAGTACTTTGGAGTGCTGTGCCATTTACAAATACTACAAATTTGAAGAGTTTAGTCTCTAAATTATAAAGGAAGGCAGTTGCCTTTGCAACCACAATAGCCCATGGGACTATGCTCCTCCAATGGAAATCAGATAAACTTCCTTCATTTGATGGCTGGATTAACCCTTGTGCTATCCTAGGCACTTTAACATTGGGAGTTGGGTCATCTAGACCCACTAGACAGCATGCTGAACCTTTTTTCTTCATTGATTTGTGATCTTCACTGGTGTCCATGGATTACATGAAATCTCTCCACCTTTATCCACCTCTGTCATATCGATTGTGTAGCATAAATAAATAAAAAAGTCAAAACCAGAAATGCTTTTTCATTTTCAAAATGAAGCTGCATTTTTTGACTCAAAATTAAAATGAAAAAGTAATCCACCAAAATGTTTTTTCATTTCCTTTTTCAACACTGCTTATTCTGTCACTTAATTAAAATGATAAAGAAAATGGTATTTGACATTTCATTTTCAAAAAGTTCTCTTGTAAATATGTAGCAAAAGTCATTTAGAAATGTCTAATTTGACAATTAAAATGGATTAACAGAAATGCTTTTTAATTTTCAAAATGTAACTGCATCAAATGACTCAAAATTAAAATGAAAAATCAATACTTCAAAATGCTTTTTCATTTTATACTTAAGAACCGCTTGTTCTGTGTCATACGTAAAACAAAAATGCAGAGAGGGGATTGCATTTTTGTTGTCACATCCACCCTGCGAAAAGTGTCTCATAATTCAATTCCACTTCGCATTTCCTGAGGGGAAGCGGGGCAATGACGCCAGTGCTGTCTCCGTGTGTCCGGCTGCTAAGAGGCACAGTGAGTCAGGGCCAAGATGGTGACCGCGACCGCATGTAAGAAACTTTTGTGAGTTCTTAAAACTTGGAATTCGCTGCACAAACTGTTTTTTTGCCGACCCTTTGCCTTGAAACCACAGTAAAAGTTTTTCCGTGAATATTCTTCAAATTAATATTTCGAAATCTACACTAACAATGATGAAGAAATCAGAAGAAAACCGCGGCTCACTCAACCGCAGCAGCTCTTTGGAAAATATGGAAGTGGATGCTTCTAAGGAAAAACGACCCATCAAAGAAACCCATGCCTATGCATGTCAAATGAATGATGATGAAGAATGCTCTTCAATGCCAAATGCACCCATGAAACATCCCCCCAAGAAGGTGAGAGGAGAAGAACAGCAAAATTATCCTGATAAAAGCGCTGCAACTGAGCCGACTTTGTCTGAGCTTCAGTCCACCATTATCAAAGCAGTTACCGAAAAAATTAGCGAATGAGCAGACAAAACTGACGAAGCTGTGCTTTACTCATTTTGTGGTATTACAGATTTAGGGAGAGAATTTAAACTCTCTCAACTAGCAGATGACACAACATTTTCTTTGGCCACTAAACATGAAATAACAAATGCAATCAAAGGAATCAAGGACTCTGGAGTCTCTGGATTAGAAATGAACAAATCTGTCCTGTTTCCACTTAAAGATTGTGAATCACCACAAAATAGACGGTATTCCAGTTAAAACTTCACTTACATATCTTGGTGTAATTATTGATAAAAATGAAAAAAATCGCAGCGATGTTAATTTCAAACCAATAACCAATATCAAAAGATATAACATGTGGTTAATGAGAGATCTTTCTCTGAACGGTAGAATTCTCTTATCTAAAGCTGAAGGAATCTCTAGATCTGTCTATGTGTCTCTGTCTTTAGAAATGCCAAAACACATCTGTAACCTATTAAACAAAACATTATTTGATTTTATTTGCAGGAAAAAATGTCATTACTTAAGGAAAAATGTTTTGTGTAACACCAGAAAACACTAACAATGATGAAGAAATCAAAAGAAAACCACGGCTCACTCGACCGCAGCAGCTCTTTGGAAAATATGGAAGTGAAAAAATTACAGAAAAAATTAACGAACGAGCAGACAAAACTGACGAAGCTGTGCATTACAATACTGTCCAAATTGACAATTTGAAGAAGTCACTTGAGTTTTGCCACCAGGAGGTCATGGACTTGAAAAAAATAAATGAGAGCCTGAAAAAGCAATGTAAAGAGCTGGAGAAGAAGGTTGGAGAGATGGAAACCGAAATGAATGATGCAGACCGCTACAGCAGAAGAGTGAATCTACACCTGACTGGTGTCCCTGAAAGAAGTCCAGAGGACGTCAAAACAAGAGTCAAAGACAGTTTTAAGGAGATGTTACCAACCAAAGACCCTGCGGTGGTGGTTTCAGCAATCGACATCGCACACAGAGTTGGAAAACCCAGCGGAAATGAAACCAATCAACGTCCCCGGCCAATAATCATCAGGTTCCTGTCCAGATCGGCCAGAGATCTCCTGTGGAAAATTCCTAAAAAGAACATCTACCTACTGGATCATCATCTTCGTCTCCAGGAAGATCTCACATCTGCTGATAAAGAAGCTCGCAGTCGCCTATGGCCAGCAGTGGAGGCAGCCAGGAAGAAAGGAGAGAAAGCCTACTTCATTGGAAACAGGGCTTTCGTAAACGGCAAAGAAATATTACTGAGTTAAGCTGAACTATGTTTGTAAAGGTCAGTATGACGGTATAAACAGACTCATAGTTTAATGCATATTGAATATGTGCAGCGGTTCCTGAACAAAACCAGGAAGTTCCCAAGTTAATTTTCTCTTTTTTTCTTGTTCTTTATAGTACATGTCATTATCTGTTCTAACTGTGAATGCCAGGGGTATCAGAGACCAATTGAAAAGAAAATGTGTTTTTTTATATTGCCAAAATAAAAATGCAGACTTTTATTTTATTCAAGAGACACACGCTTCTGAAGCAGATAGGGAGTTTTGGAGAAGTCAGTGGGGTAAAAATATTTGGTTTTCTTTTGGTAGCAACAGGACAGCAGGGGTAATTATTTTACAGGGAAAATTTAAAGGCCGCACTCTTGAGCATTTAACTGACAAGAATGGGAGATAGATTATTCTTGTAGTGAATTTTGACCAATTTTATTTTATTTTAATTAATACATATGCTTCTAATTATCAAACAAACAACAATACAATATTTTTAACATTGGAAGAAAAAACTAAGACACTCCTACAAAAATATCCCAACACTAAGATTTTATGGGGAGAAGATTTTAATGCTGTAATAAAGGGCCACCTTGATAGATTTCCCCCCAGAAAAGAAGACGCAAAAGAGTTGAAAAACATATGTAATAGACTTTATTTGATTGACATATGGAGACATATGACAAATCCTGATATGAAAATATGTACTTGGAGCTATAAGGACAGATCTCAGTGTTTCCGCATTGATTTTTGGCTCATTTCTAGTGACATAGAAAATACAGTTGATTCCGTTGAGATTATACCCCATGTTTTTCAGACCACAATACAGTGTCCATTAAAATTAATATGGAAACTGATGCACCCAAATGCAACATAGACTATTGGAAATTGAATAATTTACTATTAAAAAATAAAGAATTTTCTGATGAAGTAGAAAAAACTAATTGATAAATACTGGAAACAAGCCTTTACATCTAAAAAAATATTCCAATAGTTGGGAGTTAATAAAGTATGAAATAAGATCTTTGGCAATATCATTTGGAAAAAAATGCTAAAGCAAAGCAAAGAAAAAAATCAGAACTAATAAGAAAAGTAATGATTATTAATGAAAAAACAAATTTATCTGATCTAGAACAAAACTTACTAATTTATTAGCATTTAGAATTGAATAAAGTATATGAAGAAAAAGCACGAGGAGCATTTGTAGTTAGAACCAGAAGAAAATGGTTGGAACAAGGTGAAAAATGTACTAAATATTTTTTCAACTTAGAAAGAAGAAATTTCGAAATTTCCTGTCTACGTCAAATTAAAATTGGCAATTCAATAAGTGAAGATACAAAAAAGGTTTCTCAATATATTGCAAAATTATATCAGAAACTTTACACTAAATATTGCTTTAGAGAAGAAGATACTGAAGTATTTCTTAACAATATTAAAGATAAGATTGGAAAAGTCAGTGAAACCTTTGAAAAGACTTGTGACCAGAAAATTAAAACAGAGGAAGTGGAAGACTGTATTAAATCTCTTAAAGATAATAAAAGTCATGGTAATGATGGACTAACAAGTGAATTTTATAAATCTTTATTGCTAAATTGACCCCTTTTCTAACAAATTTATTCGAAGAACATTGGAATATTGCCCCCAACTCTCATACAAGGCCTCATCAAACTCATCCCCAAACCACAAAAAGATAAATTATGCATAGAAAACTGGAGACAAATTAGTCTTTTAAACAATGATGCTAAAATATTCGCTCTTATTTTTGCCAAAAGATTAAAACCAGGACTGGATAACATTATTGATGAAGAACAATCTGGTTTCATGCCTGGTAGAAATATTGCCAACAATATCAGATTAATACTAAACATGATGATTGATCATAATTAATATATTACAGATGATAGTTTTATCTTATTTGTAGACTTTTACAAGGCATTTGACACAATAAGTCACAGTTTTATGATTCGAGTTATTAAAGAATTTGGATTTGGTCAAAGATTTTTAAAAGCAATTGAGGTTCTATACAATGGATGCAACAGCTCCATTAAACTGGCACATGGCACAACTCCCAGATTTGACATCAATAGAGGAATCCGGCAGGGATGTCCTCTTAGCCCTTTTCTCTTTTTACTAGTTGCTCAGGTTATGGCCCTTCATATAAAATAATGTCCATTTTGTGGTATTACAGCTTTAGGGAGAGAATTTAAACTCTCTCAGCTAGCAGATGACACAACAATTAAACATGAAATAACAAATGCAATCAAAGGAATCAAGGACTGTGGAGCCTCTGGATTAGAAATGAAACTTAACAAATCTGTCCTGTTTCCACTTAAAGATTGTGAATCACCAGAAATAGACGGTATTCCAGTTAAAACTTCACTTACATATCTTGGTGTAATTATTGATAAAAATGAAAAAAATCGCAGTGATGTTAATTTCAAGCCAATAAATTAAATAAATTATCAAAAGATATAACATGTGGTTAATGAGAGATCTTTCTCTGAACGGTAGAATTCTGTTATCTGAAGCTGAAGGAATCTCTAGATCTGTCAGTGTGTCTCTGTCCTTAGAAATGCCAAAACTATGGTGGCTCAGAACACAACACATTAACTTTACACACAACACATTAATTTTACACACAACACATTAACTTAACACACAACACATTAACTTAACACATAACACATTAACTCACAACACAATAACTCACAAGCCAACACATTAACTCACAACACAACACAATAACTTACAACACAACACAATAACTCACAACACATTAAATCACAACACAACACCTCACAACACAACACATTAACTCACAACACAACACATTAACTCACAACACATTAAATCACAACACAACACCTCACAACACAACACATTAACTCACAACACAACACATTAACTCACAACACAACACATTAACTTACCTCACAACACTTTAACTCACAACGGAAGTAAAGCAGCAATTGAGGTGCTTTTATTCTGAAATTTCCACTGGGCTGAGCGGCTAACTACCTAACAGAAAGTAATGTCACAGTGAGCTGTGGAGGGAGCATGATTTTTCTACAGGAGAACCTAGCAGTAGTGTTGCCAGTTTGGGCGGTTTTGGTTCTAAATTTGCGGGTAAAAATGGCTTTGGCCGGGTTTTCATAATTTGGGCGGTTTTAGGGGTTGTTCTGCATTTTTCCCCCCTCATGAATATATATTAGGGGACAGCGTTAGGTCGTGTGGCTGTGAACTTCTATGTACTGAAGCTCAGTAAACGCACCAGGCAGAGACGCTTAACGGGCTCTGTCATCTAACCTGTTGTTGGGGGGGCGCAACGCGTCGCCTCTTAGAAATTGTGTTGCCTGACACTGCGGCTGAGTGTAGGAGGAGCCACCAGCTAAAGTTATGGTCTGATCGCTACATGGATCGGTGTCTGTGTTTATCAATCCTTTTATTATTAGTCTCAACTATCTTTTATTTTGAAAAATCATTGGATCGGGTGCTAAATCACCAGGAGGAAACTATTTATCATCTGTTTGTGGACTGCAGACATATAAATATGTTTTGGATTGAAGTGGGAAACTATATTGGAAATATAACTAAACAGACTGTTACATTTTTAGATAAAGACATTATTCTGGGTTACCTTAATGTCAAAGTAGACAAAGATTGTATCTTCATTACACAATTGTTTTTATTATTGGCAAAATTCCATATCCATAAAGCCAAATGGTCAAACTCCAACCTAAATTCTAGCAGTTTTTGAGTGGAATCAATCAGTAATGTACCATTATCAAACATCTGCAAAACCAAAAAGCAATTCAAACTAATTTAATTTTTGAAAAATTTAAAATTTATTAAACCCCAAAGATTTTTGAAGTAATAATTCTTTTTGTCTTATGTTGTATATGTATGTGTATATATTTATATATTTTTTGTTTTATTTATTATATTTTTCTGCAATATGTACACATTTCAATTCCCCCTGAGACATTCACATTGTTATTGTATTATGTTATTTGTCAATAAAGTATGAAAAAAAAAAAGCTGAGAGGCACAGTCATGTCCAATGAGTTATATCACTAGAGCAGACACGCCCGCATGGGAAGCCTGGCGGACAGTGGAGGAGCGCGACGCCATCTTGGTGAGGTCGTCGGTGCCCACATGACAATGATTTCTATAGCCTTTAGTGGCATCTAAGTAGCTTTTATACAATATATATTTATAAATATTTATACATATGTATAAATATGTAATATATTATACATATAATATATATAGTTACATCATTTGTTGTTGTTAAATAAGAGAAACTGTCAGCCTTAAAAGTTCAAACTTTGATGAAAAATGCATAGTTGCAGGACTTCTTGAAATAAAAACAATATTACAAAGCATTTTTAAAAATAATTTCTAAACATTTAGAAATTTTAGACCTCTTTGACATATAATTTAAATTATTTAGAAAAGCCCAACAATAAGTTAATGATAACAACAATAATAATAATAATAGATAATAATAAATCAATAGTAAGTCAATACAAATAATAAATAATAGCAATAAGTAAATAATAAGCCAATAAATAATACAAATAAATCAATAATAAGTCAATAAATAATAATCCAAAATAAATAAATAAGTCAACAAAAAGTCCAAAAGTTAACAATAGATTTAACCTAAAAAATAAAAAAATATAAAACAAAGAAAAACAACAGATTTACTGATTCATGTGAGTGATCAATTGGGGAACACAGATTGTATGGTGCCGGGTTTCAAGCAAACAGTCTGGCCTCTTATCAAAATCTGGTTCCACAAAATGTTTTAAACAGCCAGACTGTTTTACTAGTTGGTAACCACAGTGATCCATCTGGGTTAGCTCTTTTGATAGCTAAGGCCCACTTTTTCCTTAAATCTGAATCCATTGGAAACTGCAAGAAAAGTTCAGTCACTGAGTCAGAGATGTATAAATCTATATTACTATAATAGCCTAGTCCTAGTATACTGTATATAGGTTTAACAAAATAAAGTTTACATTCATGTCGACATCAAATTATACGTACATCATGCAGCATCATGCATCTCAACATGTGTACTATATAAAAAAAACGTGTACTGTTAATGAAGCCCCTGCAGCTTTAAAAGAAAAAAAATTACCTACCTGTGAAATGTTATGCCTTCCTCCTTCGTGGACTCATTTCTCCGATTTTGGCAGTTGAAACTCGCACAATGAACTGGCCTTTTGGAAAAAAAAAATGTGTTCACATGCATTCACTGCAGCAGTAACTTGACCTCACCAAGATGGCGGTGCTCTCCTCCCACGAGGAATCACGTGATGCCTCCTCTAGCGATATAACTCATTAGTCATGTCTAGGAGCAGCTTTGTGTTAGCGGCAGGGGAGATGGCTTTGTGACGTTTGTGCTCCCCTGATGATTGTGCACAGCTTCTCAGGACTACGTAGCAGTATTTCTGCCCTATGCAGTCTGGAGATTGGGACCACAGCCTCCTTCGGAAGCCCTGCTGTCCGCACGGTTCGAAGCTTCTCCCTCGGACTTGCTCTTTGGACGGAGCTAAACCGGTGTGGGTACCGGATGTTCTCGGGTTGCCGTATGTTCTCGGGTCCTTCGGGGTCCTTCCAATGAGTTATATCCCTAGAGGAGACATCGCGAGGAGAGCACCGCCATCTTGGTGAGGTCAAGTTTTGAAGACCAAACCACTTTTTATAACATTTAATAAAGAGCTCTGTTTTTACTTTCAATCACTTCATTATATGAAAAAGAAGAATGGCTTGAAATTGCTTAGTTTTGTTCAGAAATACAAACTTAACGAGTACCCCTAACTTAACTAGTATTAGACTATTTAGATTTTTTCTATGTTCTTTTATTTTATTTTACTTATGTTTTTATTTATTTGTGTGTTATGTTCATTGTTTCTTTTTTTCCCCTCTATTCTTTATTTTCTATGTTAATATGTTATGTTTGGCTTCGAGGCAATATTGATTACATTGTTATTGTTCGTTGTTAACGTTAATGTCATTGTTAATGTATGATACCGCAATTATCAATAAAGTTATTTTAAAAAACGTAGCGACGTTAACTCATTGGTCGTGGCAACTTACAGCCAATCAAATTGTGTGACGTCATCATTGGTCGAAGGACCCCGAAGGACCCCGAGAACATACGGCAACCCGAGAACATCCGGTACCCACACCGGCCTTCTACTAGCCCAGAGAGAAAGCTTGTCCGGGGAAGCTTCGAACAGGAGGAAATGCTGCTTCAAGACCTTAGAAACTCTCAACCATCATATGAATTTGTGTTCTCAGTTGTGTCCAGACAAAATAAAGGCTGATGTTCATTTCCACATATTTACATCCAAGTTTCTCATTGCTGGATTGGCCGCCTGGAGTTCTGTTCCTCCATTCATTGCTAATGTTTTTAGCACGCATTATTAGCCTAATGCTAACACGTCTGTTGCCCAAAACCTTAAGTATGAAGATGTATATGTATGCGCACATAAGTGTATCTGTATACGTGTTTGAATACAAGTAGGAGAAATAGAGAAAAACATTTGAAAAATTTCTGTCTTGGTTGTACACTTTTTATTTTATTATTTTCCCTGATGTGTTGTTTGTAAGGGAGTATTGGGGTGGTGTGGGAGGGTTATTGTGAGGTTTCATATGGTTAGGTCTGTAATAAAGTTTATTGAAAATAAGATGAAGAGTTTAGACCAATGAGATCCAAATACACAGAAGAGATGAAAGCAGTTGTCAAAGTACCGTCTACTTCCCTTCAGAAGATCAATAGACTGATCGCCTTCATGCCAGGCTGCGTTAAAGAGAAACTTCATTGTTAAAAGAATCCTCCAGAATACAGCTGTGTGTCAGAGTACCAGTCCATCTGTTTGGGGCACACCTACTGCAGAAAATATCTGTCAAAACATGCAATAAAAAAAGCCATTTCATCATTTAAACTCTTTATTTAAAAAAAATTGGCATTTCAAGAAAAGTGATAAAATACAAAAGTGATAAGGACACTAAAGATACAGAAATGTGAGTTATGTCTGTGTGCACTGAAATCCATCCTATGGCACATTTTGTCCCCCAGAGTTCTAAAGAAAGATGAAACCTACTGAGGATCTGCGTTTGCTTCCCTCCTAATGTCCCAGCTGTCTTTATGCTCAGAACCTTTTCATCCAAAAACCTAAAAACATTCCCGTCAGGAAAACAAAACTGTTGGATGAGATGACGGAGACCTCCGATGCAGTTGGACCCCCCTCCCCCTGGATTCAGTCTGTGGTTGTGCGGCGGTACCAGAAGCGGGCCCTGAAGTCGTCGCTGCAGGTCATGAAGCCGGGGTTTGTGGGCGAGTGGACGATGCAGCGGACGATGTTGTTGTGGCCCAGAGACAGCAGGTTCTTCCGTTCAGCCGTGCGGGAGTCCCAGCAGCAGAGGCTGATGGTGCGCTCGTCGGGCAGCAGAACATAGTCCTCGGTGTGGTTGAACACGCCCTGGGTGCGATGCATCTGACGGCCACTCAGCCCCGCACCTGGAAGGAAAAAACTTAAATGAAGGAAGACACAAGGCTCCAGTTTTTTCTCCCTTTCTGTTTCTTCCTTACCTGTGTACTTGACCAGAGTCCGGCCTGTGGAGATCTCCCAAAGCTTGACCACCGAGTCTTTCCCACTGGACAGGACGTACTTGGAGTTCTTGGAGAAAATGGCGGAGCAGACTTCCGCCCCATCGTGCGCCTTCTCGAAGGTGGTCACGCAGCGGTTGGAAACGCCGTCCCACAGTTTGATGCTGCCGTCCTTGCTGCAGGAGACATAGCTGTTGGCGCTGGGGTTGTAGCTGACGCCGCTGATGGTGTCCGTGTGCTGGTCCAGCGGGTTGCAGGACACAAAGCACTGGAAGGTGTTGACGTCGTAAAGCCGCAGGGTCGGGTGCTGCGTTCCCACCAGCAGAAAGTCCCCCGAAGGGTGAAAGGAGATGGAGCGCAGCATCTCAGCCTCCTGCAGGGAAGCAGAGAATTTATATTCTGTGATGTAATTGTTCCAAAACCCAAAAGTGGTACACAATTTATATAATCCAGGATCATTTTAGAACATATAGGGCATAATCTGGATAAAAAGTACAAGAGGGTGAAAACAGATTGTTAGTTTTTTTTGCAACTGTTTTATGAATATGACAGGGACACCACAGCAGCTAGATTTGCAGTATTTTGTCTCAACAACATGCAGACAGTGAGACCAACCTCTCAATGATCAAATTAACCCACATAGGTGTTAATCAGATCTGTGTGAGGCACTGGTTATGTTTACAAACACGTATAGATACAGATATATATTAGCCAAAATCAGAACGGAGCAGAGCAGGGAGTTTGTGGCCATTGTAGTTTTTACGTTACAATTACAAGCTTTTGCCAACTCCAAATGCATGATTCACAACGATTTGAATAAAGAAATACTCAGAAAAGCAATTTTAAGTTTAATTTTCTTTGTGTATGTCCTCCATCATTGGAATACAGCTGTAAGAACATGTTGAAAACACCAAAAACGCCATTTTCATTAGAGCGGGACTATGATTAACCTAAGAGAAATCAGTTTAAATGTTCAAATGAACAATAATAATCAAAGATCCCGACTTAACCTGCCATCCTCCTGGAGAAAGCAGATGGTAATCTGAGAATTTAAAAGGATAAACTACATCACCAGTGTACTGAAGCGACAACAGCAGGACAAGACTTTCAAAATAAAGCTGATATGTAGGATCTGACCTGGATGTATTTGAAGCTTCGTTTTGCAGAAGGTTGGAGTAGTCAAACAGCTTCAAGGTGTAGTCCCGGGACCCAGGCAGCTAAAATCTGTTCTGTGGGGTGGAAGGCCAGGCAGGTCACCTCATCAACGTGGTCATACAGGGTTCGGATCACCGGGTGGTTCTCCATGTTCTGCTGAGCCGTCTCATTCATCATCACCTGTTACAGACACAGGGAAGAAGTGTCAGGGCAGAGACCCCCACAGAGCCTGGGATGCAGCCTCCCCGCCCCCGCAGCACCTCGATGGGCATGGCGCTCTTCGCCAGCATCCGCTCTGTATCCAGGATCTTGATGGACGCGTCGGCGGAGCCAGTGGCGATGAGCTGGCCGTCGCGACTGTACGTAGCCGCCGTGTATATGAGACGTGACGTAGCAGGTCTCGTACTCCGACGCCTCCGGGGACATGGTCTGGACGTCCGCATCAAACTCCATATCGATGCCGACTCCCGGCGCCACTGTGTCTGAGCGTCCGATCGCGTACTGTACGGCGCTGTCATCGTTCTCCATCCCTGCAACGGAAAGCACATCCTGCTGCAGCCAGGGCCCCCGTCACCGCGAACCCGGGACCAGGAGCGGCTCTTACCGATCTTAGCGAGCTGCATCAGCTGCTCGGAGGGAGACACGACGTTCTGCGGCTTGACCTCGTTGATGAGGCTGTTAGCGATGCTGGTATAGCCGTCATACAGCAGTTGGCTAATGATGAGTCTGTAAAGGTGCTGTCGGTCCCTCAACAGATGGCCCAGGTCAAAAACATCTTTCTTCTCTGCCGCGGGTCAGTGGACACTCAGAACCGGTGAAAGGTTAGCTAAAGCAGCTAACTACGTTAGCTTCGAGGCTGATGATCATACAACAAATCGCACAAAAACGACATTAAAAAGACTTACTAAATTGATCGGTATGTATAACATGGAAGCGACTGAGTGTGCGGAGTTTGCATTAAACTAACAACGAGTTTATGTCCCCAAACTTACATAAATTCTAACTTTACAGCAGTTCATGCACGCCATGCAAGGGCTCCCAGCAGCAAGTCTGCGTGCTACGTCACGACGCAATGCAACAGTCATTGCTTTTTCTTCTTCTCCTTTTTGGTTTCTCTGCTGCTGGCGTACATAAAAAAGCAATACCCACCTTCAGAATTTCTCCAGTATGACATCGGTGTATATTTTAAAAATTGAGTGACATCCGAAACTGTAAAGCAGACATGCTATATATAAAAAAATGCCCCTCTCACCCTCCGTGGGTGGTTTCTCCTCCGACCTCAGGTCCTCTACCAGAGGCCTGGGAGCTTGAGGTCCTGTCTTAGCTGGCTACTTTTGTGCTTTCCTGGACTGAGGTCTGAGGTGCTTTCAGGTATCTGTTGCAGCACTCCTCCAGCTTGAGGTTGCACTGCCCAAGTGCTCCTCCAATTACCACAGGCACCCTGTCCACCGCCTTCACTTTCCAGGCTTTCTCCAGTTCTTCTCTGAGTCCCTGGTATTTTTTCCAGTTTCTCATGTTCCTTCTTCCTGATGTTCCCATACGCTTGGCACTGCATCCTACTTGGCTTTCCTCTGTTCTTTGTCACACTACAATGTCTGGTTGGTTCGCCATTACCATCCTATCAGTCTGGATCTGGAAGTCCCACAGAGGATCTTTGCCCTCTCATTCTCTACCACCTTCGGATGTGTTTCCCATTTTGACCTAGGAGGTTCCATCCAGTGTGAAATTGAAAGATGCATTTGTAGTATGTCTCTCTCTCTCTCTCTCTCTCTCTCTCTCTCTCTCTCTCTCTCTCTCTCTCTATATATATATATATATATATATATATATATATATATATATATATATAAGAGAAAAGCTGTTTTCTTTAAGTGAAGGTATCAGACATTTAAACTGAGCCAAATTTCAACTTCATTAGAGAAATGAATACATTTAATTTTTAATGCTTCTTTTTTTGGCTTACTGCAAAAAACTGCAGTTTAGAGCAAGTTAAGAGCATTACGTTGATGGCATATATATATATATATATATATATATATATATATATATATATATATATATGCGCCTGTAGTTCTGTTCCTCCATCATTGCTAATGTTTTTAACATGCATTAGCCTAATGCTAACGCTTCTGTTGGGTCGTTGATGCCAAGAAAAAAGCACTGGCGGCCACGGATGTAAACATTATAATGGCGAGCAGGCCGTAACCCACTATTATATCTGGAAGCACTTTTACCATTGGGAGATGGGTCATCTAGACCCACTAGACAGTGCGTGAACCTTTTTTCTTCTATGATTTGTGATCTTCACTGGTGTCCATGGATTACATGAAATCTTTCCACCTTTATCCACCTTTGTCATGGTAGGGAGAACACGTCAATGTAAGATAGCACAAGGGTTAATGCATTCTGTAACATCTCATGGACAAGCAGCACAATGAGGAATAAAGTCATCCGTGAGCCCAAAGTCTCTGAGGTTCTAAAATATGTTGGCTACTGTCTGCCTGACATGCAAAATTTCTCAGGCCCTAACGGATGATGTCATTCACTATAAGCGAAGAGATTTGTAAAGCTTTTGTAATTAACCACTAGAAATATTTCTTTCAAAGGTTTTTTTTTACTGCCTGTATAAACACTTTTACAGATTGGAGAGCCTCTATTTGTCCTTACTTTTAAGTGACGCTGCCCCTTTAAGATATTTCCTTTCAAGCCGATACTGTTACAGGTTATTAGCTAATCAAATTAGTGGATAGATGTTCTTCCAACCAGACTTTGTTTTCAAGTATTGCTTTTGTTTGTAACCCCTGTTTGAAGGCCTGTGGCCGCATCACATTTTGGAAAACTAAAAATGTTGTAAACACTTTTTACTGTTATGCATACTATAGTACCCACATTTTTATGTTTAGTGTTCTATGAGTTTAGATCTACTGTTGATAAAAAAAAGAATATGAGGAAAAGAAATCGACTTTTTTCCAAAGTCCTGGTTTTACCCACTAGAATGAACTAATGTGTTATACCTCTGACAGATTATCACTAAAGAAGACCTACAGCTGACATCAGCCATCGTGACAGCTTGTCTTATCAACATGAAGAATAGACAATCTAAAACTTTGTTTTCCTGGCTACAACCAGCTGTAAAATGTCACTCAAGTAGAGCAACAAGAAAACATATAAGAAACAATATGAAAGTGCTGCAGACCGTTTCTGTTTAAATTTAAGTGAGAAAATCCACATTTTTACCACCTAAAAAACAATGTGCACATGCTTGCACAGTCCTGCAGGCTTTTGTGAAGACACTGAAAACATCGAGTGGTAGGAGGTGTCTTGTTGCCATGTCAACAAAAATCATACTCTGTTCCGTCCTGCTGTTGCTGGAGATGATCTGAAGTCTGTAGCTGTTGAAATGATGTAATAATGATCTGGTGTCTTTGAGCTGACACGATCTGATATTTGCAGGGTTGATCTCTCAAACGGAGGAGCAACAAGTGAGGATTACACCAGACGACCCTTTAAATGAAACGTTTAAGTTTTAAAGGAGTTTAAAATATCAGGTTGAGGTAAAAATTGTGGGTCATGTATAAAGTTAGCCAGTAGCTGCATCTTTCTTAAACTAGTGTTAAACTGCAGATCCTTCAAATTTATCTTTAGGACTTTTTACTGATTTAGCAAGCAGCTCAGGTCTGTTGCTGGACCTTTGGTAACTTCTTACCAGAGAGAAGCTGCATTAACTTAGTATGCTGTGATGGTATGCAAACTTTCATTGCTGCTGGTTGAGATTTTAGGCCCAGATGCAAACAAGGAAAGTAGAAAAACAACAACACAGTTTTTGTTTTTTAGTCAATAACATTTTCTAAAAAATTGCCAGATCCTGAATTTCCCTCCATTTAGGATTGTCTGTATTTTTAATCAACTGCTAAGTTTACTAGTTTTTTTTGAGTGAAAAAAACCAGACATGTTACAGCATCTTTACATTTGGCAAAAACTATTACATAACTAGTAAAAAAGAAATTGAAGTTTTTTAAACCTTCCATTACCACATAATAAAGAAAAAAATACTTGAAAAGGCCTTCAGAAAACCAAATGGTGTCAAAATACTATTGAAAGATTTTATTATAAAAGCTAAATGGTAGAAGAAATGATTTTTTACAATGGCAGGTTTGATTCCATTGGCACCTCCACTTTGTTTTGTAAGTGTGAAAGAATAATAGAAAAAAAACGGTATTTATAAAGATAAGTAAAGATATCAATGGGTATCAAAGCTGTAAACATTTGGGTCAATTTACCTAATCAAATTTTAAAAATTCAAGTAAAACACTGCTAATGTGAAGGATAAACGCTCTCTTTTTAGAAAATACAATCTTTAAAAAAAATTGTATTAATAAATTTGAATTGAATTGAGTAATCTAGATAATCTACATAAACAGAATTAAGCAGATTAAGTTCTGTTATGCTCTGCCTGGAATAGTCACTTAAGTGGATGTTAAGGCTGTTAAAGTGTCCAACTAATGAAAAAGATTCTAATCACTTGAAAACTGTGTCAATATTCAAGTTAAACTCACTAAAAGGTTAAATATCAACCAAATATGCTTTGATTCCAAATTGCTAGTGTTCACAATATACTCAATATGTGCATGTTTCTTTAACTATGCCAGGTCTTTACTATGTATTTTTTCATTCATTCATCTTCTAAACCTGTTTTGTCCCTTTTGGGGTCATGGGGTTGCAGGATCCTATCCTGGCCACTCGTGGGGGAAGGCAGGGACACTCTGGAGAGGTCGCCAGTCTGTTGCAGGGCGACAATCACACAGCCATGCACTCTCACATTCATACCTAGGGACAATTTAGAGTAAACAATGAACCTATGAACCATGTTTTTGTGGGAAGAAGCCAGAGTCTCTGGAGAAAACCCATGCACAAACATGCAAACTCCACACAGAAAGGTCCATTGATGTTCTGTGACAGGTCTCAGGCCCCCCCTTGACTTGAACCAGTGGACTTACTGCTGTGAGGCAAGAGCGCTAACCACTGCTCCACCGTGCAGCCTGTAATTCTTTTCAAATGTAGTTAATTCTGTAAAAAAAAAAAACCTCTTATATATGAATTACGTCCCCGTGCATGCGTGGGTTTTCTCCAGGGACTCCAGCTTCCTCCCACTGTCCAAAAAACGTGCTTCATAGGTTAATTGGTTATTCTAATTTGTCCCTAGGTGGGTGATTGTGGACACTCCACCCTGCGACAGACTGGTGACCTGTCCAGGGTGCCCCCTGCCTTTGCCCACAAGTGGCTGGGATAGTCTCCAGCAGCCCCATGACCCCAAAAGGGTATAAACGGAAGAAGATGGATGAATGTTTCCATTTAAGTAAAAATGAAATGTGACCAAGGTACCGTCAGTGCAGAGTGGGACCACCAACACAAAAATGGCTGAGACAATAAAAGCTTGTAAAACATGTAATTTAATTAAAAACTCAAACTCTAAAAATGTGCAGTTTCACTCTGATTAACAGTACACAGAATAAACAATAAAAGGGAGATGCAGGAATAAAAACAGGAAGGCCGAGCCGACCGCCTGTGCAGGAGGGGAGGGAAAGAGAGAGACCGTGGACTAAGCCAGTAAGAGGCAGCGCACCTCACTCCACTCCGTGCTGAAAACAACTAAAACAAACCCATACAAGATAAGGAAAAAAACATGCCAAATAAACTTCCACTACACACTAAAAGGGAAAAATAATAAACAAATACAGTGAGGGAACTGGAGTGAGGAAGACGCTGCCACCAGAGGCCCCCTCACCGACACCACACGCACTGGCGCCCGACTCAGACCTGTAAACCAATAAAAGAAATCAGAGTCAACCACACAATAAGTACAACATCACTCTAAAAGCACATTAAAATGTATAAAAAGGGTGGGTAAAGAACACGCAGTGGCTCAAGACATCTGCAACACGTCCAGCCGCTTACAGCATCTAGTTAAAAAAAAAAAGAGTAGAATATGAGTAAAATGTGATCTACGTCCCCCCAACAAGAGGAGCTTCAGCCATACATACCACCACGCAAAGAAGCAGCCACTGTATGTCCACTCACTCCCTGTTTCTTATATAGGGACAGACACAGCTGTACCAAATCCCCAATCAGCAGGCCTACACCTGTCACAGGCAGACCTGCCGGTTACAAATCGTTTAATCGTTTAATCGTTTAATCGTTTAATCGTTTCAAGATGAAAACAAATAAACACTGAATTATCTTAAATAAGGGAGAGGTTAATTCCGTTTTAACAGCTGCTGACTTTTTGTCGCTCCTCATAAGGCCTACACGAGCCGGTCAGCTTTGAACAAGTCTGCACCAAAATCCTCTCTTGGATGTTGTTCTGAGCACCGTTCTTGGCCTGAGCTCAGTAATCTCATCGCCATAGAAGAGTATAAGCAAGGTGTTTTTTTTTTGGTAATGTAATAAAGAGAAATGTAGATGCCTTTTTTTTATTATTATTCTAGAGTTTTATCAGCGAAGATTATTTTATCCAGAATTATTTCATTCCAGAAAGATTTAGAAAGGGTTATGTGTACTTCATTTTTTGATTCAACCTAAAAAGCCATTTAGATTCATCAACAATAATAAGGTTTAAGGTCTGTAGTTAATGACTGTGAATTTTCATGGTTTTAAATCAACCTTAAATCAATACACTTCCTGGGATACATTATGTTGTCAAGACTAACTGCTCTTACACTCTTCATCTTCTCCTTTCTTCCTCACTGGTCTTTGCTACCTCATGCCTCACAACAGCCACCTCTTCTACTCTGTGGTCTTTAATGTTTCCTCATTCACCAGCTCTTCAGAATTCTTCCTCCGTCTTTCCATCCCACTTGTGATGTCTGTCATCCCTGTCCTTGATCGCCCTAACCTCTTGCACATCCCTCCATCTGTGTTCCTCTGTCTTGCCAGCCTGCACAGTTTCACCCTTTCCTCCTGTGTGTCAAATCTCTCACAGAGGTTCTCACATCCCCTTTGTTTAGAGTTTATTCCACCCTCACCTTATGCTGCATCTTTCTGTACTTCTTTCTGCCATTCTCTCTTAATACCTTTTTTCTTAGCCAACTTTTTACATTTTTAATACCCTCCTGAACTTCTTCATTTCACCTCCAAGTCTCCTTATTCCTAATTCTACATGACACAGCAAGTACGGTACTTTCTTCAGTCTCTCTGATCACTTGTTCCAAAGTTTGTTTCATTCCTTCCTGAACACCAAACATACTCATCACTTTCTTGTCACCCGTTACCCTCACCCACATGTCTGTTAAAGTTAGCTCCAAATGCCACTCTCTCCTCATCTCCCTGCAGAATTTCTCCTCCTCCAACTCATATCCTACCTGAGGAGCAGACTGACAACAGTCAAATCTCACTTTCAACTTCAAGCTTCAGACTCATCACTCTATTGGACACTTTCTTCTCCTCCAGAACATTCTCAACATGCTCCTTCTTTTCAGGATCAATTCTTCTCTGTTCCTCTTTTCAGCCAAACCAGGAGAAAACACCTGAAACCATCCTAACATTCAAAGTTCCTTTTGTCATTCCAACACTCCTGCCTTTTTTTTCCTCTTTCTGCAAATAAACACGCCTCCCTCCTCTCATTCTCTGGTCCGATTTCAATTGTCATGCTGTAGGTCAACAGCACCAGTCATGGTTGTTGTTAACCTGGACAATGACAGACCCATTTTAAAGGCTTTGTTCATGATTCGCATTATTGATTCAGCTTTGATTTTACATTATAAGCCCTTCCTGAGACAACCCTCTACATTTCCCTGAAGAGCAAAAGCATTGGATAGTGCCCCCATGTGGTTGCATTTTTCTTCAACCCATCATACATGTAACCCTTGTGCTATCCAAGGCACTTTAACGTTGGGAGTTGGGTCATCTAGACCCACTAGACAGTGCTCTGAACCTTTTTTCTTCAATGATTTGTGAACCTCACTGGTGTCCATGGATTACATGAAATCTTTCCACCTTTATCCACCTTTGTCATAGCACAAGGGTTAAAACAAAAAAGTAATGAGAAAAACTAAATTTATCTGTAAAAAAATTCAAATCATTTTAAATCAGGAGCTGACAAAAAATGCTGTTTTAGAAATGCTTGTAAGGGTGATGTACGAGTTTCTATGGCAAGCCACAAGCTCCCTGCTCCACTCCATTCTGATTCATTCATCCACTTGCAGACAAATAGATCCATGTATGTCTTCGTTTTCCTCGTCCGAGCTAACATCTGGCTCCAAATTTTACGACTGGATAGCTTCAATATTGCTCGCCATTTTTGTTGCTCTGGTAATGTTAAAATGGGGGTTTGAGTCTGTAAGCTAGCGGGAGAGCATGCCAACAGATGGATGACAGTAAGTGGGGTACGCAACAGTCCCGCCCACAACTCAGAGGAGAATTTCTAATGAACCACTGCTGCTCTGCAGAAACTATGTCCTAAAAAAACTTTTTAAAAAGAGACCAGAAGATAATCGCAGTGGGCCTTTAACTATGCCTGCTTTTCTTTAGGTTTCTTAAAAGATCCATAAAAGGGAAACACTGACCTTTAAGTGAAGGTATCAGACATTTAAACTGAGCCAAATTTCAACTTCATTAGAAAATGAATACATTTCATTTTTAATGCTTCTTTTTTTGGCTTACTGCAAAAAACTGCAGTTTAGAGCAAGTTTAGGAGCATTTCGTTGATAAAATACATCTTCTATCTGTGTAAAACTGAGGAGTACAGGATGGATTTCGTTTCTCAGAATCAACAGTAAACACGGCAAACATGCAGGCACAGATAAATGAGTCTGTTTTTAGGAAAGCACCAGTGTTTCAACATGTGAGAGGGTGAACTGCTGAACCCGTGCAAAAGGCTTCATGGAGGAGGGAAACCAACTCCAGCTCATCCATTTGTTCTGTGACTGAGAGTGGAGCCAGCACATGTGCTACCACAGCAGCCTGCTGCACCATGTGGGCGTTTGAGATGTTGTGTGGGAGGAGGTAGGTGAGGGCAATGAAGGAATCAGATGTCAGGTGCTCCCTCAAAGACCCACTCGGCTTCTGAAGGTGAGTTTGCTTGGGTAGCAGCTCCTCATTTGCCTCCCATGTGTGCTGTAAGCACAGCACACACGCGCTCTTTGTGTGAATTTTTTTGTTGTTTTTCTTTTCAAATTGTCCTCCGGAAGTCTTTGTTTGACAGACCACACACCCACCCAGCTTGCTCCCTCCCTCCACGCTCTCCTCTCTGCCTCACCACTTCCAGCCTGCATCTCGTTTCTCATTTGCATTTCTTCCGCTTCCTTGTGACGAGCGAGAGGTCGTGTTCTAAAACTCAGAGCAGCTCAGGCTGGTGAGGAACAGCCTCGGCAGAGGGGGCTCTCACCACAGTGGTGTCACTGATCTGAGAGCACTGAGACCGGTGAGTGACTTCTGCTTTACTGCCTTGTCTGATGCATCAAAGTTGAGCTCAGTGTACAGTTTTGTGATGTGATCTCACTTCAACTGTGCTATGGGAGCGCACAGATGTTTCCTCTTTTTAAGTTTTCTTACCGCCAATCTAGAGAATCAGAGTAAACAACCGGAAGAGATCTGAACTTGTTGAAGTGACTCACTTTTTCAACGTGACCTCTTGGTCAACCCACTCGGGAGAATCATTCTTCAAAAGAAGAAATGAAAAACACATCACTATGGTCGTGCTTCTGCTCTGGCTTCCAGCATGTGGAACAATATGATAGGTTTTGCATATCTGCAAGGAAGTGAGAGCTTGTTTTAGCAGGAAGGTGCAGCGCGGGTCATGCTGTAAAAGTGAAATACGTGCTCACATGGCAGTTTGTTGACTGACAACTCCATCAACTAGGATCAGATCAGGAGTTTGCTGATTTATAAAACAGTGAAAAGTTTCCAGGCTGGATGAGATTGAGGTGTCAAAGCTGCAGAAGGGTGCTCTCTGTGCGCCTTCGTGGTTTATACCCAGTCGAACTTGCTTCTAATATGCAGCTTTCTATCTTTCCACGTCTTTACACTTTGATGGGATTACCAGATCATTTCTGCAGACTGCTGACGGATGCTGCAGGAAATTTGAATGGACACATTTAAATCAAGGGAATCTGTGTAAATACACAGGATCTCACTCAGCCTTCCTTTGCTCATCTGAGCCTGCCTGGGGGTTTGCATGTACCTCACAAATATTTTCCTGCCTGCATCCTTCTAAAGAGTGAGACACTCTGCCCCAACACTGACAACAAAGAGGTTTTCAGTCTGAATGAGCTGAGATGACTAGCATCATATTCCAGCTTAATACTAAGGTAAATGTGTTTTATTTTTGTGCTTTGCTGTATTTCATCACATTTACACAGGGAGGCATTTTTTTCCAAATTAGATTAGTTCTTTTAGTGAAGGATGCAGCGTTTCCGCCATCATTAACCGGTTCAGAGCATCGCAGTGATAAACACTCAGGTCACATTTTTCTGTTTTAGAGTGAAAAACATCCCCCCGCAGACTGATCTGATCAGAGACAATACCAAAGCCTAACACAAACTGTTCTTCTCCTACAGGTAAGAGAGTCTCTGGTTCATCGCAACGGCAGCAGTTACCATGGAGACTAGCAAGCCGACATTGGCAAGTCTTCCAGTGCATATCAGCTCTGTCGCAACTCAGGCAGAGAAAAGGATTGCTGTCCAGGCTCCATTGGCTGCACTGTACATACACCCAGTGCCTGCTTTGCCGCTGCAGCCTTACCCCCAGCCTCCTGCCGCTACAAGCAGGGCAGCGGGAGCAGCTCTCCATCTGGCTATGCCACCACTCACCCCCAAAGACAAACTTCCCTTTTTGACTCTGCACATTGCCAGTGGGCTGCAGCCTCAGCCTGCACAAAATCCTGCTTCTCCTGCTGCAGCCAGACCCAAATCGGCAGGAAAGCATGTGTGCCCCCACTGCGGACGGGACTGCATGAAACCCAGCGTCTTGGAGAAGCATCTCCGTTGCCACACGGGGGAGCGACCTTACCCCTGTACCACCTGTGGAGTTTCTTTTAAGACTCAGAGCAACCTGTACAAACACAAACGAACCCAGGCCCATGCCCGGCTCTCCTCGGAGTCAGAGCACAGCAGCTTGGACAGCTCCAGAGAGACTTGCACCTCAAGTTTGTCTCTCGATGAGCGTGAAGAAGAGTCAGCCAGCATGGAGAAAAACATCTCTCCCCCTGTGACTGAGATCTCCACCCCAGCAAGTAACGCTCAGGTTAGCTCTGTACACATCCAAGGTGTCAGTGAACACAAAGAACAAAATAAAAAACCTGAGGAAAAGGCTAAGCAAAAGACGCCAAGTATAGATCCACACCTGACCAGACATCTTCCCCTTCAGAGACAAGAGGCCATGCTGCTTTCTGAGCGCTGGGAGCGCTCGGTCTCGAAGGGCAAATCCCAGAGTCATGAGAGCACAGACTCTGGATTCAGTGAGAGCAGCGATCACTATCCAAGCCCGAGGAGTAGTTTAACAGACCACAGCATGGACTCCCTCAGCAGGTCTTTCAAGGAGAGCATGGAGGAAACCACTAGCCAAACACTGCTGACTTCAGAAAGAGGAGAACAGGAGCCTAAATCTACAAGAAGAGAGCAGGAGCAAAAGATTCTAGAGGAGCGGATTTCCAAGCTGATCTCTGAGAACACAGCTGTTGTGGAGGACAAACAGCTAGCGCATGTGAGGCCCAGGAAGACAGTTTTGTCCAAGCAGGGCAGCATTGACCTCCCCATGCCGTACACCTACAAGGACTCTTTCCACTTTGATATGAAGATTAATGCGTCTCAGAAAGCTGGGCTTTTACAAAAACACAACAGGGCCGGATTGTATGGTTCTGTTCCCACTCAGAGTGCCTCCACTGTGGATCATGCCCGCGTAACACGCAGCAACTCCCTGCCTTTCAGCGTTACCCTCCTGCAGCCGGAGACTGGCGGTCCGTCCCCCTCCCATCACAGTGATTACATAAGTCTCGCTCGCAGGGGAAGCTCTGGCCAGATCAATCCAACAGGTTTGGCAACAAAGCCTGTGAACCAGCACTCATCCACCCACCGCACACTAGTCCGGCAAACAGCCGTAGACTGCAACCACGCAACAGACGCTCTCCTCACAAGTTCAGCTGTGGAGGAGGCGTGCGCCGGCGCCCTCAGCTGCGATGGAGATGCTGCTGAGGTAAACAGCAGAAAGTTCCGGAGGAAGAAAGCACAGAAGTTCGCATATAACAAGTGGTACATGTACGGAGGAGGAACATTTAAAAAGCTCTACAGTGCAGAGCAATGTGGAGATAGCAGTCCTTCAAAAAGCAGGAAGTGCTCCACAAACCTAGACAACGAAGCTCTCCACTGTTTACAGAAAAGCGCGTCTGTGTTGGCGACAGAATCTGTGATAAACTTCACAGACGGCAAGGGAACCTCTATTAGGCTTCCGCTGGCCTCCTCTTTGGATTTTAGTCAACAAACAAGTCCACTAGATTCTCCACCCAAGAGAAACGTGTCGTGGTTACCAGGGACACCACCAATGAATGGATCTTTGGTCAACCCAAATACAGGAGCTGGGAGGCAGATGGATGCTGGACCACAACCTGACTCCACATCACAGCTCTTTGCTCCCCAAAACCCCTCTGACAGGAAGAAGCAAAGAACAGAAGTGAAAACAGTTTTACCCATGGATGTGGAGGGTGACCCCAAAAGCAGCACCTCTGCCCCTGACACCAGAACAGTTCTTCTGAAAAACACCAATCAAGAAAATCCAGAGCTTTTTAGGATGAGGGGAGCTCTCCTGGTGCCATGTACGGGCAATGCTCACGCACCGCCTGTGGGCACCTCAGGAGCCACGCCCATCCCATCTGTTGGAAGGAGCAGCTTCCTGCCCAAATACCAACTCAAGTTACCCAACGTTTCTGATTCCAGTACCTCACAGCCAGTGGAGGAGGAATACAAAGCAATGGAAGACAGCAGTCCCAATTCTGCTCCGGCGCTAAATAACAAATCCTCAATTGCAAAGAGCGACAGTATTGTTTCATCTCAAAGCTGTGATGCCAGCAGAACACTCCTCTCTTTACCAGACCGGCATGCCTGGCCTGGCACAGTTACAGCTCTCTGTCAGGCTTCATGTCTCACAAACAGTTCACTGTGCAGCCTGCCGGCTGTGCACAGGCAGTTTGCAGCGACCACGATAACCACGAGCTGTCTCAAGGATTATCAAAGAGGATTGAGCTGCAGTTTGAGTCATTCTTTGAAATCTGCTGCGGTGTCTGCAGCGTCACCCTTACCTCTCACACCTGCAGCTGCAAGCTTGTCTTGTACCGCAGTCACCCATCAAACATCAGCAGCTGTCATCACAGCTCATCTCAGTCCTCCACCAATTCACAGACCACCATCTGACAGCCATGGCAAGCTGGCAAACTTGGAATCAAACTCTCCAGCTGCGCCCTATCTCTTAGCACCTTCTGCCCACGCCCAGCCAGCTCCGAACATATTTCACATGCACACAGCAGACCTGCAGATCTGTCTTCAAATCATCTCTGACGAGCAGCTGGCTCTCATTGAACACCAAATTGAGCGTCCAGCAGATGTTGGTGTGCCACAAAGGCAAAAAGCTGCGGGGCCAAACTCTGCAGAGGGTGAAGCTCAAAGCCTTGTCACAATAGAAAACAGAAATGAAGAGGGGAACCACAAACACCATCAAAAAAGAGGAGAACGGTCGAGGACACCTCACATGGAGACAAAATCATCTCAACAGTCAACCATATCTGTAAAAGCCGGCCTGGACCTGATGGAGCAGGAGAACACCACTCAGGGTTCAGCTTCGGCAGCATCTCCACACAAATACAATGCTTTGAATAGAATCACAGGGATCTCTGCTGGCTCACCAACTCCTGCTTCACCCACAAGAGGACAGTCGAGAGGCGGCCAAAGCTTAGAGGAAAAACAAGCCTTTTCTTCGACATATTCTGCTGAAAAGCAGCTTTTATGGAGGGTTGGTGAAAGCCCTGCAGTCACACAAACTCCTTCAAAACAACATGAGAACAAAGGGATTTCTCTTCTTAACAACTCTGTGAACCACAACAGAATGACAGGGGTAGTTCTGGGGGAGGAAAACCATCACAAACCTCAAAATCCAGGAACCCCATGTCTCCATGAAACAATAAAATCCAGCAGTGAAGCTTTGGGCTTTGCAAGCAGGTTAGAAAGTGG
Source organism: Oryzias sinensis (assembly GCA_037389245.1). NCBI lineage: Eukaryota > Metazoa > Chordata > Actinopteri > Beloniformes > Adrianichthyidae > Oryzias > Oryzias sinensis. Next base: position 18,398,501 of record CM074493.1, read on the forward strand.
AGATCGCCTCAGTCAGGGTGGAAGACAGCTAAACCCTCACAGGTCTGTCAGCAGCCATCAGTCATCACACACAGATCAGAGTTCACAGAAGGATGCAAACATTCATCACCTCAGACTGACAGACAGATCCTCACCTTCACTGCACCTCACTGCTCCAGGATCAGAGGAGGCAGTCAATTCTGAGCTGCATCATAAAACATTGGGTCAGTTTTCCTCTCTGCCTTCTAAAACTCACCTGCAGGGATCCACAGAGGGTGTTTTGAGCACAGGCATCCAGCACCCAACACCAGGTAAACACAACCTTCTCCATGCAGCTCATGGTTGAGTTGGTGCACAGTAACACATTAGATCCTACCAATAGTAATAATCTAGATAAAGAGTGCAAAAACAAAGAGCTATGCCTGTGAAGCTGCTCTTAGGTTAAAGATCTTTTGTCGTTCTGCCCTGAGTTTGTACAGCATGTCGATCTATAAAGGGTTTCAGGATGTATACCCTTGTATTGGGGAAAAAGTTAACTCTTTTATCATATTTCTCAATGTTAAAAGCAAAAATTAAGGCAAATACCTCAACATAGCACTAATTAAAAAAACAAAATGTGACTAAATAGGGCTGTAGAGATTCATTTTAACAATGATTTCGATCATAATTTGTGTACATAACATGACTCAATCCAAATGGTATTTTCCAGTATTGATACTATCTTTGCATTTTGAAATTATTTTATAATGCTATTGGTAGATTTGATTAACAACTTGCCTCAGACAGATTAATCTTGTTGGAATTGTAGGAATATAAATTGATTAATTGATAAAGGCAATTAATTGTTTCACCCAACTAAATATTTGGCCGCAAAAAAATGACTGCAAAAAAGAACCTGGTTGAGTTGGATTTACAAGTTTAAAGCTCAGAGTCAAAAGTCAACAGAATTTTGTGTGAGCCGAGGTTTATTTAGAGTTTTCAATGAAATCTGGAAATACGGGTGTCACTACCACCATAGGGAATGATAAAACTCATTTATAAGTCATTACTTGTTGTGAATCGTAGCAGTCAGGATTCAAACTCCTAAAACACATACCTGTTGTGAACACTAGAGGGCAGCAAATAATCACCTTTTTGAATTTGATCTCAATAAAACTGTTTTTTTTAAGCTATGTCAAGAATTTTTATAGAAACGCAGTAATGCTGATCTTTTCTCTACATCTGTGAAATCTGAAGTCAAAGTGTCTCACATGCTATCAGTTTAAGTGCAGGTTTTATACAAAAGAATATTCAGTCCACAACACAAAAGACTGAATTTTTCTTCCTGGTCACTTGAATTTATGAACAAACTTCCCTCTAAGTTGCTACTCAAACTTTTAGAAAAAAAACATCAGATAAGATTAATTACAAAAAAATTGTAAATGGCAATGATAAGATGACAAAATAAAAAACTCCCCAAAGTAAGTTATCCTTCAAAAGAAAACACCACAATTGTTATCTGAGTTTTTTTTAAAACTTAACAAATCTACTAAACCTGTTGATTTTTACAAAATATACAGGAAATTCTACTTTAACCCCCAAAACTCATATTTCAATCTATGTGATGCAATTTGTTTTTCTTATAACCTTATTTTATTTTGCATAAAAAAGTTTTACATATCAAAAAATAAAAATTCTGAAGTTGTCCAAAATTCTGGAGCTCCTCCCAGATCACTATAGAACCCCCCTCCACGGACAGGGAAAACTCCCAGGCTGGAGCAATGTGAAGGTGTCTCTCTATGAACATTAAAACAGGTAACCAGTCATTAATAATTCTTCATACAAACCAAATCCCTAATATAAGCATACAAAGAGGAAAGGAAAACACAGAGGAGCTGAAAGATGTGTTTAACTCTGAAAAATGTCTACTCCAGAAGAGACTCATTTTTCCTCAGAATAAAAACTTCAACATCTTGAACCAGTCACCATCAAAGGACTCTGAGTCAACAAAGCCTTTAGCAGGTTTAGGGTGGTTTTAAACCCAAAAATGTTTAAAACAGAATCAGATCCTGTTAATCTGTGAGATAAACTAATAAGCGTTGAGAGTGGACGGCTCATTCATCACTTTATGGAGGCTTTGGTTTGTTTGTGTTGCTTCAAGGGCTTGGTCAAGAACATTCGCTGGAGGCTGGAGAAGCTGAGAGAGAGCTGCAGACACGGGAACATGCAGGAACTCCTGTGGAGCTGCAAGACACGGACCAGAGATCAGTGGAGGGCCGGCGGGACATGGAGGAGCAGGGTGGTTGTGGGGGGGTTGCAGAGGACCACCGCAGAGGAATGTGGACGGGGGAGGTACCAGGGTCTGGATGCAGACATGTGATTGGAGCACAGCTGCAGGTGAGCTTGAGTTTTCTCAATTTTACAGGGTAAGACTGTAGCTTTTCGATTCTGATAAAACAAGAAGAAGTAAAGTTGAGAACATGACAAGAAAGAAAACTTTAGAGATCAAAGTGAAAAAATAACGACTGTTGTTTGCACAAGACCAACATGTAAAAATCCTACATTTTATTTCACATAGAAATGCATATCAACTCTTTATTAATATATTAGGTATATGAAGATTAAATCTAAGAAAAAACGTAAAAAAAACCTAACACACTACTATACCACACTATACCCAATTTAAGATTTTAAAGCTTCAAATTTTATTTGGTTCTCCAAATGCAACACCCTCACTACTTCCCAAAAACGTCAACAAGTACTTGTTCATGTTAAGCCCACACACACATACACTGCATCTATAGATCGATCAATTGACAGACAGACACGCGCACACACTGCAGCGACAGCAGAGACAGACACGCGCACACACTGCAGCGACAGACAGACAGACAGACAGACAGACAGACAGACAGACAGACAGACAGACAGACAGACAGACATGTAAAAAGAGGTTAATAATATGTAAGAAATCAATTTTTGAAATTGTATTAGATGTTTGGGACTTTTTCTTAATTGTCCACATTGAGTATAATATTAAAAAGTATTAACATGTTTACTAAAGAAAAAACATTAACAGTAACTTTTGGTGGAAATAAACTTATATTCCCTTTTTCAAAACAGGCGGATGAGAAAAGGGTCCAGGGGAACTCCTTTAAAATCCCCCAGCATCTTCAGCATCTATCCCAGGCAGAGTCCGGAACACAGCGTCCTCAGCAAGCTCCAGACAAACTGAGTAACCTCCACTTTCCTGCCAGTGGTGTTCACACAGATCTTTTGAACCTGCCATCATTGGAAAACAGCCATTTATATACACCCCAGCAGAACTGGGCAAGCAGCACCATCCACAGCCAACAAACACGGGTCTTATATGAACCAGCTTCAAGTGGAAATATGATAGCCAAGGTTAATTCATCAGAAACACAAACTGTTTTTGCAAGAACTGAACCAGACCTTCAAAAAAGTCAAAGTTTCTCACAGAAGCAGCTCTCTCTCAGCAGACTCCCCTCTCAGCAAGGAAATACCACTGTGGGTCATGACAACACTGCTGTGAGCTGTCAGTCATATGTAAGTCATACATTAACTGCCCCAGGAGGCTTCAGCAACTGTGGCCTCTCGCCTGAATCCTTCGTGTTTTCCTCTGCATCGCTGAGCCAGGTTTCTCAAGTCTGCAGAGCTGCTGCTGGGCGAACAGGAGAGGTCCAGCATGCAGAAAACAGCCAGAGTCGATCAACACTCTCTGCATGTCCATTGCCTGGAAAGACCCGGGACATGACACCACAGGACAGCAGCAGGGAGAGCACAAGCTGTGGTGGAGCGGAAAGCAACAGCAAACATCAGTCTGCCTTCCTAACTGGGCTGTTTCACGGCCTTCAGGCAGCTGAGTGTCTGAGCGCAGTGAGGCCTGTGCAGCAGAGCTGTCAGGACACAGACACCAGCAGCAGTGATGACGAAGGAAAGCTCATCATTGAGCTGTAGAAGAAACACAAACACACATCATAGGACAAGAGGTTTTTCTCAAAAAAAGAACTTAACAGAGGAAAATCAGAAAAGAACTGCAGTATAAACACAAAAAAAACGTATTTTGTTTGTGTTGTTTATTTTGAGCGTCGAAGATGAAACTCCTACAAAGGAGGGGCAAAACTAAAATGTTTCCTATCAATATGATTTTACTTGTTCATGGTAATTTTTTAAAATCAGTATTGTTTTTGACATTTTCTGCATCAGTGAAAAAAATTTAAAGCTTTAAACTCAGTTTTGTGCAGATTCAATACAAATGCCAACACTTCCATTCTTCCTTGAAGCCACTATAAAAACTAAAATAACTGGAGTAATTTCAGTTCATCAGGTAACCACTAGGTGGCTTCCTATACAGCATAACGACTTCCCATTCGCACAACAGAAATAGACGCAGTTTGTGACCAGAGTACACTATACAGTGCATTCGCCATGTTCTAGAGCTGTTCAAATCCACATTTCCAAAATCCAATGCCCTAGAAATTTCCCAGAAGTCTTTGGGAAAAACTAGATTGGCAAAAATATAGACCAAAATGCATTGCGTTTGAACAATTTGTGTGGGGAAAAAAACATTTTTAATTTTTTTTTAAACTATCTACGTTTTTCATCATCAGAACACATTGGATTCTTAGTCTTCGTAAAATGTTCGCATTGATTACATTTTTACTTTCTGTCATATTTGCCATTTAAAACAAGAAGTAGTAAGCGTAGTGTCTAAATTGCTTTTAAAATCCAGGGCACTGGATGATCCTGCACTATATAGGTTTTTAATCCGTATGGAGGAGGGAGGGAATTTGGACATAGCGATACATTTAAGCTAAATTCCCGCTACGGCGTGCGTTTACCACTTTGATGAAAAGTTTGTGTAGAAGCGCGTAAACACGGATCGACCAGCCTTTTTTTATTAGCTAGGGAAAAGTACCGACTTTAAAATGTTGGCTGCCAGGTTAAACTATTTATACTGTGTTTATCCCTGAGGGCATCAGCTTCTCTCAGTTTTCTGGGAGTGCCTCAGGTGAGAAACATCTCTGAGATCTGTAGTCAACAGGATGCCCCCCCCACACACACACACACACACTCACACACTTAAGATGTGGCATCAAAGCTGCTCTCATTGGCTCTGCAGGATTAACATGGAACTTTTGCTTCATCATAAAGTTATAAATCTTCAAATGACAATTTCCTTGTGACAGATTTTGTTGAAAAAAATTGTCCAAATAATAGATTTATTCCACCTGCTCTATTTGGACTGAACCAATGAGATTACTTCCAACCCTCATCCAGTGCCGTGACTTTGCTTTCCTTCCCACTATGACATCCACCCGTAAAAACTTCCCTCCAGACGACACCTGTTTCTGTGAATCATGCACAAAGCTGCCAAATATTCATCAAGTCAATGTGTGCTGTCTATTAGCGAGGGAAGAGTTGGCTGGAGGAGCCATCACCTCCATGAAAGTCTTACTTTCATAATGAGTCAGCAGCTGTGAACACGACTCAGGAACAGGAAGTCTGTAAATAAATCCAAATCTGCACAGCAGTCCACACTGACTCAGCTGTCACTCCACAGCCTATTAATGCTCATAAAATACTTTTTTTTTCACAGCTGACAAGTGAATTTACAATGATATTCACATCCATCTGTTCTGACATGTTTGATGGGATAAAGCGGTTGAGCTGTCTGACAGTAAAGAAGAAACATGCTCCATTCCTGTGTTTAGTCATGCTGCAAGGTGACTTTGTATTGTGTTTCCAAATGTAAAACGGTTTCAAGTCTTTATAATATTATTTGGCTTTATATTACATCATAATGTGGAGACTGAATGTATGAAATAATTGCACTCTTGCAATCTGACTGACAGATGATAATCTAACAGAAATTTCTGGTTTAATTTTGTTTTCTGAAGCTGTTTTTCATCAAAAAGCTTTTGAAATATAAAAGTGTTACCACTGTTTGGATCTATTTTTCTGTCACATTTCACCCTTCACACAAAAATGACATAGTCATCATTTAAAAATCAGCACCGAAAAATCAAAAAACTTATTAAACATTTTTAGAAATATATTAAAAATCTTAAAATTGCAATTATAAATATAAGATAAGATAAGACTTTATTCGTCTCGCAAATGGGGAAATTCAAATAGAAATAGAGCTGGACTGTGGTTTTCCAAATTTCCAGTGGGTTCACAGGGAGCAGCTTTGATTACAGAATCTCACAGCAGCAGGTAGAAATGACCTATGATGCCGCTCCTTCAGACCCCCATCAGTCTGTCGCTAAAGGAGCTGCCAGGAGCAAGTACCGTGTTGTTGGATCAATTGAAATGAAGAGAATGTACGTGTTGGTATATCTAATTTAGCCCTTGTGCTATCTTAGATGACCCCACCCTTCCATTGACGTGTTATCCCTACCATGACAAAGGTGGATAGAGGTGGAAAGATTTCATGTAATCCATGGACACCAGTGAAGATCACAAATCATTGAAGAAAAAAGGTTCAAAGCACTGTCTAGTGGGTCTACATGACCCAACTCCCAATGTTAAAGTGCCTAGGATAGCACAAGGGTTAGGCTGATCCACCTAAGCAACCACTCTCACCAGTTGGAAGTCTACTTGAAAGCGGTCTACACAAAATCTGTCAATCAAACATTTTGAAGTTTAACATAACGTATAGAGGCATCTGATTGTCCAGTTTATAACTAGAATGACTTGCACTACAGCAAAAATAACATGAAAAATTTAAGGTTGGCCAGAACATGTTGGAAAAAAAGGTAACACAGCATGGCCAAATATGGGCATGGGCAAAGGAAGGCAATGCCCCCTCTAAATGTCGTAACTGCCACCCCACCCCAAATGTAATGGCCTGCAAAAAGTCACAATCAACAAACGAAAAATAAATAAATAAAGTAAAACAACAACAACAAGTAAATATGAACACAATAGAATCCAAAAAACATAAAGAAATATGGACAGACAAATGGACAGACAGACATGAGAAAAGAAAAAAGAAAGAGCCTCTTCATTGCAGAGAGTTTTTTGTTTAAAAGCTCTCCTGCTAACTAAAGAAAAAGAAAAATCCAATGATCCAAAGGAAAAAAAAACCCTAACAGAGTACAAACCAGTGTCCTGCTTGTGCCTGTCCCAAGCCTGGAAATTGCAGAGTAGTGTCAGAAAGAGCATTCAACATAAACATATAAGTCATAGATAGATGGACGGAAGAAGTGACATGATGACAGTATAGTTTTCTATGCATTTTAGGGGCTGACAGGGACGTGACACCCCTAACTCTCAGCACACCCAAAGTGGGGCTGGCTCTGCAGTAGAGCAAGAATAATTTAATGACAGAGAAAAGCTGTTTTCTTTTCAACAGAAGTCAATAAGAGTTTTACTTTTTAAAGCCGGTGTGTCATTTCTAATTGGAATTGGGGGAAGGGGTCACTCAGTCCACTTCTCAGAGAAAAATCTCCCTAAAAGCCTTCCCTTATCGCTTGTGGACACCTCTTATTTTGAAAAGCCAACAGGAAGCCAGTGTACCACCGCAGTCTAGTAAGGCTGTCCGCTCTTTAAAGGCAGAAAACGCAGCTGCTCAGAGCACCAACACGCAGTAGGGAGTAGGTACGCAGTCTTTCTTTTTCTTTTCGGATGTGATGGCGAACGCAGCATCAGTTCATGCGGGAGTTTGGTTTTTCATAGCGCTGACAGTCTCATTAAATCATGGTAAGTCCAACTTTTAAAAGTTCTTTTTTTTGTGTTCACCTGTTGTTCACCTGTGTTCAGGTGAACAGTGCTGTAACAACATGACTAAAGGTATTGAACAAATGAGTACTGATCAAAGTGAATCATCATCATGAACGTTGATTGCTCAATCAGTCAACTTTTATTGGAAAATGTAAAAAAAAAATACAGATACTAGAAAAATAATCAAGGGAAGACAAGGTGAAAGAAAATAAGGCTAAACGCTCAGGTGTCAACACGAAAGGAAAACAAAATAAAAAACAAAAATAAAATTGTTATATTAGACACACACTCTTTTACCCTTAACACTATTAAAAACAACAACATTAAAACAGAAACTGTACAGAAAAATGAAAAATGATTGAACATTTCTAATAATAACCATGCATGATTGTGCAACCCAGAATTATTTTAACTGTTATTATCATAATTATTTTTTATTACTACCACTACCTCCCAAACCTTTCATCTCCTGTGTATGTTCTGACAACAAATGGAGCAAATAAATATATTTACATATATTATTGACCCCTAAACGCAGCCATCGCCTGCTTTAAAGCAATGTTCTCAGCACCAGTAAATCTTTCAATGCTTGCATGAAATCAGATATTTTTTTAATTGGTTGCATTAAAAAGAGGTGTTACAATGCAAGAAATGTAAGGGTGTATATTTCTTTAAAACCCTTAAACATACTGTTTCTGAACTCACAAACCTTTTAAATCAATAATGTAAATACATCTTTATGAAATTTGTTAATTTAATCTTTATTGTGTATGGAATAATGTATACTAAATTCCATATCATCATGTTTTTTAGTTTCTGATTTAACAGTTTTAACAGAACATATTTTAACCAAAGGAATAGGTACCTTTTTTTATTTAAATTGTTTGTCAATGAAAATGTCAAACATAGTATTTAAAATATAATAATGTGATGGTTTTAACTCAGTCACGTATGTTGGCAATTCATTATTCAATAGTGAAATGAAAATTTATTAGTGTATAAGAAAATTTGAATTTCACATTTGATTATCAGACCCATCAATGTTTTGGTACAAGTATCAGGCTTTTGAAAACAGTTGGTTTAATCAATACTTGATTAGGCTTCCTTTAGCATAGAATACTAGTAGTATTTCATGCTAAAGGAGTATATTATTACTTTTGCCTCCAGATAATTGTCTGATAACACTGTGTGCTTGGATTTAGCACTCGGAACAACCAAGCGGGCCTATTTTAGTAATGACTCTTTGTGACTTAAGCTCATAAAAATGACAACTGACAGACTGAGAGCACCTCAGTTGTTTTGAGGTCATAAGCTTTAACTTTTTTTTTTACACCAATTTTTTCCTGATAATTAGCATTCATCATTACAATTACAAGATATAAATGCTTGAAATATATTTTTCCTATGTGCGATGATTCTAATATGTTGTAAAACTGTGAGTGTAATATGGCAGAAGGCAGCTTAAGGCTAGATTCTGAAAAACTAATCTTTTTTTTAATATAAAACAGGTACAGTATTCTAAATAAAAATATAAGCTGAAGAACAAGGGATATTGGTATACAGTAACTCCATAACATGCGGTTTGCAGGTTCTTTATCTGGAAAAGATGTGAGCAGGAGAAAAGGGCTGGAAGCAGTCAGGCTGACCACACTTCTACCAAGCATTACGCACGACCTCCGTGCCGCCCTTCACCTCAAAGCAGGAAAGTCCTGCTCTGCCTGTGGACCAGAGGCAGCCAGCAAGCGCGCCAAGAGGTGCACGTGCTACTCTTACAAAGACAAAGAATGTGTGTATTACTGCCACCTGGACATCATCTGGATCAACACTCCAGAGTAAGAGTCATTTCAACTTTTTTACTTTTTTAAAAAATAATTCTGTTAATATCAGCTTTGGAAGACTACACTAAATATTTCCTTACCTTCCTTTGAAATGAGGAATTTAAACCATATGCAATGAATTTATGATCGTCTGGACATCTTTGGGGCAAAATCGTACAGACAAAAATACCTACTGATAAAATGTCATACAATTATATCCTTTTTTATTGACTTTTTAATAAATGTCCCCAAAATTCAGGAAGAAAAAGGGATTATTTTTAACTCCTTAAAAGAAAATCTTCATATTATTTTTGTAACTTCTACTCAAAATTACTTTTTATAGTTTATAGAAGATAAAATAACATAGCATGAAACATTTTATAGAGATATAACGATTTTTTTAAAGAATACAGTAAATTTTCCCTGCATTACATAGAAATAAACCTGATAATAGATCAATAAAAAACTCTTTTGCTTATGTTAAAGATGATTTATTTTGACTGAGCTATTGGATGATGCTGCAGCCAGTGACTCAGCCCCTCCCACACAGTTCCTGAAGTCACATTAACAGCTGCACATAGAATAAAGGGAAGTTTTCTCCTCTGTTTAACTCCTTAATGGTCATGAAAATGTATACTTTTGCATTTTACCTTTAATAAAAAGTCACATTTATGACCTATTTGTAATGTGTAACTTGTAATATTCTTATTCATTTTATATATCTTAAAAGCTACGAATCACAGTATTTATTGGACAGAGGTATGAATAAAATAAGCATAAGTTAAACACATTTTAAATGGTTTGTGAGGATGGTAAGTAAACTAACATTTCAATGAGAGGGAAGCACCTGCAGGGGGCACCAACTCGGCATGTCACAGGGGAGACGTGACTTTACGTTATGATGAGAAAATACAGGGGCTTTTTGTAGGAGCCCCCGGGGCGACATTCCCAATATGCCTGCTCATGTGGCTCATGTCAGTAACTGTCTCAGATTTAGGCTCTTTTGTAGAGTTCTCTGTCTTTGTTGTTGCATTACATTGCATTACCTGCTCTGCAACGCATGCCTAGGTGCAGATTTGCTTCACTAAATCTCCATCTGTGAAACAGAATACTGAAAGTTCAAACATGTTGCTGACAGTCAGTTATTGGGGTAGTTTTGACAGGAGGAAATACTGGAGTGCACCAGACTAAGTGAAAAAGTCTGCAGTTTTTATGCGGCTCACTGATTTCCTGAGCCTGTGAAAAGAGGCTGAACCGGTGAAATGCAGTTCTACCTATATGTATCTGAAGTATTGACTGCAGGATTTTGGATCAGTTGGACTCCCCCCCCCCCCAGAACTTTTCATAAAAGTTCTAGAGCAGCCTAATAAAACAGAACTTTAGGGATTCTGCTTGTTATGCATTCACATGATATGGCTGCCATCTGACCTTCGAGTTGACCCTAAACTCTGTCAAATGAGAGTGTTGTTAAGTGAAAAGTGAATCCAGCTGTTTAACTAGATCAACAGAAGAAGGATCTGAGTACAACAACTGAGCTAGATGTGTCATGATGTTTAAGGACTTAAAGAAACTCCAGACAGCAGAGCATTATTAACTGGGGGTGTAAGGAAGACTGGACCAAAGTTCATGCAGGGATTGAGGAACTGACATCATCATTCAATGTTTAATGTTGCATTAGATTATTGTATAAGTTTATAAATAATGGCCTGTACTAGTCATTTAGATTTACACAGATCACTATTGAAAAGAAAACGGAAACCTGTCATTTTCATCTTTTTGATGTGATTATTTACAAGTGAAAAACATAAAAGGAAATAGTTTCCTTTTTCAGCTGGACTCTAATTAAAGTTGGGGAGTCACACATTAGTCAACACATAAAAGAACATAATTATGTGTCATGTTGCCTATTAGCAGTTTGTTTTTTAACACTTGCTTCTTCCAGACATCTTTGAAAGAAAACAAAGTCATTTACTTTAATAGCAACATATGAAACTGATTGAATATTTACACCCTTTGTTTATTTTGTCTCCTAATTGTTTTAGGCACACAGTGACATATGGTCTGTCCAGCTACCAAAGTTCCCCCCGTCTCAGGCGCTCTGCTGGGAATGAGCGAAGCAGGATGGCCTCTCGGCGGTGTGCCTGTACTCTACACATCGACTCAGACTGCAGCAGCTTTTGCTGCCGCAGGTAAAATGATTGATCCACAGGAAACAAAAACCACACAACAACTGTAACCTGTGCTCATGTAAAGCTGAATGGAAGATGTGTGGTAGAAAAAGGTGAACATCTGCAAAGACATAGAATGGACTGCTGCTGAAACATCCACACACAGACAAACCCAGAGCACAGACTTCCACTGTCCATTTCAAATGACAATCCTAAACCAGAGAAAAGATCAGAGACTTCCTACCTTCATTAAGAACAGAAAGATCCACAACCCTCCAGCAGGAAGTGTTGGAACATTTCATTCTTTCATTTTGCTGGTCAGCGTTTTAGAAATGGTGGTTTAAATTCCTACAAAATCTACCAGTTTCAAGTTTCATAATATTTCTGTAAATTAGTCACATCTGAGCTGAAAGCGTGCAGATAATTTGTGGAGTACAGTGGTTTCTGGCTATCTCCTATGTGCTATATCTCCTGTGCAGTAGAGCTTACAAAGATAATCTTTGTTTTCATTCTATAACCCTGGACTTCTCTTTCTATGAAGGTTTGAACATTAAAAGTTTAAACGAGAGAAAAGTGTAAAAATGTTCATGTCAGTCCGAGAAAAGTGTAAAAAGCGTGTTTAGTGGGGGGTTTGACAGCCTTGAAAGATCAATACAAATTCAAAAAATGAGCTGATTACTTCACAGATTTCACCTATCGCTAGTTACTTTTAGAACTTAGCTCCCACGATAAACTAGAGAACGTTAAACTTTAAGAGGTAGATGAAGACCCCACATCAGTAATACTGAAGAGCTGGATTCTGAGCATCCCCAGCAGAGTCACATCTTGAATGCCTGCAATGATACGGAAACTAATGCAAAGAGACAGAGTGACAAGAATAATGAGTGCAACCCAAATTAAAAAAGGCCTTCTGTTAGACGTTTAGTAAACTCCAAAATGACGTTTAAAGCCACGATACTAACAAGCTTAAAGACCCTCATCTCTGCCATACACCAAACTCAAAACTAATAGACTGTTTTTACCAAATAAAAGCTAGTTAACCCTAAGTATGTTTTATTGCTGAGTCAGAATGCGTTTGTTGCATTTTTATCTAATATTTGCAAAAAACATTCATCATTTTTTGAACTGCGATTAAACAAATGAATTTTATGATATTTCTGTCTTTTCTTTTTTTCCAGCAGCAGATAGTGAAGGCCCACCTGCAACCTCACTACCTGAACCAGAGCACCAGCTTTACAGCAAGCGCATGTTAGGATGACAGATATGCCTGGAGTGTGTGCACCTATATTCCTGTGTGGGATGAATAACTGCAAAGCTGGAAAACGTAAACAGCACCTCCTGTGGGAGTTCAGATGGAGCAGGGCTGGTAGCTTTCCCATGATCCTCCTCTCACTGTATGAACCAGGAAAGGACCGGTGGAGGAGCTGGAGTGTGCTATGAGGATGTATTCTACAAGCTTTTCTCAACATTAGCACATCAACAGGACCACAAAATAAGACATTTTCTGTAAAAGAAAAAACATTTCTTTTTACTGGAATCACTGACATTTCAGCTGTTGAAAGCAGACAAACTGGAATAAAATGTTTCTTCTGTGGAGTAGGCCTTAAAATCCAAACTTATGCAAAAGAAAAAGCTATTCTAAAGGCTCACAAAGTTGTATTTTAGTATATAAGTCCATATTTTAGCTGTAATGCACAGATCCTCCTCTTTAAAAAGCATCTATAAAAAGAAAAATCTGGCAAATGTGTAATTCGTCGATTTTTAAGTTAGAAATTACATTTTTTTGCAGCTACATATAAATCCCAGCTGAAGCAGATGAGAATCTCTCAAGAATGAAGACGATTAAAAAAAATGTTCTATTTAAAACATGCGTTTAGTTTTAATTCATATCCATGTCTAAAACGATGTATTTGCTATTGAAGTGCATAACAAAGCCTGTACATAATACATAACAGAAAATAATTAAGTTGAATGAATATATTTAAACTTGAAACAGTTTTTATTGTAATTATAAATATTCATTGTAAGTTTTTTCTGTTTTTAAATTGCATTTTATGTCTGTACAGTTTTATGCGATTTTATAAAAATGTAAAAAGGAAGCCAACAGATCCCTTGTCTTTTGCTGTCTTCGTTTTTTTATGTTATTCAATTTTTAGGTTAAATTTTTACCCAATAATTGTATTAACCCTTGTGCTATCCTATGACCCCACCCTTACATTGACGTGTTATTCCTACTATGACAAAGGTGGAAAGATTTCATGTAATCTATGGACACCAGTGAAGATAACAAATCATTGAAGAAAAAAGGTTCAGAGCACTGTCTAGTGGGTCTAGATGACCCAACTCCCAATGTTAAAGTGCCTAGGATAGCACAAGGGATGTACATTTTTATCAGTGGTTTTTGTTCAGATGCTTCAACACAGCACTCTACTCAGGTTTGAGGTATTCTTAGTAAGTCATTTTATTCATGTCAGAACTTTATCAGCATTACAAATATTAATCAGTATATTGGCTCATTTCAAATTTCCTGCCTGGGACATGCCTTCTAAAAGTTGAAATAAGGCCAAAGATGGATTAGAAAATCTAGCTGGGAAAATATCTATAAACTAATTAAGAAAACAGATTACAGGTCTGTAACATGGTTGTATTTGTAACTAGTTGTTTTGTTTTTGTCTCACCTTAAGTAACATTTTGGTTTCTGTTTTTAGGTAAACAGACGTAAAATGGGAAAGTATTTATGTTAAAATGCATAAATATGCAGTTAAAAAAAAACTCTTTATTATAACTTTAAATGGTTTTTATTTCTATCTGAAGAAAACTCAGTTCTTGGAACAAAAGCGAACACATTTTTTTACTTTTTTAAATTTAACATTTTTGAATGTGTTTGGTTATTTATAATTATTAAACATTTAACTGTACATTTCCCCCCCTAAATCTTGAGGACAATCATGCTGAATTCACAGTATTTGAGTTTTGCTAAACCATAAGATTTTTCAACTGGTAAAAGTGTGACTCCACAATAAGTCAGATCATTACAGGCTTTCATTCTCAGTCCGTTAACACAATGGGACTTTAACATTTCTCTTTTTTATTCAAAGCAACTCTCTAACTTTTTTTTCATACAAACTTTTGATAAATAATCTTGCAGTCAGGTGTCAGGAAATCTATTTTATTGACTCCAGCGTGAGGGTCATGCAGTTTTAAAACCAAGAGCAGTTTGAGCTGATGAAAAGAAAATATTTCTTTTCTAAGATGACAGCCGAAATCCTCTCTCTCTGACACCTCAGTAAAAAAAAAATCACCATCCTTTATAAATCCATCCTTTAGTGTTTTTTAATCCTCTATATCCTGTGCACAATGTTTTTTTTAATGACCCTCCTTTTACACCCCCACTCACATAAAAATCATATTTTTGGTGTTTTTAACATGTTGTGGCCTTTTTCTGATGATAGAGGACATAGAATTGCATTTCTGAGTATTTCTTAATTAAAATGGTTGTCATTCAAATGCTTTTGGAAAACGTTTGTATTTGTGACAATGCAATGGTAGGCCACAAGTTCCCTGCTCTGCTCCATTCCGAGGTATCGACTCTCAGACTCAAAACTGTACGGCTGGATAGTTCCATTATTGCTCACCATTTTTGTTGCACAGGTAATAGTAGATTAGGGTTGTGAGGGTCTGTACGCTAATGTAAGAGAGCGTAAAAAAATGGGTGATTCAAAGTAGGGGCAGGCTTACTTTGCATCTTCGGTCTTGCTCGCAACTCAGAGGTGAATTTCTAATAAAGTACTGCCGCTCTGCAGAAACTATGTCCTAGAAAATGACACATTTCTTTTTCCTTCAAAAACGCCCTAATCATAATTAAAAAATACTGGAAATCCTTTTACAACAGATAAAAGTTGTTTGGAGTGAGACTTGATTCATAGTAGTAATATAGTGACCCCTTTGTGCATGTGCATGAACATGCGCCTGTGCCTGCATAGTGACCATATGAATTCTGAACACAGAAGCTTGAAATGCGTGCCTACATAGGCCTTTCATTGGAAGTGGTAGCTTGAACTGGTGTTGCTGAGGGTGGTGTGAACCTAGCTTAAGAAAAAAAAGAGAAACTAAAGAAATGAATGGCTGAGAGAAGCTTGAATACTAATTTTTGCTCTTTGCAGCCACTCTGCATCATTTGTTGTGGTGTCAATGCTGGAAGGGTTTAGGAGTAGAAAAAAAACTGTCATCTCCAAGTGTAAGTAAAGCTTTAGAAACCACAATGATAATTTTAAACTAGGACCTGGGATTCAATTCTGCTTAAGTGGGGTCCTGTGACCACATGTGTAGAGGGTTAGCTCAAATATCAGCTCAGGTCTTAGAAGGTTAAATGTTCTGTAAACATCAAAATTGGACTGTTACAAAGTGAAAACAGTCAGAATGATGAAAAAAATCAAAATATTCTAATTCTGACATCCCTGCTGGTCATCTCAATCACACTCTGTGAATCTTCTTAAAGCTGAAGAAAATGCACAGTTTAATTACAAATGATCACCCCAGAGCTGAGGTTGTCTCAAGATGTTTCATGCAAAAATGCAATCTATTTCAGTGAATCTATCAGGAAACCCTTAACTCCCTCACTTGAAAACAGTTCAAGCTGTTCCACAGCTTGAACTGTTTTCTCTGCTACACTTTGTTTTTATTTGTGAGTCACCATAGAAAACAACCCAAAACAATTTTATGAGTCATAACTGAGCTTTCAGCCTGTGGCACTTGTTTGAACTGTCTGTACCTGTAGTAAATGAGCAGGTATGTGTTGCAGCAGCTTCAGGGCAGCTCACCAGTCATGAAGCTTCTTCAGACACAGAAACCTGCCTGGATGACTCACAATGGTACACTTAAGAGAGAGAAAATTAACATTGATCTGATTTGTTTGTTTAACCCAGCTGGAGTCGAGTTATGAGGCTTGAAGGCAGAAACAATTGTTTTTTTATACAGTTTGAATGCTTTGAGTTGAGCGCATGTCCAGTCAGGTGGGACAAAAGCAAATATAACACAAATGTAGGTAGTAATTAAAATCAGGGAGGTAAAACTCTTACTTTATAAAATAGAACACGAGTACAACTATCGAAATACATGTTGTTTTCATATTTAATGCTATAATAATTGGTTCAATCTAAGCCTCTGCCTCCTGTTTCCAAATGTGATGCAAACCAGAAAGTATCCAGTGCTGCAGTTCCCTAAAAGACCACTGGAGGCTGGTATCAGATGAGAGCAATTTCAACATGACTCCTATGTTGAAAACTCAGACGTATTTTGATGTTTGTTGTGTTCTTTCTCTACTCATGAAGACTGTTAAGGTGTGGGTGGGGGGTTGGGGTGGGAGTGGGTGTTTACAACCACAACCATTGCTTATTTCCTTGTGTGAGTAATACACACAATTAATTACACAATTATAAAAAAGTTTCCAAAGCATTTTGTAACAGTTGGTTGAGCAAGCAGTGAAAGGATGACATCAATCCTTTTGATTTTTCCTAGCTTAAATGTTTGTAAAAAATCATTTTTGTGGGCAGGGACTTTTGATTGACATGGGAGCGAACCAAACAGAGCTTCAAACTTGCTTTGTCCCGCTCATTGGCTGCATCAGTTCAGTCGGGCAGAGGGAATATTTTTCTATTTCCAAATTAATTTTTGCCGCACTGAATGGGTGATGTCTGGGATTAGATTATCCATCTGGACAACAGATTTATGTCATTGGTTCAATCACAGCGGGAGACAGCAGGCCAGCGGTTGAGACATGTAAAGTTAAAGAACACTTTTATTGTACTTTGCTCTGACAAAAGAAACCTATTTTAAATTGCTAAATTTAAACTTGTTTTGTTTTTGTTTTTAGTTTAGTCTTTCAAAAGATTCTTCGTTATCATTCTGCCCAGTCAGTTATGGTGTACCACAGAGCTCAGTGGTTAGTCCAATTCTTTTTAGTCCTAAAAAAAACCAGTATTTTTGGTAGCAAAGCCCACAATTCCATTGTTATGTTGATGATATTTAACTTAATTCATCTTTTATACTCTGAGATTTTTACCAATTTTACTTCAAGCCTCAAAGATAGAAACCTTGGATGACTTCTTATTTTCTTCCATTATCTTGATGAAGAATTTTGATTTTTCTATTTAAAAAAAACACTACTGTGTCCAAATTGGGTTCTTGTTTCTTTAAGAAAGATAACATCCATCATTCTCCAGACACTTTTTAGAAATAAAAAAAATATATATATATATATGAATGGAAGATATATTCTGGATTCTGTTTTACAATCTGAAGATGTTATAAATAGGAATGTTTGTTTCATGAAAACCTTACCATCATTTCTAATCATTGTGTTTTTTTCCCCCAGACTCAGAGATGACATCAAGAATGTCATCATTCTTTGAGGACACCTTTGTTTGCGTGTCAGGCTGCTGCACGTATGGTGATGAAGGAGAGAAGTCATGTTTGACTCAGACTTTAGCGATGCTTGCATGACCTCGAGTTTCAACATCATTAACGGACAACAGTGAAAGAAAAAGACCCCAAATGTGGTTTCTTGGCTGCTGTATAAAGAAGGAAAAACCTTCTGGTTTAGACTGAGCGTGTGCACGTTGGATCTCAATAAAACCAGATTTGAGACACCCCTTCCCCCTTACGTAATCAGTGAAGAAACATTTGTGAGAATACTTGGTCTTTAATTATAATTATGCTGTTTGTTTGTTTCATTGTCGTCTTCTAGGACGCAGTTTTTACAGAGAGGCAGTAGTTTCATTAGAAATCCACATATGAGTTGTGGGTGGGATCCTTGGTGCAGAGTAAGCTGCAACCCCATTCTCATCTATTTGTTTACATGATCTCCCGCTGGCCTACAGCAGCCCATCACAACCCCAACCTAACAATAGCGGTGCAAAAAAAAAAAAAGCAATATCAGAGCTATCCAGCCGTACAGTTTTGAGCTAGATACCAGCTCATTCAAGGAAAACAATGTAAAAGTAGGTTCTACACCACACCAAAGAGCTTTTTCCAGTTGTGTTTTATTTTGTCTGGTCCTGAATCAAACAAACAATTTGAATAAAGAAATACTCAGAAATGCCATTTAATTTTTTTTATAAATGCCACAAGAACATGTTAAAAACACCAAAAACACAATTTTCATTGGAAATTCGTCATTAATTAAAAGAGGGGTTTTAGTTGGATTGGCAACGAGGCAGCTAGCAGAATGTTGAAGAAGTTGCACTGATTTCAGGTGGAGCCCTTGAGAGTATTAAATTGTAGCTTCCCAGAATAAGTCACATGCAGAGAATGAAAGATATACTTAACCTTACTACCTTAGAAGTGTATTGTTGTAATGTAAGTGTACAGTGTATGGGTCATTTCATCTTTCATTCTCAGGGGAAACACCGAAGGATATAAACAGTAACTGATTTGAATGCTTGTGATGAATGCTTGATTTAAAGCTTTTACTTTGAGGAAATAAACTCTGGTGGTTGTTTTAAGCCAATTTTAAAGTTATAAAACATCATTTCAAAGTTGGTATCTCCCCTTTTTCTGCTACTGTGGGGGCTTTTGGCTGAAATAAAATCAGCGTATTCATCATTCCAGAAAACTCCTCAAAACTTCATAATAGTGTCGGTAGATTCAGTTCAATGACGTTCAGTACTGCAAAAAATAAAATAAAAAACTTCCTCCTCTCCTATCTGGAGGTATAAATGGGAAAAGCGATCTCTCTTGTTTGGGGCTTTCTATGATGCTCAGAGTTGATTTGCTTTGTGAAAAGGATCACTTCACATGTTTTCCATTCAGGTCATATTTGTGCAGGTGAGGTCCTCTCTGGTGTTCGTTTAATCTTCCAGCAGAGTCACAAAGAGGACTTTATCTTCCAAACCCTAGACTCCATCTCAACCTCCTATTTAGTAAGTTATATTACCAGCTGAGAACACTAACTCTTAGAGGCATGTCCCTTTAGGACATCGGTCATATACAGAGGGGATCAGAGTTCACGGTTGCTGGTTATTGGAACAAGAAAAGGCCAAGATAACTCATTTTCAATTTTCATCAAACCTGGACACAAGCTGGAGCAGTTCTAGCTTCTCAGGTTTTTCCCACGTCACATTTTTCTAGTTTTTCACGTCAACACTACAGAAATTCAAATGCCAATTTTAATCAAAGTTTGAAAATAATTTGCTAAAGTGAATTAGTTCCCTACAGACAGCTCACAAAACATCAGAAATACATTATTCCAAAGACTAATTTTTCTAAATAAATTTATTTCAAACTACAAAGCTAAAATAAGCATCAAAAACATAGGTACAATGTTGAACGACAGCATTCAAAGTTCAAAAAGGGCTATGGATGAAGTTGGAGTGCTCCAAACTCAAAATTGAACAGAACATCACTGTCACCAAAACCACAAGAACAAAGGAACACATACACTCTACTGACCCATGATCAGGAGTTCCCAAAGAGAAAGAAAAAAATACTAAAACATTGAGAGTTTCATGAAAGTTCTCATGATGGAGATGGTGCATTAGTGGTTTTTTACTCCACACTTTCATTCCAATGTTCCAAAAAAAGGTTGAAAAGAGACTCAGATGTGAAGTCATGCTGAGGACATCACACCTGCTTTTTTAGATTTTTTAGAAAAAATAATGAAATTCATTTTGTTATATTACACTAATTCATCATTGCAATTTTTTCAGTTAGTTTCTTTAAAAAAAAGAGAGAAAAGAAAGACAGAGCGCAACATCAACAGTTTGATGTTTGTGTGATTTATACATTTGTGATATTAAAAGAGATAAAGCTGACGTGTTAGGCTAACACTTTAAGTGAATGAAAGGAAGTTGTTGTGAAATTGTGAAGACCCACATCTTAACAACGTACAGCTCTGATCCCAAGAATAAATCTCTAAAGGAAACAGTAGATCGCAGCCAGCAAGGCCAAGTGGGCTCCATATGGTTTAAAAGTGGGCAGAAGATGCGGGCCCCGAATGGGTTTGTCTGCAGTTTCCCTGGTGGCCTCAGCTGTGTTTGGCCACATTGACTTTTCTTTAAAGGCCCACTCTTACTATAGATAAAAAGATGATCAGAGTGTTTCCAGTGGTCTTTTAATTATGATTGTGACTTTTTTACGCAAAATTCAAAAAACCAGTGTTGTTTTCTGAGACATAGTTTCTGCAGAGCGGCAGTAGTTTGCCTTTGAGCTATGGGAGAGACTGTCAGTGTGAAGTAAGCCCATAAGTTACCCATAACTGAAAGCTCTCTGTTTACACTCTCTCCTGCTACCTTACAGCCCCTCACTACCCCAACCTGACATTACTGGTGCAACAAAATATGGCGGCCAAATGTCTGAGCACTTTCAGCCTTACAACTTTGGGTCTTGGAAGAGGAAAACGCAGACGTACATTGATCTAGGTATCTACAGGTGGTTGCATCAGAATGGAGCTGAGCAGGGAGCTTTTTCAAATGTCATTTAATCACACTTTGAACCAAGATAAAATCAAAACAGCAGTTTTAAGCTTAATTTTCTTCGTATCTGTCTTCCATCATCAGAAAAATGCCATGGCACAAAAACATGTCAAGAACACACATAAAAAACCTATCCTTAAAACATTTAGAGTCTATGCTCACTCTCATAACATTTTCTCCTTTACCATGAAGCCTGGAGACAGATCCCCTAAAAAATGCACAGAAAATAAGAGCAGTTTCATGCAGATCTGATGGTTGATGAAGAACAGTTCAGGATTTAAGCTCTGGCAAGAAAACAGTCCAGTTTCTACTAAACCAAAATATATTTTTTCAACATACTGAAAAGGAAAGAAATGTGTTCATAAAGATAAATAAAAATAGCAAAAAAGAATTCCCCAGATTTTTAAAATGAGTATTTTTGTTTGAGTCAGACCAACAAGCAAGAAGTACATTTAAAAGAGTAGCTCTGAAAGCAAAGGACATAAAAGGATAAGGAGAAAATAAAGACATGAATGACTTTAGCACATAAGGACCATGAAGAGCATTCAGAAAACAAGATGCAGGTTAAGATTTTTAAAATCTTTTTTTCTTTTCTTTTTCAATTTTCAAATCAGTGCAGGGTGCTTGGAAAGTGTGAGCTGCGTGTTGAGAAGAAGTGTTTCCGTAATGGTTGATTAAATGAAATTATAAATAAATATTATTACATTTGAGCTCGATGAACCACACAGAAGGTCTGTTTTCCCACCCCAGTCAAATATTTAAACACTATTTTACTGCAGCTTGTTCAGCTACATTACATTTAATGGGTTTATTTTTTCTGTTTGTTTTTTAAACCCTTGTGCTATCCTAGGCACATTAACATCGGGAGTTGGGTCATCCACTACACAGAGCTCTGAACCTTTTTTCTTCAATGATTTGTGATCTTCACTGGTGTCCATGGATTACATGAAATCTTTCCACCTTTATCCACCTTTGTCATGGTAGGGAGAACACGTCAATGTAAGGGTGGGGTCATAGGATAGCACAAGGGTTAAATTAATTTTATTCAATTTATTGACTTTTTATTTCTCTGGATGTATGCATAAGTTTTTGGCTCAGTTGTTTTTATGCTGCTTTTGTTTGTGACTAGTTTTTGCAGTATTGTCATCGATATGATTGCTTTGTAATTCCTCTGTTGCATTTTTGGGATTAAAGAACCCTCATAGGGGAACAGACATGATCACTATCAGTCTGGAAATATTATATCTCAGTGTAAAGTCATATGTATTTCCATTAAACTTTTTTTTCTTAGGTTTCTTTCTTTAAACCTTTAACTTTGAGTTTTGTTTTATTTTATCTTGATGTATTGTTCTTTTCAATAATAAAAAATGAACCAACTTCCTCATCACTTTTCTCTCTCATTTAGTTATGTTTTCTCAGAAAAAGTATACACAAACCAAGAAATGATCTGACTGCAGAGACTGTGTTGAAAGAACTCGACACACCTGAACATGGCCTTTTCTAAATACCAGAGTTTTTTGTTGCTTTTTTCTATTTGGAGTCCAAATCAAATACAGGGATTTTCGTATTCAGTAGAGCATGTGCTGGAGAGCCGCTCAGAAACAATAAATCTGTCAGAGTCTTCTCAGGAGTAAGTGGATGCAGATGTCCCACCTTGTTTCTCATGAAAAACGATGGAGAACAGCAGCCGGCTTCTGTCGCTGACCTGACAGAAGGCAGCTTTTTTCAGAAGAAATGTCTTTAACTCAACTTTTCCTCCTCCGTATTTAGGAGGCCAGCAGGCTAAGAATGCAGACAAAATAATTAAAGAGGTTCCATTTGAGCAACTGGAACCTTTTCATAATCAGAAAGGGGTGCAGGTCAAAACACAGAAAGGACAGCTGGGAGTCAGGTCAAGCTGTGGAGCTGGATTACACGTTTACGCAGGTTTAAGATTGTTTTCTGACAGCTGAGTTACACATTTGGGGAGCTGCTGCTTTAACTGTGGGGTAGCTAATTTGCTGCATGTCACAGATCCATACAGAAAATCACAGAACATCATCACAGAGGGAAAGAAAATAAGAAGTCAGGCAATGGAGCAGAAATTCAAGTGTAAAAAGCAAGAAAGAATTTGGTTTTAAAAATGGGAAACATTGTTTAAAAAGTAAATGAAATACAACATGAATGAAAAATATTGAATAAAGAAGATGAGTAAGTATTAATGCTTGTGTATTTTTGTCACAAAGATAAAGGGTAAAACAAAGAGTGAAAAAATCTTTTCTGACGATGTCCCACTGAAAAACATGAGAGGTCTGGAAAGATTATCATAGATACTCTTCAACTGTGAGACAGAATCTAAAGCAACAATCAAGGATATCCCATTTAAAGACATATAATGGTGCAGAAAATAAATATTTAATCAAAAAAAAATATTCACCTCAAAACTTTGTAACGTGATCCTGGTTAGTCAGTCAAAGGTTAAGTCAGAAGTCAAAGGTTTCCTGGTTATTAATAAAGCTGTGCATTTTATGGTACATGCACCAAATTTGGCATGGATGTACCTTAAGATGCCCTCTTTCAGAAAAGCATGTCAGCCACTAGAAAATCCAAGATTTTTAAAAATATATAAAAGTATTTTTTAGGCAGCCCTCAAGTTTAAGGACAGCATTTTGCACATGAGCCGCCCATATTGTTGAGACTGAGGCAAATAGACTTTGAATATTTTTTAATACTTGAGTGCATGGCTGCCATCCTTACAAATGGCTGCCGTTTTGGATTTTTCTAACGGCGAACTGGCTTTTCAGGAAAAGGGGATCCTAAGTGTCATCCATGGCAAATTTGGTGCTTGTACCCCAAACCCACCTAACTGTGTGTCTTCACTGGGTTTGTTCCACCGTAGCTTTCATTCTTTCAAACAGATCTTCTCGAGAGCTTGATGTTCTGGGAAACTTTCAACTCCCTCCACAGATTCTCTGTTGAGTTGTGCTCCAGAGATAGGCCACTTGGGAAACAATGAATTGCTTTTTTATGTAGCCACTCCTTTAATATCCAGGTATTTGGGACCACTGACTGAAAGCTCTTAAGAAAGGGCTTTGGCCTTGCCGAAATCTTCATTTTATTCTTCTTGAGGTATTCACAGGAGAGCTCGGAAAGCTTTCTGACTTGGAGCCGAAAGTCCCGTCACATACACTGATTGATGCTCTTAAAGAAAAAAAAAACCCTATGAAGTATGCAGAGGCAGAGTTCATGGAAGTGACTAACAGCTGCAGGTGTGCACACTCCAGCAACACCGGGATTTGACACGCGCAAACTCCCATTATGTCACAGCAGATGGAAGCGGGGCTCGACCTTTATTTGCTCTTTGACACAGCTACTCTCCACGGTGGGGAGGGGGAGCAGGAAGGATAGTTTCAGTCATCACTTTCTAAACTCTCGCCTCTTATCTTGACCTGACCATTTTAAAGGTCCCAACGATTGACAGGCGTTAGTAGGGCTCTGCTCTGAGAGTAAAGCTAACAGAAGATCATTCTAGAGGACACACGTCAGAACTCTTGTGGCTGCTGCAGTCAGGTCGCACAGGGACGCAGCTATGCAGCTTCTCATCAGTAAGAAAGAGACTCAAAGTCTGTGAATTCTTTAAAAATCGACATATTAAATTGTAGGTATTTATTCAAACATTTTAAACACCATTTGGTGCTTTGTAAAAAAAAAAATAATAATGAATGATAATGAAACCTAAATACAACAATAACATGGTCAGGTCAGAGGTCACCCACATGTTAAAGAGGCAAACCAGGAGAAATTGGTAATCACTTCAAAAATGATTTTGAATAGTCCTCACACAAACAAATGACCCCATAGCTGCTAGTCTGAAACCCTTTTTATTAAAATCACCAAGTTTTCATTTTTGGTTGATTCATAGCCATTTTAGTTCATTTAAGTTCAATGTAAGCAGTACTGTAGAGTATGCTGAACTTTGGAATATACATATATAGATATATATCTATATAGATAAAGATATATATAGATATTTGGCTAAGCGAGCGTGACATTGACTCCCTGATCGACACCACCAGGATCTACAGTACTGACATTGGGATGTCATTCAGGCTCCAGAAATGCAGCCGGATGGCGACAAAGAGAGGCAAGGTAGTCCACACAGGAGGGGTCTCACTCCCAGAAGTAACAGCAGACATTTAGGACAGTTACAAGTACCTTGGAATCCCTGGAAAGACCTCAGACCTCTCAGTCCAGAAAAGCGCAGTGCTAGGAACAGCTAAGATGCTGCAGGACCCTCAAGCTCCCAGGACTGTGGTAGAGGACCCGAGCTTGGAGGAGAAACCACCGTGGAGGGTGAAGGGGGCGTTTTTATATTCAATCAGTCTAAGGAAAGTTGTTAGTTGAATCTACTAATGCCATTATAAAATCATTTCAAAATGAAATAAATCGATCTATAAGCGATCCTGCCAAATACCATTTGGATAGAGACCCAGTAGGTTTATTTTACTGTAACATAAAAATGACCAAGTGCATCACGCTGGACAGCATACATGTGATCGCAGCAAAAAAATGATCAATCCATCATTACAGTCCAATGTGTGGATTTGACATAATTCTTGTTTGTACACACATTTAAATTACACTTGATTATCTTGCAAGAAAAACAAGGAATCTGGAAAACTTCCCCTGAACTGTTCAGTGTTCATAAACAGCATGGTTATTTTTGTTTAGTTAAGCAGTTAGATGTACTTGATAATAAATGATTTTATTTCTCTTAAACGAACATTTACACAAAAACTTCAGAGTCAGAGGAACATGGACATCCAAACATCTCCTTTAAAGAGAGTTTGGAAAGTGGACTTTGACCAGTCAGTACAGCCATCTTTAACTACTACAATTCTAGAAGGTGTTTAATATAGATTAACTTTAAAACTGTAAATATAATAGATATGAACTTTATTAAAACAGTCCAGGAACCGGGTGCAAAAAAGAAATGTTTGTCATCTTTTGAACCTGCAGAAGTGTCCTGCACGAATCCCCGACAGTCCAACCGTCCAGCTAAGGTGCCTTCAATAAGATTGTTTAAATGACGTTTAAACGTGGCGCTGGACCTGCAGCTTTGGCGCTTCATTCACTCAGAAGTGACTCGAAACAGTCGGAGAATCAGGTCTTCAGGAGGCTGTTGATAGATTTGATCTCCTCAGTGGACAGTGCAGACAGTCTGTAGCCTCTGAGCTCTGGTTTACCTACAAAAATGAAGGGAATACTTTAAGTCATTCAATAATAAAAGTTTAATTGATGAAACTTACTTTGACTTCTGAATGTTTGAATGAAGCGTTAGGCCATCTTTTCCACTAGTTCCTGTTGTTATGAGACAGTTTTACCCCTCCTGGTGCAAACATTTTACTTTATTTTAATTTGTTTGTATTTTACTACAGAAAACGATAGCTCTGGAGACGCACTAACGATTAAAAAAATGTTTGTAGTGACCTGGACACAGAGTAAAGGCTCCTGAACTGAGTGTCTAGAAGAGTCTGCATGTGCAGATCAGAACAGTCTGTAGGTGTGAGCAGGTGGAAAACATCTGTAGACTAACATTTCGCCTGCTTTTGAGTGTGCTGCCCCCTTGTGGCACTGGAACCTTACAGCAGCTGAGCCAGAGCAAATGCAAAGAAATCTATAAACAAAGATATATTATGAGGTCTGCTGTTGTCTTGGTGTTTTCACCCTTAGCTTGCAGTTTTTATTTGTGTTACCTTAAGACTCCGCAGTTACGCAACTGTCTTCAACCGGAACGACCGACAAGTCGATTCCAGTACGTTGTGTAACTGAACACTACAGAAACAGTGCAAAGCCCCAAATGAACGCTGGTAATTAATTTGTCTTGATATTTCACATTTTCACAAATGTCAGTTTAACATTTTGGAATTTGGAACCTATTTTAGCTTATTAACTTTTCTTGAGTTTTGTGAGTTTTCAACTTGTCAAAAGTAACATCCTCTGTTCCAAATGGCTGCCAGTGTTTTACAGAACTTCTTTTCTTCCCAAAACCTCTTGATGTTCATCCAAAAGAGAAATGCAACACCTCTTCTCCTTCCAACAGGAGGGCAGGACCAGAGGGAGGAATCAAGTTTCCCCTTCTGCTACACACAGTCTGTAAAGCGTTTTATTAAAAATGTCTGCTTTGATTTTTCCTTTTTTATTTTCCTATTTTGAAAAAGTTGCATACCTTGAATCTCGTTGAGATGATTGAATTTAGTTTTCAGTTCTCTGCGAAGGCTATTTATTTCTTTATCCAGCTGTTCTTGGTCTGCAGCACAAGAGACACACATTTTTATTTTTATGAATAAACACAAAGCATGGAGGTTGTGTTTTCTTTAAGGATTACCTTTCTGGACCATCCCTTTAGTTTTGGATTTGTCAAACTCAATAAACATGTTTCCAAAGCAAACCTTCACATTCTCTGCAAACAAAAACAAGAACATTAAGGCTGGAAAAGTGGAGGGTTTGTTATTTAACAGCAGCACTTCCGACATATTTCTAAAATGCAGTAATCGGGTTTTCCTTTCTTGCTTGTAAACATGGTGAGACCCGGTCCTGCCTCACCTGAATCAGACAGCTCATGTTTGAGAGCGTTCAGCGCCTCCCTGTTCCGGTTTCTCTTCAAGTCCAGGTCCACTATCTGAAGAAAAGAAATAAAGACACATGATTTCATATTTACCTAATTTATTATCCAATTTGTGGTTATTAAAAGAAGAAAATGGGTCAAAGTAAGACCCTGGCTAGTGACAGCCAAAAAGAATATAAAGTAAACCAAACTAACAAATACAGAGTATCCGCTCTGATCAGAATTGATAGTAAATTTTATGTTAAAAGGGAAATTGTCCGTGTTTTGGAGCATTAACTATTTTTTTTTCTTTTTTCAAAAGTAGTATCAAGGTAATCTTTATCTAATTTATTTTCAACTTTATTAGGTAAAGAAAACATTTTTTGTTTACATCTGTGAGTGGAATTTCCCCAAACTAAGAAATACAAAAAATGAATTCAAAGTATAACAAGACATAAAATGTTATTTAGGATATTTATCATTAAATTTTGTGATCAGAAATTTCGATCCAGTTCAACTTGTTGAACTTCAGTATCACTGAAGCTAGCTGCCTGAAGCGGTTCGGTGATCTCTTTGCTAGCTGAAGCTTTCTATGTTAAACATGACGTCAAAAAAAAAAGAAACGATTTGCAGTTTCTGGGGTGGGGGTACGTTTGCATACCTGCTGTTTGGTTGTGATAACCTCCTCGGCTGCTTCTTCCACTTCTGTCAGGTAGTCCAGCACACGCTGCGAACCCGCATCCATGTTGGTGGTGTCGCATCTAAATATGTTCTACGAGAAACACAAGAGAAGGCGGAACGCTTCATCTTCTGCATTTTCTTGGCGGTAGGCAAACAGCTTGCTGGTTGTTACCGCCGCCAACTGGAGTGGAGTGTGAACCGGGATCTTTTCTCAACATTCACGTTCTTACTGCAATCTTCTCAAAAAATGAATTCAATCTAAATTTGCAAAAATTTTCACAAATAAAAAAAGCGCACACCGACCATTGCCTAAAATTACAGATACTTCAAACTTCATGTTCAATATTTCAAAGTGTTTTGTTAAATTTGCATTCTGTAACTTTATTCATGTTTAAAAAAAGTTTGAGTGTTACGTCTCAATCTAGTAATTGCGCTCTTCCTAATCTATGTTGTCCCGCTCTCATCATTTTCCCCTTTATTATCCTACGGCCCCTTTGTTCCTTCTCCCAGTGTCTTTGTCATATTTCTTTCTCTCTTTGATTATGTTTTTATCTCTGCTTTACTAAGACTGATCTTTAACTCAAAATCCTTTATTGGAAACTATTTTAGCACATTTAGTGGCTACTTCATCATCTCGTTTATCTATGAGCTAAACCCATAAAATATCACAATGACCTCCATTGTTTATGGTCTCTATAATGTTTGCTGGAAATATCTGGTCTACTTTCTTATTTACAGTTTTTAATACTTGCTAATGATTAACTTAAGTCTGAACCATCTGAACATATAAGATTTCCAGTTGACCTATGACAAGCAGAATATTTCTGATGCCCATACGAGCATTTGATTTAACTGCTTTTTTGGAAACTGAGGAGGCGAAATGAATAAACAGCCGTGTTTTATGCTGCATATCGTATAAATGTGAACCAAATTTACATCGTAAGAGAGTTTACATTTATTTGTCTCAGTATTTGCCCACAGTAGAATTAAGTGGCTAATCCTGGACCACTGGTTTATTCATCTGTTTGCTTTATTGGGTGTGTTTGTATTTTTTTAAGTGTTAAAATTTATTCTGATCATGTATTTACAATTTAGACTTAAGCGGATGGGGGACATGGAAACATTAAACAACACATTAGATTTGAAAATATCTCAATTTCTGTAAATAAAATTCAGAATGTTTTCACATCTTCAGGTCAAAAAACCTAAGACAGATCCGTGCAGAAAGACAAATATAAAACCCAGGGTTGGGAAGCATTACTGCCTTCTGCTTGTAAATGTAGCTGTTATTTATTTTGACAAACCACAAGCTTCCTAATCAAGTTATTAGGACATGAATACAAACATTTTAAAAGATTTGTTTAATTAAAAACATACAGGCTTGTCCATATTCCTTGACATGTAACAGTTATGTAAACATACTGAAGCATTTTTCCCCTGAAACAGCTTCAAAACAATCATAAAATGCACATTTACAGATAGTTGATATCAAAAACTGAAAAATTATCTCCAGTATCTAATTATAGTAAATTATTGCCCAAAAAGCACTTAAAAAAAAAGAAGAAAAAAAAAGACCAATTACATTCTGCTCTATCAGGTGCAGTCATACTTATATGACAAATTCCACTAGTCTGGTTCTGCTGGGCTTGCAGGTTTGGGATCTCTTGGATTTGGGTTTTGTGTTGTCAGTGGTAGAATCGGCTTTTGTCTGCTGCGACGTTGAGCCAGCTGCTCTGGACCGCTCACCTCCAGTTTTCCTGCACTCAGAAAAGCTCCGTCTTTCCTCTGATCTGTTCGGCGGTCGATCCGCTCCACCTCTTCTATGCTCAGAGTCTGTGCTCCTCCATAAAACTCCCATCTTGCCGTCTGACACAGGCCCCCTCCCAGAGCTGTCGGCGGAGTCCCTGACAGTGGAATGAGATCGGGTTGTTGCACCTTGATTGGGGTTGCGGATGTTTCCTGATGCTTGCATTCTCTTCATGTGGCTGCTGGTCCTGACGGGGCTGTTAAACCTGGGAGCCCTGCAGCTCCTGTCTGAGGAGGAGGGGCGGCTCTCACTGGAACTCCTTTTTGCAAGAGATAAAGACCTGTGGCTGCGCTCCAGCATTGAAGGAGGTCCGGACTGACGGCTGTGATAGGAGCGGCAGCAGAAGGCAGTGCAGTTGGAGTATTTCATCTGGCAGACAGGGCAGGTGCAGCCAGACAGCAGGCTGGGGTGACCCCCCAGAGATGAGAGGAAGGTGAGGAGGAAGGCACGCTGACACTGAAGGATGCACTTCGGAGAGCTGAGGCGAGCCGAGGCGGTTGTTGGTGCCCGGTAACAGGTGAATGTAGACTCTGGTGCTGCCGACTCGCCACGCTCTTCCTGAACAGTCTGCATCTGATGCCACTCCAGCTGCAGCAGCCTCTCTAGGTATCGCTCCAGAGGGCCCACAGGCCTCGGCCGGGACGCTGCTTTGTCCCCCATTTTGTAGAAGACGGCCAGCTGACTCAAGTTCCAAGAGTTTAACGGTGGAGGGAGGAAGTCTGGGAACTCAAATGCTCCGTGTCTTTTGGATCTGTGGATCTGGAGGGAGGACTCCCCATCCTTTATGACCTCTGGTCTGAGCTCAAGTTTTGGCGGGACTCCACTGCAGGGTGAAACAGAATCTTTTTCCCCCTCAGACAGGTCTGTGTTACTATCTTCCTGGTCGTGGATGCTCAGGCCTCCAGCCTGCCTGGATAAGTGACGCTCCGGCAGATCCGTGCTGGAATCAGACGGGCAGCTGCAGGAGAAGGCTGCTGTGTGTCCACAGTGCTGAGCGGCTGATCGCAGCCTCGGCTCCAGGCGCTCTTTTGCCCGGGGTGCTCGATGAGATGCTGGAGTTTCATGAGCTCTACGAGAGGGAGACATTGAGTTAGTGTTTCATGAGAGTTAGAGCACTAAAACACAACCATAAACTTACCTGCTGTGGGGAACAGCACATCTGGTAGAACTGGAGTTGGCCCCATGCTTTCTTCTTTGTGGTCTCTGTGATTGAACATGAAGGAGACGTGGATATTTATCATCTCAGACTTTCATTTTAAATGATGATTTGCTCCACTATAAACTCATTTGGCAGTTGTTCCAAATTTTCTTGAATCTTCTTTTTAAAAGATGACCTATGATACATTGATGTATTGCCAAGGAATTCAGAGTGACTGATCAATCCCTTCACTGATACAGGATGTGTGCAAATTCCTTTACTTATATATGCATATAGTGCATTCACTATTTTCTAAATGTCCAAATCCACAAATCCAAGATCGAGTGCCCAAGAAATTTCTTGGTGAGAAACCAGTCTGCATTGATGCTCACTAGATTGGCGAATATAGACCACAGAGAACTGCATTTGAACAGTTTTTGTGGAAAAAAAACAACATTTTGAATATATATATATATATATATATATATATATATATATATATATATATATATATATATATGAACGAATATAATATATATATATTATATATATAGACGGATATAATATATATATATATATTATATATATATATTAAATACCATCCAAGTTCATCAGAACCCAGCAGATCCATAGTCTTTGTGAAATAGTATAGTATAATATATAGTTATTTAGTATTTTGGGATTAGGGAAGGAATTTGGTCACAGCCACATTGACTTATGTTAGTTAGCTTTGTGGAAAAAAAAATAAAAACAAATACAGTGAAAGAAGAGTCAAATCAAAGGAATCTGTATTTGTGGAGAAATGTTAATTTTTTTTTTAAAGAGTAATTTACAATATCACCTTTTAAAATGTTTATGGTGTATTTTTACGCACAATTTGAAAACACAATAACAAAGCAAGCCCAGTGAGACAAACATAAGGAACATCATTACCATAACAGGGTTATTTAGTTTTCTGAATGGAGGTGAGCTGCTTCTGAGGAGACTTCCGTCGTGATGACCGTCTTCACCTACACATAAATAACATTGATCACGGGGACATATTTCATAACCAGAGACCTTAATGTTCACACATATTATGGCTGTGCCTGTGATGAATTATGGAGCAGCGATATCCCAGTTTCATCAGAAAACAACGCTGAAAACCTGCTAAATAGACGAAGAGTGTCGCTGTGTGTCTGCATCAGTCTGACAGAAACCGATCAGCCAAACCGACCTGGACTCGCTACAATCCGCGTCCCTCCACGATGCTTTCGTCCGCCGCTCCTCCCCGCCGAAGGAAACCTTTATCCGTGGACCGCCAAGAGCATAAAGCGCTTTCTACCCAGCTCTACCCAGGGTATGGAAAGCCGTTAGGATCAAAATCCCGTTTTTTTTTTTAAGCGGCGAACAAACATATCTTTCTGCATATACTTGAACATGTCTGTCTGCTTATCTGCTGATGAAAACTGGGTTCTGCTGTAAGGGATGTCTACCATGTGTATGCTTCTCCTTCCTTTAACATTTTATTTATTAGTTTTCTGTTACCAATTCGTGTGTGGCATCAGGCATGGGTTTATGAATATTACTATACCATTTTTAATAATATATCAAAATTTACTGTAAACCATAAAAATGCTGGTCTTCAAGTAAAGGTGGAAATTCTTATCTCATTTTGTATTTAAATAAGAAGACACTCCCCCAAGGTGGAAGAGCCCAAGTTAGTGTTTTCTAACCCTAGTCCTTAATGTCCTACATGGTTTCAACACCCAAAAACACATGACTGTAAAAGCAGCCATTATAGAGTCTCTGCAAAAGATAAGCAGAACTAGGTATTTTTGTTGGTTTTAGTAGAATCATATAGAATGTGATGTTTGTTTTGTGCTTACTATGCTTTGTTATAATTTTGGTGTTGTTCTTGTCAATAAAGTTGAATTAGTAATATCAAATAAACATCCTGTTAAAAGTCAAAGGGAAACCACATTTAAGAGGTTTTTCTTTATCTGATGCCAACCTCACAACCGTTTGACGTTGTGTCTGCAGCTACAGACCTTTGAGGTAAAGAGAGAGCTTTAACTATTTAACCTTTTATTATTTTGGATAGTTAATTTAATGATTAATCAAAATTTCTTCCAAGGATAGCTGGGGTTTACTTTGGATATTGGATGTCAAGCAGAGTTACCCAGGAGGATATTGGAATGGATCACTATTCTTCTACATTTTTTAATTCAAGACTAATTTTTGGGTGCAGTAAAGTCGTTCACAGTATTCAGCTCTGCTGATAATTCTGATGAGATGTTCACAAACTTCAACACAAAAACCAATGTACTATAGAGTGAAGAGACTGTTTTGATATTCCTTTTTATTTAACATAGGTGATTTTGTAATTTCATTTTATTAGAATGTATATGTGCCTTCCAGAATGTTTGACAGTGAACATTTGAAAATACAAAAAAAAGTCACTTTACTCAAATCTGGCACAGCCTGATGAGATGCTTGCTTTTCAGTTTTGAATTATATTTGACCGTTATTTCATGTTTTAAGTTTATTTTACTGCAGAAAAGGTTGTGTTTTTTAAAACATTCATTTTATTTATCCTTCAAAAAGTTTTTTAACTATGTAAAAACAAAAAATGAACAAGAAAACATTTTTGTTACTGTCCTTATATAAACTGGATTAGAATATCAAACCATTAAAATACTAATGTATAATACGTTTTTATCTTTGAAAACAGTCCATAATAAAGATGGTTAAAAGGGAAGATTAAGTTATGTTAGTATAAATATTATAAAACCTAATGACAGTATTCATATTAAAAATGGTTACGTTATTTGAAAAAAAAAAAAAAAAAGAGGTAAATTTAAGTTATTGGGGGTACCTAAAAAATTCTAAAGCTAAACAGATAAAATTTAGGACACTACCAAAGTAGCAAAGCAATCAGTCATTACGTTAAGGCAAAGGATTATGGTCGATACTAGTACTGCCTTCCTTCATTAGTCCCATTTTATTCCACCAATGTGCTGCAGGATTTAATATTCGATGGTCACAGCTTTTGTCTTCAGGTATTCATTCAGGGCTTCTTGTCCTGTAAAGGAAACACACACAAACAAACACACACAGTAAGATTGAAAAACATTGAAAAAAATTCCACTAATGCTGGAGCTACAACATTTAACAGAGGCAAAATAAACAAAAATGCTGTAAAACATGAGAAATACGACCCAAAATCAAACCGAGTGCTCAACCCAAAAACAAACTGAGTGCTCAGACTGTTAGCATTTTATAATGGTGACCTCTTATTTTGTTATTAAAAAGCATGTTTCTGCTCTGACTTTTCATTCATATTCCTATAAAAAAGTTAATATTAAAAAACTGTTCAGTAATGGAATTTCTCACTTCCAGGACATTATGAAAACAACAGGGTTGCACAGGTCGCTATTCAAATGTTGCATTTATTCAAATTTGAATCACAATTTATGAGGGTTTGATTAAAAATCTGTAGAAAAATACAACTGTATAAATTAAGTTCATACCAGCTAATATTAAAGTAATTAAAAATAACTTTATGACTTTTACAGAATAAAATCCCTGCACCTGATGAGTCCGCCTACATTTAAATTTTCCTTTAAAGACTGGTAATCTTGGTGATAATCTAAATGATGACAGTATTTTTTTTTTCTAAAAAGACACTTCCTTTAGGGATAAATGTACATTTTAATAAACTAAGAAATGCACACATGGCAAATTGCTGTTTCATTTGCAGACTCTTCAGAAAATCTGTTATAAAACAGATATGTTGGACATTATGTAGCAAAAAAACAAAGCAACATTTGTTTAAAAAACCTAAAAAGCCATTCTTCAGCTGATTCTATCAAATATTTGTTGTTGTTTCTATACAAAGCTTCTTAAGAACTCCCAAGATTTGTTGTAAGTCTCCTGACAGACACTTAACTAAAATATAAAGTATTTAAAATACAATTTTTGGTCAAATAAAACACATTTACAAGCTGCAAGAGGTGCAAGTTGTCTTACCGAGGTCTTTGCCAAATCCAGACTGCTTGAATCCTCCAAAGGGTGTAGCCACGTCGGTCTTGTTGTAGGTGTTCACAAAAACCGTCCCAGCATTGAGCCTCTCACTAACGTATAGAGCTTTACTGATGTCTCTCGTGAAAACACCTGAAGCCAGGCCATATTCTGTGGCATTGGCACTCCTCAGGACCTCATCAATCTCCCTAAGGGAAGAACAGTTAAAGCAGACCAACACAGATGGGAAAAACGCACAGTACCATGGTAAATGAAACAAACGAAGAGCTAAATGTCTGAAGATAATCTTGGATTTAAGGTTTACCCGCTTTTAAACTTGGAAATGATCATGACTGGGCCAAAAGACTCCTCTTTAGCGATGTACATGTGGTCTTGGACGTTGGTGAAAACAGTCGGCTCAAAGAAGAATCCTGGAATCAACACAGATGATTGGATCTCCGTTGTATCTCAATTCAAGCACTCCTGATCTAGGATGTCATATCATTGCCGGCTGCCTAACCTGGTCGCTGAAGTGCATGCCCCCCGCAGACCAGCACAGCTCCCTCCTTCACACCAAACTGACAAAACTCCACTAACTTATCCAGGTGGGCTTTGTGGTTTTGGGGGCCATGGTCTGTAGAACGATCCAGTGGATCCCCTATCTTCATCTTCTTCACTTCCTCAACCT
Source organism: Oryzias sinensis (assembly GCA_037389245.1). Lineage (NCBI taxonomy): Eukaryota > Metazoa > Chordata > Actinopteri > Beloniformes > Adrianichthyidae > Oryzias > Oryzias sinensis. The sequence goes on from CM074493.1 coordinate 18,434,565, forward strand.
TAGGTTTAATAAGAAACACCAGGATGATAGTCAAAGCCAAAAAAACATGAAAAGAATTGGCATCGATTTAACTGATCAGCTGTCCTTTGTTACATTTGTAACCTAAGAGAAATGGACAAACTAATGGTTTTTCTTTTTACTTTTATATCCTCTTTATAAAAGAGGATATGTCATCATATGTCAGAGCCCACAGTAAAGGCATGAGCTGTACTTTCATCTTTGTCTTCATCGGTTGACGTAAGAAATTCCTAACATCTATGGTTGCTTCTTCAGAGGTCAGTCAGTTAAGGAACAACCTTTATGTTTTACTGACAATTTTCACCAACATGTTGCAGATCTATCATGTGTTGGTCCCATCCTAATCTGCCTTTACATGCTTCCATCAGATAATGGTCTTATCCAGCATGCTGATTATAGTCTACTATATCCTTGATCCATTCAGAATGTGTCACTTAATTTAAAGGACTTAATTATCTCTAAATATTAATCTTAAATATATTAAGATTAATATATTTACTTTAATAATTGGATAAAACTGTTTAGATTTTTTAAATCAGTAACATCGTTAGTGATGGATAGAAATTGGTTAATTCATGCATTTAAATTTGATACTGCAGTTCCTTGTTATTCAGCTGTTCCACAACTTCTCTATTAAACAAGTTAAACTAATGAATAAAAATATTTTGCTTGTTTTTGGTTTTACTTGGGTTACTTTTCAACATCCCCCTGCAATCAACTCGACCTCACGGCTACTTCTCGTCTTTGGCTGCAGGACCCCAGTCAGAGGCGGGGAGACTTACCACTTTTTTAACAAACTGGTCATGGATGGATTCCTCCACAAATAGCCGTCCAGCAGCGATGCAGTTCTCTCCTTTGTTGAAGAACACGGAGCTCATGCCCTGGAGCAAACAGGCAGCAGCTGACCAGTTAATTCATGAAAGCTGTCAGGATGCTAAACTTAGTTAAAAAACAACTAAATGAACACACCATGCGCACAGCCTTGTCCATGTCACAGTCTGCAAAGATGATGAGCGGCGATTTTCCTCCGAGCTCCAAAGACACTTTCTTGAGATTGCTAACTGCACAGCTGTAATTGAAGCAGAGCAAAAACCAGCTAAACTGAGCAGGACAGTCTTTAATTCCAAGGAGCTAAGGCGTACCCGCTCACCTCTTCATAATTTGTTTACCGATCTCAGTGGAGCCTGTGAATCCCAGTTTACGGACATCAGGGTGGTCCGACAGGCGCTGGCCAACCAGAGACCCTTGAGAGAAAAAAAAGAGCGTTTTGCGGGAACTCTAAGGCAATGCTGGGTTGTGCTGTCTGACCGTTTTCCTACCTGATCCAGGCAGGATGTTAATCACTCCTTTAGGCAGCCCTGCTCTTGATGCCAATTCGGCAAACTTGAGTGCTGTGAGTGGGGTCACCTTGAAAACAAGAAAAAAATTAGCAACTTAAATTAGCAACTGATTTACGGATTTCTGAACTGTGCCTGAAAGGCACGAGGCTGACCTGTGCAGGTTTGAGAACGACCGTGTTCCCAGCTGCCAGGCAGGCGGCAGTTTTCCAGGCCAGCATCATCAGGGGATAATTCCAAGGAATCACAATGGCACACACTCTGAGGAAACCAAAGAAGGTAGATCAGACGTTTTGTCTTCAGTGAATGATGTAAGAAAATCTCTAATTTACTCCATCTATTTTTTCTAGGACTTTAAACCCCAGCAGATGTCATAATTTAGTAGTTTAGAAACCCTCGAGAGGAGCTGATCAGCTGAGGAGTGTGGGTGAGGGGGTTTAAAAGCTCAGGCGAGTAAGAAAAAGCTAGAATGAGGTTATGTTTTGCATTTACAAACATTACAATAATTGATCTTTAAAAAAACTTTTCTAAGACTGTAAGAGTGTCTAGGATGCAGATGGGGTGTGTGTGTCTGGGTGTGCTGAGAGTTAAAGGTGTCATATCCCTTTCGAGCCTAAAAAATGCATAGAAAACCATCATCAAATCAGTTCATCTATCCATAGATCTATCTTGTCCTTTCACCTATTTGATATGTCCTATAAATTTAATGTCGAGCGCTCTTCCTGACAATACCCTCTATATTTACCGGGCTTGGGACATGCACAAGCAGAACACTGGTTAGTGCCCTGTTGGGGCAGTATTTATCTTTTGTTTTCTTTTTAGATCTTTTTGCCTATTTTTCCATCTATCTGTCCACCCACCCATGCTTTATATATTTATTTTTTGGTATTGTTGAGTCGTTTTAGAATTTTTATTTTTTTAGTTAATTGTAGATATTTGCCCCCCCCCCCCCCACGTATATCCGGCCTTGCTTTTACGGTAAGTGGCAGCAATCACTAAGGTGACTTTTTCATAATGTAGGTGATTTTAGCTGGAAAGAAGTGGATGGGTTTGTGTTCTAGTTTAATGTTATTTGTTTTTCCATTTCCTATAATTGTTTTGGAGTCTCTACTCTCAGACCTCTGTTCTCCTGTGAAAAATCAAGTCACTGCAGTGGGCAGTGAGTGTCTGTAGTCTAACATATGCGGTTGTCAGCAAACACCTGCACTGCAGTGAACCCTCTCTGAACTCCACACAGACTTCTCACCCGATGGGCTCCTTCTTGGTGAAACACAGGTTGCGGTTGGGTCGAGCCTGGTTGATGGGGATGGTGCTGCCCTGCAGGAGACAGTTGCATTGTTTGCAGTCTTGTAACAATATTGCATAAATAAATGTGAATCAACAACTTATTAACTTACTTGGATCTTGTCACACCAGCCAGCAAAGTAGCGGAAAGTCTGGATAGACATGCCGACATGAGTTTTGAGAGCCAGAGTGTAAACGGCTCCAGAATCAATGGCTTCAATGGTAGCTAGCTCCTCCTGGTGCTGCTCCATCAGATCCGCCAACCTGTGTAGTGAAAAGAGAGCGGGATGTTGCACATAGGCTTTTTAACCATGTGGATAACATAAAGCAGCTGCCCAGTCTCTCTGCTGTCTTGCATCTAGTCAGATCGTACCAACGCCTCTGAAAATGGGACCCAGTATTTCCCTGTTTGACCTTAAGCAACAATATTGGATTAAACCATCAAATGGTTGCAAGCTCACTGTTCCATCAAGGGCATGGGTGTGGCAAACTATTGTCATATTCTCAGGTGTGTAACAATTGTTAGCACTTTAAATAGCCGCTCCAATGAAAATTGTGTTTTTGGTGTATTTATCATGTTCTTGTGGCATTTTTTTCTCATGATGGAGCCCATATATAAAGAAAATTACAATCAAACTTGAGTATTTCTTTATTCAAATTGTGGTGAATTATGAGAAAATGAAGAAAAGGCAGTTTGAAAAAGCTTGTAGCTTTTCTGTACAAACTACAATCGGCACGAAACAAGCTTCCTGTTTCCATTTGTAGACAAATAGATCCACGTTCGTCTTTGTTTTACTCATTCGAGCTGCGATCTGGCTAAGAACTATATGGCTGAATTGCTCCAATATTGCTCGCCGTTTTGTTGCTCCGATGATGCTAGGTTGGTATTGTGAGGGACTGTGAAAAATCTGTGAAACAGCAAGACTGAAAAAGGTGAACTGCGATATAGCCAGAACACACTAAGAAATGTGTTCATTCTATTGACAAGAAATGGATTTAGACCACCTGAAACAAACAAACATGGAAACTGACTTGTAGAGGAGTCTGCCTCTGTCTCTGGGGTTCATCTTGCCCCACTCCTGCTCTTCAAAGGCCTCTTTGGCAGCAGCCACTGCCTTGTCCACATCGCTTATCTGGGCCAAAGACACGTCACAGATTGCCTGAAAGGAAGACAAAAACATAATTTGCAGAGGCAAAAAATTCTCACTAAGAATGAGTGACAGGAGGCTCTGATGCCTCCGCTCAGAAACAGAACAGACTAAAGTGATTCAATTAAATAAAAATAGTCATTTTGTTAAAAATAAACCTAAAATTTTGCATTAGTTTTTTAAATTGAATGTAATTTGGTGTACTAGGCAGCAAGAAGGTTTGCTTTTAAAACTATTGATGAATTTATGATAGCACACCTGATGTCTCTCTTTGGCCTCATGGGAATTTAAATGTTTAAATAATTAATGTTTGGATGCCCAAGCATCCACACTCACCTCTGGAAAAACTCCAGGAAAAAAAGGATTCCTGTTTTTTTCCGTCTCTTTTATGCATCGCCCGATGGCATTTAGAAACCAGAGAAAAACTGTTTTTTTTTTACCTATTTCTTAATATTTTTTTTATTTTTAACAATGATCTTTTATAGATAAACTGGAGGAGAGGATTACATTTGGATAACCAAACAATGGCTGGGGGTTTGTAAAAAGAAAACTCCAGACCACTGCAGAGATTCATAAATTAAAACATTTTCTCTTAAGCAAAAGTTAAGGATTTGGATATAAGGCTAGTTTGATGATCCAAAAAGAACAAATTAAGTTTAGTGAATGATTTTAGATGAAACACCTAAAAACTAATCTGAGGGGCTGCTGTCAAGATGTTTTTCTCCCAGCTCAAAGATACATTTTGTCTCCTTCATCATCTCCACTCTTCCTCACCATGCCGTCACAGGGGTTGATGGTCTTGTAGGTTTTCCCCCCCTCTGCATCAACAAACTCTCCATTTATAAAAAGCTGATGAGGCATCTTTACAGTCATGTTGTTGATGTTCTTTTCCACCTGAGGAGTATAAAACAATGAATGAATAAACGTCTTCCTCTTTCTGTAATTGACAGTAGCGGTGCATTCGAGCGGATTACACACATAGTCTACGATTAGCTCCTCTTCGTCATCCTCGCCTCTGAGTTTCCTGACGCACATTTGGATAAAATCTTGGAAGGTGGTGTTCATGTAGATGTCCTCGTTCTGAAGCTGACAGCTGCTGGCACAGAGCTTCACCTCCTCCACCAGTCTGAGGATAAAATATAAAGATAAAAAAAGATAAATTATCTACAGTTATAATTGGTCTGTTAGATTTTCTTTTTTTGCAGGTATTTAAAAAATGCACCAATAGCGTCAGACACCCCCGGGCTTAAAAGACTCAGAGGAGAAGACACACATGGACAGACAAACATAAGCATTAAATCTATATAAAACTAAGTCTCCTCTGACACACAGAAAGAAACAAAGCATTCAGAAATAAATGAGCCAAAAGAAATAGTTTGAAGTTAAACACCAGAGTTTATCTGTATCTTATAATTAAAGGAAATCACAAGATACATTTTAAAATAACAAAACCAATGAAATCTATTGCAATAAAAGAGATATTAACTATATAGTTCAACCATTTGTGCTTTATTTTTATATTTTAGTTTTCAATTAAAGGAGATATTATAGCTTTAAAATATTGATTATTTTAATGGATTGAGTGTTAAATCGTAGAATAAAAAAATGATTACTCAAGATTGCTGGCAACTTTCAAACAGTGCTTCCTCAATACTTTTTTGGAAAAGTTATTTTACAAATTATGTAAAAACATAGGGGAGGGTAAAACCTTTAAAATAGATATCTAGGTTTTAATTACACTATTTCTATGATTAAAAAAAAGAAACTAGTTTCCAACATTACTGTACATGAAAGCATTAAATATTTAAAAAAATGTTTTCACAATGTTTAGATACTTTTTTTTGTTTTCTTAATATTAAGTTTATTTCACTTGTCTTATATTGTTGGATTGAATTTAGGTTTTCTTCTTTTTTCCATATTTCTAATGAGTTATTTTTGCTTTAAAGCAAGAGGATTTTTGACATCTATTTTTCTTTTTGTAAAGAATGAAATAAACCGTTATCAAAATGTTAAAATATTTATTTTCTTTCAGAAGTCTAGAAGAAGAGGCATCAAGAAGTGAGCAAACCAACTTTCTTAGCCTTGTTTAAAGTATTTCAGTTTCAAGTAGTAAAACACTTTAAAAAGTTCAAACCAACAAAAGGCTAACTTACTAAAGCTACTATAGCTTCAGGTTTAATAGGCCAAGAACGTAAACATTTATCATCTTTACCTGACAACGTCCATTGAAGCAGCACCACTCTTGAAGAAATCTGTGGAGTCCTCGATCTGGCCGACATTAGTCAGGATGCTCTGCCATACAGCCTACAAAAAACATCAGTTTAAAATGAAATGCTTGAATGATCACATTGAACCTGAACTTTTCCTATTTAACTTTTTCTAATCATCATTAGAGCAGGCCATACCCTCATCTGCTCCGCAAAGGCCTTCTCCTCCTCTGTCAGCACCACAGTGGCGCTGGCACCAGCGCTGAAGTACTGCGAGGCTGCGATCATCTTCCCATCCTCAAACTGGATATTCTTGACCAGCAGCTGTAGAGAGAGAGGAGATAAACTTTCAATTAAAAAAAAATACATTTTTTTGGCAAAGTTAAGAAGAATGTTGAATAGAAACGTAGAACATTTTGTTCTTAGATTGAATTCATTTTTCTAAGAAATGCTTTAATGTTGATTTCAAAGACGTTTAAGCCAATTAGGTTTTCTGGCGTCTTCTCTGACTCACCGCTCCACCATCGTTACCAAACAGCACCAGGCCTGCTTTGGTGACCATGCCTGGCCGGCTGGCTCCACAGATCTCCAGCGGCCGACCATTAGCTGCAACACCGTTATCAATCAGAGTGGAGCCGTAAAAAGTCACTTTCTGTAAGGAACGAGCAGAACAACAGTATGAGGAGGTCATTTTTAAAATAAAATTAAACTGAAAAGGTTTCAGGTCAGACCAGCAAGCTTAAGTTTTGAGCGGCGCCTCGGTTACCTGGCCATCCACCTCTGCCCAGGCTCCCGGCACTTTGTCATTTCCTCTTATCCAGTTATGAATAGCCTCTGCAGACTGGTTCCAGTCGATCTGTCAAACCAGACGTTTGTCATTTATACCCCATAACTCTGACACTGCTGCAAATGTTTAAATTTCAATGTGACAACACTTTTTCATAACAAAACAAGACAAAATGATTTTACGTTGACATACATCAACAAACTATGGTTTCATAACTTTAAATTTATTGATGCAGAAACATAATCAACAGATGCTTACCTTCGAGTTCTCTTTCTTCTGGATGCACTCGTATGTGGCTCCCTCTTCAGGCTGGGGAATCCTCTGGGCCTTTCCCTCAGCAATCAGTCTGACAGCTTCCACCTGAAGCACAGGAAAGAAGGTCAGTCTGTAGAAGCAAAAATCTCCACCCTCAAGATTGTTGTGTCAGGGTGAAACACACATGGGACCGGACCGCAGGCAGACACAGACTGGGAGCTTCTTTGAGTCACTGATGACAGAACTAAATGTCCATAACATGGTTCAGGGGATCAATTATCTGATGGAAAGCAGTAGAAAACCATGTAAACTGCTAAGACATTTAAAATATGCTAAATACTAAGAACACCAGTGTCTGTCAACTGCAGCCCTTTCTTCTTCTGGTATTTGGGAGTACCGGTAAATGGGGTGTTGATATTTTAAAAAACAAGTTGGATACTTCTGACTAAATAGGTTCACAGGAGTTTTTCAATTGTAAAAGCGTTCCCATTTGGTTTTAAACTATGATTATGCTGTTTTTAGCCAAAATCAAAACGTCTGTGTGGTTATTCTTAAGACTTATTTTCTGCAGAGCATCAGGAGCTCATTAGAAAATTGTTTGAGTTGTTGGCCGGACTGTTTCACGTGCGCATGAGAAACCAGCACTGATTTTCTTTTTTTACTTCTATGTCTCTTTAGATGCTACGTAATTAGGTGTGTAGGGAAAAATAAAAATTGATACAGCGGGTTATTTAACTTTAAAGTTCTGTCAATTTGATATTTATTCAATTTTTTCTGAGCGCCTTCGGCTTCTGACTGTTTATTTCCACTTAAACCCCTGACCGCTAGCTGGCAGCACAGCACACTGAGCCTCTTTGAGCAGCTCTACACCCCACCCAAACAAAAAGATCTTGTGAGAATCAGCTTGTGTTAGATGCTAAAGGTTTGTTCAGTCAGCCTGCAGTTGTTGTTGTTATGAAACATGCACTACTTAGTTTTTACCTGGGATGGGTACCAAACTGAAACTCTATGCCATGTTTCCACTTGAAGACGTGGTTGTGGTGCTGTTGTGGTGCTCCAGATGAGAATGAGTGACACTTGAGATGTATTGTTTATTGTGATATGAATTGTATCAACTTTTGCTAATTCACACCCCTAATAATTAGTTGCAAGTTTTTTTTGATGTTTTTTAAATAACAGGAAATGCACTGTTTATTAGTTGAAAATAATTTGCTATAAATTCCTTTGTTTTTTGAATGAATGATGCACTGACCTAAAAGCACTGTAAATTTCCTTGTACATGTGACCATGACAAATAAAAAGAAGTTTCTAAGAACCGGAGTAAACTCTCCATAAAGTGCATGAAACTGTAGAACCTGCACCAAGAGAGTGGGTGCAAGCATTTGTAGCTTCTGTTGTACAACAGACAGCGTTCTGTGTTGCAGCAACAGCAGAGCAGCTGAACAGACCAACCCTCTCATCCTCAGCTCAAATTAATTGGGGATTTCTTTAGTGTCTTTACTGATTAACGTAAACTTTTTCTTTTGAGTATGCTAACACTGTTTTTATTTTTTTTCTTGCTCCTGGTTGTCACTGTTTAGGCGGAGTCAGCTTCCAACCCCTCAGCCACCGTTTACTCTGTGTCACCTGGAGTCTCACACACTCACTGTTCCCTTGACTCCCTCTGGGAAGAGAAACCTCTTGTAGATTGTGTTGACAGTGTCATTGGGCTCCACGTCACACTCCCTCTGCAGCAGGATCGGTCCGGTGTCCAGTCCATCATCTGCCCAGAACACAGTGAAGCCCCCCTTTTTGTCACCGTGGATGAGGGTCCTGTGGAGGTCCAGAAAAGAGACTCCAGCTGCCAGCAGGGTCACGCTTCAACAACTATTCCAACAAAACACAACAGGGCTCACCAGTTAATGGCGGAAGCTCCTCGATGACGAGGCAGCAGGGAGGGGTGGTAGATGATGGAGCCGTGTTTAGGGTGGTCAATGACCTCCATGGGAATAAACTGGGAGCAGAAAGGCAGAACGTTGAGCTCTGGACCTGTGGCCTTGTACTGAGACACCACCTCAGGAAGGGCCTGACCCTTCACCCGCCAGCGGGAGAGCTTAAACACAGGAACGCCATCTTTCTCCGCCTCTGTGGCTGGAGAAAAAAAGAATGAAATGGACAATAGTTTAAAAGAAAATATCTTTTTGGTAAAGACAATTAAGTGCGGCACACCACCATGTATGTGGTCCTATGTTTGACGCATAAAGATGGCTGCTCCATCGTGTACATGGGTGAGTCTGGGCCAACATGAGTTGTAGACACCAGAAAAAGCAGGTTTCTCACCCAGCGGGTCAGCCTTGCCATCCTTGTCAGGGATGGTGAAAACTCCAACAATGGTGTGGCCGTCCTTCCTCAGCTCCTTGTAGACCTCTTTCCCAAACAGACTCTGACCAATCACAGCAATCTTCATTGTCGGCCTCGTTACTTTGCTTGGACGCCGAAACACAACTGGAGAAATAAAAACAAAGGAAAAAGCTGAAGTGATTTTTTCTTTTTAGCAGTACAACTTTTACATTTGACAGACTGGCGACCAGTCCAGCGTGTACCCCGCCTTCACCCAACAGTAGCAGGTAAGGAAAATGGACAAATGTTTAGAATTTGTAATAAATTATCCAGCATAAAAAAAAAGGTTTGGTCATGTCCCTTATGGACAGCGATTTCTCCAGTTACACATAATCTTTTACATCATGATGTAGTTTTTGCCAGTTATTTTTAAAGTAATCTACAATCATTTGAGATGGGCCTGTAGAAAAAAGTTGAGGTTTTGGTGAAAACCTCAACTCATGCAGAGAATGTGTGCACAATGTCACACTCATATATGGTTGGATTTGGTCAAAAAATATATTTTAGATTTGGTTTTCTCCTATTTATCCACATATTTACTTAGAAATCTTAATCATCTATCCATTTATATATATTTTTTAAAGATTTATTTTTATTGATGTAGTTCTGTGTGCATAAAAACCTTGTGTTTGTTTTTTAATAAAGGACCTGGGTATGAGTGTACTTTAATATTTTCCTTTTCATATGTTCAAAATAAAAAAAAAAAAAATGAGCACTAAAGTGTGCAAAATTGTTTTAATCAATTACATATATTTTAAAGAAACACTTATAAACAGATGTTAGAAAATCACCCAGACAAAGAAATTTTAAGCTGAAGTACACTATTTAAAAAAAAATTATACAAAACATTTTCTAATGTTTATTTGGATTTTTTGGGCACTTAAACTACTGACAGTACAATCGAAAGTTTCTGCTCTTTAGCAAACCCACATCCAGAATTACGGCAAAAGTAACAGATAGTGGGAGAGTGTTTCTGTAAGATTTTCTTTTTAAATACTTTCTTTTCCTACAGAATTAAATAGACACAAAGTCCTTTACATACTTGCACATGAGCTGTCAACTGCACACAACTCATTGACAGTCTAACGACCCCGGAAGGAGGGGACTGAGCTCAAGCCTATAAACCAATCACGGCTCAGTATCCAGCTCGAATCAGCGCTGCTGACCAATCAGCGGCGCCGAAAAAAGTCAGGGAATCAAAGTTCAGAAGTTCACTTTAAAGTGCATGTTAAATAATAAACGTGTAGTTGCCCTTAACGTAGCAGTGAACTAGAGAATGTGTTCCGGAAGATTGTGATGCAAAGACAAATAGCAAAGTTTGTCGCCTGTTCTTGCGCAATTTTGCTTCATGCAAAGAAAGGTGATGCGGGAACATACCTGTAGATCCTTCGGTCCAGTTCTGAGGGAAAACGTTGCTGATATGGACGAAAGTGCTTTGAATATATCTTGCTCTGATAAGCCAAGCTCTGTTACGTAACAGACAGATGCAAACGCTACGCGGTGATTGGACAGAAATGCCCGATCAGTTAGACGCAGTAGCCAATCAAATGAGAGTACAAGAGACACACGAACACACTCACAGGACCTGACGTGAAGAGAACGGTTCACTTCTGACGGCTGTGCACAACCGCAAGAATAGTGTATTGCGGAAACGTGTAGCTCCACTAGTGAACCACTTATGCTGTTTATGTAAATGGAATAAACTCAGACTTAATCAACTCTGGGTTGACTAACTAACTAGGCTTTCCCAAGAAAGGAATTTTAGTGTCTTAACTAAGGTTTTTAGGATAATTTAATTCAGAGTTTAAAAAAACTACTTTCTGAAACATAACCAGTCCCGTTTCTGATAACAGAATCCTGTGTATTTTGGTAAAAGAAAATAAAATGTAATATATCATATGTTTTGTTACTGTAAAGATCTAAGCGTTTGTTCTAGTTAATTTAATTTGAATGCATTCAACATTTTGGTAGGAAGTTGAAGCAGATCATCTCTGCTATAACCAGAAGACTTTTTTAGAAGAAGACATCTCCACTAGTGTCCACATGACCACAGAACTGAGAAGACTTAAACGTTATTCAAGGCAAGGATTTATCAAATTATCAGGCAACTCATTTAAGCAGCAATGTTAAAAAACAAACAACTGGGTTCTTTAGCAATTATAACAATTATAGGTCTAGTTCCAAGTGTATTTCCAGGGTTATGTATTATCCATCTGCTGTTTTTAATAGAGCTATGGTAACAAGGTTGTTTCCTCTTTGTGGGACTAAAAAACTTCTATTCCATTTGTAAAAACAAAACAAACAAAAAAAAGCGAGGAACAGGAAAGAACCTAGAGACACCATACAGCTGCAGATTATGGCACCGGAACACAACCCAAAATCAGATTGTCTAAGATCACGAGTGCCTCAATGATCAGACTTGAGAGCAGCGGTTTTGCTCGATTAAACCTTAAGATTTTAATACACTATTGTTTGTGCACGTTAGTAATTTAAGGGGTTAGAGGACAGCTGACATCAGAAATTTTACTTTGATTTGCCTGTACAAGGGGATGAAGCAGCATTTAGGTTTCTGAACATCAGTAAAGTAAAAGAAAATTAAAAACTTTGGTTCAGTCTGCACTCATCCACAAATAAGTGGAACTCAAGACTTAATCATTAACATCGCAGCTCTGATAACTTCATGTCTTGACTCTCTTCCAAAGATCTGTTTTAGGTCTGGTCAGTTCTGGTTTGTAGCGATCATTTCAGTTAATGATCCACTAGGCATGAAAGGTTCAGAAAAGCCAGAAAAATCCATCGAACTATAAAAGTGAAGGCTTCCAACACGTTTCTTTAGCCAGCATGTTAAAAAAAAATACATTGATGAAGATTTTGGTTCTTACAAACTGAAAGTAAACTGATGATTGTATCTGAGTCCAACACTCTTCCAACCTGTAGCCCTGAACTGAACCAAAACAACCATGAACTGTATTCAGAGTTTCAGGGTCAGATGTGAGGTCGTCTGGAAGCTGCACCTCCACTGCATTGGATTTTAACCTGCAAAAAACAAACTACAAACTCCTCCCACTCCTGTTCAATCACTGAAACTGTTTTAACTTCCCTATTAGTGGATTCATTAAATGGTACTGCAAAAAAGAGCAAAGGTGTCTATTTATGAGAGCTTTATAGAGATTTACATCTGTATGTGGATGAATTAGGATATGCATCTCTTATTTTTAATTTTATTCCCATTCAAATAACGCAAAACATTTTAAGTTTGACATTTCTATGTAGACTCTTATCTTTTGTCTTCTCGTGTATATTTATTTATTTTTGATTGCTTGAAAAAAGTCAATTCCAACAGTCTGCATAAAGTAAAACAAAAACCCATTGCAGCTGAAAAACAAAGATTTAAGGCTTCTGTCCTGAATCTGATTAAAGTAGAACCTCAGCACTTTAGTCATGCTTAGAATGCTTCTGCATCAAGTGTAGACCATGTGTAGGGAGATAAGAGACAAAACTCAAAACCTCTACAGTGAACTCACTCAGCTTCTCACAGGTGTGTGGGAGTAGTTGTGTGATCCTCTTCCTCCTAATTTTCCCACTTCCTGTCAGACTGGCATTTAATGATGAAGAAACCAGGACAATCTGCTGAGTCATCCTAACAGCGTTGAGTGGGATCAACTTGTTTCACGGGTAAAAAGGCCCAGGAAGAGATGGATGTTCAGGCTTTATGTCCTGACCCAGGACTCTATTGGTAAAAGGATCAGAAGTATTGAACCAGGAGACTCTGTTTTACAATTATTGAACTTTAATTCTTAGACTTTTCTTTTGGATGCAGAGAATGGGAAAAATGTACACCACAAGTAGTCAAAATTGATATTTTCAGGAAGGCCTCTGTAAAATGTAATTTGTTTTAAGTTTCTAATTTAATCTTTAATCATCTGACAAACACTCTCAGTCTAATTGAGCTCTTAGCTACAAAGACAGGAGCCAGACTTCTGTTTTATTGTGCTTTAATTCTTGAACTGTACTCGGCTCTGCCATTCAGTAAACTCAAAGATAAATAAAATGACAAAATGAGGATCATCTCTTACCATACTGTACAAAAAGAACATTTATGATGTTAACACAGATTTCTGGGTAATAAAAAAATAAATCAAGTTAATAAAAGTATGAATGGAAAAAAAAGAAAGTCTGTACGTGCGCAGCAGGAAGCGTGTGTAAGGCAACTCGAGTGTGGACTGCATGCATGAGCAGTAGCATGGCACCGTGGAACAAATGACTGTCTGTAACAGGACGGATCAATGAGACACACCAGAGGCCTGTCAGGTAGGATTTGGGTAAAAACTGATTTTTTTCACTGAACCATTTCAAGTTAAGGTGCAGCACGTGTGGACTTAAGTCGTACCCCTTAAAAAAACACAAACATACAGCAAACATGATTCAAGAAGGCTTTTGAGGTTCTGGACCAGGAGGATGCACACCCCCCTCTCAGGGTTTGTTGGTCAGGGGAGAATTAGTTTTTAAGGCTGCAGCTGGTCCCTTGTGGTCACTCTGAGTCCTGTAGATTGATGGTGCTTCCTGTGAATTGAGAGCTGTCGGAGCCGCGTGGTGTCCTCAGAGTCATCCCAGATGGCTCTGCAGAGAACAGCAAAACCTCAGTACCATATATCTTACAATAAACCTCAGTATCACTTAAAGACCCCAATCTCCAATAAACGCCGGGTCTAACAAGTGCTCTTTACCTTGGACACCGGTTGCTAATAGCGGCTGGGCTCCTTTAAGAGACTTTTAAAGAATTTATTTGTAAATTGTAGTGGGAAATAGTCACTTACAAACAAGCAAGATTTCTGTCTCTCACAGACCTGTAACTTCTTCTGTAAGACAATCCTCTGTCCTCCACTCAATACCTGTGTTGATGGCACCTGTTTTAACTTGTTACCTATGTAAAAGACACCTGTCCACAACCTCAAACAGTCACACTACAAACTTCCACTAGTGAATGACCTGCAGAGAGCTGGGATTAAGGTAACAGTATTTACCATCAATGCTTTTCATACCAGTACACATCAGTAATACTACACCATCAGTAACGCACTACACCACCCAGTACCATCAGTAAAGCCTGCACTACACGTCAATGCTTGTACTACACGTCAGTAGCAGCACTACACATCAGTAGCACTACGCCATCAGTACACCATCAATAGTGCACTACACCGTCAGTAACGCACTACACCATCAGTAACGCACTACACCAGCAGTACACCATCAGTAATGCACTACACCGTCAATGCGCACCATCGATGGCAGCACTCATGCATCAGTAGCACTCGCCATCAGTAGCAGCACTACACCATCGGTAGCGCTCGCCATCAGTAGCGCACTCTGCCATCAAGTAGCACTCGCCATCGATGGCAGCACTCGCCGTGATGTGCACCACCATCGATAACGCGCTGCACCACCGGTACACCATCGATGGCACTGCACCATCAGTGGCACTCGCCATCGATGGCGCTCATGCATCGATGCTTTTCGTAATCGGTAATGCACTACACCATCGATAGCACTACACCACCAGTACACCATCAGTAAGGCACTACACCATCGAATGCGCACTCGCCATCAATGCTTTTCCATGCATCAGTAACGCACTACGCCATCAGTAACGCACTACACCATCAGTAATGCACTACACCACCAGTACCGCACTACACATCAGTAACGCACTACACCATCAGTAGCACTCGCCATCGAGTACACCATCAGTAGCACTACACCGCAGTACACCATCAGTAATGCACTGCCGTCGATGCGCACTACACCATCAGTAGCACTCGCCATCGGTACACCATCGATAACGCGCTACACCATCAGTAGCACTCGCCATCGGCGGTACGTCGTGCGCACTACACCATCAGTAGCGCTACACCAACAGTGCACCATCAGTAATGCACTGCACGATCGATGCTTTTCTACCATCAATGCCCCTTTTCGCCATCAATGCGCCTCGCCATCAATGCGCCTCGCCATCAGTAACACTCGCCATCAATGCACCCCTACGCCATCAATGCGCACTACGCCATCAGTAACGCACTACGCCATCAATGCCTTTTCATGCATCAGTAACGCTCGCCATCAATGCCTCGCTAAATGTGCGCCTCGCCATCAGTGCATGCTACACCATCAGTAACACACTACATGCAGGGCCTGAGATCCTGCAGTGCCAGGCGTGTCCCCCTGCTATAGACAGAGTACATGGGCAGGCCCATGTGCAGAGTATTGGGAGACTGTGCTATGTCAGATGAAACCAAAATAGAACCTTTCGGTAAGAACTTTACTCATCATGTCTGGAGGAGAAAGAATGCTGAGTTGCATCCAGAGAACACCATACCTACTGTAAAGCATGGGGGTGGAAACATCATGCTCTGGGGCTGTTTTTCAGCTAAGGGACCAGGGCGACTGATCTGTGTAAAGGAAAGAATAAATAGTACAATGTGTGGTCAGATTTTGAGTGAAACCCTCCTTCCATCAGCAAGTGAAAAAGTTTAAAAAACAAAAAACAAACAAGATTCAGTGCCATAAATTCACCAACCTGTAAGATGTTGACAGGCAGGTCAACGGTGAGCTGAGAATGAGAGCTGGAGGGCTGTGAGCTCAGCTGGAAAGCCAGGTCGCCGTCTGCAGCCGGGTCATCCTGCAGGGGCAGCATCACTACAAAAGAAGGATTAAGCCCAGTGTTCTGTATGAGTGAGGATTATATTAACCCCCTTTTTTTTATAGTGACTTCCCCCTATGAGGGGTTTCACATGCATGTCTGTGTGCTCTCTCAGTAAACTATCCCACCAGTAAATTGAAGAGCAGCTGCAGCCAAACATCAAGCAGCCTAAACTTTGGATCAACCAATCAGATGTTCCATCTGCAATTGTTTCCAGGTCATCTGATCCTCACTTTAGTTTGTCCCTTACTCATACAAAAATTTTTCGTGTTTTGTAGATAAAATGAGTCCATCCTTTGAAAAAATAAATATAAGCAAGAAAACAAACAAATGAAAAATAAAAAAAGATTCACCATGAAGCCTAAAGAAGCATAAAGAAGCATAGACACACATTTTTCTGGATAGCCCACAGCACTAAGGCTATCTTGATTAATCGATGGCGTCGACTGATCAACTTTAAAAAAATAATGAGCGACATTTGTTTTTCGATCGTGTAACACAACAAACTTTTGGAGCGTTATAGCCTTTCCTCAGCAGTAGAGGACGACATATATAAACTTCCATTTCAGTCTGCATTCCCACCGGCCGCGTGTGGTGCGTTCAAGAACGCGCTCTATGCAGTTTTATGAATGCACATCCAGCCAGTCGTGTACACACCGGACCAGTGCCACACACGCAGGTAGCAACAGCAAAATATTTTTCTTCCTTTGTGTTTTTACTTTTTATTACCGCTCGTCTGCCACCTACAATAGGAAGACGCTCAATAGGAAGTCAAAGAACTGCAAATCCCGAAAATCTTGTTCCAGGCTTTTTATTTTCACAACTCTGTTCCTATAAATGTTCATCTTGGAGTCATTTTAATCGGACCAGACACAAACCGCAATTATTAATATCTCCTTTGTGATCATGTTTCCAACAGCTTTTGGAAGTTTACTACTAAATCCGAGTCCCCGATTGGTCACAGTGCTGCGATTCAGCGTGAAAGTCGTTCAACTGGTTGAGCTGTCAACGCTTGAACAATGAACGTAGAATACGTATGTGGGCAGAACTCGCGACCGGACCTTACAACGTACGTAGCAAAATTCTGGTCTGCGCTGTTGATTGTAGACTGGGACACAGAGCATCCTTAACGTAGTATTGAGCCCTCTGTCAATGGTTGAAGAGGATGGATTTAATGCATGATTGAGGTGCTGCACCCTGGATACCACCTAAGTCACTTCAGCAAACTAATAGAGGAACTCTTATTGTAGAGTATTTTACTGTTCACCAATTGCAATAAAGTAAAACCTATGCTCATAAAAATATTTTTGATTACTTGTTCTAAGGGAAGTTTAGACAATGATTTGGGGCAGGGATCAGGAAACCTTTAGCTTGTGAGCCAATTATGGCTTTTTTGTGCTAGCATATAGCTTACCTGGGACCCAAAACGTTTGATCTTTTATAGGGTTACATTGAAATTCATAAACTATACATGGAAATTTTCAATTTCTGTGAAAGCACCATACGTTGAGCATTAGCAGAACCATACATGACGCGAACCTCCATGGACTGAGGAGCAGCACTATCACCTTTCGGAAAAAAGCTACCCATCACTTTACGTAAACAATAATGATTGACTAATCGACTACTGAAATAATCGATAGTGACAGTCCTAGTAAATACTATTATTAACATATATATATATATACATACATACACACACCCGCACACACACACGCACGCAAAGAAAAAAAATCAAGCTGCAGAGGGGTCAAATGATTCTGAATCTTACCTGCAGCAGCTGAATCTGAACATACTGAGCACCTGTGACGGGGTCTCTCAGTGTCAGGCCCCCGCTAACCGTCACAGCTCCGTCTCCACACCGCCCGCTGGAAGAGGTTAGTGGCGCCGGTGCTGAAGAAACCTTTGAACCTTTAGCTTTTCTCTGGCATGAGCCTGATGCCCCTGGATGGCACAGGGACAAATCAAGTCATCCAACCTCGGACAGCTTTCATCTTTGTGGAGGTTAGACTGCAGTTAGACAGTTGATTTTTCTTACCTGAAGTGGCAGAGGAGCCTCTTTGCTTCTTCTTCTTGGCCAGCTGAATGGCTCTGTAATCAGTCCTGGCTGAACCTCCACTCTCCTAACCACCAGAACAGAAAATCCGTCATCAGTTTTCAGCCCAGTAACTTCCAGAATAACTGTTGGTTCATTCAATTCATCAATTATTTCTAAAAGATTAGTTGATATAAAAAAAACCCTCAAATAATGACGCAGACCAGACAGACGTTGGACATAAAGCATTAATGTATTTTAGTTGTCGTTTAGCTGGAGGTGTGTTTATTTGCTCCTTCAGTGTAAAGCTGCTCACCAGGAAGCTGCTTGGAGAAACTGCGCTAAGTTCCAGGTCTCTCTGCTGACTGAAGCTGCTGCTTTGACTTGGAAAAACAAACTGGGTGAGGACCTTCCCCCCCTCCTGAGGGCCCAGCACCTCCACACACCCCAGCAAAGGTCCAGACCCTTCTTGGCCACCGACCTCCACAACCTTTGGGGGTGATGCCAGCAGCTCGGCAACGGGGGCCACAGCCAGAGAGGATGGCTCTACACTGAGGCTGCTGGAGGAGCCCAGTGGGTGCTGCATGGAGGGGTCCACACTGACCCCAGACCCATGCAACGTCAGAGATCCCAGGGCCTCTGGGGTGACTGTCTGCACGTCATCCAGGTTGAGGGTGCCTTGTGGGGGCAGAACGTCTCCTGTTCCCTCCAACCCGTGATGAGGGATGATGTCAGCGTTGGGTGCCATAATGAGCGGGTCCAAGGCTTTGGCCATTGTGGTGTTAGAGCTGGCAACAAGTGTGGTGCCAACCGAGGACGGGTCAATGGTGAGGATGCCTGAGCTGACCAGAGACAGGTCCATTGTGAAAGGGACATTAGAGCTGCTCCCTGCCACTGGAATTCCCACTCCGATCCCGGCAGTGGGAGCCGGGTCTCCAGGCACGGCTGACAACAAGGAGTTAAGGTCCAAGCTTGGGAGCTGGTCGCCTCCGGCAGCGCCCGGCGCTGCGACTGGCGTCAGGGTGGAGCTGACCAGCTCACTGCTCGGGGTCAGGCTGGGCGTGGTCTCCATATGGCTAAAAACATCTGCAAAGGACAGAAAAGAAACTTCAATAAAAGGTTAAATTAAAACCAGTAGGAGAGAAAGATCACACGGTCTGTTTTCACTTCAACTTTAAAAATTAAACAGAAATGTCCTTTATGTTCAGTTTGATGTTTTTACATCTTAAGACAAATTTGGATGTGAGCCGGGAATAAAAAAAATCAAGTTGAATGTGTCAGTTTCTTTAAACATACATTTCCAGTCTCACCACATGTTTTGCCTAATCATATATTGTAACTGTAATGTGCTTGAACTTTTTTGGTTTCCATTCAGTCCTTGGACTATTGCCCCCCCGCCCAATGCAGAGGTTGCAGTGTTGGCCCCTGACCTGGCCGGAGTTGGTGGTGTTTGAGCATGTGGCTCTTCAGGCTGCTGCGGGCAGAAAAGAACTTGGAGCAGTTGGCCACGGGACAACGCGTCTTCAGGCTGCTGGCGTCCTGCTTATGCTTCTTGGAGTGAATGTACAAACTGCTTCTCGCTGAGAATTTGGCGTTACAACCTGAGGAGCAGATGGAATATAATGCAGAAGCCATAACGTTACAGAGATAACATCACTGAACATCTGATGTGATCTAAGTATAACACTGGTCTGCAGGATTCATTAACTCAAACGGTGTTAAATAAGACTAGAATCTCCGTGACATTACATTAAAAAGGAGTTCCCATAAATGTTTGACACTTGTAGTTTGCTTCCCTTTCTCTCTTCTGTCCATTTTTCTCAGCTTGGATTCCTGTTTCGCGTCTCGTTTTGAATTTTCGTGGAGATTCTTGTGGAAGATTTCAGACTTTTTACTCCCACAAATCAACACAACATGGATCTTTGTACATCCCACGTGTGAAACATGACAAACACAGCTATTTTTTTTTTTTTAACACAAGACCCCCAGGCGTCTTTTGAGCTTTGAAACAATGTGGGATGTGTTTTTTGAAATGAGGCCGAGTATGCTATATTAAGATTTTTGAGAACTCCTAAACAAACTACTAATGATGTGAAGGTGCTGGAAAAGTCTTCTTTGTTCACAGCAGGGGCCGAACTTAAAACTGGCCACCTGCTTCTTGCAAACATTTGATCCTCTTTGGCGAGTAAAAGACAGTTAGTCACCACACGGCGAGCAGATGTTTGTCAAATCAATCGGCCTTTTTGGTAAATTTCTTTAATGCTTCTCCTCTAATGTCTGCATGTGATACATGATCAATAAAAGAAGTTATTTGCATTCAACACATTATCATTGTATAAAGTAAAACACTTAAAGAGTTTTCTGTGGAAAATACAGTATTAATTTGGCCAGTAAAAAATGTCTTTACCCAGTAGATCTTTTTTCTACCGACCCACTTGGCTGGTGACTCAAAAATTAAATTTCGACCGCTGGTTCACAGGATGTTTAGGTTGGTGGATAACAGCTTGCATAACTCCTAATAATTCTGTCCTTTTTGGAAAATTGCCCTGCTGCTGGATGCAGTCACGTACCTTCTGTGTGGCACTGAAAAGGCTTGGTACCCAGGTGGGTGATGCTGTGGCCCTTGAGGTGCTCAGCCCTGGTGAAGGACTTCCCACACCCCTCCTCTGTACAGACAAAGCGACGGTCGTCGTCGTGCTTCCTGAAAAAAACAGGCCCAAGCATCAGGTCAATGACAGAGCTTTTTGTGCAGAACAGAGAGAATAAGAAATCAACAAAAAATAAATAAATAAATCACACAGCAAGCTGTCATGACTTACCGCTTATGACGAAGCAACTTAGACATGCTGGTGAAGGACCAACCACAGCCCTCAGAGTCGCACAGAAACGGCCTTTCACCTGGGACACAAACCACAAAAGCTCAGTCGTCGATTTAAAACTCCACTTATCCTGAATATCTTAGTGAAAACTTGCAGTTAGCTTCATTCTGATAAATTAGTCCCAAAATAAAAAGCAAACTTTTTTTTTTTACAGCAGGTTAATATCATAGCTTACCCGTGTGACTCCTCATGTGTATTTTGAGACGACAGGCTTTGTCGTACGTCTTATCGCACCCCGGGTACGTACACGTGAAGTTGCCCGTTTCTTTGAAGTGGGTGCGATTGTGCGAAAACAGGGCACTGAAGGTGATGAAGGTTTTCTCGCAGGCTGCAAAGGTAAAAAGAAAATCCAAGAAACAGTGAGAAATGTTTAAGCAGAAAAATGTTAACAAGTTAAACTGTGTTTTTATTTTAAATAAAATAATAAACAATAAACAGGACCGAGTCCCACACAGTGTATCAACATCCACATTAGGGAAGAGAAAAGAACACTGGAAAGACAAAACAAAAAAGTGCTCATGTAAGATGAATAAAAGGTTCATTTAAACAGCACCTGCCTAAAAAATGTAATAACTCTTTATATATGAATTACATGCAGGAACAGTTGGTTATAATTTAGAGGCTGAGAATGCAGAGTTAGATTCTATGGTATTGTTTAACTTAAGTATCTTTACAAACACTGGAATTCCAGGGTTATTCCAGGCCATACAGCAGCAAACCATGAACTAATATTAAAGGTTAAAGATCTCATTCATTAATCTCTGCATCAAAATCTAAGGATCTATGTCAGAAAAGTAGGAACTCTTGAACTTTAATTATTGACATTAATATCAGTTTTGATTTTTTTAATGTTTGATTTTTCTTTTTATGCCATTTCATAGTTTTTTTTTTATTTACTTGCACTTTACTCTGAAGTGTTGAGGCTCTTTGATACTCTTGTATACATGGGAGTGAATATTTGATCACATTTAATGTGCTAATATAAAAACTTTCACTTGTTTAGATGTCTAATGAGAGTACATATTTCAGAAAAATATCAAGACATGCAAATTGTGATTGTTTTTATTTCTGGAATTTGGTGCAAAACGATATAGATAAAAAGATAAAAACAAAATACCCTTCAAAATAAAGGCATACTGAAAAGGAAAAAAAAGGTTGCTAGGATTAATGCTAATAATGTTTCTAACTAGCTTCCAAAATTTTCAAAGGATTTTATTTTATTGTGTTTATTGTTGAATTAATGTGTGCAAGTTTTGTGGATCGTTTCCTTATATAGCATTTTTGATAACTTTTTTTGTGCTACAGTAAACTTGCAATAAAAATACCATTTGTTTACTTTTAGAATTTGCCTGTTTTGATGCCTTCACCACAAAACCAAAACCAGCATGACCTACAGCAGACAAAGCTCACGTTTTGCAGGTCAGCGTTACCTGGATATTCACACTTGTGGGGCCTCTGTGGCTCAAAATGGACCCTCTGATGGTTGTTGAGCCTGGTCGAAGTTCGAAACCTTTCGCTGCAAATCTCACAGATGAAGGCGTTGTCCTGCTCGTGCACTTTGACGTGCGCTTTCAGATTGTAAACCGTGGTGAAGCGCTTACCACAGCCTTCAAACTGGCACATGTGAGGCCTCTGCTTATCGTGGGACTGAAGGTGGCGCTTCAGCTTATAGGAAGTGGCAAAAGCCCACTTGCAGCCCTCCACCGTGCACTGATAAGGCCGGGGGTCCTCCGCGTGGTTCAGGAGGTGAACCTTGAGCTTCTGGCGAGAGTCAAACGTACAGGAGCAGCCCGGTTCAGGACATTCAAAGGTGGCCACAGTGTCTTTTTTGGAGCTGCTCAGTGGAACAGAGTGGGAGTCCTTGTGCCTTTTGATCATAGTGGCTTTAAGTGAAGAGGAGAGCAGGCCTGCCTCTGTTACCACACACAGAGCTCCTGTTTCCTGTTTCACTAAAGGACAGGAGTCTAGTGAGGTGCTGAGTTCAGGTAGAGAGCAATCATCCACTAAGGCCAGTTCTGAATCGCTGACAGACAGACCAGAGCAGTGTCCTTCCTGCTGGTTGGTGCTGGAACCCGTCAGCTTACTGATCTTCCCGATGGACTTGGCACCACTGTCATAGTTCAGAAGAACGATATCTTCGTGCTCCTTCATGCCTAAGTGCTCCTTTAGGCTGACCATGCCGTCATCTTTCAGTCCCTGTCCGTTTGGTGGAGTCGTGAGGGTCAAGAGGCCGTTCTCCACAGTCACTATGATGCTCTGGTTGTTTACTGTTATGGTTCCAGTAAACGTCTCAGTATTGGGCGTGTTGGTGGAGAATGTGACAGCGTTTGTGGAGGCCTTCAGCCCCCCAGTATCTGGTACAAACCCAGATGTTTCCATGGCCTCCATCACTCCCACCACTTCAGAAACCAAAGCGATGCCCGCTTCGCTTCTGTGCTGCTGGGATAGCTCCTTGTCAGCTTCACCGTTCTCCGGGAAGAGCTGGCCACAAACCTTGTCGCCATATTTGTTTGTCAACAAAGCATCTTGGGCCTGTTTGTTCGTGTCAGTCTGTTCGTTTACACTGAAAGCCCGCTCTGTATCAAGGCAACTCAGGCTGTCATGACATTCAGGGAAGGCAACGTTATCAATCAGAGCGACCTCCATGGAGCCACCGTCATCAGGTTTAATGCCACCGTTTCTGCATTTGCTCTTACTTCCGCTTTCGCCCAACTGGTGCTTGGCGGCTCCGTGTTCTTTGACGACGTTAAACACGACGAATAGCTCCTGTCCGGGCTTATCCGTGCCGCCCTCGCTGTCCCCTCGAGCGTCTCCAGGCAGCCTCTGCCGAGGAGACATCGCTTCCTCTTCCCCCTCGAAAAGAGGCAGCGCCATTTGCATGGCGCTATCCGCGCTCTCCTCGTACTTCCAGGCGGCTTCGTGCGTCCCAAGCAGCGTCTGAAGCTCGGCTTCTTTTTCAGAAATGATGCTGTGGAGCTCCAGATCGGCTCTGTAGTTTACCGAATTCGCGCCGACGGCAGGTTTTTTGACAGGCCAGCAAAAGACATCGCTGCCACTTTCCGCCGCCAGGCGAAGCATCTTCGGCCTGGTAGAGTTGTTGTTGTTGTCACTCTGAGGCCGACACGGCAGTTGTAGTCTGTCCGCTTCATTTTCGGCGAAAATAAAAGGCGAAATTGACCCCGAGGCTGTTTGGAGCGTGGTAACAGCGGCTCTGTGTACGGCGCCATGTTGAGAGTGGATGTTTAGGGCATCAGAAAGCCCCTGCATTTCCATCTTGGTATCCCTGTAGCTGCGCGTCTGCCAAACCCCGCCCTCTTCTCAGGGTGTGAGGCCGGAGCAGGCCTACTGTCGCATCACAGTTTATAAGCTAGCTTGCGTTGTAGTTCCTATAAGGACACTGAAATATTTTAGTAAACATTAAGTGGTATGTGTGCAGCATATTTGATTAATGACTTAACTATTAGTAACCTGCCAGTCTTTCTTTATTCTGACAAAAAAAAAACAAAAACAAAAACAAGGCATTGTTCATAATTTTGTCCAAATAAACACACTTGCAGTTTTAATGTTTGGGAAAAAATATTACTCTCATTTGCCTTTTTTTTATTTTTTTGTTTTACAAAAGGTATAAAGTATGTGTCTAAATTATACCAAAGCAGGTAAAAAAATTAAACATAACCTTGGAGTGTGATCAAGCTTTAAGACCAATGCAACACTTCCATTACCACTGTCTGTCAATATCACAACTACAAGGCATCGATTTTTCAGATTCTAAACTGGTCAACTGGTAAAAGACTCGAGGAGAGCTGGACCACAGTAACAGGGGTTACTATTAGTAACACACTACATCTTTCAGTGCTCCAAAAAGTCCCCCCGCTTAAGTCAGGACATGTCCAGGCCAGTCTACAGTTTACCAGACACCACCTGGATGAGCCATAGGACGATTGGGAGAATGTATTTTGGTCAAAGGTCTCTTTTACTCTCCTTTTTATATTCTGTCTCTTAAATAAAAAATCTTCATGAAAAATCAGCAGTTGCTTTATGGTCTATCAACAGAAAAAGTCACTTGATAACTGTAAACAGTCAATTTCCATCCATCCATCCATCCATCCATCCATCCATCCATCCATCCATCTTTTTTGGTCATAAACTTGAGCACAAAAATAAGTTGCTGGGTCTCCATCTGTAGTTCACTGTACTGGCCACTAGATGGCATAAAAATGCTGTTGTTGGTCAAACCGTTCTCTTGGTCCTTCAGCAGCTCCTGCCAACATCCGTGCATGCTTTTATTACTGCAGAATGCTTTGAATCTCGTTTCAGGTATTATTCTGTGCTCCTGTTGCTCACTTTAGATTACATAAAAAATTATAGATCATGACACATTGCTGGTAACCACGTATGTGTTTAAACAGGGCAATTATGCATTTGTTTTAATATCTATTTTCTTTTTATTTTTTTGTTTGTTTTGTCCCATAAAGCATTATTATGTTACAGAAATGAGCCAGTGTATACTTGTCAGATATCAGAAGATGCTAAACTCCTGTTCTGTTTTCTTTTCTCCAACAGCTTCACCAGATTGCTGTGACCTAGAAGAGTTTTAAATTTAGCTCATCGTCTTCAAAAGCAAGTGTTTGATCTCAACTGATCTGAATCCATTTTGGGAAGCCTGCCCTGACTGAAATTTGTTCATTATCAGCCTGTTTCAAAGTGAGTCACCTTCTGCTCCTAAGGAAGCTGCTGTTAAGTACGAAAATGCTGAAGGATGAGTCATTGTATCAAATAATAAAACAAAACGCAACACAATTTTAACTGAGATTTCCTCTGTATTTCAAGGTATGTCTGCTAGAGTTGCACTTTTTTCATTTAACCTCATTGAGGAGAAACCACACCTACTTTGTTCTAAACAGGTGAAGTGATTTAGAATTACTGAGAATTCATCTGTGCCAAAGATTCCAGGTACCCAAGTAAATCTGCAGATTCAAGAAGGTGCAATGACCCACAAGTGTGAATGCTCATAAGAAAAGTATATGAATTGAAAAAAACAACCGTATAAGTACACAACAAAGGACAATCAAAAATTAATTATTTTGATTTACTGAATACAAAAAGACATTTGAGACAAAGTTAACCAAGATTCTCTGAAACCTGTAACAAAATGAGTTTTTTTTGATCTTCTCAAATGGCAGACAGCTCACAAACTGCCTGGATCTCACACTCTCTTTAACAGATGGGTTGTGTACGCTGCTAATGAAGACATGAAAGACACCTTCTCAGGTAACCTTGGAGATGAGAAATAAGGACAGCTAAGCTTAGCTTTATTTTCAGGTTACTTAAGTATTTGAATGATCACCAGCAGCTCCACTTCAGCCACCAACCACTGCGAGTGTAGAATAAATGGGTGAGCATGGTGTTAAGATGTTGTCTCACAGCGCAAACACTCGACAAGAGGGCAGGACTTGGAGGACACATCTTATACAAGGATTGTGTGTCTACATATATACACCTTATAACCTATGAGAGACAATGAACCACATGTCATGCCGGCTCAGACATTGCCCGGCTAAACAAGGTCTGCGTCAGGTGCTGGGGGACCAGAGCACCCTGATGGAAAGTGGGCTACTGGAACAAGATAGAAATAGACTAGATGTGAGAACAAGTCTCTGTTGGAGTGCTTCTCCTCAAGTAATCCTTCTCAGAGAGGTTACATGCGGAGAATGTGGAGTGAATGGATGCTTTGAAACCCACAATCAAGGCTAACTGCCAAACAACTAGTAGCTCAATGTTCTAACATTCACAAACGGCAACTATCACAACTTGAGATTGAAGCGGTACAACACAATTGCAACCCCACAGGGGAGTCAGAACACCAGCTCAGGAACAAGCCCTGAGCACCTGAGCCATAGAGGCTCAGATCTAGCACAACAGACAAGAACCAATGTGTAGGTTGTGCAAAGAGGTGCCTGAAACAATCCAGCACATAACTGAAAGGTGTAAGATGCTGGCAGGTAAAGCATACATGGAGCGCCACAATCAAGTGGCTGGAATAATATACAGGAACATGTGTGCAGAATATGGACTGGAACCCCCAAAGTCAAAATGGGAAACACCTCCGAAGGTGGTAGAGAATGAGAGAGCAAAGATCTGAGGGACTTCCAGATCCAGACAGACAGGAGGAAAAAAGGAGAACCAACCAGACATTGTAGTGGTGGATAAAGAACAGAAGAAAGCCGTTGTGGTGGATGTGACAGTGCCAAGTGATGGAAACATCAAGAAGAAGGAACATGAGAAACTGGAGAAATACCGGGGACTCAGAGAAGAACTAGAGAAAGCATGGAACGCAAAAGGGACAGTGGTGGCCGTGGTAACTGGAGCACTTGGGGCAGTGACCCCAAAGCTGGAGGAGTGCTACAACAGATCCCTGGAAAGACCTCAGACCTCTCAGTCCAGAAAAGCACAGTGCAAAGAACAGCTAAAAAGAAAAAAAAAAGCCCCTGTCACCCTCCGTGGGTGGTTTTTCACCCAAGTGGGTCCTTTACCAAAGGCCTGCCTATCTATCTATCTATCTATCTATCTATCTATCTATCTATCTATCTATCTATCTATCTATCTATCTATCTATCTACCTATCTATCTATCTATCTATCTATCAAATTTACTTTCCAGGGAGATTTAAGTCTTCATGACATTGGTCCATATTATTGAATTTATTAAAGCAGAAATGACCTGGGGTTTTCCAGCTGCTGGTGTGCTTTTACTTCTGTGTTCATCCCAAAAAGTGACTGAGAGCTATCTTGCTTTGACGCAGGAGTTCAGAGTGTCCAATTTTCAATCAGTCTTATGGAGTTTTAATCAATATGGTATGAAGTTCCATAAGTCTAGCTTTGCTGTGGGGTTCCCAGCAGAACAGGTCTACTGAAAAATCAATTTACACTCACAACGGTTTGCTCAGGGAGGTGACAGCCTTTAAAAATAAAAATAGCAGCAACAGGAGAAGATTTCCAGAAGGAAGTGGATAGTAGAAATGGCAAAAGGGACAAATTAAAAAATTCAGCATTAACAAATTGACAAAATAGTTTTAGTAGTTTGTGTACTATTCATGATGTAAAAAACAACAACAGTAATTCAACAAAACATTTTTATCAACAGGTAATTTGTCATAAAAGGATTTAGATAAAAATATTGTGATGCTGCTATATCTAATGTGTTTTTGAATAGAGATTCATGAGACATTCACATTTGTAAATGCTTTTTATGGAGTTATCTTAAGACACTTCAGTGGGGATTAAAGAAAGCCAAAACAGCACGCAGACGCCATGCCCAGGGGCAGAGCTTCTTAATCTAAGTGTGGTGCTTGGCCCCTTTGGGAAATCTGCACCAACAACAACAACATTCAGAGGCAGCATCGAGCTGACTCACCATAAAACATGATGAACTCCTGGAGAGGAGGAGCTGAGGCACAATCATCAGTGATAAATAAATGGGGGCACATGCGACAAACAGAAACAACCTCCATGAGGATAACAGTCTTCATGCTAACAGAATCAAGAAAGGGTTTCCATGGTAGAATGAACAAGTGACAAGTCATTGAATAAATGCGTATTCCTTGAAGAGGTCTTACTTTACACTTGATTATATCTTAGAGAAATTGCCATGTTTGGTAAGGATTGTGCCCTTTGGTTTGATTTCACTTATGTGGGCTTGGTTCTTGTCATGTTCTGTTTTCAGGATTTGTGTGTTCCCTCTGTCACGGTCACACCAGGTCCAAGCTGTCAAGTATCTACAGCTGTCTTGACCTAAGTGGAGATCCTCATTATAGCATCAGGTTTACTGTTCATTCTTGTTTTTGTAAGTTCCTGTGATCAAGTCTGGTCTTTTGCATTATGGGTCCCACGCCACCGGTCCCTAACTTTCATAAATACTGTAATCACTTACATTTTTTTGGTTACTTTCTTTGTTCTAAAAACGTTTTTCTACATGTTAGAGATGGCTTTAAGGTTGGCACACACCAGACGCAGTGGCATACATTTGACCCTGTAACACAAATGTCACACTCAAAGCTGAACTAAACACAGGTGAGCTTGTTGGGTCTTTTCTTAATTTCTGTAACCATTTCACATTTAAAATAAAAGTAATTTTCAACCCTTTTAGAGGACAAAGAAAAAGATGAACAGAAAAATCAACTTTTTTTCTTTCTACTTGAAGTTATTAAATTAGCTTTTTTCCCACCTCACTAATTACAACCAGATTGATCATTAAATACAATCACATTTTTAATCAAAATAAACTAATAACATATTATGCCCTACTAAAAGAGTTCTAGTTACTAGTGCCATAACAGCTGACTGTTCAAGGCTATGCCCCACTTTTTCCTCTCGCACACATGTTTAAGACGTGTCTATTTTAAACACATGCATGTGTTTGTACTTTCAAAGTTTTAGGAACACGGAATTAATTTAAAAAGATGTCACTGCAATATACAGTAAAAGAAGAAAATGTCTTTTTCTGAATAAAAACCCAGAAATGTAATGCGTTTTAGCTTGTCTAACTAGAATTTGGAACTGGTTTGACGTCTGAATGTTGTTAGGTGTTAGGTTCGAAAGTCATATCAAATTCAGGTAGGTTGGTGTTGCTCAGTTGGGTGTATAATGCATTGTATCTGTGTTTTTTGTTTTAAAATACTTTGTTTGACGGACAGCAGATTGAATGTAGCTCAAAGGGTTATCAGATGCAAAACACATTTTCCTTTGTGAATAATGCTGCTGTGAATGCTCCCTGTTCCAAAAATTCATTTCACCAATGTCTCCTGAGACAGTCTGCTGAGTCAAATTGGAAATTTGATCTGTAGTTGCAAACGTGGACAAATATTTATGACAGCAACAGTTCAAAGCCAAATGTGGACTCAAGAGGCCTAATTTCCATTTAATTTCTACAATCAGATTTCATAAATCACTCTGAAATAGGAGGTGATGACACTAAACAGTAGAGCAGGCCAAACCTCCACCATAAACGGAGCTCCTCTTCAACATCTGCAGGATCTAACCTTTACGGTGAAAATGTCACTCCGACATCAACAAAAATCCGGTGAGCTATTTATGGTGTGTGCTGGAGGGACCTGCATTGTTTCACTCACTAGTGTATGAGCTACATCTGACATGATGAAGCTGTGAATTGTACTGAGCTGAGTTTTAAGTAATCTTTTATGCTTTAAAAACTCCAACTATCTTTTGATCTGATTTTTTCTGGCCAAAACAAAAAAAAACCTGTGTCATTTAGTAGGAAATAGTTTCTTAAGGGAGGCAGTAGTTCATCAGAAAGTCACCATTGTGGCTGGGACTCTTGGTGGGGAGTAAGCCCATCCGCACTTCCTGGCATCCATCTATTTTCACGCTCTCCTGCTAGCTTACAGCCCCTGACAACCCCAACCTAACATTACTGGTGCAACAAAAATTGTGAGCAGTATCAGAGCTATCCAGCTGTACAGTTTTGAGGCAGATGCCAGCTCGGACGAGGCAAAAGAAGACCCTCATGGATCTATCTGTCTGCAAGTGGATGCATCAGAACAGAGCGGAGCAGGGAGCTTATGGCCTGCCCATTGTAATTTGTACTAACAACAAACTTTTTAAAAAATATTTTTCTTCTGCTTAAAGAGACTGAAAAAACTAATTAGAAAGGCTGTCTCTTCAATCAGGTGCAAAATGGAAACCTTCAGAGCTGTGATGGAGAGGAGGACTTCAAAACATCTCGTATACATCTTGGATAATCCTGAGCACCTTCTCCATCCTATACTTGACTGTCAGCGGTAAACCTTTTTCAAGAGGCAAAGGCAGCTTCGCTGTCACACCAACCGCTACAGGAAATCATTCTTACTTCACTCCATTGGACTTTAGAACTCATCATCCATTTGGCATAGATAAACTCATTCAATGTCTGTTTTCTAGAGCTGTTACCCAAACTGATTGTTTCCCTGATTGTCACTCATTGTTTGTTTGTATTGAGCCTGTATATGGTCGCTGCAGCAACCCAATTTCCCAAGATGGGATCAATAAAGAATCTTTATCTTATCTTATGTGCTGTCGGGGGATTGAGAAAATCATGTTACTGTACGTTTGATGTAACAGGAAACAGTGGCAGACAGGCAGTAACGCAGATCGTGTGCCTTAAAGGTGTGGCCTCAACAGTCATCTTGCTTCCACATTTTCAGGAACCAAGTGACTCAGCACAGCGTCGGTCTGAGTCTCTGTAGTCTCTGAGCTCCAAGGGATCTTCAGTCATCTGCTGCCAAACTTGCAATTTTTATGCTTTGTGCAGGCTCGTCTTGCATTCCCAGTGTCTGTCTTTGTGGAGGAAAATACACTGCAGGAGACATTTTTGAACATATCCTTACACAAACTACTTTGATTGATCCAACTCTTCTTCTGCTTTCACCTCTCTGTGGTTGTTTCTCACTCAATAAATTCTTGTTTCCTCATTTTACATTTCTTAAGAAACTTCATTGATACAAAATCAGTAAGCTAATTACTGGCTGACTAAGATGAATCGATGAATTGCTATGGTGAGCAGTGAAAAGATAAAAAAAATATCATTACAAATATATTTAGTGAAACACAACATGGAAGGACACCGAACTACTTAAGAAACTTCTGGAGTTCAAACAGCTGCTTGCTTGGGGGAAATGAGCCCAGACTAAGAGATAAAAGAAGAGGGAAGAAGAAAATGAACATGTTCTGCTTGCTCTCAAGGTTTTAAGTTTCAGATGCCTCATGGGTCTTCTCACACTATGCTTACCTACCAGACATTTTCAAACTTTTATAATTTTCACTCTTGTTCAGTTCAAAGATCGGATTTTCATGCTCGTGATTTGCAATGAAAATGTGTTCATTTATCATTTTTTGTTTATTTCTACTGTTTATTCCACCAATAGTGTTTCTTTAAAAGTGAAGTGAGACCTTTATCTTTAACCAGATCAGGTTTTGCAAATTAAACCTGCAAGACTGAAAGCACTCCAAGAGAATGGAAGTAAAAGGCATTGTTGTGGTCCTAGGTTTGCCTTCACATAGTGGGATTGGGCAGGGTAGGTTTACAAATGTCACGCCTTTTTGGTTCAGTTTGGGTTTACACGGTACTTGCAGAGGTGAATCAATCACTAAAGCAAACCAAAAAACCGGAAAATAATTAACAGTTGCATTCTTGGAGGAAATAATAGTCATACTTATTTGAAGCTACAAGTTAACTGCACTAGAGTTCATCAGTAAGATATCCAAGCATGTTGGCTACAAGTGGACAAGCTTCAATTGTCTTATCTGTTCCAGAGATAAAGTGAGTTTTTAACTATTGCCAAATGAAGCTGATATTTAGAAAAAAAAAAAAAAAACTCTGATGTGAACTGGACCTGTCAGTGTAAATGAACCAATGCTTTAATATGAGAACTGGACTGAGCGATCCCTGCCCCCTTTCATTCCAAATCAGGGAGGACCTGCCAGCTCCAAGAAGCTAAAATCCCATAGACTTATATTGAGAAGTCATTGTATTTGCCAGAATAACCATCCTTTTTAGCGTGTTCTTGCTAATTCAATTTTTTTTCATGACATTATTTCTTTATTCCAAGATATTTAAGTTATAAACTGACCAATCAGATACCTCAGTAAAAGTATGTGGTGCGTGCTGCCCCCCCCCACTCTTGAATGTTTGAAATGTTTGATATACAAATTATCCTGAGTCTACTTTCAGTGGAAGGTGTGTGGACTTCCTCCTGATTAATGACAGTAGTTGCCATGGAAACATTGTTTGAGTCCAACTCGGACCAATCACTACTCACTAACCTTGTCTGGCTCCAAATGTTGGCATCTGTTTCAACTGAATTAGCTTCATTTCGTTGTAGCCAGATATAAGTTGTTGTTTACTGTGGGTGACGTTGCACTCGCTATGTCCAGTTCTCTTATACAGTCAATAGTGAACACTTAATTCCCCTCCTCAAAAGGAAGATCCCAGGTGGTCGTAAAGCTCACATAAATGTGTGGGAGAGGTAAAAAAATAAACTAAAAAAAAAAAATCCCAAAAGACTAAAACCACAAATAGCATATGCACAGGTAATCAGATTTTAACAAACTGAATGGTGTCTGTGCTTTGATCTGCAAGCAAACTAAAGCTCCTCAAACTAGCACTGTTGAGAAGAAAGTGTCAACATGAGCACACATTTGTTTGCTTTTTTTTATGGAAAACTTCATTTGGACGATTTTTTTGTGTGGATATTTTCTTACAATCATTGCTCCTGTGTTTTTACAAACGTGCAAGTGTGAATGTACTTGTGTGGCTGCCCAGCTCAACAGCATCTGTCAAATGAGTGGTTATGCTGTTAGTCAATTGCTGAGGGAGCCAGCTGCTCTCCAGTGCTGCTATGTTTTAGGCAAAAGCACAGACTCAGCTTTCTTTGTTGCTTTTGCACAGGGTCAAAATAAAACATAAAACAGAAATCCAAATTTAAGACATGACATTAACTTTAAATAGATGAATTCATTAATTAATACCAATACACAAATAAATACAATCCTAATATTGTTTACCTTTTGTGAGCTTGCCATCAATTCAGTAGGTCTTTTGGGGTAAAAAATACAATAAAATGGAATGGACAATTGCCTACATTTTATTTCCATGTCCTCTTAAAAAAGCAGAGAAGTTGAGAGGTTGAAGTAGCGAGGTACTGTGAAGATGTTAACTTCCCCTTGACTCACAGCTTTACTTGCAGCAGTCCTCACTAGGGGAGTTGGACTTTGTTATTTCAAATTTTTCTAGGTGAGAAGCAATTCGCAGGTGTTGGACAAATTGTGGTACCCCAGCCTGACTATATGGCCTCCCTGCACCAAGAAGTTGAGGAATGGCTCCTGATTGTCATCTGCATGTATGCACAAAATATCCATTGAGCCGTTTTTGAATTACTGGAGAGGTGTAGCAGGACTCCATTTCTCTATTGCAGGACTGTTATGCTAACATATTTTATGAGAGTGAAGGGAGTGGGATGATTTGAAAGAATGACCTTCCCGATATGAGCTCTTGTGACTTTGCTTTTAAACCCTTTGGGTAGTTCGTCAACTATGAACACCCTGTTTGAACATAAGGATGTCCAAAATAACACTTGGCATTAAGGCACCACTTGTGTGATAAATGACTTTGTATAAATGACATTGGTCTTGCAGGAATTTGTTCAAATCATTAACTGATTGACAACATGACAGATAATTTCTGAAATGAGCTGGTAGATCCACACATCTAGTAAAGATTTGCTAGGAACATGTTGCAAAGAGGTTTGTTGGATCTTTAAAGACCCCTTCCAATGAAAATGGGGTTTGTCTGTTTTTAACATGTTCTTGTAACATTTTTCTCATGATGAAGGACATATAGACAGAAAATTAAGTTTAAAACTGTGATTCTGAATACTTCTTTATTGAAATCAATTTGAATCAGGAGCAGATGAAAAAAATGTATCTCAAAGCTTGTAGTTGTTACATACAAACTATAATCTGCTCCGTTCTCATGCATCCACTTGCAAACAAATAGATCCATGTACGCCTTTGTTTTCTTCGTCTGAGTTGGTATCTGGCTCAAAATTGTACGACTGGATGCTTCTGATATTGATCACCATTTCTATTGCACCAGTAATGTTAGTTTGGTTTTGTGATGGGCTTTGAGCTAGCGGGAGAGTGTGTAAAAAAAGGGTTGATGGGATATCAGCACAGGCTTACTCAACGTCCAGTTCCAGTGGTCCTGCCCACAATTCAGAGGTGACTTTCTTTTTTATTTATTTCATTGAGTCACTCATGCTATTTGTCAGAGGTGAATTTTCAATGAACTACTGCCGCTCTGCAGAAACTATATCCTAGAAAATGACAGGCTTTTTGATTTTGGCTAAAAATGGCATAATCCTAGTTGAAAGACCACTGGGGACGCTTATACAATAGATCAAAAGGGGATCAGAGTGGGTCTTTACCTAAGTCTACGTTGACACTGCAGGGCTTAATGCTCAATTCTGATTTTTTTTTAAAACATTCAATTTTTTTGCAATGCTGTTCACGTTTCCGAACTTTTATGATCTCCTGTGTGACCGTGAAATGACCCAGAATTGACCAGCATGCGCAGAAGAGTACTCAACGGTGAACAACGCCACTCGTTGTTTGCGGAAGTAGCTAACATTAACAATGGATGTCAACAACAGTGTTGTCACCAGCGGAGCTCTTTTTGCTGTATTACATTTACTTTCACGAAGGAGTCAGCACAATTACAATCTTCTTATTTCAAGAAGGCATTGGAGCCAGGATCGTTGGTACCCACTGTTGTGGAACGGGGATGTTTATGTGCTGGGGCCGCACATGTGTGTGTGTGTGTAAGAGACAGTAGAGAGCATGTGCAGCGAGGTAGAGAATGAGTGGGGCATCGGGGGCGTGCATTCATGTTGTGTGTTAGGGAGGAAGAGAACAATAATTATAGAAGGCTTCCCCCAGAATAAATGCTTTTGATTCTTTATTAACCCGCTCTGGAGAATCTAAGGGTCCGAACGGGGAAATGAACCCCGAAGGAGGATCCGCCTTTGGTCCCCTGAACTTCTGACCACGGTCCGAAAGGGAGAAAAAAAAAAGTAATCGCGGGAAAGGTTTAACACTACGCTCTGCCATTTCGCTGGAAATATTTTAAAAAAACGCCTGGTTGAGTTTGAAGAGCCCTCGAGTTTGGCCTGAATAGAACTGTCACCCCAAATATTAATCCAATCGGTGACCTGGCTTTCCTTCCACTGACTGGTCTCAGCAGCATCATCCGCCATGGTTAATGTTTATGTTCTTGTTCCCGCCTACTTCAACTCAGAGTTATGAAGTTTGTAGCATCTCAATGACGTTCGGGTCGGATACATGTGGCCTGGCCGTTCAGACGGAGGTCGCATTTCAAGTAATAGGATACGTATCGGATTCAGGACCACATACCAAAGTGGCCCGGGTTGCATTTGAAAATATCCGATCTATGTTGTTCAGACTGTCATGAAAAGATCAGATACAGGTCGCATAGGGGCAAAAAAATCGGAATTGGGTCGTTTCAGCCTGCGGTGTGAACGTAGCCTAATACTTCTTGAAGAGTTTTATTCTATCTCTGGCAAGACCTCCATGAGTGAGAGAGACTGTCCGGCTGAAGAAGGAGGCTTTGAGCCTGGTGTGAGGAACATCCAACAGGCTCTGTTTGGCAAAGTGCCAGATAAAGAACACAAGTATTGGGTCAGTATGGTATTCTCACGTCCCTGAGTATAGAGAGCTTTATATGGGATGGGTAGAACCTTAAAATTGATCATTTTCAGAAATGTTCAGTTCAGTTACCGGTAGATAGTATGTAATTTTTTTATTTGAATGTTTGAATTGGTTTGTGTTATTTCTGTGGAATGATGAAATACAGCCACTTTAACATGAGAATAATGGAGGAACAAACAGAGTGTTTGGTGAAGAGAGAAGAAATGGAGGACAGACAAGCTGTTGGAATATTTAGATAGAAAAGGAAAAAAAGAAAGAAAAGGAAATGAAATGAAAACCTGACAGTAACCTACAGAGGGGGATAGAGCCATGAAGGCAGAAACATGTGAGGCAAAACGCTTCAAAGACAAATCAATGTCACCTTTAAATCTTCATGCCCATTAGAACACACACAGCTGCACACATCCACAGCTCCCATGATTAGACACACCAGAAAAAAACACACACAGGCAACACAATTTGCAGCACCCCTGATTCTCTTTGTGTCTCCTTTGTATGTGTGCACTTGTCCTTGTAATAACATAAGAGTCCATGCTCAGCGTTGTTACAGTTTTGTCTGTGGACTTCAACTGGGAATCCAACTGGGAATAAATGACAGCCTGTTGTTTGCATAAGTATTCAAGACAAATGACCAGTTTGTTTGACTTTTATGTTTTAGTCCTACTTTTGTCTTTGGTTGAGTGTTGGTAGAGAACACTAAAACAAGGGTTGTGTGTCAGTGTTCAGATCAAGCTTTCTGTTGGAATAATGTACATAAGCTATCTCATATTTGCTTTTGTTTGCAGAAATGTCTGTGTCCAAATCTTCTTCTCAGGGAGGTGGAGGTGAAACCCTTGGGAGAAGGCGATTATGACTGTCCATACAGTGTATGGAGGGTCTTGTAGTGATGACTGAGGAGGTGACTGCAAAGTTATGATCCAGACACGTCCTGCTATTTGATAATGAACTTTTCAATCAATATTCAAGCCACACTACAGAGTGGACCTCTGTAGTTTGCTTAAACGTCTGAAAACCTGAAAAAGAAAAGCTTTTGTTAAATTTAAATATTTATTGCTAAAAAGGACAGTTTCAAGCCAACAAACCTGAGATCTGACCAAACTGCCATCATTGACCAATTGCAGATGTCTTAAAAGCTTCAGGTAAAAAGGAAAGAACTGCGGAAAACAGAATTCCAGAAGATAAGAAATAATTTTACATTTTTGAAAGTATTTAAAAGAAGTATTTTAAAAATAACATTATATTACCGGTATTCTTTTATGTCCCCCTATTTTTTTTTGGTTATTATGCAGACTCTCATTCATCCAGGTTGGTTCCATTGTAGTAGGTTTAGGGGCTGTCATCTGGACTTGGTTTTTAAAGTTAGAAGACGTTTCACCTCTTATTCAAGAGGCTTTGTCAATTCTGAAAAAGCTGGTCGAAGAGCTGGTACATATGCGCTCATGGGGGAGGAGGCAGACCTGAAACTGGATGGCATTGTCAACTTAGCCTACATGGTTTCGGGTTGTTAAGAGTCCTTTGTCCTTTGTCCTTTTGTCCTTTAGCTGGGGGTTGGGGAGCCAGTGACTCCCTCCCCAAACTGGTCATCTCTTTCAGCTGTTAACGACTCAGGTGGAACTGGTTTGGGTTGTTTAGGTTTCAAAACACTGCCGTAGATGGATGGTAGAATAAACCTTATTCTTCCATCCATCTACGGCAGTGTTTGTAAGTTGACAATACCATCCAGTTTCAGGTCTGCCTCCTCCCCCATGAGCGCATTTATACCAGCTCTTCGACGAGCTATCTAAGAATTGACAAAGCCTCTTGGATAAGAGGTGAAACGTCTTCTAACATTAACGCACCGACGGAAGGAGGGGATGCACGGGGAGTAAAGAGGGGAGGACTGCTCGGCCGGCTTATGTGCTCTC
This sequence comes from Oryzias sinensis, assembly GCA_037389245.1. Lineage (NCBI taxonomy): Eukaryota > Metazoa > Chordata > Actinopteri > Beloniformes > Adrianichthyidae > Oryzias > Oryzias sinensis. Next base: position 18,472,776 of record CM074493.1, read on the forward strand.
TCTGAGCTTTGAATGAGGAAGTGTTTGCAGACGTTGTGGTGTCTGAACAGTTTGATCCACGTGTTAAACCTTTCCTGCGCGATGACTTCTCTTTTTCCGACCGTGGTCAGAAACGCATGGAAGGTTTTTTCCAGGGCCGAAGGCGGTTTCTCGCGGAGTGGGTTAAGAAAGACTCCAAAACAATCTTTTGGGGGAGACACCTTTTTTTACGGTTCTCCGAAACTCTCCCGCTCTGCGATCACACCCTCTTTCCTCTCCTTACACACACACACAGCACGCACGGTCCCCATCATACACGCCCCCACTCCGCAACACAAGCAAATAAATAAACAGCTTCTAGCCTGTTCCAGAGCAACGGTGTCCCGCTTGATTCGTTTGCGTTTGTGTCCTGACCGGGATTGGACCGGGAATAACAGCGGTTTCCGACTATGGTCTGAAGCCTGAGGCTGAAGTGTAACAGCTGACAGCAAAATCAGCGCACAAAAGCACCTTAATAAGTCATGTGATCTCAGTTGGTGGAGTCCTGAGTTGACGTCACTGACGTACGACTCGCATTTACTGGGGAATATCCGATTTGTCTGCTTACATGGCACACGCAAATGCATGTATCTGATTCGTATCCGATTTATTTCCACATATGAGTGAGGCCTATATCCGATCTGAGAAAATCGGAATCCATGCGCTTTTGTCCTGCTTACACGTTCACCAGTCATATCCGATCTGTGCCACGTGAGAGGAAAATATTGGAATTGGGTCACTTGAACCATGCAGTGTAAATGCGGCCTAAAAGTACTGGTTCCTCCTGTTAGTATACAAAGAGCAAAGAGCAAAGGGCAGTCAGTTTACAGTATTCCCTCCTTATTCGCAGGGATAAGGGACTGGAGACATACGTGAATACGCCGAATTCACAAATACGGAAAACCCCCATCTGCGTCTCACTCCCCCGCGGAGTGACATCCGTTACTGATCCATAATCATCAAAAACACTTCTGCTAATGCTTTCTATACTATTTATTAAAGAACATTGTAGAGTATTGCTCAACATAAAGAGTTTTTTACTCTCAATACCCAAGAGTTTTTTTAAAAATTCAGAACAAAGGACTATACAGCAGCGTACTTATGATGCAGATGAGGAGTGTCACTCTGTGCCTCAAAACCATGAGCCCGTGCTTCCTCCATCAAATAAGTGCGAGAGGGCATCTTCCTCCAGAAGACATCGTTTCATCTATGATAAACAACTTCTACGGAGGATAATTATCCTCCGCAATGACACTCTTCAGCATATCAGGATTTTTTTGGTCGCTTCTGAGCCAGCTGATGCAATTTCTCCATTCAGGGGCACGAACTGGAAGAGTCATGTGACTGAAAAAACGGCGAATGTGTAAAACAGCGAATAAAGAAACGCAAACACGTGGGGAAACACTGTATACTGAAATAAAAGCCAAAACGCGGTGCAGTAAAATGCTTTTAGGAAAACACGTTTTACCAAAAGTTACTAAATGTAATTTGTTCTTACTCACCTCTGACCATTGATGTGTCCATTTTGGGCATATTGTCTTCTGAAAAGATGACTAATGAAAGGAATTTTAACAAACTCCTGATCTGGTAAAAGTTTGGACACAGCGTAAGGAGAGATAACAAAATAACAACACAATATGTTGCTTAAACTTTGTGGTGGAAGTGGCTTCATGGGGGAAAATAGGAAATGTTTAAAATTTTTGAAAAGAATGAAGATTCATCTTGTTGTTTATCCAGTCTTCTTTATTTGGTTAGTTCCCTTTTTTGTTTGGTTTTTTTTTTTTTAATCCTTTCTCATTCACTCTGCTATCTTGTCATTTCCCATCGGTCTGGGCTGTTTCTGAGGTGGCTGCTGGCACCAGCTGTTGCCTTAGCAACATCCTGCTTTGGTTCAGACATGCAGACAAACTGGATAGCCGCATGTGATCCTAATGCCACAAACTAATCACACTGTTAACGTAAATGTTTCGACTGTGGGGGTGGGGGGGACTTGTTGCTTAGTCAGGCCTTTCAAAACCAACATGCTTTGTTTTGAGCAAAAAAATTATATATATATGAAACACCCAAGTTGCGGTGGCTGAAATGTAAATAAAAAAAAAGACAATGTTATGTTTTTCTTTTAAAAGCTTCCATCCATCCATCCATCCATCCATCCATCCATCCATCCATCCATCCACTGATGATTACCACAGGTTTTTATCTCTGATATTCATTTTTGAAATGTAGAAATGTAAAATTAATTTGCTCCAGATGTGATGCCCCTTAATGGTACTGAATATGTCCTTCCCTGTTTTTGCTTATACTTAATAAAACAATGGCAGGAAAACAGAAGAATTGATGAATGGATGGGTCTGAAAGAGGCACAAACGAATTAGAAGATCCAGAGACAAGCTGCAACACAAAAAGGTGAAGACAGACTGGGAGGTGGGTACTGGTAGTGAAAGGTCAGCGCTCCTGTGATATGTTGTGCTTGGACAGCATGCTCCCAGCGAGTGGCCGATGGACCTGTCAACATGATGGCAGTGCACTTCACTGGTCACAGTATATGCAGAACACTACAAAAAACAGAGAACACAGAGTACTGACTAAATATCTAACTTAAGTGCACAAAGAAAGGACTTATAAGATTACAAAGGACCATAGGGTGCATAATGACCACTTACTGGCATCTTGTTTTGTTGAAGGTGACTGTGAGAGATGAGCCAAGAACACATAATAAATTATGCAAGAAGCCTCACTAAAGCAGCATTGTGCGTCATAGCTCACGGTAAACCTAAATAAAAAAAAAAAATAAAGACAAAGGATTATTGATGTAATGTGCAGATAGTGGGTTAAAAGTAGGCAGAGATGGACTCCAACCACATCAACACACAACTTAACCAGCCTGAGTAAAACAGACTAAATGCATGATATTTCCTTAAATCTGCAGCCACGAAGGCCAAAAAAACTGCAAAATCTGCTTTGTCTCTGCAGCAAATAAGCCCTGATCCACACAGCTCGGCTGCTTTTTTGACGTTCACAATAGCCACTGACTTGCAGGACAATAGGCGCTTAAAAACTTTTGATTAAAAAACTAATGGTTGTAAGAACAAACATTTTGCATTGTATGGAGTATTATTTTTTTACTTTTCCACAAAAGGTGACTAATCTTGGGTTCATTTTTTTCAAGTCAGTTTTTTTCAAACTCTGATCATCTTTTGATCTATTTTTAAAGTGCTCTCAGTGGTCTTTTAATCAGGATTATAACATTTTTAGCCAAAATAAAACAACTGTGTCGTTTTCCAGGTCAAAGTTTCTGCCGAGCGGCAGGAGTTCATTCGAAATTAGCCTCAGTGGGTGGGACTGTTGGCGTGGAGTAAGCTCACCCCTACTTCCCGTCATCAGTCTGTTTACACTTTCTCCTGCTAGCTTGGCTGGCATATAAAATGTTGGAGATATTCATCCAGTATATACATAACAAAAAAGTGTAAAACAACTGAAAATGCATCATATTTTAGGTTCTTCATAGTAGCCACCTTTTGATTTGATTACTGCTTTGCACTCTCTTGGCATTCTCTTGATGAGCTTCAAGAGGTAGTCACCTGAAATGTTTTTCACTTCACAGGTGAGCCCTGTCAGGTTTAATAAGTGCTAGCTCTTGCCTTATATATGGGGTTGGACCATCAGTTGTGTTGTGCAGAAGCCAGGTGGATACACAGCTGATAGTCCTACTGAATAGACTGTTAGAATTTGTATTATGGCAAGAAAAAAGAGGCGAAGTACAGAAAAGCGAGTGGCCGTCATTACTTTAAGAAATGAAGGTCAGTCGGTCCGAAAAATTGGTAAAACTTTAAAATTGTCCCCAAGTGCAGCCACAAAAACCATCAAGGGCTACAAAGAAACTGGCTCACATGCGGACCGCCCCTGGAAAGGAAGACCAAGAGTCAACTCTGCTGCGGAGGAGAAGTTCATCCGACTCACCAGCCTCAGAAATGGCTCAAAACTGATCAAAGAAGATCAGTTATGATCTACCTCTGCTCCTTCTCAGTGTTTTGTGCTACCAGGACATCAGTGACCTTTGAATACGTCAGCATGCATTTCTCTTGACAAAAAACATTACTAACACCTTGTAGCTTGTTAATTAGGGTCTTTTCTTAATACAAGAAATCTGTTCAATTAAAATTTGAATTTCAAAAAGTTGAAAAGCAATGTAATGTTGTCATGAAAAGCTTTCTATTTGTACATTTTCTTTTGCCTATGCTGTGCTTACTGGAGCTTTTTACATCAAACTTGCCTGTGTTGGCATTTTGCTAAATACACTGTGATTTATTAGTAAGTCACTGTTGTTGGTCCAGTCATCTGTCTGACTGACATAAACCCATGCATAAATTTGTCGATCATTTCTACCAAATGTTGCCCCTGCATGCATGTTTGCAGTCGTGTTTGTTGTGTACAGAAATGACGCCTCACCACTTTCCATTGTTGTGAGCATGTGAAACTCTGCATTTGTTGTTTGTGTTTCTGTTTGTGTGTAGCCCTCTGGCTTCTTTCTATGTAGGTACAGAGATGGATGGAGCACAGTGAAACCCTGCTGATTACACTGCCTTTTCTGCTTCCTCTTTGTCTTTGTGTTGCACAAAAAGCAAAGCACAAAGAACTACGGGTCAGCAGAGCAGAGTATGTAATCAAACGTTGGTGGACAGAGGAAAAAGAGGGGGCAAAAAGTAAACAGAAAAGAGAGATTCTTGGTGGTGGTGGTGGGGTATTTTGATATTTATCAGTTGAGAACTCAGTGCTCCGCACAATCTATGTTTGTTGTTTCTACCTAAATGTATTTACTGTCATGGTTGCCCTCAGCCACTTGCAGTGTACACTGCTGAAACCAATTCATGGAGCACTTTTTAGCTAAACAAAAGGCTGTCAAATCAGATGTCTCTTCCCCTTTGCTAAGCACATTGTCCTGTAATCTATAGTTTGGCATCTCAACGCAGAAATAGAAGTGGATTAATATAAACTTGTAGGTGGAAAAAACAGAATAAGCAGCAATTTTTTGTTGCAAGTTTGTAACAGTGCAAGTTAATTGAAAAATTAAGTAAAAGTAAAGTAAAAGTAAAAGTTACCCAAGTGCACATCTGATTGAACAGGAAGTGTACCTCTGTTTATAAAGGCCTTTTACTTTTGATCCAGTCGGGACCTTTCTGCCCTCCCAGTAAATGTGTGGGTTTTCTCCAGGCACTCCGGCTTCCTCTCACAGTCCAAAAACATACATCACAGGTAAATTGGTGACTCTGAATTGCCCTTAGGTGTTAATGTGTGTGTTTGTGTGTCTCTGTGATGGATTGCTAACCTGTTCAGGGCATACTGCGCATTCGCCCAACAGTAGTTGGGATAGGCTCCAGCAACAAGGGGTTAAGCAGGTTCAGGATGGATGAACTCTACATTTTACTGAAATTAATTATGCCATAAAAATGTCTGAATGTCAAAATTCCGATTTTTAGAGTTCCTGATTAGTGAAACTGTTCTATTTATGATTCAGCAAATGTTTCCTAGGGAGGGTTAACTAAAATTGATGTCATACAATATCAAACTGTGATAAGCCAATTGGGCCATTGGTTTGGGCGTGAATATTTCATGTTTGGTTTAGGAGTAGCAACAAAGAAGTGCTGGAAGAGTGACCTGTGAAGATTCTTAAATTCCACGGTTAAATAATTTCCAATGAACTGTTTCCAAATTCAGCACCAATTGGGTACCAATTGTTAACCATTTTTGCAGTTCCTCAAATGACCACTAAGGGATGGTCATCACAGGTAGAACTTTTAATACCGTTGTTAAAAAGCACAATTTTACACTTTTTCAACAACTTTAAAAAAAAGCTTTTTTGCTATACTTGTTATTCAAAAACACTGTATTTGTTTGTTTTGGTCAATCACTATTTCAATGTGTACAATATGTTGGACCCCCCTCAGGCTTCCTATTTTCACTGTTTAGACCCCATGGATGATGTTAGAGATTCAATGCCCAGAGTTGGTGTATTTAAGATTTAATGGAGTTTGTTTCTAAAAACCTTAAGGGAAGGTGTGTGAAGCCGGTTAAAGGATTACAAAATGATCAGTTTGCAATAAACATTAACGTTTTGAACCATCACAGACTTTTATTCTGGCATAAAAGAATGTAACATAAACAATAGGTTAACCTAAAATAACCTGATCATGTCAGCAGTAAAGTAAAAAACTTTACGTAAGTAAAGTAGTAGTTAAGTAAACAGATAATTTTAATTCACACAACAAAAGCATTTTCTCTATTGTGTAGAAAATTGTAAAAATAAATTTAACATTTTACAAAGTAGTAAAAACTGGTTACTAAAACCTGTCAGTTTTGAGATTTTACTTTTACAGAGTTTTTTTAAGTTAAGGAACATTTCAAACACCAATGTGCAAAAATAAGTCGTTTTTAACATTTGCTGTGTTTATAAATAAGCAGTGTTTCAGAAAAAGTCTTCAGAGATTCTCACTTTGACTGAAGTCAGCAAGAAGAAATACTGAAATTGTGTTTCTTACCTTTAAAACCTTGGTTTGGCTCAGCTACGCAGGAGAGATAAAAGACGGGACATATGGCGCCATTGGCAGGATGGTAGCTGCAGTCACTGATCCTGTCAGTGTGTGGTGCTGGAGAGGACCCAAAAGCAGAATCCCTGGAGATACTCAGGAAATGCAGAAAAATAAATAAATACATAAATAAAATCAGTACTGAACAGAGCAGGGAGCCTATAACAGAGAAATTAAGGAAAGATGAATTGACAGAGTTCTTTATTTTAGTTTTAAAGTAAAGCAAAAGATATAAGCCATTAATTGTTGGCCTTGTCATCACAAATACAATAATGAACTAATCTTCATGGATTTACGTGTTGTCAAGGAAATTGAAGACAACTGATCACTGAAACTGCATTTCTAAGTCAACGTGTGCTGGTGATTGGTATTGTTTCTTGTTAAATCAAGAAGTTCTGAGCAAACAAGAAAATGATTGAGAATGATTTGTTTTTGGTAACAATTTGGTGTAAAAATCTGAATAAGAAATTTAAATTGTGGTTTTTGTATTTTGCAAAAATATTACAAAGTTAACTAAAAAAAAAACACTATTTATGTTGACTGTCGAACATTTGGTCATCATGTTTTTTTACTATCTTATTGATTTTGAATAAAATTTCCAGTCCGATGACATGAATTTAAATATTAATTTTTCTTCTAATACTTTAGCTGGTCTCTTGATGGAAAGAAGAAAACATGTTTGGCTTGCTTGGATAAGCAATGCTACCCCGGGTCTCATGTTAATCACTTGACTTCCAATTCCTGTTTATAGTTATCACCACCCAGCTGTCGCCCCACGAGAGCGGCGAGTCTGCAGCTCACCGCTCCGCCAGGGGATGGGTCAAGATGTGGAGAAGAATTTCCCCATTGTGGGATAAATAAAGTATCAATTATTATTATTATTATTATTATTATTATTATTATTATTATTATTATTATCATTATTATCATTATTATTTTTTTAAATGTTGGTTTATCACCATTAGATGCTGCTTTAATGCAGACACATTGCCAACAAGTGGAAGTCTCACATCTGCTAAGATGGCAACACCTGTTGTTAAATTGCCAAGATATCTTGTTCCTTTAAACTTTAATCTTTTAATCCACCACAAAGAATTTGCTCTTTTGCAGCATTCACACACATTCCCACACAGCTCCTGCGTGGGAGGAGCTACTGTTCAATGTTTTTAGCTTCATCTACATGGAAGCATTGACTACATATCTTAAATATGCATAGAAGACACAGATGACGTTGAGAAATCAGGTATATTTATTTTGATTAGCTACACAGAAGCATCTGTAATCACGTCTCCGTGTCTGGGTTCATGAGATCATTCAGAGATCTAATGAGGTGAAGTAGAGGTGAGCTTCACCATTTACTACAGGAAATGCACCTGAATGATGGGCGCTTTCAGCAGTAGGTACTTCTGTTTATGTGATCCAGCTTCTTGAAAACACTCAGTCATAAAATTATAGGACTTTTTTATTATCGTCTCCTCACAAATAAGGAAAATATTATAAAGTTCAGGAGGAGAATGATCAGATTCTCCTCCATGTTGGTTTTGGACTCCAACCACTGATCTTGTCATCAACATGTCACGGGCCAAAACTGAGTTGTTGATACAACTCAATTTGTTAGCCAAAATTCAGATATTTAAACTCTGAAACCATCACGACGCAACCTGACGTAATGTCATGCGACGCAATGTTACACAATGCCAATCAACAGGACGCAATGGGCCGCAACGCAACCAACGTGCTGGAATGCGATGCAGTGAACAGCAATGCAATGAAATGCAACACAGTGTAACGCGACCTGATGTCCAAAATGCTGCTGCTCAAAACTCGCTGCATGATATATCAACATGTCTTTATCTAACTTTAAAAATTGATTGGTCGCCCCTGTCGCGCAAATCACATTTGATTTGAACGTAGCTTCAGGCATTAAAGATGAGATAAAATAAGATAAAGATGATTTATTGATCCCAGCTTGGGAAATTGGGTTGATATAGCGTCGGCGTCAGGCTCAAGATACAAACATACAAACAATAGATGACAACAGAGAACCAGAACAATCAATCAGAAAGAAATATCATTGAAAAAGAACACTTGTATTGCGTGACACATCAGGAGAAAAAAACAGACAGACCTTGAACTAGTTTATCAATTGCACATGGATGACAAGTTATAGAGTCCAATGGAGTGAGGTAGGAAATATCTCCTGAAGCGGTTGGTGTGACAGCGAAGCTGCCTTAGCCTATTGGAGAAGGCGCTCCACTGACCGTCAAGTACAGGATGGAGAGGATGCTCAGGATTATCCATGATGGATACGAGTTTATTTACAGTTCTCCTCTCCATCACAGCTTCAAACGTGTTAACAAAGATTTGACAAATTGTTTATGGACACAACCCACAATGCTGTTTATCCAACAACTTTTAAAAATGTATTTCTTTACAAATTTGGGGCATCTAAAAGGCAAATAAAAAGGCGTTCAATGAAACAATGTTACAACAAAGAATTAATCTGCCAAACAAACCTTTTATCCTTGCTGTGTTGTTTCTCTAAAGACCTTCTCTGGTGAGATAGAAGATGTTGGTATTAACGGGGCATTCTTTTTTCTGCATTCTGCCTAAATGTCACATCCCTGCAGAGCTTCTTCTTGGTTTTATTTGTAACATTTTCTCTCAACACAAAGGTCTGTGACACGGTACGAGGAGACCGGGAAAAAGAGCGACTGTATAAACTTGTATGCCCTTCATCACCTCCACTGACACTAAGCCACGCCCAGAATCCCCCTCCCAGCTTTTTATTGGTGCAACTGCCAGCAACAACTGCTCCCTCTCCCTTCTGTTTCTCTCCTCCTCCCATCCTCTGCCCTCCCTCTTTCCTCTATCGTCTGTCTGAGCTGCTAGGCAGTGAATGAGTCGTTCAGCAGCGCAGCTTCTTCCTCCCTTTCCCTCCCCTCCATCTCTCGCTCCGTCCTTTCAGGAGCAGACAGCGGAGCATCGACGCGGCAGCTGAGCAACACTAGGCTGACGGAGACGGGAAAACGGCAAACCCCGCTAGGAGGGGTGCAACCTAACCAACAATTCCACCAACAGCAGCTGATAACTGTGAGACGGGTTCAAAACAGAAGCAACAGATTGGCCTAAAGGTGCAGATGTTGAAACTGACATCAGTCCTGCTGAGCTGAGGTTTTGGAGCTGACTGGAAACATCTGCAGCACCTGGAATTACTGCCAGTTTCTGTGCTTCAAATAAAAGTGTTGTCCAGAGCAGGGGGAGCATGTGATGCTGAATGACGGGATAAAAATTCTTTAATTCGTTTGGGAAGCAACACGGCTCGCGCTGGGCGTGAGCACCAGCTCCACCAAAAGCATCTGCTCACATAGTTCCTCCTTCAAGCGCTGCTGAAGAACACAAAGCTCTTGAGAGCACATCAGAGTGAGGACATCCGACTGACCTGCTGAGTTTTTTGGAGGATTTTCTTTTTGGGTCAATGAGCAGGAATAGGCTTACTAAGTTTATCAAGAAGGTAAGATCTACTAGTGTCTCTATTCGACTTTAATATGTAGAAAGAGGACAATAAAGCAAAGAGACGACAGGAACCAGGAGATTAAACCTCATGGCACACGGCTGTTATAAAAGTTTAGAGTTAAAAAAACAAAAACTTTGACACTTTCTTAATTCTAAGATGTTTTTTGCACCCATGGTGCATCTTAAGTCTTGTTTGACCCAGAAAAGAACAACATTAGAGCCTTTCTGTCACCTACACTTGCGCTGCAAACACCCGTGAGTGACTTTCTGCACCAGTTGGTGTGAAGGTCCCTGGCTCTTCCTTGATTCTTCTTTTGGTGGATCTGCCGTGGGGGGCAGCTCTCAGCCGTCCAAGACGCCGCGAGCCGTACTTCGCGTGAAAAATGCCCAGCCGCGCTTGGCCAAGCCGGCCGACCCGGGCCCGACGTCTGGCCTCTACATGGAGAGGTCGCAGAGCCGGATCAGCCTGTCGGCGTCCTTTGAGGCTCTCGCCATCTACTTTCCATGTATGAACTCTTTCGACGAGGATGATGGTGGTAAGTCGCAGCCAGAAAATACTTATGCATGCACATACACTCATACAAAACTGTATGATCAGATCCATTTCAAAATATCTAAGTCACAAGACACAAAGGATCTGTCAGCTCCTCCTGCACAACTGATACCTCTAAATGCAAAGCTACAGACACTGTGCATGTGACGCACATTCAAGAACGCTAAATGCTCATTCTTGAACGTGCATTGAGCCCCTGGTGTTGAAATGCAAATATGGTAATCTTGCTTTGGGCATTTTCTTTTAAAATATATGACTGACTTGGTGTCACATCATTCTGTCCAGGAACAAACAGCAATTATTACTTTCTCCTCCATGATCGAATTTCAAACAGTTGGTACTTTTGTGAATTAAAAGGGACGCCATCCATACGTTACTCCCAAATCAGACCTAGTTTCCCAAGTTTGACCTAGTTTAACTTTTAACTTGTGTTCAATTGCAGCGTGCTTTGAACATAAAACCGGAAAACGGTTTTAAAATTGTGCGTGGCTATGCACGAATATGAGAGTTTTTGAATACAGAAACACACACGTGTTAACATAGAATAAGATTAAGTAGGCTTTATTTGCTTGAATGAGAACAGAGTGAGATTTGAATCATACCTATTGTTGATTGGCTAAAAAGAAAGGATTCAAGGATTCAAGGGTTTTTGTTGCCATTGTTTGTGAACAAAACAGTTTCACAGACTAGGAATTTGCTGCGGAGCTAATGTGCCACAACACTTAGGAATAAAAGTGAACAACAGTAAGCAAAATAAAAAATAACACAATTGTCAGAACAATAAATAGAAATAAATAGTGCAAGCAGAGGATCAAGAAGGTGCAGGTAAAGGACTGGTAACTGGACATATAAGTGAAAGGTTTAAGAGGGGAGGGAGTAAAAAGTGTTCATGAATCTGACTGCAGAGGGAAAGAAACTGTTCTTGTATCATGAGGTTCTGGTCTGGATGGACCTTAGCCCCCTGCCCGAAGGGAGTGGTTCAAGTAGACCATGTCCAGGGGGAGAAGGGTCGGCTGCTATCCGACTTGCACGCCCCCGGGTTCTGGAGACATTTAGGTCCTAGAGAGATGGAAGACTGCAGCCAATCACCTTCTCAGCTGAACACGCAATACGCTGCAGTCTGTGCATGTCCCTGGTTGTAGCTCCGGTGTACTACACATTGCTGGAGGAGGTGAGGATGGATTCTATGATGGCCGTGTAGAACTGCACCATCATCTGGGCTGGCAGCCTGGCTTTCTTCAACTGCCGCAGGAAGTACATCCTCTGCTTTTAAAAACATCCCAATGAGGAAAATGATGACATAAAGACTCTATAAGTTCTGACCAGTTCCTCTCCATTTTTAGAAAATGAGCTGCCTCTTTTAGTGGTTTATTTTCTAGCAAAGTTGGAGTCTACACAGTGGAAGCCTTTATATGTCAGACTCACTGAATGTCAAGTTATGAAAACCCAATGTCACTTTAATTACCAGAGTCAATTATGGCCTGTAATGGTCTGAGGTTAATCTCAGTCCTATCGCACGTGAACAACAAAGACCCTCTGCACGAAAGTGCATGTTTCTCTTTAAATCTGTGAAGGCAGAATCTAGCTTTTCCACAAATTTGAAGCCTGTGCTGACGTAAAGCTCTTTGATCTGGACTTGCAATGTTGCTGCATTACATTACTGCTGTTTTCCTGTCTCACTAATCCGAAATGGGAAAACTGCAGTAGATTATCTTTCCTGTTCAAATCGACAGAGAGATCTTTGATAGATATGTGTGATTGCAGGTTTTGGCATGCATGCTTGCATCGCTGTGATTGGTCAACAGGGTTTTGTTGTAACCCATACTAATATTGTGAGTGAGTGTTCAGTCCATCACCGTGGTGCATAATAGCAATCATTCACATTTGAAAATGGACGGCTAATTTTAGTGCTCATTTTGCAGCCAAGTCTCGTGTCTTTTGTTCTCAGAGTTAAACTGCCGCCAAACCTGAGGCCATCTGTCCTGTAGCAGAAGCCCAGACAATGTAGATTCACGCAGCAGGAGAGCAATACAAAGCATAACAATTTTTATTTAAAAAAAATCATGGTGCTTCCATGGGCTTCTGAAGTACAAATCTGAACTTTGTTATAGCCTGGTTCTTTAGTGAGAAATAAAAAAACTCAGTTATCCACCAGTTGTTAATCTGTTAGTCCAAATTAAACTGCTGTCCAGAGAACAATTGACCAAACCAGGGATTGTACTTACTCTGGCCCATCACTAAACGTAGCCACAATTATGCGGAGATGAAGTAATCAGAGCGGAGCGGCAGGCGCTGGTTTGTGGATCTCAGACTAATTAAATGTTAATAAGACTTCTGATTGTTGCTGACTGTAGCTAAATGGAAGCATGATTGCAGGTTAATTCTGTCACTCCCCCTGTCTATCTCAACGTTTCTCTGAAAAAGAAAAAAACGTCCCAAATATCAGCTTTATCCTATACAGCTTTGCCTTTTTTTGTGATTAAAGAGGCATTCAGGCCGGCACGTTTGATCCTCATGTGACCATCACTAGAACTTTGTTTTTTCCAGTTAGTCAGATTTGTATGAAAAATGTCTGCTATTCATGTTTTTTCCCCTCTGCTTAGTCATGTCATTGACACAATTATGTGGATGAGTAATGCACTGTTGTCTAATGACCTCAGGGTAACAGGCATCAAGTGAATCTCATCAACCTTGTCCGTAACGCACAGAGACCTTTCCAGTTTCTCTGCATCTTTTACTGAGGTTATGTGCTGTAGGTGGTTAGATTTGTAAAAACAATATTTAACTATCCTCCAGTGTAATAGAGGTCTATGGTTAAGCAGTACAAATGTAGTGTTTTGGGGGCACGCACTAGCAGTTAGCTATGTAACATGGCCAACATAATAAGACAGCTACAAGTTGGAATATTTCAACTTTGTGACACATTTTCTACACTTATGTTAACAAGCTACCTGAGCTAAAGTTACAGGGTGTTGTTGTAGAGAAGCCATTAGTAAGAAAAGCACAGTTCTTGCTTGTAAAGATTCTTTTTAGACCCATGCGACAAAGCAGACTTTACACTTGAGCACATGTGGTCCCTCCAGAACCTGAATTGGGTGTGAATCTTGTTAACAGCTGGTGCAAAAACAATATTTGCATTGGACATCTGTGTTTGTCCAATGGGCAGATTATCAACCTTCATCAGAGAAACAAATTCAGTAGTTATTAAAACACACAGAGCAATAAATGACTGGTACTCCAGTCTTAAACCAACCTCTCTTACACACTTGATGAAGGTTAGTTCAGCTTCTTCACTGAATTTGTAGAATGTTGTTGGCTTTGCCTTCTACCTAGAGTCCAGTCACATTTTGTCTTTTTAGGGAGATTTTAGCAAAAATCACCCCAATGTATCCAAGTTTACAAACCTATAACAACAACTCTGCAGCCTCCTTAAAGACGGAAACCAACAGTTCTCTTACATGAGTAAATTCTCTCACCTACACGTGTTATCAATGTGAACAGTAAACGTTACACAGGAAAACAGTAAATGAGTGCAAGAGATTAGAGACCATCAACATTTTTTTGGATCAAATATAGTTTTGCTTTATAAGTTATAATTAAAATACAAGGCGTACAACTACCTATGAGAAGAAATGTTACAAAATGGTAAAGAATGAACCTTTACGTCAATAAAAAATGTCTATCTACTGAAGATGGAAAAAAGTAAAAGTTTCATGTTAACAAGATTTTAGGACTATTGCAATAAAACTACTCAGAAATATTTGCTCAGTTGAGCATCTATTCTTGTGTTTATGCAATTCTAGCTGCTTGTTTTCAGGCGTAGTGTGCCGTGTTTAACAAAGATTCTGTCACGTATTCTGTTGGTCATTTATAGGCACATATTAAAATATGGTGGGGATCGTTTGGCCTCATTTCAATTATTTTTTTCCACAAATTTATTTAGGGTTTCATAAAAGAACTAAAACATGACTCAACAAAAAGTAAAACCCAAACCTCATCATAATGAAAAAAAAAAAAACTCAGGAAAGCACAATCTGCCCAAGACAAACTAAAAACCCATTGAAGAGCAATTAACTAACAGGAAGTAGCTGTGATGATTACAAATTTAAACCTGGCAACAACATGGGTGAAGCAGAAACAGTGAAAGCTGAACATAACCTGAACCCAAAACATAACCTGAAAAAAACAAAGAGCAAGAACCAAGAAGACATGCTTTGCAAATATTATTTACTTTTGCTCAGTTTAACCCTTGTGCTATCCTAGGCACTTTGACATTGGGAGTTGGGTCATCTAGACCCACTAGACAGTGCGCTGAACCTTTTTTCTTCAATGATTTGTGATCTTCACTGGTGTCCATGGATTTCATGAAATCCTGTTCACCTTTATCCACCTTTGTCATGGTAGGGAGAACATGTCAATGGTCATCTTGACCCCGTAGGGTAGCACAAGGGTTAAAATCTTTCTTGCATTCTGTGTTTAGCAAGACAGCCTGAGTTGTGGATGAAAAAATAAAACACAAAGAGAAAATAATTCATTTATTTAGTGGTAAAGTCTTTGAACTTGTCTTGCTGTCTTTGTGTATATTGCATCACTAAGTTTAGTTTTTCCCTTTTATTCATCTCACTGTTTGCTTGGGCAGTTTTAGGCCGAATTCAAATTCTTCCCTTTCCCCTACGGCTCCTTAAGGGGTAGGGTTGTCCGAAAATGATTTTTTTAAGGGCGAAAACTCTGCAGCAAGGGTGTTGCGCTGTGCCGCAGAGGAGAAGTGCTTTTCTTCATGTGGGTGTGCTCTGAAGCACAGAAGTTTATATTAAATTGTAAGTAATTACTTTTGTTTTAGAGTTATAAAACCAATGTTGTGTATTTCCAAGCGCTAGCAGCTCTGCGCTGATGTAGTTGATTGGCGACTATTGATGACTTCGAGTGGGAGTAATGTCTGAATTTGAAGACACTGTTCTTCTATAACTCTCCTCTTGTAGGGCTAAATGTAGGGGTAGGAAAAGCTGTAGGGGTAGGGGGAGATTTAGGATTCGGCCTTAGTCCATCACTGTGTAATTTCTTGGAGAAAACCTTCGAGAGAAGACAAAGTTACTTAAACTCCCAGTCCAATGTTAATCTAAAGCTTTCCCAGTCGGGTCTTCCTTTATCTTTTGAGTTATTTTCTAGGACAGTCCTGCAGAGTGATGGGAGTTGATTAGAAATTTGCCTCTGAGTTGTGGACGGGAGCGTTGGGGTGGAGCAACCCCGCCCTACCTTCCTGTTTCCCGTAACTTTTTTTTTTCACAAATCTTGAAAAAAAAAAGATATATAGGAAGATATATGGGATCATAGTACAAAATCGAGTCAACTTTAAGGTACACACATAGAAAAAATAAGCTGTCTGTTTACACACTTCCAGCCACTGTGGACGTATCAGAATGGAGTGGAGCATCATTATGTTAGAATTACGAGGTTTTTCCAACATTTATTCTTCTTCTACTCCTGATTCACAATGAATTGATTAAAAAAATACTCAGAGATGCAATTTTAAGCTTAATTTTCTTTATATGTATCCTCCATCATCAAAAATGCCACAAAAATATTTTATAAAAACCAAAAACACACTTTTAATGGGTATGTAATTGATCCCAAGCTGGGAAATTTGACTGTTGCAGCAGCAGTACAGCCCCTTTTGACACAACAGCACAAACTGAGGTCCAATGTATTAAACCCTAATGCAATTCCTTTTGTATCAAGCAGAGTAGGTTTTAAAAATGTAGGTTTTGGATGGTTTTTCTTGTGTTAAATGGATATTAGAAGACTGAATACAACATACACCTCACTGAGGATTACTCACGCAGCCTTCTGTATGTGTTATCTAACAGCTCAGGTGTCAGATTGGCAAGTGACAGACAGGATGCGACACATCACTTCTACGGCACCACAAAAACAGAGTGAATGTTCATTCAGCCACCCCTCAGTTTGTCCATTTTATGCTCTGACTCAAACAAGTGTCTGGATTCTGCTCATTTGAGAGAAGAACGATTCCTAGTGGAAGGTCATCACTGGGGGATGGTGAATTTCCTCCAGTTTCTTTCATTTTCTTTGCGTTTTTTTGAAAGGTTTCGTATCAAACATTTGACAGTGGTCAAACAGATATTTTACTTTAGTAAAATTTGCAAAAGCAGAAGCATCTACAAACATGCAAATGTAATATGCACCCTAAAGATGCAGTGGGAGGTTTTACAGAACAACAAAACGTCTAAATAGTAGATTTCTATTTAGACATGAAATCTAATGATATGGGAAAGGGGGAATAAAAACTATACAGTATATTTGAATATCATCTTTTAATTTAATTCCAGTTTTGTTTACAGAAGAATTTATTGCAGATTTTGCATTAGTGACATAAAAGCCAAATGCAAACGAATCACATCTGAAGAAGTTGTTTAAAAACTGTTTTACAACATTTTTAGGTCCGGTCTCAGGAAAATATTTTATTTCTGGTCACATTTTTACCAATTACAAAACCAATAATATTTATGAATTCAACGATAATTTTTTTTCCAAAGGTAAGAATAAGAATGACCTTTTTAGTCCCACAAGGGGAAGACTGCCTTGCTGGAACAGCTGCTGAGTTGTACAGTAAAAAGTGCCAGAAGAATAAAAACTTAATAAAGAGGAACAACTTAAACAAAACAGAATATGTACATACTTTACATTAATGCTACACACATTGTAAAAGTATCATGAATGGGCAAGGTTTGGTGTACGTTTGGATGTAATAACAAGTTAGGACACTTCTAATTGCACGTAATACCTTCTGTTAACTTATTTTTATATATTAGCTGGGAAAACATTGCACATGCAGACATGCCATTTCTTTCTCTGCACTGAGGTGGCCATTGGGTTGCTTCTCCCCTTGCCTTTTGTTTATTGAGAGTCGGTAGGATCCTACTCACACAATGGCCTTCTAACCTACTCGTTTACCTTATGTCTCAGGTTTTTGTCCCATCTGCTGCCTTTGAGGCTTCTCAAACCTACACCTTTCCATGACAATTGCAGAAAAGTTTTATTTTTCCTGTTTATGCCCACATGTGTCTGCATTTTCAGGAACATTTTTAACAACACCAAACACAATCGTTATACCATCAACTAGCGCACCTGCTTTATATAGTTTTTTAGTGTTTTGTACTGTTTTTTTAAATTTTTTTTTTGCAATCAATCAACAACACAAAAGTAGTAATTTTATTGCACTTCATCTCTGCTGTCTTGTGCTTAGGCATATTTGGCTTGACACAGTCATTGATCTCATCTTGCTATTTTAGGTTTGGTTGTCCCGTTCACTCAATACCCATTTTGTGAACACTAGAAGGTTCATGCCTGACTTTTTACCTGATCCACAGCAAAGAACATATCGTGACGTCAGGGAAAGAAGGGACAAAAAGGAGGTAATAGAGTTTTAATAAAAAGCATTGGCGAAACCCATTTTTTTCTTTCATTTTGCTTGTTAGCTTGTAATCTACTTTTTCAGTATGTCCTATTTCTCCAATCTATTTATTTTTTAAAAATTATTTTACTGTATGTTTTCTTTATTTTCTGGTGTCAAGTCTTTCACAGAGTGGGCACGTGTGGGGAAGGCAGAGGACAGTTGAAAGAAAAGCACATAAACACATTAATAAGCAGCATAACATCAGGATGGAAAGAACATAATGTGGTGTAAAGGTTCCGTCCCACGGGACTGCTGCAAATGTGGCTAATGATGTATAGGGCCAAAGAAAGAGGCCAAAAGATGCAGGGAGCTGTGTCAGAGATAGGACTTATAATGCAGACAAGAAAAAAGGGGAGAAGGAGAAGAAGTCTCTGAACGTCTCTGATTTGGAGAAACGACCTAGAAAAGTCAGGGGTAAAAAATGGGCTGCTAAAAGGAGGTCTATTCTATAGGGAGGAGGAAGAGGAGGGAGGAGCAGGTGGTGCAGGTGTTCATTTGCAAAACTGTGCATTTGCTGTGATCTGGATGAAATCGAGGAGACAGAAATTTGCAATACTGCTGGTTTGTCTCCATAATGCTGACTGGCTCAAAACAAAACAGTTTTTGCAGGTAACTACGGTCATGCTTACGTTTATGATTAACGCGTAAGACAGTCCACAGCTGCATCTGACTAAACCTTTTCAACACAGAACAACAGTAATTCTAGCATATTTAACAGTTGATTTGTAAAAACTTTATTTCTAAACTAAAAGACAATAAAAGAAAGTACACACATTAAAGACCTAATCCAATGAATAATGTGTTTTGGTGTTTATAACATGTTCTTGAGAGATTTTTCAGATGATGAAGGACTCGAGTAAAGAACATTCAGCACCAAAATTCCAAGTTTGCTAATGGTAAAAGAGCTATTTTGTGACATAGGAAATACGCTGGGCTCTTTGCCTTGAACTCACTCTCAGCAATGGGGAAGGGGGCGGGGTTGCTCTGCAAAATCATAAATTTCTAATGAACTCCTCCCGCCCCGTAGAAAATATGCCCTTGGAAAACAGGACAGGTTTTTTGATTTAGGTTAAAAATAGCATAATCATTATTAAAAGAATGCATTTACAATTAGATAAAACGATGGTCAGAGTGGATCTTTAAGCAAATATGAAAAGATGAACAGACTGTTCAGGTCTCTTAGGTTGTTAAAACCCAAAAATCTCAACAGAAACTTGTTTTTTCTCTAACAAAAACAAAGCAAAAAAGAAAAAGCTGCCATCAACTTTTCCATGCTGGAAAAAGAACCAGCAGAATCTACAAAACCATTTTGTCACAACTGGTTTGATTGAAAAACCCAAATATAGCAAATAAAAAATAAAAATAAAAACTAGGAAAACAATTTTTATTAATTTAATAAAAGAACCGATGAAGAACGTTTTTGGATTATGGCAAGGCTGGAGAAAACCCACCCATGCACAGGGAGAACGCAAACACAGAAAGGTCCCAACTGGAATTCGAACCATGAGCCTTCTTAACCAGTACACCATTGTGGAGCCCTGAATTGGAAAAGTTTACTTAACTGTAGCACACTTAAAAAAATACTAAATCAGATCTAATTCAAATACAGTATACACTACAGGACAATAGAAAGAAAAGCCTTATTTATCATGAGACGTCTTTTACACTGTATGTTACCATATTAAAGCATTTCATGTTGAAGTTTGCAGAATGTGTTTCTAATAACAATTGCAGCCTGAGAACAGGAAATCAAGTTCGCAGAGGCCTCAAGTGGAGACAAAGACAGGCAAGAGGCTCAGAGCTGCCTCCTCAAACTCATCAATACATAATGAATGAGGTGTGATTTTATTCTTAGCAGCGCAGCTGGTTAACAGCCATTCTTTGTGTGGTAATGACAGCAAAACTGCAGGAGGCAATTGGAACAAGTTGATCCGACAAGCTTTTGTCAGCGGCACTCGATTGTCTTTGCTGACAGCTCCTTCATCGTTTTTCTGATGGTAAAGAACAATAAAAAAAGGCATTTTATTTCCTAAAAAAACAAAGGTTTCATTTTAATATAAGATGGTAAATGTTTTTTTTTTTTTACATACATGAGACTTAATCTATTTAGAACTCTTAATTCAACAAACCTTTTTGTAATCTTCAGTTATTTATTCACATCTGTTTTATCAAGATTTATCTGATTTTTGAGTAATTATGTAAACAATATAATTATTTTTCCTTTCTCTGATCATTCCTCTTTGAAAAGCTGCTGTTTATCTGCATTTTTTTCATAGCTTTACTACTAAGGCACAAGAAAAAGATGACCCAGAGTAGTATTGAGTATCCAAGGCCCAAGGTCTCCTCACAGAGTAGAATAAAAGATTACTGTAGATATTTGGTGTCTATTTTGAATTCATATTAGTTCCTAGATTAGCATAACTACTGCTATAATCCTTGGCGCAATGTTTATCAAGAACACACCTGCCAAAGTTTTATAAAGTGACCAGCAGATTAAAATTTCTGTTACTACACACAACTATGTTTTCCAAGTCAAATGAGCTAATCAAATTATTACAGGTCAACTTGGTCACCATGCTCATTACTTTTTCTTTTTTTTTTTTATAAAGGGGCAAATATGACCCCACCAGTTTTTCTACTAAAAACCTAAAACATTTTACGAAGACTGTTTATGAATCCACTCTTTACTGATGATGAAACATTGGACGGTTTATAAAAGAAATATAAAAAAATGTTTTTTTCAGATGAAAAATCGTTCAAACCCAATGCATCTAGTGAGCTTTGATGAGACTTTTTGCAGAGACTACTGGGAAATTTCTAGGGCCCTGGATTTTAGAATTGAAGATTCGGAGAGCCCTACATGACGGTAAAAGCCCTATATAGTGCAGTAGGTTGTGAGCAGTGAAGGAGTTCGGACACAACCTCTCATAAACCAAGGATCATTAACACAACTCAAGACTGCTGTGGATGATGGACGTCCTGGACCTGGTGACACTGTCCAGGCAAAGCTTGACAAGAAAGAAGGAAATGCCACTAAAAATCACATAGTGCACACTACCAGTTTTTCTGGAAAGAACTGTCCTTTATGGGCAAGAATGTAAGAATGGTTATTGACAGCTACTAATTGGCATCCATGTGGTATAGTTCGGGTCACTTCACGCCATTTTTTGGAATTGGAGTCACCTTATTCTTTAAAGGTTCATAATCTATATAGTTTCTTATTAGAATCTCCATTATTTTTCACCTCAGTGCTTGCGATTTTTCCAGGGTACCATTTCATAAATGTACAATAGTAATACTGACAGCATTTTAAACAAAGTTATACTTTTACATACACTGGCCAGTTAGGCTACGAAAGCAAAATCAGTTGTTG
Source organism: Oryzias sinensis (assembly GCA_037389245.1). Taxonomy (NCBI): domain Eukaryota; kingdom Metazoa; phylum Chordata; class Actinopteri; order Beloniformes; family Adrianichthyidae; genus Oryzias; species Oryzias sinensis. The sequence goes on from CM074493.1 coordinate 18,494,291, forward strand.
AGGATGGATGCAGATCTCACAGATCCTCCGCTGCAGCACTTATAGCAGCCAAAGTTTATTTCCATCAAAAATACTGCAAAGAAATGATTATAATATTAATATTTAACAATTTTTCATTCTAGAGAAAATTCTTGTCACAGATTTGCAACAGATCAAAAGTTTTTAGTACAAAACCAGAAGCAACGCCACAAAATGTATTCCGTATTGGCCCTCTGGACTCTCAACCCCTAACTCTATTTTTTTCATCCCGTTTTTATTTTCTCTTGTTATAGTTTTGAACAAACTGTTTTATTCCTAACTCCTCCTTTTTGTGTATCATTTTTCTTCTCTTTTCCTTTCTTGTACTCTTTTATGACTCTTCACTTCTTCCTAGCCCCTTTATGTACTCAGACAGGAAGCATAGGGACGTGTACTTTTTCCATCAAATTAATTTTTTATAAAAATTACTCCTTTCAACTCAAGGCAAACTTCTAATGATGAACAGAACTATGAAGACCTCACTGGGCTGTTTAATTGTTACTCGCAAATGATTGTACCTCGGATCTCCATTCTCCTGTTATGTGATTACATTTTCTTTGAAAGGCTTATTCTTAGTTGCACTTTGCAATGGATTTCTAATTTCCTAATCACATTTTACTGCTGCTAACGTTCCCTTTTAGGTGATCAAGCAGAAAGCTGTGCTGCTTAAGTGGATATCTAAGCTGCATTTAAGATAACCCCCCCCCCCAAAAAAAAACTATTCCATAAGCACCAGTTTATAGGTAATTGATGTGGGTGGTTGTTCAGCAAGATGCAGGCTGATTCTCAAAGAGCTTATCTGGAACGCAGTCAGGAACACAACAGTTACCGTTAAGTTTTTGCTTGATGACATGATCTTAACATTAGTCGTTGTTAAGTTCAGAAGACTCGTGCCTCTATAAAATTCCCTGCTTGTGACAAATGAGCGGGAAATATTGAAGATTCAGCTATCAGCTCCTTCACATTCCTACCAGAAGTGTTTCTTTGCAAAGGCTCATTGAGCTGGTATTTACTTAATTTGGGACATGATGTTAGTACAAATGTTTAGGCACTATGTATCTCACAGAGGACAGCACAACCTTCTAGTGTGGTGGCTGGGATAGGAAAAGAACAGGTAAACATCCCATTAGAAGATGATAACTTTGCAAGGCAAGGCATTTGAGTCTGAAACTTGATTTTGAGCCAACTGCAAGTGAAACTTGAAGAGAGTAGGGATGGAACAACTCATTGTTGCAATCTTTAATACTGCCAAAAGCAAAGATTAATCCACACGAAATTTTATTTTTGATGCATCCTACTGGAGATTTTCTGACAGAAATGCCATACAAACAACAAAGGTGGAATGAATGAAGAAGATGATGCAACAGAAACAGGAATCCATCAAGGATGATCCTCTTCATCATCATCCTCTGCATGAGACCATGTGCTCTCACTGTGCTCCCTTTAGTTTGAGACTTTATCACCTCTCTGGTAGGAAGAATCCCTTTCACTGGTCTTTCTTCCTGTAAGCTATTAGACTCTACAATGCCTCATAGACACTGGAAAATAGTTATTGTCTGATTGCTGAAATGTTAATTATCCCACAACTTAAGTATATTAGGATTTTTGGCACACTTCTCCTCCAAGGTGAAGGCAGCTATCAAGATGCAATCACAAATACTTTCTAAAGCTCCCTTGTGAGAAGGGTGCTATTACTTTTGGTACCAAGCGCTAGTATAGCTTAGTATAGTTCCCATAGGAAATGATTGAGACCAAACGATTACTCAAAACCTTGCGTTAAGTGTTTATTTCTTCTAAACCGAAATTACTGGAATTTTTAAAAGGTGGTGAAGCTACTAAAATGTCTAAGGCTTTTCTTTAAAAGAATTGCCTCTGAAGTCAAGCTATTAACACTAGTTAATTTTAGTATGTGTATTTTTTTGTATTATTTATTACCTATGTGCTGTATTTAATGGCGTTTTGGTAATAAGGTAATTTTCCCTATCAGTAAGACCTTTGCTTCAGTTTTATGACGTTGTACTAGTCTGACTAATACAACTTTGAGTAGGAGACATTTGTGGCTGACTATAATTGCTTCACTGACCACACATTCATATTCATATTAGACTATGCCCTCTGATCCTTGACTTTTTTGAATCTCTACTTTTTTATGTCTGTTTCAGACAGTTATTGCAATGTGTAGAAATTTTATAATAACATATGTAAAATTTTCAAATGCAGCTGGCTGGCCGGCAGACGGAGAGCTGCTGCGGTATGGGGAAGCAGCAAGCTTGGGCATCCTAAATTTTATGATATTTTTCTTATTTTCATCTAGACATCAATGAATAGATCCCCTAGTTTGATTCTTGTTTTTATTTTTCCCCTCTTGAATTAATGCGAGTCACAGAGACACGAAAGTAGCGGTTTTGTGGCAGGACAGAGAGCGTACCGGGAGAGACTGTGAAGGAATCCAGACATGGAGACGCGATAACCGATGCTTTAGTAGAGCTTTTTAAAATAAATAAATCTTTACACATCCTCCGTGTCTACCATGCATTGTAATGAGCTATATACTGACAGAAATGTGAAGGTATTTGCTGTAAATCCAAGTATTGCTCACATCCGTGTTTATGAAGGACTTATCAATTATTATTTCGTGAGAACGAATTGATTATTTTTTTGGGAACGAAAGATTATTTCATGGGAACAAAACATAATTTCTTGGGAATACATTATTATTCCGTGGGAACGAAATATAATTTCGTGGGAACAAATTATTTTTTTTTTTTTACCCATGTCATATCACAGGCTCCATATAAAATATCATGGATGTGTTGATATCCAATGGATTTGATGGATTCCATTTCACATTTCACATTTGGTCCTAGTCTGATGTTTTAACGGTTTCTGTTAAAGTTAAAATCTTATTAGTTGTCACCCACCTTGAAGTGTTCTCTGTATTTAATCCATCCCATAAGGAAGCGTTGAGCTGCAGACACAGGAACTATTGGATGGTTTAATCCCTGAATCCAAACCCTTACTGCTGAGTATCAATTATTGGGTCCCAATTTTTGTTTTTAGTGTGACTTGGCTGTGAATTTGAACTACACGACCTTCTAGCTTCATGGTGGACATTCTACCACAAGGCCACTGAGCTCCTACAAGATGTAGGTCATATGAATTCGGCCTCAGCATGATGGTAGTGAATTAGCACATTCTTGAATAAACTAAAATTAAGTTGAATTTTTTCATGGGAACTGTAATCTCACATCTGTTACCTTTTAGTCAAACACACATTGCAGATGCTGAGACATCATGTTCATTCTGTCAAGTCTTTCTTACAGGTTTACTCTAAAACCAGGTCAAAATAAAATAAACAACCTTTTTTCAGAGAAGAAAATATGTTTTCTAGGTCTAGTGTGAAGGATGCAATGACATCTGGTGGTGAAATCTTAGATCTCAAATCTCTACATGCCCATGCATGCATAAAGAAAAAATACACAACTGGGATGAAAAAAACCACAGCATTGTGAAAAATGATCTTGTAAAACACTTTAGTTCATAAAAAAGTTGTTTTTGTAAAGCTGTTTATGTATATCAAACTAAACTTAGATTAGAATTTACTAAAACCTCTAGAGCTTCTTGGTGTTCTTTAATCTCAGTTTTCGAATGTCCTAACTGAGAAATTTGACTTCTGTCAAAAGCTCCTTCTCTTCCTCTGGACCTGTTATTTCTCATCTCTGCCCTGCAGGTTTAATAAAGGCCTCGACAAGAAAACATCACCACAATGTCAGCTTTGATAGAGGACAGTGCCTCTGTGTGACTCAGTGCAAAGTGCTTTCTGTGTTAGAGGAATTTTGTTTAATGGTGGTACATTATTTTTAATAGAAACATCAATGTTAAACGGATTCTGCATGAACAGTGAAACCACTCAGTCATAGCTCTGAAGTTAGAGAGAGGAAAAAGTCAGCCTTCAATCTCTTGTGGCCAAGTTTGTGGCCAAAATATGTAAGATATTGACTTACATATTTTGCATCCAACTCTGCAAAGAAAAAAAAGGAAAAAATCTTTTTTATTGCAATTACCTGGAGTCCTAGTTTAGGGTCTAGATGGAACTGCTTGGGGAAACTACTGAAAGCCTTATATAAAAAATCTACTCCAATCATCTTTTGAGCCATTTTAAAAGAGTTCCCAGTGGTCTTTTATTAGGATCATGCCGCTTTTAGAATTGTAGATTCTCCCTTTTTCTCCAGTAACCACTGCACAGATTCAGCATAATTTTCTTTATTTTTGTTTACAGAAATGACAGAAACAGAGAAACCAAAGTAAAATTACTGTGCTTTGAATGAGCTACTTTGATTACCATAGTTATAAAAGAATGAATGGAAAAAGAATGGAAAAAAAGAATGGTATGTCAGACTGTTACTACTTCGATCATCTTTTGCTCTATTTTGAAAATGTTCAGTGTTTTTTTTTTAATTATGACTATGTGGATTTAGCCTAAATTAAAAAAAAAAAAACTGTCAATTTTTTCCAGGACAATTTTTAGGAGCAAACCTGCCCCACTTCCCCATCCCATTGCTGAGAGCTCTCTGTTTACAAGCTCTCCTGCTATCTTACAGCACCTCACACCTCACACCTAATATTGCTGCCGTAACAAAAATGGCAAGCAATAAAGGAGCTATCCAGCTGTATTGAGCCAAATGCCAGGTCAGATGAGGAAAACAAAGCTTGTGGCCTGCCAATGGTATTACGTATGTCACAAATGAGCTCTTATTTAAACAACATATTTTTGTCTGCTCCTGATCCACAACTATTTGAATCCGAATTCCCACCCTAATCCCTAATTACAAAAAAACTACATAGTGGCGGACTATGTAGTGCCCTGGATTTTAAAAGCAATCCGGACACCATGCTCACTTCTGGTACTTTTTTTTTCTTTTTTTTTTAATGGCAAATATGACGTCATTGATGTCAAAGCATTTTGCACCAATCATTATGAATCTACCGTCTTCTGAAGATAAAGCCGTTGATGGTTTATCAAAAAAAATAATTTAAAAACATTTTTGGGCAAAAATTGTTCAGATGCAATGCATTGTGGTCTATTTTTGCCAATCTAGTGAGCAATGATGCACACTGGTTTGTTTGCAGAGACTTCTGGGAAATTTTTAGGGCACTCGATTTTGGAATTGTAGATTCAGACAGCACTACAAAATGGTGAATGCACTTTACAGTGCGTACAGTGAGTAGTAAAGGAATTTGGACACAACCTTAGTCTCTTTTTTTGACAGGCAAAAAAATGAATGATGCCATTAATAGTTTTGAGAGAACATCTTAAGGCTAGGAATATGTGCTAAATATTCATGAAAAGATTAAAGATTGCTTTTACACAAATCAAACTTTAATATTCAGTCATTGGTCAGAAAAGGGAAAACACTTTTTGCCTTTCATATTTCTGCCTAAAGTCGTCTTGGTAGCAGTGTTCCTTCTGTCAGAAGAGCTCAAAAAGAAAACTGATCCTCTAAGCGTACTGCAGTGGAATGTGTCCAAGTGCAGCTTTAACATCATCCTTCATGCCATGTGTCCATTTCAGATTTGACCGTATGTTTTGTTCCAGTGCAGCCTGATGACATTTTGTAAACTCTGTATAAACACAGAAAATATAGTTGCATGGAAAGATCATCAGAACAACTAAGATTAGCTTCTGTTGCATACAATAAAAAATATTGGAAACACACTTTTCCTTACTCTGTGTTCTATTGGACGTACTCGTGCATGGGAACAGAACGTTTCTGCATCTGTCAGAAACAGCATGTCAGATATGCAACAGCCTTTGTGTTTCTGTGAGCACAAAGCATTGGAAAGGTTCACCTGTTAACTTGTTGCTTAAAGGGTGAAAATACAACTCTCATGTCTTGTTGAACAGCAGCTGTTGCCGGGACTCATCGTTCTTGTTAACTGAGGTATCTTGTCAAATGTTTCCTTAATGAATAAGAAGTGTTAATTGTCTTTCGAAGCGTTAAATAACTGTTGTAGTTTTGAGGAGAACTTCTGCTGAAACTGAAACCTGTAACTCTTCATGGGTGCTGTTAACTTTTCACCTATTTCTCTTCCGCTAATCACTCTCCATCTCTTACTTCTTTCATAATTTGAGCCTCATCTCTTTTTTGCCTCAACATCTTGACAGACGTCCTCTTTTTTTCAGGAGTCCCACCCTCTTTATCCTTCTGTCTGGAGGTTTTTGTCTTTTTGTCCGCACATCATCTTGCTTTCTTAAACGCTTTCAAATTTGCTCATGTTGGAATGGCTCTGAATCTGATCAGTTCAAAGGACTGGCTTACATGGAAATGTGCAAGTAAGGATGCCAGTAAATAATGTAAACCTGACGTCAGTGTCCTCATGTTCTCCCTGCTGCCACCATACTGGACAGTTTCCCAAACAAGCCTCAGGGAGGCAAGAAGAGGCTCAGCCACTGCTGTACAGCAGGCGTATGCCAGGCAGCGTGGAAAATTTAGATTAACACACAAAGCTATGACTTTAGTGCGCTTTTTACTGTCTGCATTACATTAAAACAAAATATTTGTTATATATGAATGTGTTACTTTATGTGTTAGAACCTCCCCTAATCCTTACAGGGTATGAAATACACTAAATAGTGAAATTATAAACCCTCAACTCCCATGCATCACGTTTCTGTTAGGCGTAACAGAAATGATGGCGATACAAATGTTGTTTTTACTAAGGGATTGATACTGATAATTTCTCAAGAAGAGCCAAGTTTGATCATCTAAAAAAGAAAAAAAGATTATATGCATTTTTTTATGTTCAGGTGCATATTCATTAGGGGTGTAAGGATTCATTTTAACAACAATTTGATCAATTTTATAATTTGTGGTTGCCGATCCGATTCATCATCGGGGTTAGTTCATTTTGAATGATCTGATTTTTTCCGATTGACTGACCTAAAATGGATTCAGGACATCTTTAACCAAACAAAATTCAACTGTGCACACACAGGGCATGTGTTCCAGGTTCAAGATTGCGCTATATGCGGTTTCATGAACACGCTTGACAATTGACTATTGTGAAGGAAATTGTTTTATTATTGTCATTGTTTACATATATTTGTTTAGATGTATTTTAAATGTTAACTCAGATTGACCTTTTTACCTTTTTAGAAAACAGTTCTGTGTTTGTTCATCTGTTTCTCATCTCAGCTAGGATGAGGAGGTTTTACGACACACTGTCCTTATAGCTGATATGGAATACTGTTTGAACTGAGAATCCACCCAAATGGTTCATCATACGACACCCCCTGATGAACTTTTCTCTTTGTTTGGAAATTGTAACCTCCCACTTGAATTCTTTAATAAAAGGAGCACGGGGAGAAGCAGACCTTTGAGGAGAGAAGCGTGGTGGAAATGTTCTGTCACACTTGCGTTCCTCCCTTGTGCATAAGAAACTTGATTCTTTTTGTGGTTTGTTGTTTCTTAATTGTGTTTTTCTTTAATGTCTAGATGCATTTATCTGACAACTATATTATTGTCTTCGTGTATCACTTTGAGACAGTTATTGTAGAGCTGTTAATACATTTTGTAAAGTTAGAGTTACAGTCTTACTGCAAGATTTCCCAACTTCAACCACAACAAACTGATATTTCATTTATTGATAAAAAAAAGTGTCCTACTTATGTTTTTTTTATTCTTTTGGCCTTTAGTGAACAAATGAAAATTTTAAAAATAAAAGAGAAGCTGAGAGAAGAAAGTAGAACCAACAGGAGTCTAGACCTACTGCCACAGTGGTTTCTGCAGAAGTCTTCTAAGTAAATTAGGCCAGCAGACCTACCTTGTCTAACAATATTCCTGTCTGTCCGTGAGTTGGTCGGATAAGTCGGCTGAATAAGGAGCAGCTATATCCGTATCTGCGCCGCTTTCATTATTATCTCTCTGCTGGGAGACAAACTAATGAGTCCTGGCTCTTCAGTTGCTTCATCACAAGTTCTGTGCGTCACCTCAGACACTTTTTCACGCTACATCACAGTAGATGCCCCACATGCATGCCGTGAGCTACATTCACAGCAAACGCAGAAGCCTATTTGAAGCTGGAGTGGCTTTGACTTTATGTTCTTTTAGTTTTCTTGAAGCACACCGAGGATGGTGAAGATAAGAGTGCTTGTATGTAAATACTGATGACATTTAGGATAATAAGAGAAATGGCATTCACCTTTCAGAGGCTCCAGTTGAATCCACAATCATCTGGTGGGAAATAAACATCAAACTACCAAATAATGCACAAAAAATGTCATTATTTCTTGACATTTAAAAATAGCTAGGAGTATAGATGACTCAGACGAGACTTGAAAGCAGACTGACAAGAGCTTAAACATTTTACAGTGAGCTTTTGATGAAGTTTATTTATCTTAGAGTTTTTTTTATTTCAGAGTACAATGATTTCAGGTGTAATGTGCAGTAAATTGACCAAATCTTGCTTTTCTATGATATTGTTTCTGTTGTGTGCAGAGTTGTGGGCAGGACCGTTGGCTTACACCATGCTTACATCGTGCTTACACCGAAGTTTTTTATTTTTGCTCTTAACAATCACTAGGTGTCCATTATTCAACGTGTTTCAATGTCATGTAAAACATTTGGAAAAATGTTACAATCAATACCAAACCAATGCCCTTCATAATAATAAATGTTTCTGTTTCAGTAAATAATGTACCTAAAAACTTGTAAAAACAAGTTTTGATGGACTTTATAATACCAACCTGCACAATGTCCTGCTATTTACTCTGATATTTTTTTCCCTCCTAATGTAAAACCAACTGACTGGATTAGAGAACTAAACTGAGAAGTAATCACAGTTAACAGTGGACTTGTGTCCATGCATGTGCAGATGCAGACAGACTAGCAGAAGAGGCGTCATGTGCCTCACGTCTTGTAAAATGTAAGAGACAAACAGAATCAGCAGCAATCAGCAATCTGTCTGTTTTCGGAGCATTGATCTTTTGTCCTGCTTGGCCGGTAAAATTGCCTTTTACTGCCGCTGCAGAAAAAGCGAGAAGCCTTGGATTGAAGTGAACAGATGTAATGGTCCATCAGTCCCATGAAATGCTCAATCTGTCTCCAGCCATTGTCTCCCCATGGTAATGATAATGGAAGTTTGCTTTGGTTCCACAAGCAAACAAGATCATTGTTGGACCAGAAGTAATTGAAATACCAATGTTTTTGGCTGTTGAGCAGCTTCATGTGAAATATACTGAAGATGTCGTGAGATGGTGTTTCTTTAAATAACAAAGCTGTTAAAATGCAGCTCTTTAAAACAGAATGGGGACACGTTCCATTTGGCATGATGCTGTTTACATTTACTGACTTCCTCACACAGCGCTTATCATTACAGTTTCCAAAAACGTTTGCAGAAAATTCAAAATGAGTAAAACATAAATCTTCTGGTGCATTATCCATCAGTGTGGGAAACATCTTAGAAACATTTTCAAATGCAATTTTTTTCATGCGGAATAAAGAAATGCTAAAATTAATGAGTCATCTCACAGGAAACAACAAACTTGTTTTCTGTGAGCTTTATTCATTAGGTTGAAGATTAATGAGTGTATTGCTTTGGTTGACTTCAAAACAGCAAAATAAAAGTAAAATTGGAGCAATATTTTCAATGACATGATGAATGTCACATTAAAGATCTGCAGTTTCACACATGGCATTTGACCTGCATTTAAGAATACCTGTTAATCATATGGTGTTCGCAATGGACAAGTAGGGAGGGGCTTCTTCTTCCTTTTTCCCCCCTACTGTTTACTAGTGCATGTCTGCCACCTACAGTTGGAAGAGGCTTGGTGTGAAATGTTAACCAATTGCAAATCCCGCAATTTGGGAAGGAACTGAAAGCAGTTTGGTTCAGTGCAAGTGTCCTTGCAGTGGCAAACTTTGATAACTATCAAATCAGGTTAATCTGTCTTTGAAAAACAAATGCAGATGTTGTCAGGCTTGTCGCCACATCTGGGTTCACCAGATAAACCAAATTCGCAAATCACTGTCAAAGTTTGAGTCCTGATTGGTCAAAGTTTGAACTGGTTAGACTGGGAACGCATATTTAAAGGCCATGCGTTTTGTAGGTAGCCTGAAAATGGTCGTAAAAATTTGAATGGCTGTGTGAATGCAAGAATTTTTTAACGCTGAAGCCTGAAACATGCATTTACACATTTTTACCTAAACTTTTCATTGGAAGCGGCAGCTTGAATTTGCATTACCGAGGGCAGTATGAACATAGCTTGAAACACCCTTTGCATTTGTCTGCACTTGGGACAGGTTCACAAAAAGCACTGGATTGTACCCCCTTGTGGTTGCAAAATGTATATATTAGAATAAATTTCAAGAAAGAAAATTTGTACGAAAGGATGTGTGCTTGCCAAGTTGGTTGTAATTTACAAAACTCCTTCTGAGTTAGCAGAGTGCAAAAAGTGCCCATTTTAAGGCAGTCAGAGATCATCACCGTGCTTTGGTTCACATACAAAAGCACTTTACAACTTTATGATGTGATAAAAAGAAAAAGCTAAGAACACTTTGTTTTTGGATTCTGTGAACCTTAAAACAACCCAACTTTATTTATTTTCCTCATACGACTTTGCTTGTGTATATGGAGCAATCATTGTTCCAGACCATTTCAGTTTCTTGAATCCTGCCTTTAACATATAATAATTATTTCAATTTGTTGTGAATGCAAGGCTAAAATGAGAAAAGACCCTTTGTTCTACAGCTTCCTGCAGCTAATACATCTGTGGAATAATGGGTTTCCGGAGTGAGTCACCACAGTTCACTAATGCTGTTCAAAGCCAGCTCCATTCACACACAGCAGCTCCAGACCGAACACTGAAATCAGGTCAGCAGGGATGCAGCAGCCGTCAGTGACTCATTCCCAAGTTTAAATTGGATGGCGTGAAATCACCATTAAATATTTTATGTCTTTTTACAAAATCCTCCAAACACTTCTTGAAAATACAAACAGATGCAGAGAGGTTCTGTGTGGCCAAACGCTGCTATAGGCAGAACATAAAGACATCACAGAATGTAGGGCAAGTGCTGAGCTGCTGTCTGAATGGAACTGACATTCTGGCTGCTTTTTCTCTCGTGGTGATGTAACTGAAGCTTTTCATCATCAAATTAGTTTTCTACACCTTTTTACTTGATTTTCCTCTTGACTGAGTTGTTTGAAACAGGTGAAAATCGACAGTAAGGAACCATTCAGGAGGCAGAGGCACTAACCCAAATCTGCCAACGGTCCATCCCACATGAGCACGATGGAAATAGCTCCATTCTAGGTCACTCTTTAATAATTGCAGAACTAAATTCCTACACACACAACACTTGTGTGTGTGTAGGAGGATGCCAAGTTTCCTTTAGGATTTTTCTTTTCGTGTCTTTGATTTGTTTCAAATTTGATTGTTTTTGTCATTTTTTTTGTTTGTGGATTAGCTTTTATTGTCTTATCATGGGCAAATCAGCAAAAAAACAGACCAGAGATGAGTCACAACACACTGATGTTGAGCTACAGTATGCTTTGTCCCAGATCTGTGGAGGAAGTCCAGACTTCTTGTAGTCAAAGTGAGTTTTTATGTCTAGAACTTACAAATGGTTTGATTAATTAACCAGGTATGAGCAAATGTTAGCTGTTAACCATTGTGCTATATTAGCTGACCCCACCCTTACATTGACATGTTCTCCCTACCATGACAAAGGTGGAAAAAGGTGGAAAGATTTCATGTAATCCATGGACACCAGTGAAGATCACAAATCATTGAAGAAAAAAGGTTCTGATGACCCAACTCCCAATGTTAAAGTGCCTAAGACAGCACAAGAGTTAAGAAGCTTTTAATTTGTTAAAAGCTAACGCTGTAAATGTTCTCACCTCGGGCTGCAGCGTCTTTCATCTCTTTTTGTAGCCACTTCATCTAAGACCCGTTTGTCTTTGGCTCTCTGCAGTGGAGACTGATGGCAGGAAGCTGAAGGGAGGCATCCAGAGGAGCACCGAAACTGGTCTGGCTGTGGAGATGCCCAGCCGGACGGTTCGTCAAGCCAGCCACGAATCCATAGAGGACAGCATGAATAGCTACGGCTCAGAAGGAAAGTGAGTAAACACGCCGGGTCTTGCAGTGATGACAAACCACTTTTAGCCTAATTCTGAAGCAGTTAGCATTAGTTAAACAAAAGTCTAAGTCTATTCCTCAGGGCTCTGTCCTCTGTTATATTCAGACATGAACTCCTGTCCAGTTTGACTGAGGCTGCCAATAACATTTTGTTTAGATTTTAAAATCTGACATGCAGTGGAGCTTTCCGTGGTCAGTTAACTAAGAAAATCAGTGATCGTTTTTTTGTTTTTTGTTCCTCATCTCAATCATCTTCAAGTCTAAACCTCCAAATATCTGAAATGAAACCAGACAGAACCTCTTTTTAGGTTTTGGCACCACGTTTTTCTAGAATTCCCTCCCCCTTTACCTGCGCCTGCTTGACTCTGTTGAGTCTTTCAAAAACACAGACTCATTCTATTAGAAAAGCTTTTAGTTTAGTGGCTTCTGTTGTCACCTAATCATGTATTTATTTTCAAAATCAGAATCCTTTTATTGTCATTGTACATGGTGATACAATGAAATTGTAGCAGCCTTGGAGTGGTGAAGATAAAATAAAATAGAATAAAAATACTGCAACGCACATCTCTAATAAAAAAAAAGTACAATATGTACATAAACAATTAAATATTAAATAAATATGAACAAAACAGAATTTTCCCAATTTTTCCCATGACATGTTTCACCACACTTTTTTTTATTTTAAAGGGCTAATTTGATTTGTTTTATTTGTTTTTTTCGAGCAATAACTATAGACTAGACAACCTCAAGAAATCCCACAGATACTGAACTTATTTCAGAAATAAAGACGTACATTGATTAAGAAAACCATCCTCTTAACAGTGTAATAACTCATAATCACAAACTGAGATTTCTTGTAGTAATGCATACAAATCACTTTGATCACATTAGATTCATTAAGTATAATGATTTTTAACTCATTCAAGTAGATTTTGATTTATTGCTTGAAAGGAGTGGGAAGCAAATTTTTATAAACTCATCCCCCTTAAGTTTTTTTATCTAAAATCTTTGCAGAACTGTCATAATCCGGTTCTTATCACATCAAGAAGTTTTGTCAAGCAACAAAATTAAATGCATTTTGATCATCCCATTAGGTTTTTAGAGTTTTTTTTTTTGTGTGATTTGTCGTCAACTCTTATGTCCCAGATTTTCACAAAGCCTTTACTCTATCTGTTAAATTTTCTAAAACTAAAGCAATTTTCCCAGCAAGAACAAAAAAACAACAACTCAGTGTTGAAACAGTGTTGTGATTATCTCAAGAAAAGAATGACCACAAAAGTGGCCGTGAAGCATTGCTTGGAGAAAACAACTTTGTTTCCAATAAAAAGTCTTTTCAATCAGTCAGAGTGCTCCCGCTGGCTCTGATGGAGCTTTGGAAAAGCAACACGCTGCAGCCTGGCACGTGCGACCCATAAAAGTGCAATTTTTTCCAGAGCTGTGCCAGAGTCTCTCAACTAAGCAGTGTTAAATATTAAGACACTACATCATAGAAGGACTGAACATTCATTCATTCAGCGCAGTGGTTAGCACTCTTGCTTCACAGTAAGAAGGCCCCCGGTTCAAGTCCCGGCTGGGGGGCCTGAAACATAACATCAGTGGGACCTTTCTGTGTGGAGTTTGCATGTTCTCCCCGTGCATGCGTGGGTTCTTTCCGGGGGCTCCAGCTTCCTCCCACCGTCCAAAAGCATGCTTCATAGGTTAATTGGCAGCTCTAAATTGTCCATAGGTGTGAATGTGAGTGTGAATAGGTGTGTGATTGTGACCCTGTGACAGACTTGTGTCCCCTGCCTTCGCCCATTACTAGCATAAAATGAATGAACATATTTGGTAAAACAACATGAAGAATGTTCTGGGCAACTTTCTTCTTTTTTAAATTTTCTATTTGGTTGAATATTGTCATGAGAGTTTAGTGGTTCTCACAGTCTCTGAAGTTACTGTCATAAACCCGTAGTTTAAAGATGGTTCCCTTAATCCACTTCTCATCCACTCTGCCTCAGTGTTTGGTGGTGCTGAAGCTGAACTGTCCTGCAGCACACATAAAAACTCAGTGCCTATCAATTTTTTGTGGGAGTTGGTAAGACACTCCCGCTACACCAATTTGAAGTAATTTCAAATAATTCTTTTCTTGCAGTGTTTGCAAACTATTTGCTGCTGCCCAATAAGATCCTACACTGACAAAAACAGAGAACAGATTTATCTTACATGCAGAAGCTGCACTCATCCCCTTTTGTTTTTGTCCTGGTTTTATGACAGCAAATAGAAAATCTGCAGAGGCCTTAAGGGATGGAGAGATGTTTTTCATTAAAAAAGCACTCATGACATCAATAATAATAGTGTATTACCATGACACACATGCTCACATGGACTCATGGAGAACCTTGCCAACCTGTTACCGGTTCTAACTCCCCCGATTATGTAACCAAACAAGGCAGACAGACAGACTGATCAGAGGTTGGAGGGTTTAAAGAAGAACAGTAAGGAAGAAAGCAGAGGTAAAAACTGACTTTAATGAAGTTCATGAAGACATTTACATGCAGATAAACGTAACTTCTGTATTTGTAAAGAGATTTATTGTAAACATTTATTTTACTATATTTTACCCTGATTACTCTAAAATTAGCATTCAACTACTGATTTGAGCAAACTTAATAAAAGGGATGAATATAGAAGCAGTTTATTTTTATCACAACTTTCTTAAGAAACCAATGCTTTGAGTGCTTTGAAATAAACTCCTTGACTAATAAAAATTGAAAATCTTATATTTCAGCAGTGGTAATTCTCCTTATCTGAGCTTTTATACACATTTGTAGTAAAAATAATTATTGATTTCTATAAAATCTACATATTTTTTGTTTATTTTTGCTCCACACACCTCCTTTAATACTTCAGAAAATGTGGTAACCCTGTTACTACTTTTCTGAAGTATCCAAACAAGTATTACCATACCATTCATTTGAAATAACAAAAAGTATTTCCTTCAAACCCAAAGGAACTAATGCTACTTGGTCATCCCTATAATTGTCTTTGGTGCTTTCTAATTACTAATATCCACAAGTGTTTAACATTTCTGCATTGATCACATTTGCTGAATTGGCTGAAGCAACCGTGTCTCATTATACTGCCTCCACAGGTTGCTCAGTCAGCACATGGGCTTCATGATGGCCCCTCGCTCTATGCAGGAGGAATCTAGAATCTCAATTTAATCTAAACCTACTGCAACAAAGAAACACTCCAAATTTTCACAAAGAGGAAAATACATTAATAAAAATAAAAAAAATACAATGTTTAATTTTAAACATTGGCTCAAGCCTCAAACAACGTAATACAGAAAGAAGAGTGGAACGATTTAGTGGCTGACTGCTGCATCATCTAAATCATCTGCAGCCAACTGCCTCTTGTTTCCTGTCTGTGTGAGATTCTGTCAGATATTTGGCTCAATCTGTTAATTTAAAAGCTCTGTGCTTACTCATGCTCAGCCATGAGCATGCAATTTGTTATGTAACACCATCCAGTCACACTCATGAGCTTACTGATTTATGATGAGATCACTTCAGGCTTCTGAAGCTACATGTAGGTTTGGTTGTATTCGGTGGGCAGATGAAGCTAAACTTTATGTTCCACGAACATTGTTTCAAAGTATTGAATAGTATTGAAATAGCACACTTATGCCTGAAAACACCTAAATAAACTTTAAAATATGCTAACAGAGTTGATTACAAACAGACACAACCCAAACTCAGTTTTTCAGCAGACGTCTGGATGAAAAAGTTTGAATACTTTAACACCAGAGATGTCGCACTGCAACACATAAATAACACACACTCTTTGACATACACTCCTCGATTGTTTACATGATCAACACATTAAGGCTACATTCACATCGCAGGCTAAAACGACCCTATTCATATTTTTTTGCCCCTATGTGACCTGTATCTGATCTTTTCATGACAGTCTGAACAACACAGATCCGATCTTTTCAAATGCGACCCAGGCCACTTGGGTATGTGGTCCTGAATCCGATACGTATCCGATCTTTTCAAATGCGACTGCCGTCTGACCGGCCAGGCCACATGTATCTGACCCATATGTCATTGAGACGCTACAAACTTCATAATTCTGCATTGAAGTAGGCAGAAACGAAAACATAAACAGGCCAACTCGAGGGTTCTTATCTCAACCGGGCGTTTTTTTTTTTTTATTTCCAGCAAAATGGCCGATTGTGGTGTTGAACCTTTCCCGCAATGACTTTTTCCCCCCCTTTCCGACCGTGGTCAGAAGCACAGGGGGCCGTAGGCGGATCCTCCTTTGGGGTTCACTTCCCCGTTCGGACCCTCAGATTCTCCAGAGCGGGTTAATAAAGAGTCAATTATAGAATTTATTCTGGGGGAAACCTTCTTTATTATCGTTCTCCTTCCTCCCTAACACACAACATGAATGCGCACCCCCACTGCCCCCTCATTCCCTACCTCGCTGCACATGCTCTCTCTTACATACACACATGTGCGCTTAGCCCCAGCACATTCACATCCCCATTCCACAACAGTGGGTACAGACGATCGTGGCTCCAATGCCTTCTTAAAATGAGATTGTTATTGTGCTGGCTCTTTTGTGAGTGAAAATAAATATAATAATGCAAAAAGAGCTCCGCTGTTGACAACACTGTTGTTGACATCCATTGTTAACGTTAGCTACTTCCGCAAACAACGAGTGACGTCGTTCACCGTTGAGTACTCTTCTGCGCATGCGGGTCACTTCTGGGTCATTTCATGGTCACACAGGAGATCACAAAAGTTCGTATTCAATTGGAAATGTGAACGGCCTTGCAAAAAAATCAGATTTTTCCAAAAAATCGGAATTGAGCATTAAGCTCTGCAGTGTGAACAAAGCCTAAGTGATGCATATCGGTGCAATGTTGCATTTCTCAGAGACAGAATCAGTTGATTTACATTGATTACGTAAGCACTAATATCAAGTGTTGTATTTTAGCGCAAGAATGCTTGTCTCTAGAATCTGCTGGAAATAGATTAAAAAAAAATAAAAGAAAGCAAAAGCATTATTCCAGAATTTTGTAATATCCAAGAAAGTGCGGTGTTGTTGCTTTTTAGCAGCAAAGAGGCAATCAACCGTGCTTGTATGAGTTGTTCTGATCTTAAGAGTTTAGGAATTTACCAGGAGGAGGAAAAGGTCATTTTAGGTGACTCCTCTTGCATGGCCACACTCAGAAACATAGCAATTTTATATTCTAACTTTTAGAACATGCACACTGTCCTTATATTATATTTCTGCAAGACATTTTATTTTCAAAATAATGTAATTTCTGTTGTTAAATAACATTTTATTATTTTAAATTAGTTTTAAAAGAATTTCATTAAGACAGAGAAATTCTGATTCACTTCCTCATAGAATATTTTCATTTGACATTTATCAGGAGTCCTGCCATTCTGTCTTATGACACGTTCAAACGTACTCATGAATATTGTGTAATACGAGATTTTAAATGTAGATTTATGAGCTTGTAGTCCGTTCACAGCCTGTGTTTACATTGAATGTCATATTCTGTGAAACGGTAGCATAATCCCCAGATGTGGGGCGCATGCTAACATACTAATCTGAAGCTCAGGATTTTAACACCCAATAATACCCAGTTGACTAATGTTGCTTGACTTATCGCATGCCAGAATGGCTTGTCTGTTCATGCATGTGCACATACTGTACCAACAGTTATTTTATAAAGATATCTGTAAATTTATACATTAGGGCATTTGTATTCATCCTTTTTTTTAACTATATTAGCACATTTATGTTGTTTGCATTTATATTCCTTTACACTCAAAGAGTAAAATACTCATTTACATTTTTTTGTGAACACATTAAGATAGGATCAGATTGCAGAGGTGTAGAGTTTTAGAAGAAGTGTGTGACGATCTGCTGTCCAAAAAAATTCCTATTCCTATTAGCAGCTGAGAAGCTGGCAACATGCCACCAAAGCACTCTGATCTGTTTCTATTAAATGTATACATACAGTAAAATATATTAAAGTGTGAGGCCAACAGCCAAGGCTGTGGCTTCAGAACGCAAATACATTGTTTACGATGTTAATGGTTTTTTTGAGCTGCAAATTGTGGTTGTCCTTTTTTTTTTTTTTTTACAAAATAGTCTTCTATATATTTTATTGAAACGGTTCTTTTAAAGGACTTTAATCTTACTTTTGTTTATGTTTCCTGCAGTCCTTGTCTGATTTCTATTCCTTTGTCTCTCTTAGTCTAAACTACAGCGGTATGTGTCTGGCCTCTGATGCTCAGTTCAGTGACTTCCTGGATGGGATGGGACCGGCCCAGTTTGTTGGGCGACAGACGCTAGCGACAACATCCATGGGTAAGAAGGCAAAACCATTTCCATCAGTCATTTCTAACTCGTTCTACCAGCAAGTCATTAGAATTTAGATCTTTTTAACTCCCACATGTCACACCGGCTGTTTTACAGCATTTAGAAAAGAGGCTGCATGGTATATCTGGGGGCAAGCATAATAAAAGTCACATCAACAAACTTGTGACTTTGCTTGACATGTCGTCTCCTTCTACTTTACGGTCTCCAAATCAGCATTAACAAAAAAGAGTAGAGTGAAGACCTGTAAAGTCACCTTTAAGTGTTCCCTTGTTTATTGCCAGAGTAACGTTCCATCCTTGAAGCAGGATCAAAGTGTCACGGTCTTGGGTGTTATGGTGTTGGTTTTTGCAGGCTGCTCTACTCCTGACTGGGGCAGCTGTTTTTAATTGGTTAATTATGTCACAGGTATATGGAACCCTATCACTGGTGCTGGATGTTCTGTTGGTTTCCTGTGTCATGCTTCAAGCTTCAATGATAAAAGTATCTTGTGGAAACTTACCTTCCTGCATTTGGGTCCTTGGTATTTGCCGTCCTAAACTGATGTTTCAAGGCTTTATGACCCCTAACTACACACTTTGTAAACTTTTCTCTGAAAAACATGAACATTTTCACGTTTTCTTGTTTAAACTCTCAAAGTTAACATCTTTGTAGAACAATACAAACAAAGATCTGCCACATAAAATGACATGGCGGGCCACATTGGGTTTGTTACATGTGTTATAAAGTCTCACATCTTTAATCACAAAGAAACGATCACATCCTAAAACTGCTAAAATCCTTTGTTCTAAAAAATATTACTAGATCACTTAAAAACACTTATTGGTGGCAGAGGGTATCTCTACATCCCCGCTAATATAAAAATAGCCAAATAAAAAACAACATACATTTTTTTTTTACTCCTGATAGTAATTTGAGGTATATAAAATAAATAAATAAATAAATAAACTTCCAAGTCTCAAGTTTCTGCCTCTGGCTCTAAAGGGAAACTCAAGTCTAAGTCCAAAGTATGAGTCTCTGGTCGGTGCCTTCTGCAAAGGACAAGAGTCTAAGAAGCAGCTTTATGGTAAATCTAAGATCACAACAGATATTAATTTGTAAATTACCGGTACACATTTTTCAATATATTTTTTTAGTCTTGCCCCCTCCGCTAGCTTTAGATAGTTAACAGTGGTCAGATTTCCCCCCAGAAAATGATTGTTCTGATTTATTATAGTCTTGCATGACTGTGTTGATATGAATTAACTCTGTTTCACAAGGTTTTATGGCATTTTTATTGGAATGTCAGGTATAAAATATTCTGCAATATTCTGAACTTGACAGCAAAAAAGCTCCTTTCAAGCTACAAAATGGTAATTTTGGTTTGCTTTAAAGGTTCATCTCTAGTCTCTGCTGTGTCTCAACTTTTATTTATTTTTTGGTTCATTCATGTTTAGGCTGTACAAACTGCGTTGAATGTTTGCAGATTTTTCAGGACAGCAGCGATCTTTCATAAGTGGGTCAGTTTCCTCGCTGGCAGCAGACTGTGTCCTTGGCCCAACAACAGTTACACTCATTGGAGCAGCTCCACTCCAAACCTTCTGTCCCCCGCAACATTATATAATGCCAGAGAACTTGGAGCAACTTGGCTGTCGTCTGTGCTCAGTCAATGTTACACTTGTTTATTTCTTGCCGCTGAGCCATTTCATTCAAATGCCAAGTTTTATTTATCTATTACAATCAGTGGAGCTGACTGACGGTTACACAAACTAAAACTGACTTTAAAAGCAACGTTGCTGTACTTTCAGCACTATAAGGCCCACCGGGTTATGAGCCGTACCGTCAAAGAATAGTCTTTTTTTAACTTACGCCATATATGAGGCACACCAAAGGCATAAAGAGACAAAAAAGTCAGAGATAAGTCCATTAGTCCAGTGTGCCACGGCACACTAGTGTGCCGTGGGAGATGGTCAAGTGTGCCGTGGGAAATTGCCCTCATTAACTGATATAAAAACAATTACCATCTCCAGGATTTCAGCTCTCTGTTCATCCAAACAGGCCCTGATAAAACACTGATGAGTTAGGAATATAAAATATCGTAAAATACTTTTTCTTCGCGTTTATTTTATTAAAGACATTTTGATAAGAATGACGTACCGCGATTCAGCTACAGCTCCGGCTGTATTTTGGAAAAGTCCCGCCCCTTTAACTGTCTCCACCAATCATTCTTGGGGAGCTTAATCACATGTCATCAGTCTGACCAATCAGAAGTGGTTAAAGTCTTCACTTCCTTGTCCCGATTTAGCTCGTAAAGTCGCTCAGTTCTAACAAAAATACCAGCTAAAGTTCGTCTTTATCGGTGTAGCTTTCCACAGAATCCGGTATCCGGTATCAAGTGAACAAAACAATGAAGCTCCGAAATCGATCTCCGCCGGCCGTTTAATGCACTACATCTCCCATGATGCATTGGGTTGTGAGAGTGACAGCGCACAAGGAGATCTGTTGTTAAACGTCTTGAAATCAACGAACACACATCAAACTGTTTTTACATCTTCTAACTTAACTTTTATTGCATCTTTTAGAAAAAAACAGCTGCAGTTTCCAGCTTTTTCTGCAACAATTATCTCAAAAATGCATGTGAGATTGTGGAGGGACTGTAGATCAATACAGACTATGAGTTTCTCCTTTTTTTTTTGGATCCTGGTGTGCTGCGGGATTTTTTTTAAGGTTAAAGTGTGCAGTGGCTCAGCAAAGGTTGAAAAACACTGCATTAGTCAGTCAGACTTTATTAACTGTGTTCACAGAACTACTTTGTTACATGCTACATTTTAGCTGCGTTAGAAGCATTAGCATTTTCACAATACCTGTAACTCATTTGTAACTCGTTAATAAAACAGACAGACTTACTGACAGAGTGTTATGCACCTCTCAAAACCGCTTCAACATCAGTAAACACAACCAGGATTAATCCATATATAAAACGCTCTGTATTATAAGGCGCATTCATGTTTTTTGAAACAAATTTTTAAGGCTTTTAAGTGTGCCTTATATTGAAAATACAGTAGGCCTAATTTATAAGGAATTCTTCTACAAGAATAATAATAATATACCTGTTTACAAGAAGAAAACAGTTATATTTTTGTATGTATTATTATCTAATATATTCTAATTTTTGGGGGGATTTTGTTGTTTAATTTGGTTAATTATTATAACTAGGCTATATTTAAAAAAAGGTTATTTGAAAGCATCAAGTAATTATACTGAAGGTTTTTTGGTTTTAATCTCTTGCACTAAGCATGAAGTTGGTTGACTGTAAACAAGAAAACTGCTCTTAAAAGGAAAAAAACTGGAGAGAGGGGATTCTCTGGTCTGACAGGCAAAAAGACAGGCAAACACAGATGCAACAACACTGGAACTTCTAGTATACGATATGATAAACTAATAGGAACTGTGGTATTGGCATAATGGGTAATGGGTGATTAATAGATTGCAGTTCTGTCTGTTCTCAGGAAAAGACTAAGCTGCTCTCCTGCTCTCTGTGTGGAATGCAGAAATTAAACTTATCCTTAAATTTAGCCACAGTACTTCCTGAAATATGCCAAACTAAATCCAAAGGTTGTAAAAAGAAAGGATGAGATAAATCAGTCACGATGAAACGCAAACAAAGTAAGTAACAAACCAAGCGCATGCACAACTGTGTGATTAGGTCTGTGCACTTATTGAGAAGAGCAAGTTGTGTCTTAAATGAAATGACCAGTAAGAACATGGTCACAGTGCCCTTGTGGGACACAATCAAAGCCATCATATATAAGACTGAAAGCACTGCAGTGGTTGTATGGCTCTTAAGAGGCAGCAGCGCAGAACTAGACACGAAGTCTATTCTGTGGTGCAGCAGCAGCTAAATCATTACATACATAAGGTGGAATAAGGAGAAAGAAGTTAAAATGCACTGGGTTTTTAATCCATATGATGTCATTTATAACATGTACATAATTGTTTAAGTCAACCACTCAAATGACTTTATCTGGCTTTAACACTTAATCAGCTAAATAAAAGTTAGAGAAACTTTCAGAAGCTCAGAGCAAGAGCATAACAATTTAAAATTGAAAATAATCCTTGGCCGAAATTGTTGTTTAACTTCCAAAAGATGCTTATCCTGATGGCTTAATCCATCTTTGTTGTTATCTTTCCAGGTGATGTAGAGATCGGACTCATGGAGAGAAATGGCGGACTGGAGGTGGAGGTGGTGCAAGCCAGAGGTCTCACGATGAAACCGGGTTCGAAAGCTCCTCCAGGTGATTCTGACACATCTCTGTTAAGGCTGGTCAGCTTTGTTAAAGCAATTTTTGCAGGGTTCTACAGTAAGTTCTACATTTAAAAGTGGATTTAGGACAAGCACATTAGTCCCATTGTTTGATTAGTGTCACTAGTGTGATAAAACACTAGTTTTGTGTGTAAGATCCCTTTTATTGTTGTTTAGGCATGTCACCTAGCAACTGTGCTTGATGCTGAATCTCAATCAGACTTCTGTGCTGTTTTTACTAAGTTGAATTACTTGTCAATTTAATTCATCACACCTGTTATTAGTCAGAGTGACTTAATAGGTATATTTTTCTGTGAAGAAATAATCTAATTCAGAAAAATATAGGGAATTCTTTTTGTGTGAAAACATAAATCAGCAAAGAAAAACAAAACAAAACATTGTACCCTTAATATACGGTACCTAAAAATAAGATGTTGTTAATATTCCTGTATTTAATAACAGTCAGTCTATCCATTTAAAAGTAATTGTTAAATTGTCATATCTTGCATTGTGACAAATAATTGTTATAAAAATGTAACATAAAATTGGCTTGATTTATACCTGTAGCTAAAGCTGGAGTCAGTGACTCAGCCCCTCCCACAAAAAGCTCCATGAGGTCAATTTATAGATTTCAACAGTATTTATTTATTTGAAAACTTACAATGTTCCAATTTTTCTTTGGTTTGAAACAATTACTAGTTTAAAAAACAATCTTAAAAAAAAAGGTCTGCTATTGTTGATATTCTTATTTTTTTAACTCTATAGAGCCTTCGATCAGAAACAGTTTTAACTCAAAATGAATCCCCCTCACCTATAACAGCTGGAATATTGGCCTGAAAGCAGAGAAAGTAACTGATTACTCATGTTGTCATTGCTGTTTTTCCAGCGGCATACATCAAGGTTTACCTCCTGGAGAATGGCGTCTGTGTGGCCAAGAAGAAGACCAAGTCGGTGCGGAAGTCTTTAGATCCTCTCTACAACCAGGTCCTGGTCTTCTCTGAAAGCCCTCAAGGGAAAGTGGTGCAGGTGAGATTCACCCCTGTTTTTTCCTCCCCCCCCCCCAAAACAATTGGTTTATACTAAGTGCATAACACTAACACACAGTGGTGCTGTATACTCATGTCTGTGTGTCAGCCTTCTTCAGGAATGAGCAGGAGATCCATGATTGATGTGTTTAGGGCAAAGAGCACACCAGCTCTGCATTTAGAATCTCCTTTACTGTATAATTAGTCAATAAGCACCTTCCTCTCAATTATGTGCTGTCAGTGCCACTGTTCTCTGAAGTTCATCAAACTGTTTTACTTCCATGAAAAAAAGGAAAATTGCTTAGATCGGCATCACCTTTCTGTTAGTCATTTCCTGATGTAGCAGACCAGAACCTACAGTAAAATGACAATTTTGATATTACTACCACAACCAGTCCTACTGTACCATGCAGTGCAGCAGAGTTTACTTCTTTTGCTAGCTGTGATGCTATGTTCACACCAGCCATGTGTCATGCATTCAAGAACTCGCTGAATGTGGGCACTACCCATACGCCATGACCAGATCGGGGTACCGATCGGGGTGATTGGTCAAAAGTTCAACTGGTTTAATTTTCAATGGGCGTTCAATGGATGGACTTTTTTTATGTAGAGTCCAAAAACAGAAATAAAAACCTGGGTAGTGAGAAGTAAACACTAGAGTTTTGAACACGGAAAACCATCCACACATAATACCTACACAAATGCTTAAAGAAGCTTGTATTAATGATTTCTTAATCTTTGCCAATAATGATACACATTTTGACTCAGGCTTTTTGACATCTTTTTGCTTTGGGGGGCTAATGCCTCACCCTTGCCCCCTTCGTAGCTCTGCCCCTGTTTTAAAGCAATGAAGAGGGTCTTTTTTCAGTATAAGGCATTGACTTCTTATTCTAGAAATGTATAAAGGTTTTGGACAAATTTTCGTTTTGTTTCTCAGAGTTTTCCTCTAATTTCCTCCACAGGTCATTGTCTGGGGAAACTACGGACGAATGGACCGCAAATGTTTCATGGGTGTAGCTCGGATTTTATTGGAGGAGCTCGACCTCACCGCAATGGTGATTGGCTGGTACAAACTATTTCCTCCGTCCTCAATGGTGGATCCAACAATGGGGCCGCTTATTCGCCACTCATCCCAAATGTCCCTGGAGAGCACCATTGGGCCATGTTGTGACAGATCATAACATTCCTGTAGAAATGCACTGTTTTCCTGCTGCAGCTGAGAATCTGTTGCTTGAGTAAGTCTGAAGAGCTTTTTTTTTATTCCCAGTGCATACTCTGTGGGCAGAACTCATAGGGAATCAATCTGGTGGTCATCCTGGATTTACATAAAATTCCTTGTCATTCTTTTGATTTGTTTACAGGTTTATGGAGAACACAGTACTTTTCCAGTAAACCAACCACTCCATAAAGTCAAAGGAAAAGCTTCCTGTCTTCAGATCTCTGATGGGGGAAAAAAGCTAACTTCTCTTTAATGAGGAAACTTCAAAGTAGGGCTTCGTTGCCAACATCGATCAGATTCTTCTGGGACAACAGAACAAAGCGCCCTCAGCTTGGCTTCTGCTTCTGCGCTTTTTCACAGCCTCCACTTGACTTTTGTTCCCTGGACTGCTTGTCATCTTTCTGCATTCTCATTTAGGGGCTGGACAGCTGCAGAGCTGGATTTGTCAATTCACACATCTGTAGAAAAGGGCCGCATCCACGCGAGAATCCAGATTACAGGAACAGGAGGCGGTGAGGACGAAGACTGGAGACTTTCATAGACAAAACATGAGCTGGTGTGTTGTAATGTACTGAAAAATGTTGACTTCACAGGACTCAAAATCTATTTTTGCTTTCTTTTATATCTCACTTTGGTCCATCATGATCTATGTGTCACAGGATAAAAGAAACTGAGTTGGGTAGATGTAGTTGAAAATGTACTTGGAAGATTTTAGTATCAGTGCAGACTTGAATATCAAGAGCATGTCGGCTTTAAGGATCTCAGACATATAGCTTAATACATTGAAGTATAGGAAATTTGAAGATTTGTTGCAAATCCAGCAAATGTGGCGAAAGAAAATATCCTAACTTTGAGTTTTCTGAAAAGAAAGGATTGTGAAATGACTTCTCAGATGGTGGTATGTCAGATAAGCAAATTATTTATTTGTTCAAATAAGGCCAGATGTCTACCGGCCAGATCAGTGCAGACTTTTTTTTATTATCAAAGCCAGATAGGGTGCTAAAATGCGTCATCATTTTCCGCACACCTTTAGTAAGTGTAGAAAGAAGAGCTGGCCTGTTTAGGGGAGTTTGTGCAAAATGATGAATATGTGATAGATTAATCTCAGTTTCATCTCCTGATTAAAGAAGGCACCATTCTTTTCTCTATGTGGTTCTTCTTAGTCAGCTTCTTTGATAGGAGTAACACAAGAACTGTACTTTACAAACATTACAAAATATTGCCAATTGTGATCCAAAGTGGATTTAAATTTTAAAATGTTACATTTCAAATTTGATCCTTTTGTTTGTGCTAATTTCTATGAATCAGATGCCATAAAATTATGTTTTGTTTTGCATGCAATGTATTGCATTGGGTCATAGATTTAAAGCAAAGACGCTAACTATGGATGCATGAGATCAACTTCTTTTAATCTTACAGCCTGTAATTGGACATGAAGTTCTTTTACTGTGCTGACCAGGATCCCTCCTTGCATGGGTCACATCAAGTACAGGGGTCAGTGTTGTATCTTAATTACAGTGCTGACACAGCCAGATGGTCTAAATGGAAATGAAGTGATCCCAGGAGCACGCACAGTACAGGAAACTGGTTTATTTAAAGCCGGGGAGGCTTTTTTAACCATTCTCCGGAGCCAGATTTGTAATATTCCTCCTCTCTTTCTTCAAGCTTTTGCTAATGGTAGTCTGATAACAGTTTTTACTGTGCCAATTTTTACCAGCAAGTGTCTTCTTCTTCCTCCTCTTCCATTACCTTGCGTTGTGAGGGAGGAACAGAAGCCTTTACTCACAACATCTAACAACAGAGAAGCATCCCTTTTACTCTAAATTACAGCCTGGGTTTATGGAAAGAAGAGCCACATGGTGATTAGTTGTGCAACGGCCCATGAGGAACACAGGAAGGGGGCATAAAATGTCCTTATCCAAAACAAAGCAGACTTGGATTGATGTCAGGCTGCATAAACAGAATATAAGATGAACTTAAAGAGAAGCATTGTTTTTATTTTGGGCACTTTGTGTCTTTAATATGTAAATATTACTATTGTGAGTGTCTTGCTGAGTGAGCCAAAGCAGACCAGTGAGAGTTTTGTTGATGGACCG
This sequence comes from Oryzias sinensis, assembly GCA_037389245.1. Lineage (NCBI taxonomy): Eukaryota > Metazoa > Chordata > Actinopteri > Beloniformes > Adrianichthyidae > Oryzias > Oryzias sinensis. The sequence goes on from CM074493.1 coordinate 18,521,451, forward strand.
ATAAATTTGGCTAGGGACAACAAGGGGTTGCTAGCTTTCATATAGCTTTAGCTGGTAGCACCTGCATGCCTGAATAAAAACAATTTTACAAGATTAAGCATGAGCCAAAAGCTTCATCGAAGGACAGGAAATTAAAATGTATCAGATTTGGACACAATGTCAACCGAGGAACATATTTATGTAGCACTTTAAATAATTTATGACATTTAGTTTAAGCTTCTTTACATCAGAAATCCACTAAAATGGGAGAGTATTTCAAATTTGTTTTATCATATTTTATGTCAGAAGGTTCCAGAACAAAATCTATTTATTTCTTAAAATGTTTTTGATTTCTAGCAGTGGCCTTCGGTTGGCAGCGCAGTAGCAGCACTGCTGTTCCTGCTTCCAGACAGATTCAGGTCGGTTTATACTTCACAGAGATCAGCCATCGCAACAGTCCTACCCAGAATCGCGCAGTCTAGTTCATACTAATGTAGGCTGGTTTTGCTTACGACTATCTGTGATAACTGCGATGAACTTCTGAGTCTCGTTTATAAATTTTCAAGCGACACAATTGTGTCCAGCGTTTATTTTTAATGTGAAGGACATCTTGATCATACACGTCTGTGAATGCGCAGGGACATGATGAGGCAGAGGAGGAACTGATGTGTTCCTCCACTTAACAGAAGCAGGCGGAAAAAAAACAAAAACTAAAAGAAAGAAAAAAGTGCATATAGTGCTGCAAGATATGAAACACTTTTTCTGGACAGAGTTTACTCCGTCATCGTGTACTCTAATTGAAATAGATTCAGGTTAAATAACGCGATTTATAATTCGAGTTGAGGTTGATGTCATCAGCAGGTGTCACATTTCCCAGCAATGGGGCGATTTCTCTTCAATGGCCTTGAGACCAATGCGACCCGAGCGATTGCAAAAGGCTTTGAAGTATAAACCGGCCTTTAGCTAGATTCTGTAATGCAATAAAACATCCAGTCTTTGTAGTATTCACACATGAGTCTAGGTATTATCACAGCAGTCTAATCTAGCAGGTTTTAAGATTTGATGACATGTTTGGCAACTGTTTTGCCTTTGTCAATACAGTCAAGAAATTATGTCCACTTTCTTGGTAGGTTTTTACCTACAGGAGCAAATTTCTTCTTAAGAAAATAGAAAATGACAGAAAATTTTTAAATGGCATTAAAACAGTTTGGGTTCATAACATTTCTGTGCACGAAAGTTTAAAAGTGGGTCTTAGTTCTTTCTTCCTTCATATTGGCTCAGACGGACTACACTATATTTATTCATTAAACAAATATCATCAGTCATGTTCAAACTCTAAAACCTAGACATTAAAATGACTTCTTATGGATTGACAACAAATAAAAGATGCACATAAAATCCTACAGTACTCTTTGTGTCAACATAATACAAATGTCTGCCAGGTAGCAAAAAGGACTCTTTTTGAGGATAAAGGGATGCTGCAAAAAAAACATCTGTTAGTCACACAAATATGTTTGTTTCACGATTTTCTTTTTTTGTGCCAAAACATTCCAAATAAATTATTTTTTTCATTCTAAGGACCAATAAAAGAAAGTTAGTCATCTGAAAACATTTAAAACAAAAACTTTAATACAGGATGATGATGGAGCTCCTTTCCGTTCTAATAATGCAACATAAAGGCTTTAGGCATTAAGAGTATCAAACTTTAAAGTCTCTAACTATTTCCCAGCAGAATGGATTGGATGATATTGTGGGAATTTTATGACTCAATCTGTTAAACTCGAAATGTAATCTGATGTAACAAAAAAAGAGAGAACTTAACATATGGGTTTATTTAAAAGAATATTTTATATTAATGAAATTGAGTGAAATTTGGAAAACTGGTCATATAATTTAGTTTTACTGTTGACCACTTTGTGACATTTTATCAGTTTATTTGAAAATGAAGAGAATTTTCATTGACGACGTGCTCAGCACCAAATCGTCATTTTTGTGTGTCTACTTACAGTGTGTACCCTGTATCATTTGTAATGTAAGTAGAGGCCTTAAAACGCCCACAACAGACATATTGCCAGGGCTAGGGACAATGAATTGTCCCTTCAGATCTTAAAAAAAGGAGAAAAACACTAAATGTTTCACATTTTCAATATTTTTCAGCTATGTATTTGCCAAAATGAAAGTGACAAACCTTTGTGTTTTTAGATTTTTGGATTTCTCAACGGAATTTGGTTTGTTTTCCCCACAAAGAGCAAAATATCAGGCGCCTCTTCTTTATTTTGATACATTAGGAAATGTTCTGAAACAGCTTAGTGACAAATTTAGGATAATGATGTACTGCTTCTTTGCTGTTTCTGGATACACTTCATGATACTTTGTGGTTTTAAATAAAATGGCAAAGAAAAATGAAAACCTGGCTTATGTCCTTTTTTTACACATTTTGTTTTAACTGTAAATCTGTACAACACATTGGAAAAACACGTCTGCACATTTTCTGATGAAAATAAGCAAAACATTTTTGAAACACAGCCAATCCCAGTCCAGCAGTGATTTAACTTTCTAAAATACACCATGTGTTCACTTTAAGTTACCTCCTTGAGCAGTCATGTCAACCCTTTTTCACTAGAGCTCTAGTGTTTACTTTCCTTCGACTATCATAACTTTTTAATCGTTTACGCAATTGATGTCACTGTAGCGCAGTCTGAAGCGGAGAAAAGCTGCCTAGCGCTGATATGCAACACTGCACAACAGTCAAGCGCTCACGAAATCGACGTAAATCAGTGGATTCTGTCACGCCGTTTTCCAATACGTTTACGTTGAGCGCTGAAGGAATAATCATATGTCAAAGAGCATGTTTCATTTAGGCGTCACCAGTGTCAATCTCTGGTGTTAAAGAGTATAAAAAGCAGTGCTTTGAGCTGTCTTACTTCTAAAATATACACAGTAGGACTTGCAAATCAGCAAAAAGCTGGTACTCATTTAAAGGTGGTACTACCAAAATGTGCCGGGACCAGAGAAAAATAGGCATTTAGAAAAAAACTGGCTAGTCTTCTGACTATAATTAATAAGAAATAATAAGAAATCACGTTTCTCACTTTTTTAACTATACGACATGTTTATTAGACATATTTTCAATATTCTTTGTGATCTTACCTTTTTGTTCGCCTTCTCTCCGTCTTTACACTTGAAGTCCTGTTTGCTTTCATTTCACTCTCTGACCTGGGGAAATTTATAATCCGTCTTCACACTGAAGTGAACTGCACCAGAATGTATTAGCTAGTGAACCAAGACTGGTAAATGGAGCCTATCTGATGACAAAGTACAAAACATCAACGCAAGCAAATGTGCTTGACAAATACTCATTCACAGCCCCACCATCCTGAGACGCCTGGGTGATTTAATCAAGCATACCTTCACCAGTAAAGCAACCTGGCTCTCATTGTCCTGTTTTAATGTCTTCCAAAAATGATATCTTGCAATGTCAGGCTTTTTGAAATTGATTTGGAGCTCTTGCCCAGCTTAAAACCAAACTTAATCATACTGTCTCCGTCCATCATAAAGCTTTACTTTATATTGATTTTCTTATGCAACCAATTACATGTACCGTATGTCGATTTGTTAGTGGGCCATTTTAGTTAGTTAGTTAGTTAGTTAGTTAGTTAGTTAGTTAGTTAGTTAGACATTTATTTCGGTTATGCTAAACACACAAAATTAAAACATCGACATAAGCATTGACACCGAACAATGATAACATAAACACTGAACAAAATTAACTGAAAAAGTTGTTGGGTGAAGCCAAGGCTTATTTCCCCGACCCTGATTACAAACATCACATCTACCTAAAAATTGATAGAACCTTAAAAAAGTAAAAAAAAAAGAAGAGGAAAAAAAACAAACACAAACACTTCTCAAAATTACCTCACAACCAGAAGAGTCTCTCAGTCCAAAAGGTAGTTTTGATACGTTTTAAATGTATACCTTTTTTTAAACTGATATGGAATATGAAGTTTGCATTCTTCAGATCGTCGGATAATAAATTCCACATGTTGACCCCCTGAACAAAAATACAATTCCATAGTGCATTCGTTCTGACCACTTTGTTTTTAAACATATCTTAACCCCGAAAATCATAGTTATTAACTTTAATTGAAAATAAAACTCAGTATTTTGGCAGGTACACATTGTTTTTTTAACTTTAAACATAAAATTCCAGTACTAAGATCATCTAAATCCAAAAATTGAAGTGCCCTTAATTTTGGAAATATTTGTTTTCTGGATTGATTGGATGAAGAGTGATTTACAATTGTAATTGCTTTTTTTTGCAGAATAAAAATAGGTTTGGTATTTGACTTGCCCCCAGATTTCTAAACAATAAATAAGGCATCATTAGGGAACAATACAGAATATACAATGTAGCTGTGTTTAAAAAATACTTGACTTTATGTAGAATGGCTAATGATTTGGACAATTTAGAGAGAACATGTGTTATGTGTGGTTTCCATGATAATGTATGATTTAAAATTTAAAATGATTTATTTCATTTACTCTTTCAAGAACAACATCCTCAATTGTAACTCAGCAATGTTTTCCAGTTTTCTGTAGCCAAATATGATGTACTTGGTTTTATTTTTACTTAAAGACAGTTTGTTTGGATCAAACCATTGTTTGATTATGGATAATTCTTTTGTTATGTCTGCAAGAAGCTGACATAACAAAAGAATGATCCATAATCAAACAATAGTTTTGCTTCAAACAAAGTGGCTTTCAATAAAAATAAAACATAAAACGTTTTGTTTGCATGTTTTGCTGTTTTTGTGGCCACAAATTAGTTCTTTTGTTGTTGCACTTTTCAACTATTTCTGGGCTATTTACTTATGTGTTGTAGCATGTCATCAGATGGGCACTGAACCATTACTCTCAAGCTAACCTGAATTTACTTATTTTGGGTTCTGGTGGGATTTCACATTTGACAAGTAAAGCAAACTATGAGAAGCAGCAAAAAAAAAAAAAAAGGTGTGGACCAAATGCCGATGAAACCCGCCAGTGAGATAGCAGCCTCCGACAGAATGCCTGCACGCTGTTACTTTTGAGAAGCTGTGTGATATTTTTTCTGGGATAAAGGTCGAGGAGTGGGAGGATCAAGAGCAGATCTAACTGGCTTTTTGAAATGGTTGGTTTTGGGTCCCGAAGTAACACGTTCCCTGAGGGTGACTTGGATGAAAGCTATTGTTTCCTAAATTAAAAATAATCCACTTCCTCTCTTTATACTTAAAAATTCAATTAAAAAGCACAAAATAAGACAAAAAAACATCCTTAACCCATTGTGCTATCTTAGATAACCCCACCCTTACATTGACGTGTTCTCCCTACCATGACAAAGGTGGATAAAGGTGGAAAGATTTCATGTAATCCCTGGACACCAGTGAAGATCACAAATCATTGAAGGAAAAAGGTTCAGAGCACTGTCTGGTGGGTCTAGATCAGTGTTTTTCAACCAGTGTGCCGCGGCACACTAGTGTGCTGTGGGAGATGGTCAAGTGTGCCGTGGGAAATTGCCCTCATTACCTGATTTAACAACATTTTCCATCTCCAGGATATCAGCTCTTTCTTCATCCAAACAGGTCCTTATAAAACACTAAGAAATTAGCTATATGAAAGATCATAAAATACTTTTTTCTTTGTGTTTATTTGATTCTATTAAAGACATTTTGATAAGAATGACGGTACCGTGATTTAGCTGCAACTAAAGCCGTTTTCTGAAAAGTCCCGCCCCTTTAACTGTCTCCACCAATCATTCTTGGATTCTTAATCACATGTCATCTGTCTGACCAATCAGAAGTGCTTAAAGTCTTCACTTCCTTGCTCTGAATTCTGCTGATAAAGTCTCTCAGTTCCAACAAAAATACCAGCTAAAGCTTGTCTTTAGCGGTGTAGCTTTCCACAGAATCCGTGGTCAGACCGTGGAACAAGTGAACAAAACCATGAAGCTCAGAGACGCGAGTCTTTCTGCATTCGGCGGAACTACATCTCCCATGATGCATTGGGTTAAAAGTGACAGCGTGAGCGTGTCGGCGCACAACGAGTCTCTCTTCTTAACGTCTTGAAACAACAGCGAACACAAATCAAAAAGTTTTTAAATCTTCTAAATTAACTTTTATTACATCTATTAGAAAAAACAGCTGCAACTTCCAGCTTTTTCTGCCACAATTATCACAAAAATGCACGTGAGATCATGGAGGGACTGTGGATCAATACAGACTGTTTTTATCCTTTTTTTTTTAATGCTGGTGTGCCGCGGGATTTTTGTCAAGGTTAAAGTGTGCCGTGGCTCAAAAAAGGTTGAAAAACACTGATCTAGATGACCCAACTCCCAATGTTAAAGTGCCTAGGATAGCACAAGGGTTACGAATGTGGAAACTATCTGTTATCTTAAAGTTTCACTCTAATCATCTTTTGTTCTTTTTTAAAAGTGTTCTCAGTGGGGGTGTCGGAAAAAAATTGATCAGTACCATTGGTGTAGAGTAAGCTCACTCCTGCCTCCTGACATCTATCTGTTGACACTCTCTCCCGCTAGCCTACAGACCCTCATGATCCAACTAACATTGCAGATGCAACAAAAAATGGCGATCAATATTGGCGCTGTCCAGATGCCTGATGCCAGTTCAGACGAGGAAATCAAAGACGTACAGTAAATGGATCTATTTGTCTTTAAGTGGATGCATCAGAATGGGGCGGAGCAGGGAGCTTATTGCTTGCTGTTGTAGCTTCTATGCCATACCTACAGACTTTTTTCCAACAGCTTTGTTTTGTCTGCTTCTCATTCACAACAATTTGAATTGAGAAATATTCAGAAATTCTATTTTAATCCTACTTCTCTTAATATATGTTCTCCATCATGAGAAAAAGGCTACAGGAATGTGTTAAAATGCCAAAAATACAAGTTTTATCCGAGTGGGTCTCAGTTAGAGGTTCCTTTAATTATAGCTGCATTACCCAAACCTTTCTTTTCCTCTTTTTTCATTTTTTTTCTTCTATCACTGTCTCTTCCCCTTCCTCTGTCTGTCTCTCTGGCAGATGCTCAAAATCCCCGGTGACCAAACCGATCAGCCTGTATTAAGGTCTCTCTCTCTTTCCCCTTAGTCACACACACACACACACACACACACACACACACACACACACACACACACACACACACNCACACACACACACACACACACACACACACACACACACACACACACACACACA